>SMDT01000055.1:0-732257 GCA_005392925.1 Aquilaria sinensis | reverse complement strand
AAAGTGATAAATAATTTTAAAATGCAATAAATAATTTAAAAAATTGCAATAAAAAAAACTTAAAAAAGCAAACATTTTTTTAGAAAATAAATTAAATAAATAAAAAGCAATTAAAACTAAAAAAATTGGTTAAATAAAACCCTAAAAAAAGTGATAAAATAATAAAAAAAGCTATTAAAAATAAGAAAAAGCAATTAAAAATAAAAAAATAGTTTAAAAAAAGTGATTAAGATTAGAATACACAGCGATTACTAATTGGGAAAGTGAAATTTTTTTTTTGAAAAGTGATCAAATATAAAAAAATGTTAATTGGGAAAGTGAAAAAAAAATTTTGAAAAGCGATAAAATATAAAAAATGTTATTAAATATGAAAAAAATAAAAAAAAGTGATAAAAAAGTAGAAAAAGCGTTTGGGAAAATAAAAAAGCGTTTGAAAACAAAAAAAAAGCGATAAAACATTAAAAAAAGTGATTAAAAATAAAAAAATGATTAAAATTAGAAACAAAGCGAAATTTGATTTTTTTGTATTTAATATGTGACTTGAGAAAATTTATTTGCTTTTTTTGTATTTAATCAAATCAAGTTTTTTATATTTATTTGCTTTTTTTAGTTTAATCTCTTTTTTTAAAAAATATTTCAATATTTTAATTTTTGTCTATCTTTTTTATTTAATCATTTTTTAAAATTATTTATTGCATTTTAAAATTATTTATCACTTTTTCAGTTTTTAATAGCTTTTTAAAAATATTTACCAATTTTTTAACATTTATCACTTTTTTAAATTTTATCACTTTTCTAAACTTGGCTATCTCAAGATTAACCTGTGTATAAAGACTTTATTAATTAATGTCAAAGAACAAAAAATAATAATGATGCCTTTGTAAAGTTGCAAGAGCACTTGAGAGAAACCTTTATATTTCTATCCCACCAATCATCTGATGCATCAATTTTCTTTTTGTGTGCATTTCATCCCAAGCCTGTAGCAAGCTTTTTTAATGCCCTTCAATTCTTCCAATCTTTTTTCAGTGCATCCTATTTACTCTTCAATTGATCGCCCTAGTAACTAAGTCCTGTTTGACTTATGAATTTTGTTGCTATAATATTCCATGAAAACTTCTTCAAGCTTCCACCTTATTTATTACCATCACCAAATTCTTTTTTGCATATCTCACAAAATATCATCACATTACGTTTTTCCCATTGTGCCTTACCCCTTCCCCAATCATTTTGACTTTGGTTGTTAGTGGCATGGGAATTATTATTTTCCATCTAAACCCAAAAAATTATAATATAAAATAAAGATACATAATCATAGCAAAACAGATGAGTCATGTATTTATTGATATGTAGAATTCTAGTTATGTTTATTTACTTAAATAATCAGCCAAGTACCAAGAAGTAAAACTAACAAGTACTAACACTGTAGCCAATAAGTAAAAAAAATTAACGCCATTAGCAACATGATTGGAAAAAAATATTATAACAAAAAAGGACTAAAAAAATGAAAAGGGATTATAACAAGGCTATAGATACTGAAGATTATAACAAGTCATTATGGCATTATTGTTCACTTTTTAGAATTTACACCATCAATATAAAAAAAGAAAATAAATATAAAAAAAATTTTGATTAAATACAAAAAAAGCAAATAAATTTTCTCAAGTCACATATTAAATACAAAAAAAAGCAAATTTCGCTTTGTTTCTAATTTTATTCACTTTTTTTAATTTTAATCATTTTTTTATTTTTAATCATTTTTTTTAATTTTTAATCACTTTTTTTAATGTTTTATCGCTTTTTTTGTTTTCCAAATGCTTTTTTTTTTCCCAAACGCTTTTTTTACTTTTAGATTGCATGTTCGTATTTTCAATTCCTAGTCATGGCAACACAGCAATTGATAAAGAAACATCTTTTCCTTATTTCTTCTTGTTGGAGGATCAAATATGCCAAACAAGTGACTTACCTTTCTGTTTAGCAGTCCTCTTTGCTGTTAAAAATACGCAGAAGGCACCAGTAATTGTCACCAGGAAAGCAACAAGTGTGATAACCACTTTTTTAATTTTTTTCCCCTGTTATTGGATCATGGCACATAGATAAATGGGAGCCGATTCAGAAGATAAAGACAAGATTTAATAACATTTTTTATATTTGATCGCTTTTCAAAAAAAAAAAAATTCACTTTCCCAATTAGTAATCGCTATGTTTTCTAATCTTAATCACTTTTTTTTAAAACTATTTTTTTATTTTTAATCACTTTTTCTTATTTTTAATAGCTTTTTTTTATTATTTTATTGCTTTTTTTAGGGTTTTTATTTAATCACTTTTTGTAGTTTTAATTGCTTTTTATTTATTTAATTGATTTTCTAAAAATTTTTTTGCTTTTTTATCGCTTTTTTTATTTAATCAATTTTTTAAATTATTTATTGCATTTTAAAATTATTTATCACTTTTTCAGTTTTTATTTGCCTTTTAAAAATATTTACCAATTTTTTAACATTTATCACATTTTCTTTATTTTATCGCTTTTTTATACATTTAATCGCCTTTTTTAAAAATTTTATCACTTTTTTTTTACATTTTATCGCTAAAGCTACCTTCATTGTGACCGGGTCACGTTGAAGGTACCTTAGGTGTGACCGGGTTACTTGGAAGGTAACCTTAAAATGTGACCGGGTCACGTCGAAGGTACCTTCGGTGTGACCGGGTCACATTGAAGGTAACCTTCGAATGTGACCGGGTCACCTTGAAGGTAATCCTAAAAATGTGACCGGGTCACATCGAAGGTACCTTCGTTGTGACCGGGTCACATGTTGAAGGTAACCTAAAAGTGACCCGGTCACTTCGAAGGTATCTTCGATGTGACCCGGTCACATTTTTAGGTTACCTTCAAAGTGACCCAGTCACAACGAAGGTACCTTCGACGTGACCCAGTCACATTTTTAGGTTACCTTCAAAGTGACCGGGTCACAACGAAGGTACCTTCGACGTGACCCGGTCACATTTTTAGGTTACCTTCAAAGTGACCCGGTCACATCGAAGGTACCTTCGAGGTGACCCGGTCACATTTTTAGATTACCTTCAAAGTGACCCAGTCACAATGAATGTACCTTCAAGGTGACCCGGTCACATTTTTAGATTACTTTCAACTTGACCTGGTCACAAGGAAGGTACCTTCGACGTGACCCGGTCACATTTATAGGTTACCTTCAAACTGACCTGATCACAAAAAAGGTACCTTCGACGTGACCTGGTTATATTTTTAGGTTACCTTCAAAGTGACCGGGTCACGTCTAAGTTACCTTGAACGTGAAGGTAACTTCAACGGTCACAAGAAAAAGCGATTAAGTATAAAAAAAAGCGATAAAATTAAAAAAAAAAGCGATTAAATGTATAAAAAAGTGATAAAATAAAGAAAATGTGATAAATGTTAAAAAATGAACGTGACCCGGTCACAACGAAGATAACTTCAACGATAAACTGTAAGAAAAAGCGATTAAGTATAAAAAAAAGCGATAAAATTAAAAAAAAAAAAGGCGATTAAATGTATTAAAAAAGCGATAAAATAAAGAAAATGTGATAAATGTTAAAAAATTGAAAAATATTTTTAAAAGGTAAATGAAAAATTATTTATTACATTTTATAATTATTTATCACTTTTTTTATTTTTAATAGCTTTTTAAAAAAATTTACCAATTTTTTAACATTTCTCACTTTTTTAAATTTTATCACTTTTTTTTTACAGTTAATCATTTTTTTAAAGAAATTTCACTTTTTAATTTTTTTTTTTTAGAAATATTTATTGTATTTTAAAATTTTTTATCATTTTTTTTCTTTCCTCTCCTTCACCTGTTATCCCAGTCACACGGTTTCCCGTTTCTCTACCGAGCCGAGATCAACGGTTACGATTGGGGGGCATGGTTACCCCGTTTTCGGGGGTGGGTATTGTAGAATCTTCCCTTGACGAGCACGTGTTGAATGTGATATATATTTTTATGTTTATACAATTTAGATAAGAATTCGTGTTTGTAAAATCTGTTTTTTGCTTCTTTTATCCTGTTTGTGTTTTGTTTCTTTTATTTTTTTTTTTCAGTTTCTCTTCTTCATTTGTTTTTTTGGGAACTGTTCCCAGTTTTTTTTTCTTTATCATTTGCGTATTATTGTATTTCATTTTAAATTTTATTTCCTTGTTCCAGTTTTTTTTTATTTTTTTCTCATTTTTCACTTTTCTGTTTTTTCTATTTCCAATTTTTTTTGTTCTTTTCGTTTTTAGGTTTCCTCCCGATTTTCCCTTTGTTTTTTGGCCTTTTTCTCATTTTATCCGTATTTCAGTTTTTTCTTTTTCTCATGTCATTTCTGTTTTTATTTTCTATTTAATTTTTTCTTTGTTTTTCCCACATTTATTCCTTGTTTTATGTTTTTGAGATCTAGACAAAAGAAACATAAAGGCACAAATAAATAACATTAAAAGAACATATTGAAAAGAATAGATTGATAACATTGAAAGAATAGGTTTTTTTTTCAGCTCCTATATGCTTTTTCATGTATGGCTAGTTGTTCTCATGTTTCCATTTTTCTATCATTGGATGATATTTGTTCTTTTGTTTCTTTTCTTTTTTTCAGTTATTATATATGCTTTTATTCATTATTGTTTTTTTTTCAGTTTTTATATATGTAAAAAAAGAAAAAAAATTCAAATATACTTTTAAAGATAAATTTAAAATATGAAAAACTAAAAAGAAAACTGATAAAATAACAAATAAGAACTAATAAAAAAACAACAGTATTCATAAAATAAGGAACCTTGTAAAAGAAAAAAAATAAGAACCAATAAAAAAAAGATAAAATTGATAAAAAGATATATCTAAAAGAATAAATAAAACGTTAAAAGAACAAAGGCACATGTAGGAGCCAAACTCAGGCGAGACCTTGGCTCATGTGAGACTAACTCATCTAAACAATCCCGAAATGGCTTTGGTAGTTTAATCACCATGTTCATGGGACACATATTGACAGTTAAGTTTTAAGTTAGTTTGATCAACATGATATTATATGTATGTATGTATGTATGTATGTATGTATATTTATATTTATTGTATATGTACATGTATAAATATTTGTATGTGTATGTATGCATACGTAACAAAAGGCACGCCCACTTCCATTCCATCCGCAAAGTGAAGAGAATTAATGAGTGATATTTTTTAGCATCAACTTCAATTACCCATAATATGATTAACTCATCACTTTGGATTGTGCATTTATGTCAATTTTGGTCTTAAATTTATTGTTCTTCAAATCTAGTCACTTGTTGTTGTAAAAGAAGCAACCACATAACAATATGAGTGTCATATGGTCAATTTTTATCTGAAATAAAGACTGAACTGATGATAGAGACCAAAATTGAATAATCCTTAAACTTATGAGACTATGTTAAGATTTTATCCTCAAACCAACCATCTAATAGCAAGCAGCAACCACTTGTATTATAATTTAAACTATTCCAAAACAATCTTCCAATAGATTTAATTTGTATGATAGTTTTTTTGTGGATAATGGACTGTTTTAATAGATTTAAGACCAAAATGGAATAGTAAATACGTTATGGACTAAAATATAGTGATAATTAAATGTTAGGATCTGTTTGTAAAATTCACCAATAAATTGTTCTTGTGAATTTTAGAAGGTAAAATTGGTTAAAAGATGTAAATGTTAGGATGTTCGGTTCATTTGTTGGTTGACTGCATCCTTTAGTTGCCTTTCCCTTCTAACAGTAAGAGGAAAATGGTCAACTGCGCTCATGTGATTGCTACCAAGGTGTTAAAAATCATTACTACTTGTTATATCGCACCCTAAATTTTGAAGGTATATCGTATGGTATATCATGTTATATATTATTAATATTTTTGTAAAAAAAATAAATAAATATTAAAATATTATTTTAAGATGACATAATTTGTTTAATAATTTATTTTTACACATTTTATATGTATTCTAATTTTTCTCATCATAATTTGTCAAATATAAATAAAATATATATGATAGAAGATATTTTTTTAATACAAAAAAATAAAAAAATGTTATATATAGAGAAAAATAAATAATACTTTAAAGAAACTAATTTATTGATATAAGAGAAAAATAAATATTTTAATAATAATAATACATTTTCTAATATCACATTGAGTTCCTAGGTGGCTTGCCATATGACGCTTATTTCCTAGTTTGTTCTGCAAAAACAAAATATTCATCTCACATCATGGAATTTTGGTTTTGAGTCAAAAAATTCTGCAAATTAGAGTAATATTTAGTTACGATAACATGCACCAGAAATCCAATTTGAGGATGTTGTTTAACACCATGTTGTAGCTGAAAAATGTTATGATTGTCACCAAATAGATTAGTGAAAAAGATTGGGGCCGATGATGATGAACCTTCAAGTTGCTATCATTTACTAAATTTTTATATTAACTAAGAAAAGTAACAAAAAAAATAAAAGTAAATGTTTATTTTATGATATGTATATTATTTATATTTTAATGTTTTATATATTTATGATATTTTGATGTAAAATAAAAAAAATAGCCGTAAAAAATAAAATACAACGATACGTACCATGCGGTATACCGCGATATATCATACTGTAAAATGACAAATTATAAAAATATTTGTAATATATACTACATATCTATAGTAAACAGTATATCGTAGGTATATCGTGGTACCGCACAGTATTTAACATTATGATTGCTACTCATCCCCTTAGAACTTGTAGCTTTTAATTTCATAATGAATAACAAAAAAGGAAAACAGTAAATTGAAAACTCAAGTCTTCAAAGAAGGATAGTGGAATAAGCGTGAAGACATTAAAGTCACTGGGGCCTGAAAATCAGAGGAGGCTTATGGTGCGAGGAACAAGAGAGAGACTTGGGGTTTGCTTCTGGGGGGTAACTACAAGTCAACCCCAGAGCCAAGCCATTTCAACCTTGTTTGGTTGGTAGGACCTGTCGTTCGTTGCTCTTGTTCCCACTTCCCAGCGCAATCACCAAAATACCCAGAGCATCGTAAGAGATGAAGAATACAAAAATTTACTAGAAACAAACTAAGGAGCAAGATTTAACATTAATTTGAAAATATTAATTCAAGTTACCCGAAATGGAAAGTGGATTCAGCCTTCAAATTTGGCTGCCCAGTTTAGTTTTGAAACGTTTGTCGCTCTATGAATATGACATTGATCACCTTTTTCTTCCAATGGCTTCCAGAGACTAAAAAACTCAATTGGATTCTAACTAATTTAGATTAATTTGGGTGGACTGATTTAATAGCAAGTTTAGATTATCTTATTTATTGCTTATATATATTAAGCTGATTCTTCATATTTAAAAGTTACAAGTATTGCATTTTCGAAAATATCTTGAACATTTTTGTTTTTAGCATGTAAAAAGAAGGCAGATGAGAAAGAGAAGTCGGAACTGAAAACATTGATTATTTTCATTTTTACAATTTTTTGCCTGAAATTAATTTTATTTAAAACTCTTTATTTATGTATTTGTAATAATCTATTAAAAATATAATTTTTATAATCTTACTAATTTTTTATTAATTTTTCTAGCTTTAGACATTAAAAAATTAAAAAAATCATAAAAATTTAATAACATCATAAGAATTTACTTTCAAATGGATTGTTGTACCTACATAATATTAACTTTTAAATGAAATTCATCATTATGATAGATTGACAATTTTCAAATAAGCGTGAGCTCCCAAATTCTAATAAGGCTCACTACAATTGGCAACTCAATCTATTTGTCAGCTTGCTTATCATGTTCTAAAGAAAATTCAGAGTGTTGTTTACTAAGCCTCCATGAGAACAGGTCCAATTTTATATACTTTTTTTATCATCATCATCAGAAGAGGAACCAAAAAATGATATAAGTGTGGGTAATAAAAAATATAATTAATAAAATATATTTACATTTATAATTGTCCACAATGAGGTCTCATAACTTGAAAATAATGCACGATCTTCTCATTACTTAATTAAATATGTCTTTTTCAATGTAAGTAACTAGAAAATTATTTATTAGTTGATCTCCTATTCAATTCCGCAATCAATTCTTCACGATATTTATTACAGAAAAATTATGATTCTGAGGTTGGTATGAGCCTTTTGTAAATGATATTTTCTAATTTTGTCACGTTGATCGGGATAATGATTAGAAATCTATTTTTGTAATGCCAAACCACCGGAAAGATCTCCTAAATTAATCTCAATACATCTTTGTTTTAACGAATTATTTTCAGTATTAAAACTTGTTTCATGATAGAACTGAGCTTTTTTTAATATTTTATTCAAGTATCTCTCCACAAGCATAAACTATATAAAAATAATAAAATTTAAAAACACACACAATAATATATACAACCTCATATTCTATAAATTGATGTGCTAGGATTCTGAAATTTCAAAATTACCTGACAATTATCATGGAAATAGGATACAGAATTCTACGGACTGCGATGGTGACAGGGAGACGAGGTGCAGGCGTGTGACAATGTCCTAGGGAAGAGATTAATTTCATTGGTTTTTGTTTTTACTTCTAGTGTACTTTGGTGGACCTTTAGGTTAATAGTGGTTTTACTCTTTAACGGTGTTTTTTGTTTTTACTCTTTTAATAGTGTTTTTCTTTTTTCTTTTGTATGTTAAATTCTATAACTATCCTAGTAATCTTTGTGGCTTTTAGTTTGACTACCAATTTTGGCGTATTTTTATTTTGACCATTCATCAACACAGTGTATGCATTTTTAAGTGAGTGGGAGCCTCACAAAAAAATTTATGAGAAAAAAATGGATATTTTCTTAAAAAATATATACCATATGTACTCATATAAAACAGAATGAGAAAATAGTCACTTTTTGATATCTAGTGTCGTGACTTTTGAAACCTTTAACGGCAAGTGCAAGGAGTACATTGAGTTAAGGGGTGAGAAGAGTATCATCCCTTGAGGATTGATATATATTAATTCACAAACACCACCACTTTAAGACAACTTTAGCTAAAAAAGTAGTAATTAAGTAAAGTGCTAAATAACTAAAATTAAGTAAACTAAACCTAGCAAAATGAAATGTCACTGACTTAGAGTGCAACAATGTAAAGCAAATTTATGATTTATATTAAATTATGAAAGCACACTTCCTATAGGTTCACTATTTATCTTGATTAGTTAGTGAATTTAAGCTAATGATTTAGTTTTCTTACTTGTTGATGAAGTTAACTAATTAGGCCCTTACTTTTCCAAATAAATGGTCTTTTTCCTACGCTTAAACTACAATAAACTCTCATTTGAATTCTTAGTTTAAAAGAGGCATTACAATTTCAATTTACCTTCACTTAGTGTCCTGGATTAATCTCCCAACAAGCTCAAAGTCAATACACTATTCTTCTAATTCTAATTCCTTTTAATCATTTTCAAGAGTTTAAAAGAAATCTGAGGTACATTTGACTAGGACTTTTAATCAATCAGCACAACAATAAACTTAAGGAGAAAAATAAACAAGTATTGATAAGAAACCAAAGTCACATAACCATAATTCCACCACCATAATCAATCCAAGTAGCTATATCCATAGATAGTGTTAAGAAAACTACCTCATACATAAGCTAAACATAAACATGGAAACACATAAATGACATTCATGTCCAAGTACAAGAAACAGGAAATAAGGAACCCAAGTAATAAATTGAGCTTAACTCCTGAAGGCTTTAAAAAATCTATAAGTGCTCCTAACCCCCTTCAAGCAAATCTTCTAAAATTTCTCCACAATAGATGAAAAATGCAAAAAAAAATAATGAAGAGGGACAAAACCTAGCTCAAGCTTGGAGGAAGATGATGATGTAGAAGTTACAGATTTTTCCAAGAAATAAGCCCTTTCCTCTTCACCAACCACTAAAATAATAAAATGCTTCCACCAATTACAACCTTAAATTCAAAATAGAAGGTAAAAGGACCACAAAACTCAGATACAAGGGCGTTAGGGTACCAGAGAAGGCCTTTTGGGCACTGTGGCACCGTAGCACCGTCAACACCACAGCGCCCAGGTCTTGAAATCAGCCTCTAGCATTGTCAAAATGTAGGGGTGTAGCACCACTTGGGGTTGCAACTCTAATAAACTGTTCATCCACAATTTTTGTTTTTTGCCCCGCTCACTTCCAATTTGATCTAATACTTTGGTTCTATTCTCCATCCTACAAAATAAAAGTCTAAAGGAAGAAATGAAAGAAAACGTAGTATGATGATGTGGAAAAAGAAGTTAAAAAATGATAAAAAGTAAAAAATTGACACCTATTACCTAGAAGACACTTAAACCAAAATTAGGACATTATATGACGAAATGAGGAGATTAGGGTTCAAACCCCTAACATCCCCTATATCTCTCTGACCCCTCAGCCAAGCTAAATGACTAGTAATAAATTTTACATTTTATGCAAACTTATGACCTGCCCAAATTAGCTAATCATGTTATATTAAGACATAAAAAGAAAAAAAAAATTAAAGGAGAATTATAGCAAAAAAAGGGGTCAATGTTAGTGACTTGGTCCAAAATGACCACCACTAACTCATTTTTTTTAACTCAAATATATCACTCATAATTTTAAATAAATCACTCTTTAGTAAATTCAATAGTCAATTAACCGCCAAATTATTGCTTCTAATTTGTGGCAATAAAAAACCATTTTCAGAATGAATTTCTTTGATTTCTACATGTTAATTACAATATCATTATCTAGTTTCTGCATATATCCTAACATATTCAACGAAACATAAATTCCTAGTTTTTTCCTAATTTGTAACAAAACACACCCAGATCACGCAGAATATTATCATGCAAGACTTTCTTTTACAAAATATACTCGTTTTACATAAAAATATTATTGTGATTTAATAGAGAGTGACAAATTTAATCCATTTAAAAATACGAGTATAATATTTGAGTTGAAAAAACAATAATGATAGATTTGGGCCAAATTACAAAAAGCAGGGGGTTTTTTTGTGAGTGTTATTTACTACTCGACAAGATAAGCTAAATATATTAGTGCATCATTATCAAACCAAATGATTTGACAGTGTAATAATTAGGGTGGCCTAATTCTGGTTCACCTCATATAAAAAGTCTCCGTTCCCGTCTGGGTTTCTTATTCCCACCATCTCCAGCTCCGGGCAGAAGCAGGCACAAATCAGTCTGTGAAACTGAAACAAACAGAGTAATGGACAAGCGGCGCCGGAAGCAAGCCAGGACCTCCACCTCTTCCTCCTCCGAAGGTCTCACTATTCTATGCTCACTACTTTCCTTCTTTTTAGTGGCTGTCTAAATTCCTTCTTCCCAGACACTTGTTTGAACTAACATACATACCCTGTTTCATTTCATGGATGGGAAGGGCAGAGGTGAGCAGTATAGAGTGGGACTTCATCAACATGTCCGAACAAGAACAAGATCTCATCTACAGAATGTATAAACTCGTCGGCGACAGGTAATACACTTTCTTCTAATTGTTTATTTTCTGGGCATGACCCATATACTTATATATATATTAGTCCTTTTTCTCTAGCTATCTTCACCGCGAGGATACTTATCTTTATTAATTTGTGATTAGCTTGGTAATCTCACTGGCGGTTGTGATTTGTGCTACATGTGCTGGGCTGAAAAAAGTTGATGACCAAGTTCAGTTTTAGGTTCTGATTAGATGCAATTCGATTCGGACCACCCTGTGATTCTGATTGAGTGACTGACCCATTATAGCTTGCTTCCTGATAAGCTCTGCTAATAATCTTGGAATGTCGAATAGTTTTCAACGGTCAAAATTGTTGCACTTTTATCTGGCTTTTAAAAACTAACTAAAGATTGGCTAAAGATAAAGAAGGGAATGGTGATGGTGGTTGGTTGGTGCAGGTGGGCCTTGATAGCGGGTCGGATTCCGGGGCGGAAAGCAGAAGAAATTGAAAGGTTTTGGATCATGAGACACGGAGATCTATTTGCTGGTCGTCGAAAAGATTACAACAAATAAGGAGGAGTATCATTTATATGATATAAGACGAGGTAGAAGATGAGATGCTTAGCACTGTTCCCGGTTGTTTGTTTTTTGTTCAATTTGGAGCGGGATTTTGTGGAGCAGAACAGCTGGGTGTTGGTCCTCCGGCACCTTGTGTTGCTGTCCCTCTTTCTGTCTGTTTTGTCCCTCCCCGGCAGTCACGTGCCAGTCGTCCCCCCGTCTCGAATGTTTGTGCTCTCGTCTTCTGTTCTGAAATTTGGTCACATTTAGTGTAACAGCGACTGATGGAGACGATTCGGCACCCGCTAATGCCGCGTTTTCCCATTTATTACTATTCCGCGATGTAATTCTTTTATTTTAAATTCCACGCTTTCATTCTTACATTTTCGTTACCCCTTCCATTCTTATTTTCATGACAGTTTTATTCACTTAAATTTTAAAAATTGATGTTTTCTGCACTTCCTTTTAGGCTTCAAGTTTTTTAAAAGCATCTATAATTTCTGTAGAATAAAAAGATGAAACTCAAAATCTTCATAATTTTTGTAGTTCAATTCCAACAGTTTTTTTATTTTATAAAATATTATATTTATTATACAACCATTAAATGTTATGCATTTAAAATAAATTCAAATTAAAGCCTAATTTAGTTTTTATAATAATTAAATATTCTATATTTACAACAATAATATTCTAATTATTGAGAACAAGTGAGAAAAGTCAAAAAATTTGGAAGGGGAAAAAGAGATGAAAAGTAATTTGGGAGGAGGGATGAAGAAGAATAATATATTTTAAAGTTTTTACAGATATAAGAAATTGACTTTTTCTTTTCATCTTATTTTCTATTTTAGAAAATGTTGTTGGATTCTAGAAGAGGTTAATAGGGCTCGGGTAAGGCTGCATATTATGATGGAGTGAACAATTTTGTGAACAAGAAAGTAAAGAAAGGAACATGAGAATATATGTGGCTGCCTAATAAGGGACAAGCAGCACCGAATGAAGTAACCTATTAGTTACTTGGATGAATATTTCATTGTTCGGCACAAATTACTTAAATTCCTTCAGCACCACTTATTAAATGAAGCGCACCTCTTAGATGACACCCTGCCCTCTCTAATAAGGTAATATGGTGAAGAATTCATGAAATTTCAACCACGTTATATTTCTTCGTACTAAAGATACATGCGTGTTCGCGGGCGCACGCATCAAGAGGCTAACTTTTAAGATTGAAAAGCTCCATTCAGACGCCATAGCTAAGACTAAAAAAGGAGCAAATAAGTTTCAAATAAGTATAAGGATGTGAGAGAAACTATATAATACACTCATAGATATTAAAAGTTTAGAGCTATGTAAGTAAAGTCCGATATAAAACAAAAATGTACTCCTACTGTCAACACCGCATGAGGCCAAAAAAGGAGCTAATAGGCTCCATTAGATACAAGAACGCGAAAGAAACTTTATAATATCCTCGCCGATGTTAGGAGTCTAGAACCATGTAAGTATGTCTGATATAAAATAAAAATGTACTCCTTATACTTTAAAAAAGATGACTAATGTTCCTCTTATAGCAGTCTTAAAAAGGATGAGTTGTTTTACTTTTAAATTTTTTTAATAGATAATTTATTTTATTACTCTCATTTAAATTCTTTTTGTATAAAAAAAATTACATAAACATAAAAAAAAAATCTTCTTTAACATCTAATTTACCTTATTATCCTCATTTAAACTCTTTATTCATAGAATTTAAAATTGCAAAAAACCTAAAAAAAGAATCCTTATTAACGTCTAATTTATATTATTACCTCTATTTAAACACTCACCGTACAAAACTAAAAAATAATTTTTTATTTTAGCTTCAAAAGTAAAAGAGTAAACTTCACAGAAGGTCTATTACCATATTTTTTTGGTCCTATTTTAGTCACGTATCTCTATTTTGTACTAACAAATTCCTTTACCTCCTATGCGCTTTAATTTAGTGGTGCACAATGGGCCTGACCCGCTTGGGTCTAGGACTAGTTAGGTCAGGTTTAGGTATGGTACACAAAATTCTTGATGGGCCTAGGCCTAGGTTGGGCTTAGTTTTTTTTTTTTTTGTTTTCTTAAAAACATTTGTTAAATTATGATTCTAAAGAAAAAAAAACATCATTATTGGTGCAATTTTTATTAATAAAAAGCTAAACGATACTTACAGATCTTAATCTTATGATAAAATATAAAATATATAATCAGTATTTTGTATTTCCAATTTTTAGAAATGTTTCAGTTTTAATTTTTGTCATTGCATTATTAATGGGAGAAATGGTAATTTGATGTCAAAAAGTAAGTTTGAAATGGTAATTTGATGTCAAAAAGCAAGTTGTTCTCATTTGTGGGTCTTAGGGTGTAATTTATCAACTTTTTGAAAAAATAAAAAATTTCATGTTCAGGTTAACCCGATTAGGCCTTGCAGCCGAGCCAAGTTTGGACTCAGGCTCCATTGTGGGCTGATTCAAGCCAAGCCCACGCAAGACTTCTTCCTCCCCCAGGCCCATAACAGCCCCATCTCCTCCTATGCCTCCTCTAGGCTGGGCCATGTTGGGGCTTGATTTGGTTGGGCGGAGTTTGACCTCCAGCTGGGCTCAAACTTGTCCCACTGAACACCTCTAATTCACTTGAGCTACTTTTCACCATTTGAGCTGTTAGCTTTAACAAAACTTTTTCAAAAATGAAAACTCGAGTCCCTAAATTTTCATAACTTCCAATTCTAGCATCTAGACTTTATTAATCCTGCCTCTAATGCCCTTTCCTTCTCCACTAGCGTCGCTCCCAGCCTCCCACGATTCTCTCGTATCCTCCACCGCCGTCCTTCGCACCATCCCTTGGATCCTTGTGAATCCTAAAATTGCACCAACATACGCGTACCAGATAAAAAAGACAATACCAGATTTAAAAAAAACATCAAAACAGATCATTTTCATTGCGCCATTCCTGTGCCTTCATCAATGGAGAGGTTGAGGTCGAGGCCAGCAGGAACGATAGGCAACGGAGGGAAAGGTCGAAGCTAGTTGGCGATGCGAAATGGGAGATCGAGGCCGACGACGGAGGGAAAGGTCGAGGGCGGTGGGGAAGATGGGCGATAGAGGTCGCGTCGTATCTGGGTTCGAGGTCGAAGGCAGCGGGGATGATGGGGACGGAGGGAGAGGTTGAGGTCGGGGGGACAATTGCAACGGGAGATTGAGGCTGGCAACTGAGGGAGAGGTCGAGGGTAGCGGACGATGGGCAGCAGAGGTCACTTGGGATTTGGGTTTGAGGTCGAGGCCGCGCAGGGACAATGGGCAACGAAGGGAGAGGTCAAGGGCGGCGGGGATGATGGGTGAGAGGAGGTTGGGGTGGCGGCGAAGGAGGGAGGACGTCGAGAACAAACAAAGATTTGAATCTGGTTTTTGGGTTTTGTTTCTCGGGTGGATTCCAGGAGCTAACGAATAGGCATATGAGAGAGAGAGAGAGAGAGAGAGAGGAGAGTTTTATGGGCAGAGGGGAAAGAGAGAAAATTGTGAAGATGGTGGTTGAGATGTTTGATCTTAGTTTTAGGGTGCTGAAAGTGGTATAAAGAAATCTTAGGGACTAGAAAGATATTTTTTATTAAGATTCCGTTAAATTAAATATAATGTCCAAAATGACATCAAGGACCTCTACAGGATGAGAAATTAGGAGTTAAGTAAGTTCGCTGGTGCAAAATGGGGGTACATGGCCCCTACAAGACAAAAAGATAAGGTAAGGACCTTCGATGAAATTTACTCTAAAATATAAAATATAAAATATAAATTATACACATATTAATTTTCATTAAAAAAATGCATCATCCAATATAAAATAGAGTAGCAAGTACTAAACCCCGCGGAGAAGAGAGCGCAAAAACTGGACCAAAGAGGCAATGGCTGAAGCTGGTAAAAGGTAGCCCCGCCTAGTTCTGGTATTTACTAACCGATCGATAGAATATGTATTATATATATCTCTATATATATATATATATGTATGTATGTATATAGCTCGAATAGAAACGAGCCAGCAGCTACAAACATCTATGGAATGGAGCTGAAGAATTGAAGGAGAGACCATGGCCAAGCAGCTTAAGGACCACCTCACTTCCAATCCCTCCCATCAAACCCTCACCTTCTTGGTCCAACAACTCACTGCTTCCTAAGACAAGAGTCTTCTTCTCTCTCTTGCCTCACTTACCTGAGCCCAGCAACATTATTAGTGCATGCCAAAGGGGAACAGATTCATGCCCCTGCTCTCTCCGGAAAGAGGTCAGTCCCGAATTTCTTTAATTTGTCTCTTCCTGGAACTGGCCAATAATTTAGTCTGGACTTGATTAAGATGTAGAGCGATGTTTCCTTGTTAAATCATGGTGTTGATTACGTTATTTGCCGGTTCTGTTCTGTTAGCACTTAGCAGGAAGACATTGAGCAGTCTGATGGGCAACTTATTCGAGTGAGCTCGGAGGGGCTCGCCCTCCACGGCTTCTGCTGGCGAAAATAAGGCCAGGAAGAATACTCGTATTCAGTCATCCTACGTGTTTACTTACTCTGTCTTGGCATTAAAACAGCCAAGCCAAAGAATTGGTTCTAATTATTCCACAGTAGTTTTGACACTACAGAGTATACTGTAGATGTACTCGCCGCAACTCCCAAGTCCCAAGGCCACCAAACAGGTTCAGAAATCCAACAACCTTTAAATCACTTACGACGGACGACACACATGTAGTTCAAGAACCGCACAAGCCATTTTACTACAAGTGCCCAGACACCTCTCGTGTTGAACGCGACCAAACTGGGAAGCAGAACACTCCTAATCCTGGACGGCTGATTATATATGCCGAGGAACGATGAGAGTTTCATCAGGTCAAGGACAGTGATCGACGCGAAGGAGGACATTTTTTCGTTGACGGGATCGGAGAATGGTTTCAGGGATTCTGAGATATTGGGATTGGGCCAAGATGCGCAGAGCTCTGAATCTGTCACCTCACTCAGATAATCACAACACCAGCGTCTGTCTCTAAGTTTGTTTTTTTTTTTTTTTTTTTTTCTCTTGAAGTAACACCATTCAAAAGCCAAGTAATTAAACTTGTTTACCTTCAAGGAACACCGGTCTCGCAATGACAAGCTCCCATCACAAGTTAAGAAAATTTCACCAGAATAGGTACTAGCCTATGCCTACTGTTCCATCCCTAATTAATTAATGTTATTGAGCAATGAGTAACATTGTTCGAAGCTGCCTAATCAATTAAACTGAGAATTGATTCATAACAACATCAAACCCAAGAGATAGCGAGAGAGTCGTCATCGTCTTCGTTCACCCATCATGGATGCCAGGCCAAACCAAACAGATCATCACGACTCATGGTATATCTATCAGATCCTATCAATGTCCTCGTCCTCAAATTCGATATAGTCATCGCCGGCTGTCTCACACTCCTCGTCCATCCCCCCAGCGATGCCTTCGTTCAGCCTTGTGCTCTCCGGGAGCTCGCCGTAGGCCTTGAGCAGCCTGGCCTCATCCGGCATGTACTTGAGGATGGCGTCGGCCTTGTCGTCCTGAAACTCTCGGAGTCCGACCAGGATGATGTCCCCCACGGCGATCCACACCTTCTTCCTCATCTTCCCACGGATGTGGCACAGACGCTTCACACCGTCGATGCACAGGGCGTCCAACCGACCATTGCCCAGCATCCGGATCACTTGAGCGTACTCTTGGCCGTCCTCTTTGAAAATCAGCTCCCGCTTCTCCTCGTGCGCCTCGTTCTTCCCTCTCTTCCGATTCTTCCCTCCTTTTCCTACGTTCTTCGGCATCTTGATCTCGAAATTCAGACGAAAGATTCAACACTAGGTAGGTAGACAGACGCTCCTAAGTCGAAACCCTAGAGCGATATATATAGATAGAGATAGAGAGATTTCAACCGAATAACTTTTTCCTCGCTCGATTCTGAAAATTAATTTTAGAATTGCCTTCAGCTTTAATGTTTTAATTACTATCCTCTGCAACCCGCACTTTACTGTGAAGTGACGGATGACGGCACAAGTTTTTTATTTCAATTATGTTTAGGAAAAAGTATTAAAAAAACAGTTATGATTTCAAAAATAAATTATGATGAATTCAACAGTCCCAAAAAAATTTTAAAGGTCTAAACGGTGTTGCTGACAAATCTTAATGTAAGTAAGAAACCTAAGTCATAAGACTAATATAGTGAATTTGAAACTTCAGTATAAACCAGGGTTTTATGTGTCACTCATGAAAGCTTAGAGACCTAAAACAAAATAAAAAAACCAAAAGTTTAGGACAAACCGAGAAAGACTCTGTTTGGTAAGAGCTTTTTTAGATTATCGTTAGAGTTTTAAATAATTTATTAACAGTGAATATTAAACCGTAGAGTTAAAAATTAAAATTTATTCTTAAATATATTTTTTTTATACTCTAATGCTAATTGCTAAATTTAATAACAAATGGGGGTAATAAAGACTACTTTCAAAGTTTGAGTACTAAAAGTACCACTGTAGATAAATAGAGAACCAATTATTAAATTTACCCAAAATAAATCAGCCCAATAAAAAACTATTTTGGTCCAGAAAACAAGGCCCAAAAGAACCAACAAAGAATTGGTCTAGGAAGAAAATGGCCCCCGAAAAAAAGGGGAAAGACAACTTTAACCAAAAAAGTGGGCAAAAACTAAATGGCCCAAAAAATAAAAGAAAAGACAATTTTAACCAAAAAATGGGCAATAAATAAATAAATGGCCCAAAAATGAAAACGGCCCAAAAAAAATGAAACTATAGAAACACGATCCTGTTCATAAGAACAGAGCAATGCCCAACAGCAAATTTACTATGAATTTCGACCCCAGCCCAGCCCAAAACCGATCCACTCCCACCCTTCTCCCTTCTTTTTCTTCTTTCCCTGGACCTTAGTCAATGGAAAGTCGATTCCTAAATGGAATATGCCTCTCTCTTGGCGAATTTGGGTCGTAAATTTTCACTAATACCAAAACTCTATATACATAAATTATGTAAGGCAATCCGTATATATGTATACGAAATTTTCACTTCAGGTATACAAGTACATAAAATTTGAAGAACATATTTTATAATATTTAAGAAAGAAAATAACAACTTGTTTAGGACTTGAAAAATAACCAAATCAAATTTAATGACATTTCATAACGATTAGAGAAGGGGATGAGGAACCATGGTCGGCACTCACCAATTAAGCTAGTGATTAATACATATATACATACAAACATATGTACGTGTGTGTGCGCGCGCGTGTGTGTGAGTGTGTGTGTGCGCGCGTGTGTGTGTAGGTGTGTGTGTGCGTGCGTGCGTGTTTGTGTGTGTGGAATTCAAGAAAAGCAACTCTGTTTTCCTTTAAATAATAAGAGGATTACTTCCGTTTCACTAATAAGTTACTCTGTGTGACATAATGAGAATTGAGATGCCCTTAATTATGGTGTTATGTTGCAAAAAGTCCTATGCACACAGTTTTGACCTAATTTAATTTCCGATTGCTAGATTATCTTTGTGAAAATTTTCTAGTTTCGGCAATATTTGATTGAGAAATGATCTTGTAAGCAGGGTTCTACCTAAAGGTGCAAGATGGGCTGACTCGGACCGGCCGGTCTTGGGCTCAGGTTCATAGGAACCAAGCACGGCTCGACTATTGGAGTGCCAATCCTGGTCCGGTCCTAACCCGGTCATGGGCTGAGTTGGGCCTGGGCTGGTCCTAGGCCTTTTTTTAAAAAAAAAATTGTATTTTTTTAATAAATTTTCACTAAAAAAATTAAGATTAGTAATTTTATTAAGAGTAAAACACCACCCGACAGTGTCAATTTTATTAATTTCAAAGTCAGGTGGCACATACATAAGTTGAAACGGGCCTTACAACGAAAAATGGTGAAATGTTCCAGAAAATTGAAATTAAAAAAAAAACTTATGATATGTGCTCAACAGCATAATCAAATCGGATACAAACTATAAAAATCTAAGAGTCCACGTCATCGGGGTTTTCATCGTTAGAACTATTTTGGTCTTATAGCCGTAAGGCGGTAAGATCCCAATCACGGTTGCAAACACACACTTCAACCGCATCAGGTGACAACCTTACTAATTTCTCAGAAATGACATGGTTTCCCCCATTGAAAGCCGATTCAGAAGTAACAATTGAAATGAGAATAGCTAGAACTTTCTTTGCAATGATAGACATTATTGAAAATTTGTTGCTCTTCGTTTTCCACCATTCCAAAATATTGGTCTCACTATCCTCCCACACCAAGTTGAGGTATGCGTCAACTTCACTAAGACCAGAGGATGCAGACCGAAGCTGTTTGAGTAGTTGTTCAGCGAGATTGAATGCTAATGAAGTCGATGATGAAAAACCCTCGATAGTATCGGAAGCACTGTTTCCTATCTTGTCATTATGTCGGTTAACATAAATCTTATATAACTTACGCATATGCTCCTCAAGAGTAGCAATTATAGCAAGAACAAATATATGCGACATATCTAAGAAACTATAATAGCCATCTAGTGGCTATTGTGTGCCTGTAATTCTAACGGTTGGGTCAAGTGCATATGCAAGTAAATAGATGGAGGTATATCGCTGAAATACGAAATTCACTTATCTTTCATGGCCTTAATCATGTTTTTTAAAAACTTATCGTCTTTGTATTGTTTAAAAATCCATGAAATATAAACAAAAAACATTAACACCTTGTGATGGGATAATAAACACCTTAGCAAAGAATGGTGGCATTGTAAAAATATCGTAGCATGACAACTACTTTTGAAAGTTAATCTCACATCTCTTGTTTCAAAATTATTTTTTTCTTTTTCACATTTATAAAACATGTTATATGTGTAGCAAATGGAATCACATCCATCAACGTCTTGTAAGTTTAGTTCCATCGTGTTGGACAATCAAGTTTAAAACGTTTCCAACTAAATTGAAGGCCATTTTTGAGACAATAAGTCTTAAACTCTTTTGCAACTTTTGGCCTTGACTTTAAATAATGGATTGTCTATTGAATATGAGTGATTTCGGTGCTCAATATATTAAGGCCTTTTTGAACAGCCAAGTTTAAAAAATGATAGATACATCGTATGTAAAAAAATGTAGTGTCCATGATAGGTTCCAACAATTCCTTTAATGTCTCAGCTACAACATCATTGTTAGATATATTATCAAATGCTATGCTAAAAACTTTGTCATAGCAAAAAAATTCTTTTAAAGTTTTATAAATAACTTGGTATATGTGCCAACCGGTATGATTGACCTCCATCCACTTAAATGCAATGATACACTTTTGAATGACCCAATTATAATCGATCCAATGTGCAATCATACAATAATAATCTTGTCCTAAGGATGAAGTCCACATGTCATTAGTAAATGAAGTAGAATGATCAAGAACAGAAAAACATGGTTGTACATTCGATTTACAGGCTTCATATATTTTAAATGCTTCTCTCCTGACAGTAGTCCTAAATGTTCTTTTAAAAGCTGGGTATAATTGTGATTTTTTCATTTTTTTCATGTGTCTATTTTCAGCTTGTATGAATGGTTTTTCAATCAACATTATCTATTCTATCATGTCTTCCCTACAATTTTATTCATTAAATCAAAAAATACCTAATGCGCCAACAAAACTCCCAAGCTGCGTTTGGCTACCAGTACTACCAACTGTGTCTAAGTAGAGGTTTGGATGCTTATATTTCATGTGCCGTTTGATTGTTCTTGTGCCAGAGTTTTTGTTGTGAACGAGCTTTGTCTTGCAATGTTTACATTTTGCAAATCGCGCATCGTTCTTATACACTTGATTGAAATGCTCCCAAACCCATGCTATGAGCCTCTCCGATTTACCTTGACTTTTAAATTCAGGTTGGTTACTTGTCGGGGTGGGTTCCAAGCCATCGCGAAGATGAAGAAATTTAAAAGTAATGAAGGAAATATTAAGAAAATAGTAAAAAAAATAAGCTTGAGGAAATTGAGAGAATGTATTAGAGAATGAGAGGATAGCTTGAGATTGATGTGAATAAATGATGCAAATGGCCTCTCTATTTATAGGAGAGAGCCTTTTTTTTTTTACTAAAAAACCCTTAGAATATAGTTGTTGGGGGTAAAAAGAAATTTTGGGGTAAAAAAAATAGTGCAGGCCGTTATAGGGGCATGGAGTGTAAGTAAACCAATTTTTTGAAGAATTAGCCATTTGAGTGTTTTTTTGACCATTAGGACCGGACCGAACCGGCTGGGCAAGGTTGGTCTAGTGCCAGTCTTCATTGCATGCCGAGCCCACCTCCGAGCTGGGCCATGCTAAGCCTATTTCAAGCCCCCTCCTTTTTCAAGCCCATCCCATACTCACCCCGGCCTTACTCGTGCTCTAGCCGGTCCTGTTTTTTTACTAAAAAAACCCAATTAGTTCTGCCTTTAATCCTAATAATATTTTTATGACACACATGGCTAATAGTACTTCATACGTACAGTGTACCTAAAGATGAAAACGAGTTAGAGAGAAGAATTTGGGTTTTAAGAATCTCAGTAGAAATTGTCAAATTTAGTCCCTAAATTTTCTTCTTCCAACTTAAAACACCATTAAGTTAGAAAATTTAACACTTAAACCACTATTTCCCCATTTTTCCCTCTCTTACTATCCCCGGCATCTACCTTCTGGTCATTACCATCCTCCCTCTTTCTCTCCCTCTTCTAATACTAACAAGAAGGTGACAGTTGATTGGGGATGGTGAGAGATTGAAAAATAGGGAGATGGTTATTGAAGTACTAAATCAACTAACTGAATGGTGCTTGAGTGGGATGAAACAAATCTAGGGATCAAATATGACATTTTTCATCGAGATTTAGTCAAATTTTAACCAATAAAAATGATAGAAGATAATGATTAAGACACGATTTGACACATTAAAAACTTTAAGATAACAAATTTAGAATAAGGATTCATTTAAGATAACTGAATAAAGTTAGAGATGACAATTAAATTTTATGAGAAAAAATTGCATGAGGATGACCGAATCAATATTTTTACTCTTAAGGGACAAATAGATAACTTACTACTATAAGGTTTGAATTAATAGCCATTGAAACAAAACTTTAAACATAGCAACTACTAGTGAGGCCATCGTTACATCTTACACTGTGTTAGCATTATGCCCCATTATTCAACAAAAAAAAAAAAGATAAGACTTGCAAAAAATAAATAAATAAATAAAATTTTTATATTTAGTTGAAAATATAATTTGCTCTCCTTAGTATCAAAAACTTATATTTTATCAAGATGTGGACATTTGTTTTATTATCTCTATTAGTTGCTCACATCAAATTTCAAATCACTTTTTTTTTAAGGTTTTTTGGTACTCAGAATAAACTAAATGACATTACAAGTAAGGGCAAAAGGATGACCCAAGGCTTGGTTATTAACTCGAACCTTACCCAAAAATATTGGATTCAAAATCAGAATTTGTGAAATACGACTTGACTTGACATGATTTTGGAGTCCAAATGTTAGTTTAGTTCAGCCATCAACCCAATTATCCCAATCAACCTAAATTTCTAATAGCCCAAGCCAACCCAAATATACTATTTCACTAACCCAACTTAATTACCCAAACTCTTCCTAACCTTAAAACAACACCCAACACGTGCATACACAGACAAAGCCACCACCTTCATCCTCAGTTCATCCTATCACTTTCTCTGACAGATTGTCCTCTTAGCCAATCTCATTCTCGGTCACTTTTTCTTAAATCATCCTTTCACTCTCACTCTTATATTGTTTTTTTCACTTTCATTCTTTCTCTCACAGATAGTCCTTTTTCTTGCTGCAACCTTAGATACTTTCAAGTCGCCATTGATAGCCAATATTTACTATCAAAATCACAAGGAAATGGTTCGAGTTTTTGCACAATTAGAGGTGAACATTATTTAGACAGAATCGAAAAAATATAAAAGACCAGTTATATTCGGGTAAATTGGTTTAGTTTCCTTACTACTTCGGTCAGTTTGGATCAAAATCAAAATTTATATTAGGTTATTAGATCAGCTATTAGATCACACACTTAAAACCAAATAGTAATAAATATTTTACCATTATCCATAATGATCATACATATATAAAGTTATTTCATACTAATTTTTACCATTATCCCATATTGAACCTGCATATATGAAATTATTTTCTACTAATTTTGGATAAGAGGTTGTCTTTTTTTCTTTAATTTTGGGTATGAGAGGTAAAAATTTTAATATGTATCTTTTTTTTTTCCATTTACTGAATAAACTGAATTATAGTTACAACAGTTCGAATCGTTATGATATGTAATTTGGATAATTCAAGTATACTTTGTAAAAACCGAAAATGAATCAAATCATTATGCTCAGATCGGTTCCAAATCAAATCAACCGAATGCTCACCCGTATGCACAATTGACAAATTAATATATTGAGATTGATGATTGTGAGCATCTCCCATTGTTATCGCGACAATGATACTCTAACACTTGCACTTTCTATTGTAATTTAAACTTGTTATTACTTTTTTCTCTAGTAAATTTAAATTATTTAAAAATATTTTTAATAGATAACAAACAGCTTAAGTTATTAAAGTTTTCTTTATTAAATAGAAAGTGCGGTCTATTTTTCTTAATGGTGTTAATAGTGGTATGACTTTGAGACGGTAAAGTGTGGGTTTTTTAAATAACAACAAGAGATGGATTTTTTTTTTTTTGTGAAAGCTTAGGGGTTTGATTGTCATTTACCCATAAAAGAAAGAAGAATAGTGTGTTGTGAGGATGTGCATCCCATGGGCCTGGCTAAGCTATTCTATTAGACCCACATTTAAACTTGAATCTAAGGCTACACTATCCCATCAGAAATATCAAGAAATACTCCATCTACCGTTATCCTCTCTAAGTTTGGTCACTCAAACTTGATCCTATCTTTACCCATAAAGTCATAGAAGGAATATAGGTTTAACTAATCTTACTCAAATCGGGTATGGACACACAAGTTTTGAGTTCTACTGTATATATATTTTTTTACAATAATTCTACTTACATCTCGAAATAAATTCATCTTTACATCTCGAAATGTATAAACGAATTGAAGCGAGTAGATGTGATTAAATTTGTAGCAATAGGTTGAAGTGAAAAATACTAGTGGAATTAACAAGGCGGGAAACAAGTTAAGATGGTATACGTGGTGAGGAGTAGCGTAGTGCACAATTCTTGACTTTTGAGCTGGTTTCTAGAAGCAAATTGAAAGAAGAAAGCCGGGTGGGGTGGGTTGGGTTGAAATGTCGAAAGGCAAGGCATGACCAGTTAGCCTTAGCCAGCCAGCGACATGAATATAATATAAGAATATACCCAAAGTATTGTTTTATGTGGTAATTAGTACATGTGCTCGTGTTCATGCCGGCCGGGGCGCGGCGCCGTATTGGTTTCCAGTCGGGAGGTCAGCACGTGACAATCCGTACTCACTAGTCACCGGCGTAGACGATGATGCCATGCTCACGTAAGAAATCACTTTCCCTTTTTAATCAACTCCACCCTATTTCTATTAGTCGGATCATCAAATCAGTAATTTTAATGATTAAAATTATTATTACAGGACAGTTGGATTAGATGAATTAATTGCACACTAATGATCATCTAACTTTTAGTTGTTGAATGCATTGCCTTATTTACAAAAAAAACAAAATTAAAAAAAAAAAGCCCTACTAATTAGTTTAAATTTATTTGGACATGCATATAGAATTTACAAAATATACAACGATTCTAACTTTTCTATGACAGCCAACTCAATATTTGGGCCCCGTCACCCTACTACTTATAAAAAAAGTTACTAACTATTATTCTTAGTAAAATAAAATTTGTGGTAGTACCCATATTATGTTGAATTACGATATCTGTTTTTTACACATAATTCAGGTCCTAAATGATGCAACCGAGATGTTTTAAAAAATTGATGAAACTGACGAATTTACTGTCTACTTTTTAATTTCCATTTCTGCCAATTTTAAAAACAACTTGGTAATATCATTCTTAACCCGGATTCTGTCCCGAAAGAAAGGAATCATAATTAAAGCACATACATTTCATAACCACAAACTTTTTTTCACCAAACATAATAAAATTGCTCATTTTTCTGAACCTGTGTACCATGCCCAAATACTTGAGTTGGGCAACGTAGAATTTCCATAACTATTGTCCATCGAAAAAATTTAAGAGCATAAGTTTTTCCCTTTTTCCAATAAAAAAAAAAGATACTGTAAATGAGTTTAAAGTTCTCACGGTAAGAATTAATCCAATTAGTGATCTCTTTTTAGAAAAAAGAAAATTCCTAAAATGATTGAGGCTTTTATAAGAAAAAGTGTAACTTTTGTGTGAGTCAGGCTTATACTATGTGCCGCAACTAAAAAATTAAACAATTGTCATTTTCAGCCTCATTTCTCAGAAATTAACCAGGCAACAACACCACTGAAATCTAAACATATTATAAAGTTTATGCGATAGTGGACAAACATCTGCGTTTGGCGGAGTTCGTTAGAGCATGCGAAGTAAAACAGATGCTCTTGCGTTCAAATTGCCATGGGGATTATGGTCTTTTATCTTTTTCCAGTATTTTTTAAATGTTTCTCTTGCATCTTTTCATTTTTTTTTATTTTCTTTTTCTAGCTTTTTTTTAAAACTTTTTTCCATTTTTATATTTTATTATCATTTTTCCAGTTTTCCCTTTTCTTTTTTTTTTTTAATTATTTCAAGTTTTATCTCTTATTTTCTTTCCAGTTTAATTCTTCTTTTTTAATTTGCTACCTTTTCTTCTTAGTTTTATTCCATTTTACTTTTTTATGTTTTTCTTATTTTAAAATAACAACCAATAACAAAAAAAAACAAATAGATAGGAACTGAAAAGGAATAAACATAAACTAATAAAAGAACAAACACATACTGATAAAAGAATAAAGAGTTACTAATAAAAAAACAAACAACTGGTAAATGAATAAAAAATTATTTTTCATAAAAGAAAAAACAAAAAATGGTAAAAGAACAAATTGTTACTAATAACAATACAAATAGCTACTAATAAAAGAACAAACAATTAGTTCATTTAAAGAAATAAACATGAACCGATAAAAGAATAAATGCATATAAATAAAAGCATAAATAGTTACTAATAAAAGAACAAACATCAAGTTTATCTAGAAACAAACATGAACAAAAAAAAAAGAACAAATATATAGGAACTGAAAAATAATAAACATGAACTAACAAAAGAACAAATGCATACTAACAAAAGAACAAACACTACTAATAATAGACTAAAGAGCTACTAATAAAAGAACAAACAATTAGTAAGTGAATAAAAATTATTTTCTATAAAATAACAAGTAGAAAATGATTAAAAAATAAATTGTTACTAATAAAAATATGAACCAATAAAATAACAAACAAATACAAATAAAAGAACAAAAATATTACAAACATGTTCTTTTAATGCTATCAATCGGTTCTTTCAATGTCATCAATTTGTTCTTTCAATATTAACAATCTATACTATTCAATATGTTCATTTAATGTTATCAATTTATTCTTTTATGTATTGCTCCTGGGATAGATATCAAAAATGAAAAAATGAATAAAAGTAAAAAAAGTAAAAAAAAAAAGTTAAATAAACAAATAAAAACATAAATGAAAAAAAAGGAAAAGAACTGAAATAAGGAAAAGGGGGTAAGATGAAACAGTTAAATAGAAAAAGATGATGCAAGGCAAAAAAGGATAGTAAGAAAAAAAATAGTTAAATAAAAACAAAAGGGAGTAAAATGCCTAAAAAAAATTGGAAGAAAAAAAAAAGTAAGAGAAAATAGGGGAAGACTAGTAAAAGCATTAAAAAATACAATTAAGAAGATGAAAAGAGAGAATAGAAAAAAGTAGAGAGAAAAAAGGATGGGAAAGAGAAGAAAAGAGTCGGAAAATGAACTAGCTTTTCCCCAACGGCTCAAACTTATACCCTCCCGTCTTAACTCCACACCAACTAACCGTTGCTACAAATATGGGAATATGTCTAAGACTCACACATTCAATAGAAGTAGACTTGTGCTTGGGCACACAGATACACTTGGCATACACAAGTCTCACGTGAATTCATATAAAGCAACAAAGAGAACATAAACTACTAACAAAAGAATAAACACAAATAAATAAAAGAATAAAAAACTACTAATAAAAGAATAAACATCAAATTCATATAAATGAACAAATTTGAATTAAAAGAAGAAAAAACACCTACTAAGAATAAAGAAAACAACACATACATTCATAAACATATATATATAATAAATATCAAAACACACATGTGCGGACATTATAAGAGAAAAGCAGATTAGCGACCGAAGAAACAGTTGCTATCAGTTGCTAATTATGACTAACTAACAACTACAAGGTTTAATAGCAAAATCATTAGTCGTTAGTTGTTAGTAACTAACTAATGGCTAAAATTAATAACTAAATGTGTCAGCCACTAATTTTTTGGACTTTATTATATTAACAAATGAAAGTTCAATCGCTAGTTGCAACTAACATGTTAGTCATTATTAGCAATTGAATGTTTAATTGCTACTTTTTTATTTTTATTTTTTTAAAAATGAATTGCTTATATGTTTATATAGATAGTTAATTTATATCAGTGTGATAAATGTAATATTATATATATATATATATATATATAATGTATAAAATGTCCAAATAATTTGTAATGTAAAAAATATGCAATTAAAATAAATATAAAATAAAAATGTAATATTATTAATTTAAAAACACTAAAAAATAATAAAATGGGGAAGGATGAGAAAAGGAGAAAGAGAAAAAGAGAAGGGAAAAAGGAGAATGAAGAAGGAAGAAGGAAGAAGGAAAATGAGTGAGAAATGGGAAAGGAAGAAGGATAAAGAAGAAGGATGAGAGAAACAGAGAAGGAAAAAGTAAGAAGTAAGAATAAGAAAAACAGAGAATATGGGAAAAACAAGGAAGGAAGAAGGAGAAAGAAGGAGAAACGAGAAAAGAATAAGGATGAGAAAAACAGAGAAAGAAGAAGGAGAAATAAGTAAGGAAGAATGAGATAAACATAAAGGATGAGAGAAACAGAGAATGAAGAAGGAGAAATGGGAGCTGAAGGTTTTAATTCGATTTTAGTGACTGAAGCAAACTAGCGATTGTATAACTGTTAATTTTAAAAAATATTATAAAATGTACAACTGACTATAGACTGAAATTTAAAATTAGCAATTAAAACTAATGACTAAATATTTCAATTGTTAGTCAGTAACAATAATTTTCATGGCACACAAGCTTGTAACTGACTAGCGACTGAATTTCAGTCACTCCATCACTTCCCTCTTATGGTGGGAGGAACATATGCATATAAAGAAAATAATATATATCTTCACATATATTTATATAGGCCAAATATCAAAAAATTTTATGAACATACACACATACCCAAATGAACATATACAAACAAAGAAAAGAACACGTGCATATAAAGAAAAGAACACATACATTCATAAATATCTAGTCAGAACAAAATTGTATGTACATGTTCATGTACACATGTATAAAAGAACATATACGTAGAATGAAAAGAATAGCAAAAAAAACATATACCTGCGAAGAAAGCAACACATACCTCTAGAAACATATATAAAAAAACAAATATCAAAACACACATGTATAAGAAACAAATGCATTTAAAGAAAAAGCAAAATAAAATGGTAGGGTAGAATGAAAAATAAAATGGAAAAGGACAATTTGGCTCAACTTCATGGTATTTTATTGGGTTGTATTTGTTCTTTTAGCTAGATTTATATTAATTGGGAAAAAAATGAAAAAAAATTCACAATATACTCCCTTCGTCCCGTTTATTATGCTCCAATTGAGTTTTCACGTAATTTTAGGCATTTTACTATTCTCACACGTTTTTCAATTTTGCTCATTCTTCTTCATCGTTTCTAGTCTGATTGCATAATCGGCTTGCCATCCTCAATTCGTCTCCTCAATCGCAGAATCGGTTTTCCATCATTGATCCCACCATCTTCATTCGTGTTGTCGATTCACCGGCGTTGATTCACGTCGTCATCAATCGCAACATCGATTCGCGTCCGTCTTCATTCTTGTTGTCAATCCGCTGGCATTGATTCGCGTCATTCTTGATCGCAACGTCGATTTCCATTCGTCTTCATTCGCATCGTCCTCGATCGCAGGGTCGATTCGCCGGCGTCCTATGTAGTTTTATTATTATTATTTTTATCGTCCTCGATCAATTCTTATTTTTATTTTATTAGTTTTATTTTTTTATCAATTGTTATTTAATCTTTTATCAATATTATCTGTTATCTCATTAGTTCTTATTTGTTCTTTTTTACCATTTTATCTATCTTTTTATCAGTTCTTATTTGTTATTTTATAAATTTTATCTATTTTTTTAATCAATTTTATCTTTCTTTTATTAGTTCTTATCTATTCTTTTTTTTTTTTTTTGCATTCGTTCACTCATTTTTTTATTTTTTTTGTTTTTCCAATTGATTTTTTCCTCTTTTCTTTTCTTTTTTATTTTTTATTCTTTGTTTTCTAGATCTGTTCCTAATTTTTTTTCTTTTATTAGTTTTTGTCTGTTTTTTTAATAAGTTCTACCTGTTCTTTCAGAAATTTTTATTTAGTCTTTTATTAATCTTTTAGAACAAACAACTAATAATAAAATAACAAATAACTACTAATAAAAGAATAGACAAATAATTTATCTAAAGATCAAGCGTGAATAGACAAAAGAACAAAGAACTACCAATAAAAGAATAGATAGCTAATTTATATAAAGAACAAGAAAATTTTATTAAAAGAACAAACATTTATTAGTAAAAAAACAAACAACTACAATGAAAAATACAAATAACTACTAATAAAAGAACAACTAGCTCGTTTATCTAAAGCACAAGCAAAAATTGTTAAAAGAACAAACAACTATTAATAAGATAATAAATAACTACTAACAAAAGAACATATAACTAATTTATCAAAAGAACAAGTAGAAATTGATTAAAAAAAACCAAAGAACTGCTTGTGAAAGAACAAAAAAACTACTAATAAAAGAACAAATAGAAACTGATAAAAAAAATGAGATCTCAATTTTTTAGTGTCAGCGGCTTGATTTCTTCCTTTTTTTAGATTTCTTGCGTTAAATTTTAGATTTCTTTTTAGGACATCTTGGAGGAAAGAACAAACTAGAGCAAAGAATGAAATTATATTATATATAATATAATATATAAAATATATATATATATATATATATATATATATATATATATATATAAATCAATGAAAACTATGAAATTAAAAAAAAATATTAAATCAAAGCAAACAATTGAAGTTAGAGCAAAACTGAAATTATAGTGAATAATTGAAATCATATCAAACTAACAAGAAATAAGAATGCATAATTAAATGTAAGCAATAGGGAAAAAAAAAGATAGTGTAGGAAAAAGAAATAATGATTTTTTTGTTCCAAGAAAAAAGATGGGGAAAAAAGGACAATAGAAAAGTGCCAGATGAAGTTGCTACTTAAAAAAAAAAAAAAAGACAAGTGAAAAGGCAAAAATGTAAGATTTTTTTTTTAAAAATGAAACAAGTAGTTTTTTTGTGGACCAATAATGTGATTGACTAATTTAAAAAAATCTGGATCAATTTACCAATTTCTTTAACATAGAAGAATGACTTATAACATAAGTCAGACATACATAAAACTTATTTAAAAATAGTAAACACAGAATATCAATTTCAATCTTATAATTTTGTTTACTTTTCTAATTTGGTCCTAAAATATTGAAAATGTTACCTCTGTTGGACCTAAACTGGACGTCTAGCTAGCCACATGATTCACTGTAAATTCTACATCGCACTTGACTTCAATTAGATCTCTATTGAACATATGCAGATTGATATGACTGTACAGATGCAAACTTCTCGAAACTATTTTCACAAACACAAAATTTCATTTCTCCTTACATTCTAAACGGAAGAAACTCACGAACCCCGCAATTGCCGAAAGAAAGAAAAAAACTTTAGGAATTCTAAATTCCGCTCCTTTGCCTCTCCTTCCTTTCACCTCACTTTTTCAATTATTATACTATATAGAGGAGAGCATTCAGTTGATTCATTTTAAAAATAATTTGAACATAATAATTTATCAATTTTTAGTTTTTATATAAAAAGTATCCAAATCATACGAGTTACATGTTAGAATTGATCTGAGCTGTCCAAATTAAATTTTTGTTTATATTTCATTGGGTTTAGTTCACTATTCTTTATGTGGCCTAACTTGTATAGATAAAAAAAATAAAATAAATATTCATAATTTTACATATCATACCCAAAATTAAAGAATAATTAACAACATATCTGAAATTAGAGAGAAATAGTTTTTGTATATGTAGAGTTAATATAGATAACATTAAATATTTATCTATTATTTGATCTAATCAGTTTATTCAGTTTCAAGTATAGAAACAAATGAATGATCCTTTAGATGATCATGAAATTCAGTTTTAATCTGAACCAACCAAATTAAAAAAAAAATTATTCTATTCAAAAGCAATCAATTTTTTAGTTTTTTAATAATATTCATCCCAAGTACTATAACCCAATAAAAATCAATAACATTTTGAAAAAGGATTAAACTAAAATATAAAATGAATTATTTTAGTCAATTTTAACATATAATTCAATTGCTTCAAATTTATTTTATAGGTAAAAACTAAAAATCAATCAAATTATTATTATTATTATTATTATTATTATTATTATTATTATTATTATTATTATTATCGGGTAGCCGAGAATTGAGCGTCGCGCCAACAACTCAACATAGGTTTTCCCCAACTTTGGTAGCGAACACTTGTATTTGTATTGTACCCCAAAACATAAATAAATGTAGGTCACCGGGTCCACAGCTAGCTAGCACAAACGCACAATACAAACGTTCAGCACCAGAGAAAACGAAACACAAGGATAATCTTGGCCAAACTATATATTTAGCTCTTGAACTTATTCAACTTGTGTGAGTTGGTTTACAACTCAGTACTCAGTAAATGTAAGTTTCTCACCTTCAAAAAACTATGCGAGTTAGTCCATTAGTGCATATATGTTGACAGAAAAATCGCAAAAGCTTTCTTGATCTCTTTTATTCTAGTGCAATAAGTACTCCTAGTTTAAAATTATTCAAATAAACTATCTCCTCCACCTAATGATGTAAGTTCAAGTTGTAGGATCAGGTTTGGTTCAAACCTAATTTTTACAGCATATCCTTAACCTTCACTCAACCCTATTTTAGTCATAACCCAAACTGATCCTAACCCGATTTATATTAGGTTAGAGTCACGTTGATCTTACATGTCCAAGAGGTCAAGGGAAAGTTTAATCCCGCTCCATTTCTTGCTTACTAAAATAAAAATATTTAAAAAGTCCTATAAATCCTTCATGTCATAATTTTATTGCAGTTGAATAAATAAATGTGACGTCCATATTTCATCATCTAATCAAGTACTACGTACAAATTTGTACTATGATTTTTGTATAATTAATATTTTTCATTTGAGCTTATTAATTGTTAATTTGAAACCACACTTGTCAATTGAACCGTTACTAAAAATGGAGCACTAAATTACAAGAGAGTCAAGTGCCTTTAAACCTTCAGAAGACCACCCATGAACATTGTGTGCCGCACTTAAGTCAAGGTACCAAAGGAATGGAGCTACTAATGAATTGAATCAGCATGAAAAATAATAAACTAGATGGAGTCATTATAGAACAACAGAAAAACGATGAGGGGCAAGTGATGCAATTTGTATACTTGCTCTGAAAACTTAATTCCTCGTGTTCATCTGTATTAACTCTAAATTTTATTTTAATGATGGAGGAGATAGTTTTTTTTAATGATTTTAAACTAAGAATGTTTTTTGTACAGACTAAATGAAATAATGAGGGATATTATAATCTTTCCATCAACAATTCTAAGGTAATAAACTAACTCGCATGGTTTTTCAAAGTTTAGGGACTAATATTAATTGAGTACTGAGTTGTGGACAAACTCGTGCAAGTTTGGTAAGTTCAGGGGCTAAATGCATAGTTTGGCCAATAATCCTAATGTCCAATAATATTTTATTATATTGAGCGTAATTAGCCACACACACATCCATCCATCCATGTCTCACCTACTCCACTTCACTGCACTCCACCCACATTTTTTATGGTCTTCTTTCCATCAACCATCTCATGTTTCGCTTTTACCTAGGCCTCACGTTTAGTGCATCTACTTTATTTCTGGGGCAAGTTTTTTAGAGCACACATTAATACACAGATTTCCATTACATTACGCTTCTAATCATTCTTCTCTTTTTAATTTTGTGCCTAAAAGCATCACAAACATACACAAAGTTAACATGTTTTAGAGCATATTAATATATAAGGATTTCAATTCATTAATCATCTATTTCATGACCTTGATCAAAGTATGTATTTACGTATCTCTCTCTCTCTCTCTCTCTCTCTCTCTCTCTCCTCTCTCTCTCTCCTCCTTCTCTCTCTCCCTATATATATATATATATATATATATATATATATATATATATATATATATATATATATATCCCTCCGTCGCTTCAAACTCCACCTATATTTATCCATGAAATTTTTGCTTCCCCCTTTTTCAAACATAAAAGACCAAAATGCGTATTTGGCTCCTCAACTTGGCCAACTTTAACAAGTTAGTCCTTTATCTTTGAATCAGTGTGAGTTAGTCTCTCAACTTTGCAAAATTAAGTAAGTTCGTCCAAATTTGATAGAAGGGTAAATGGAGTCAGATATGTTGCTGGTGTGGCACGGAGATGTGCTGAGCTGGTCTTGACATATTGGCACTATTTTCCACATCATCCTATCTCATCTCTTTCATTGCTCATTTGCTCTGACGAACCTTGCCATCCCTCTCAGTGAAGGGCCCCATTTTGGGTCATCAGGGGCCACTCTTTGCCTCTGTATCCATCTTCGAATTGCCCCATCTTCAAATTGCCTCTATTAGCTTCAAATCAACGAATCACCCCATCTTTTAATTGGATCCTTGCCAAGTCCAGCCACCAAATCCCACTGCAAGGCTTGTCGAATTCTGCCGAATACAATCATCGAGGTCATCATCTTCGTCCAACAATATCGGGTAAACCGAAGTCAATGACTTGGATTTTGACTAACATTTCCCATCATTGCACCAGAGGCAGAGCAAGAAATGACCCCAAAGATGTCGAGAAGCCGAAGTAGATGTTCGACCGTCGCTGCTGCATCTGGATTCCGAGCGGGCATCTAACTGGCAATCTCCTCCACTGAGAACTTTCTCTCTTTGACTCCTTATCTCCTCCGCGTTTGACGACGTTATGTCAGAATATGTTTGAATTGGACACTTTCTATTAGATGCTGAATTAGATCGTTTAGTTTAGCAAATTTTTGTGACTAACACGCTAAATCTAGGAAGTTAGAAGACTAATTCACACCAAGTCAAATAAAAAGGACTAACTTGCATGAGTTTGTCAAGATGAAGGACCATACACACATTTTGGCCTACATAAAAAGAAAATAAGGTAACTTAAAACCTAGCTACTCAATAAGAAGTCAAAGTCTTAAAGTAACTATGGTATTAATGTCTAGTTGTCAAGCGTGTGACTTCAATAATGCAGCTATATAAGCTAGCTATCTCAATTCTAGACGAAAAAAAATGTAAATTTATTGTTATGTTTTTCTATCTTGCCACAGTTTATTGTTATATGAAGCCATTCTTGTTTTTGTTGAATTATTTATATACGAACTTCTTTTCGTCTCTTATTACTGTAGCCTTGTTCCTATCGGGCTAAATCCAATATATACAAAGAGAGAACTAAAAACGGGAGGAGGACATAAATAATTAAATACAAAAGTTTAGGCGAAAAGAATAGCTAAGCTGCAAACAATAGAAGCCTCTTCCTTCTCAGACCGTCTGATTCTTCCACTTGTCAGCCAACCCAGCCAACAATGACGCCGACGACCCGCCATCGCTCAGAGCTCTTCCGGCGGCATCCTCAAAATCCTTCATCCGGTTCCTCACTCCCTTTCCCTCTTCTCCCTCCATCAAGCCCTTCACCACCCTCGCAATCTCATCCCTCCAGACGATCCCATTTTCGCCGGCCGCCGGCCGAAGCGCCACCCTTATATCCTCCGTCAGCATCACCGCATTCATCTTCTGCTCGGCGTAGAGTGGCCACGCGATCAGCGGCACGCCGTTCACTACACTCTCCAGAACGGAGTTCCATCCGCAATGGGTCAAGAACCCACCTGTCCCGCCATGCCGGAGAACCCGAGCCTGCGGTGCCCACGACGGAACCACCATCCCCCGCCTCTTCGTCCGCTCCAGGAACCCATCTGGAAGAAAATCCAGAGGGTCTCGCTTGCTCTGCTCGTTGAAGAACGAAGCATTAGCGATCGAATCGTTTGGACTCCTCAAAACCCACAAAAATCTCTGCTCGCTCATTTCCAATCCGAAGGCCAGCTCGTTAATTTGTGCAGATGAGAGCGTCCCGCCGCTTCCGAACGACACGTACAGAACCGACCCGTATGGCTGATCGTCCAGCCACTCCAAACAACCCGACCCGTCAAATTCAGTTCCCGTGTCCATATTCACGAGCGGTCCGACCGGGAAAACCGGGGGCTTGCCAGGCTCGCTCGCTTGCAGAGCTTTTATGGCGCCGCTTTCTAATTCCGCGAACGAATTATTCAAAATCCCTTCAGCTAACGGATACCTTTTAGAGTGATGAACAACCCATGCGTACGCATCCTTTTTGCGGTCCTGAACCGGGTCAAGCAAGTCTTTCCCATGAACCGGAACGCAACCGAGTAACTGAATCGGTTCGGACAAATCTCGGTACTCGCCGGGAATGGTCTGGTCGAGCTTGGGAAGCTGGAGAAAGAAAGACAAGGCCATGGCGGTGGAGGGATAGAAAATGTAGGACGGAATATCAAATTCTCTAGCGACGTCAATAGCGTCGGTTCCGAACAGATCGACAATGAAAGCGGTGAGCCTTGTGGTGGCTAGAATGGACTTAAGCTTGTGGCGGAGGGAGGTGAGGGAGCGGGCGACGGTGAGAGAGATTCTGGCTTCTATTGAGGAGTCATGCGGGACATCTGAAAGGTCGGCGGGAGGGAGAAAGACGGAGGTGACGGCGGCGGGGAGGGAATCGAGGGTGGATTTCTGGGCTTGGGAGGGAGGGGCGTCAGCGGCGAAAATGAAGGTGACGGAGATGCTGTGGAGGTTGACAAGGCGTTTGGCGAATTCGGCGAGGGGAATGAGGTGGCCCATGCCGGGGCTGGGGAGGACGGCGACGCATGGTTGGGACATGGGGGAGAGAGAATTAAGGGTTTGTTTGAATTTGTGTAGGTTGTGGCCCTTGGCAGCTGTGGTGGAGGAGGAAGCAGAGCGAATTGTGTGGGCTTATATAGGCTGAAGCCTTTGAGACTTAGACTTGGGGTAAGGCGGATTAAATTTAATTGGTTTGGGTTTGTTTAATTTGATGTTTGTTTTGTTGGTACGTGTGATTGTGTGTTGGAGAGAGAATGGACGGCGTTATAATATTTTTTTGTTTCTTTTATTACGGAGAGTGAGAGGAGGCGATTAAAGCAGCAGCAGCAGCAGCAGTTCAATCATATGTGGTGATGATGGGTTGAGTAGTCATAAAATTTGGGTGGGGTGTGTTTATATATGGATGGATAGGGTAGGTTTGAATCTTTTCACTGCGCATCCATCCAAATCATCATCACCCAATATTTGTGGGTATATACATGTAAATCAAATTTGTATATGCTAAGCAAAAGACTAATGAGCATTCCTCCATCTAGCTATTTGGATATTGGGTATGTGTGTGTGTTTGTTTGATTTATAATTAATGTGATCAAATTGTTAGGTCTCAAAATTAATTGAACGGTGTTAGGGTAAAAAAACAGGGATGAAAGTGCCAACTTTCAAAACAGTCAGTGAGGGGAAAAAGTGACTCAAAAAAAAAATTGTTAAATTAAAATAAATACTACGACTACTATTGTCTATTACTACCATATATGTATGATTACTTACTTTAGAATTTGAGCGTCTAAGTGGGGGAATGATGTGAGACGGGACGTAAGGCTTGCGTTGTAAAAGGGGGGAAGATTTATGATTGTCTGCAATTTAATAATTAATATTTGTTCTGTTCTGTCTGGACTGGAGCATATTTTTGTCCCTGCGGTGCGACTGCGAGTGCGAGAGAATATATGAATATGAGAAGTTGGCTGCCCCTGCCCTGCCCTGGGTGGCGCTGGCACTGGCAGTTACTCTTGGCTTGGCTCTTACAGTGGAAAGTACAAACTTACAAGTCCCAAATCATCCAAAGCAACAGCTTGTAAATATATATATTGATTACACATCTGTATCACTGTATCTGTGTGTGTATCAAATTAATAAATAATATTTTCTTCATTCCATATTTTTTACATCATTTATTTTTTAGTAATTAATTTATTATTTTTTTTTTTAATTTTTTAGTATATAAATGAAAAATTTTATATAAAAATAATAAATATAATAAAATATATAATTTTTTTTAATATATATATAATTTTTTTAATAAATAATTAATATAAATAAATTTAAATCAAACTAAATAAAAAAGTCAAATACTATAAAAAAAATATGATAGAAAGGGAATACTAACTAATATACTAGCTTGTAAATATTATATTGGTTACACATCTGTATCACGTCAACTTAATTTGGACATCGATCTTTGAGTGGCATTAATAATAGGTAAGTGGTAGCCATGACTTTCGTCAAGATTTAATTACACAAATAAATCAATGTCTGACTTTTCGTCAATTTACTAGATCGAAGGCACTCCATTCCATTGTCTTAATTAATTGTTCCAAATTCCAACCAAATTAAGGACTAGTCAAACGATGATGTCGCTGTGATGGGTAGATGACGCCCTGTCGCACGTGTTAACACAACCACGCATCCGAGGACGCCCAATGACATACACATACTCTATATACCGTTACTACCATTTTTTTTTTCCTTTCTTCTCTCTTGTGATGACTACCATGCATCTAATATATATTCTTTGAATTCTGTACGATGCGTGGTGAAACTTAGGAATGTAAGAAATCTTCCGACAACACAACGGAAAAATTAGTGGAACTTACATCTTATCATAATTGATTAAGTTAACACTAAAGTATTAAGCAGTAGAAGAGAGAGAGAATTATGGGAGTTTTCTGATCTATATATATTTATTTTATTGTCTGTCTCTGATAGGAGATATAGGCTCATATTTATAGGTCAAACCAAAAATTCTAATCAAATAAAAATCTACTAAATTAATTTCACTCATTATAAAATTTACCGTAATTGCAGATATCTCTTTCAAACTAAAATATCTGACCAAATTCTTTATGGTAAAATTTTTTTAATATATTATCATATTTATTTAAGTAAATTAATTTATACACAAAATAATAATAATAATAATAATAGTAATAGTAATTTAAAGCATTTTTACAAGAAATACACACCACTATGTTTTCATCTTTTCTTTTTTGTTTTATATTGTAAAACATTCACTACAACAAAGAAAAAAAAAAGCAACTGAAAAAATAGTCGCAAAAAGTGACTGTTAAGCGACTAAATTTTTCAGTTGGAAAAATACTAGTCGCTAAAAGAATGTAATTGGGTTGCGACTTAAGAAATGACTAACAACTTAAGTCATTTTATGTAGGCCAACACTTGGATTAAAGCGATTGAAATATCAGTTGTAATGCAGCAATTGAAAATTTTAGTCACTATTTAGTCGCTTTGCTAGTCAACTGAATCTCCATATTTTTCACATAAAATAATTAAAATTTGATTTAAATTTATAAAATAATATATAAAACATGAAAAAATTTAAAAATGGAGAAAATATAAAACAGTAATTAAGTTTAAATAATTATAAATAATTAATATCAATTTGAAAGAAAAATTTGTACAACAAAATTAAGTAAATCATATAAGTCTAAAAAATTTACATTTACCAATGAAAGTTACTAACAGTCTCGCATTGGTAATTTCAAAATTACCAAGGCGAGAACGTTGGTAGCAACCAGTTGGTAATCAGTATGTTGGAAATTTTTTACTAATGGCTGAGTACTAAGTCGTTGATACTTTCCAACGCTTAGCCGTTGGAAAAATGGTAGATGAAAATTAAAAAGAGTCTAAATTCACATGCTTTATATATATATATATAATTCATCTCCCATTTTTCCAATGGCTCATCACATTGGAAGTTTCAAACGGTTTGGTCGTTGTAAAATGCATGTTTTCTAGTAGTGAGTTTAGATCATCATGAGGTCCCTAAGTACCTTGTGTTTTAGGTACCTGACTCCCCATGTAGTTTGTTGGCTTTGCTGATTTTACTGAGTCGCCCAAGGCATTTGCAGATAATAAACATCCAATCCCTGGTCGAATCTTATCACCTGATATAGGTGATGTTGAGGCTGCTGCTCAGACATCGATTGTGGCAGTGGTGGCTGCAAATAGGGTGACGTCTACAGATGTTGTGGATGCTAGTGTGTCGACCTTGCCATCCATCATCCAGATCCAAGATGGCTAAGGATATAGGACCTCATCATCTTTATTTGTGCCATTGGATAGGGACGAGGATGCTGGGGTAAGGGACCATCTGAGCCGGACCTCAATGGTATGTAGCTAGGATCAACTCCATGTGGCAGGTTACCCTGAACATGTATCTAGCCGACTGTCACAGTGTAAGCTGACATCAAATCCTCCCGTAACTTGTAATAGAGAAACTGAAAGAAGTTTGGGGTGGAGAAGTCCAAGCGGAGAAAAAAAAAAATGACGAGTAGAATAGATGATAAGGGTATGGAACTAAGTTTTTTTGCCATAGCTAAGACTGAAAAATGATGAACTTTCAAATTTTAAACAACAAAAGTGACCATGTGGCGATTTATAAAAAACAACTGACATTCAATTTTTTTTTCCCTAATTTGTGACTGAAAAATGACTAAAAAAAGTGATTGCCACGATTCAGTCGTTAACGTTAGTGAGCCCAACATATAAGCAACTGATTCACAACTGAATAAAGAAGTGACTGAACTTCAGTCATTTTTTTTGTTTCTCCGTTGTAGTGTTTTTAACATGAAAAAGAAAAATATATTATTCAAAATCTTTGGAGATGAGGAGCATAAACTTGGATTATATGAACTTGTGTGCTTGATCCTACAAGAGAAAATGTCAAGCCCTTAACTTGCATAGGCTTGGGGCTGGAAGAGAATATGCGAAAGTAACTTGTAAAACAAGGAAATGAGGAGGTTAGAACAACAAAAGTGAAAGTTGAAGGATTGAAATGAAAATAACAAAGTTTTATATTAACCAGGTCTAAAAAAAGTATGGGCATTATTGACATTTTTCTAGGCCTATGGATGAGTTTGATTGAAATGGAGGTTGTAAGACTTAATTGTCTGAAATTAATAGTTTATTGAGTTGGGAAATTAAGCCAATTAAGGAAGTTAAGGCTTGTCTTGTATCATGCAATAAAGCAAGATAACCAATATGGGGATTTAAGCCAATTTGTTGGCATATGTCCATGGCCGGGCAATTGTATGTTGCCACTCACATTACCTGGTTTGATCAAGCTCCTACAAAGAATTCAGCAAAGGAAAGAGATTTCCAAGAAAATGGAGTTGAGTTCTTAAGACTTTTAAGTGGGAGAATGAAGGAAACAAGCTAAGCACTAAAACAAAGAGGTTACTTAGACTGCAAGACACTTGAAATCAACGGCAAGAAGCTTCACTTTGGTTCTACTGCAAATTAGTTGTGGTAAGGGTTAAATATACTCGGTTTCCCTTGTAATAAAAAACTAGACTTGTGATTCATGTGAAAATGTTAGGCCTTAAGTGATGATTTGAAGCCAGATAAACCTATGTGTTGCTTAAAGGCTAAGGATACCTTCGGGTATTTATGGTTTTTCTTGCAACATATATTAGGAAAAGCAATAGGATTTTGTTATGGGAAGGGCTAGCCCATTCCCGGATCTGGAGCTCTCTATTTTATATTTCTTAGCTAGCTATCATTAAATTGGTAATTAAAATGAATGTAGGTACTAGGGAATGCTTGCTAGGCCTTAAAGGCTTATTAGCTAGTGTTTTTGTGTATGTGTTTGCATGTCTTGTTGTTTGGATGCATGTGGTGACCTTTGGATTATGTTTACATAAGTATATGCTTTGTGTTCTGTGTTTTCCTTTTTGGTTGTAGTGCTAAATCCTAAAGACCAGTTAATGAATATGAACTTATATTGGGCATTTATGATGATCAACAATTACTGAGTTATATAACTCAGGCCTGAATTGTTTTCATTTCAGGGAAAGGCTTAGTTAAGTGATTTTGTGAAGTTATGTGTTTCAGGTAATTTTTTGTTCCACTTGTTGGTAAATATATCCAACTTGTGCTTAATTTATGCTAGAAATTAAGGCTAATCATGTTTTGGTTGCAGGCATTTTGATGTTGTACTATGGGAATTAGTTAGAGTTTTGAGTCTTGTACTAGTGCCAAGTATAACTAGTGGTTGTGCCAAGTGCTAGTGATGTATAAATTATAGTTTGTGAACTAGACTGTTGACTATAAAAACATGTGCTTGTAACCGAGAATAACCACCCTAGTAGGCCTACTAGGGCACATACTGAACATCCTAGCATGTACTTGACCTGGGCTACCTTGGGTTTTAATGTATGACTTGAATTTGAGGCTCATGTCATTTTTGCCATATAGTCGCATTTAAAACCAGCTTAAATATAAAATTTGGCACAAAATAGACTCTTGCAACTAGCATTAACAATTTTTGCTATTTATAGCACAATTGGCCATAGAACCTTAATATTAAGTGTTAGTTTAAGCTAGATGATCCTAGAACTCATAATCTAAGCTACTTGTTTGTGCTATTTGTTTATTTATGATAAGTTTCACTTAAAATGCTTGGAAAGGCATAGGCTAGAGGCGGTTTAGGGCATAGCAAAATCTTTTTTCACACTACAAGAGAAATTTCAAAAAATGATTAAAATTCAATCACAAAACTACATCATTTGCTTGTCAGTTGTTGGTTTGTATGGCTCATATTCTGACCAACTAAACCTCTCAGTTGTTAGGCCTGTAATTGCTATTCAATCGCTTGTACTAGAAAAATTATGACCCTCAATCGCTTCAATAGCTTTTTACTCTCTACAACCACTATAACAAAAACTTTAAAATAGCGACTGATAAAAGCCACCATTTTTTTTGTGGCTAACAAGACAATGGCCAAAACAATGGCCAAAAAGTAAAATTATCTTTTTGATGACTGAATGGCCACTGATTATTTCATTGGCCAAAACAATGGCCAACAAGTAAAATTATCTTTTTGATGACTGAATGGCCACAGATTATTTCATTGGCCAAAATATGGAGGCCAAACAATAGCCCATAACAACAGTCTTAGCCACTGTTTTTTCTAGCCCCATAGCTTAACGGCCAAACGGTCACCAGTATAGCCAAAATTTTAAATTAAAACTGGAATATTGATCAGTATTCAGTCACCCAACGAGCAACCTTGTTTAATTCAAACCAAATTTTTAGGTGGGCTACAACGCAAAATGGCTTCTTATTTATTTCTCCATCTCTTATTCTTAGTTCACAACTAAGAATCTTAAAAATCTCTCAAAATTCTTTAACCATTTTGGTTGTTTTCAGCCTCTCACTTCAAGGCATTCTGGTTTTCTTTAGCTTCTCACTTCAAGTATTCTTGGTTTTCTTTGCACTTTGTTGCTAATCTTCATAGGCCTTATTTGATCTGCCTAGCTTATTGTAGACTGAGTGCTAATTTCTCTACTAGTGAAATCTCCAACCATAAAAAATCTCCAACATGCCACTAAATTCGCACCATCACTTAAGGATTCCTATTCACAGGCCCTCATCCCTGCGGCGTTAACCATCTTAGACAACATCTTGTAGCCTTCTGGGTGCCTTTAGGTTAATGGTATTGTTGAGAAACTGTTGCTTGCGCTTGGCTTCTCCTTGTCTCGCTATATTAACCTCCATTAGTTAATTTTGAATCCTTTTTGTATTAAACCTAAAGGGAGAATAGTGTAATTTATGCTTGACTAATCCCAAATAAAAAAAGAAAAAAAAATTATAAATTAAATTAAATTTATTTAAATGGTTCAACAACCAGAATAGATGGTCACCACCAATAAGAAACGATGGTCATTCATTGACAACTGGGCTTTTAAAGACTGTCTAGCTACTGTATTTTTCGATCACCTAAAAGTTAACTTAGCCATCATTTGGCCACCGAATGACCAGCCACTTAAAAAAAATTCTATTGTAGTGAACAAAAAATCACATTCTCTATCTCATTCTTCTTATTCTTTCATTCTTCCTTATCTTCATTCTCTTTCTTCGTTATTCTCTTTCTCTCAATCCCTACAATTGAAAACTAAACCTTATATCATTTTCCCTCTTAGGTCCTCCTCCCTACCATTTCTGTTTTTGATAGGGGTTGCAGACCTTCCAAGGTTGATGACTTGCCACTAGTCATCCATTGTCGTGAATAGAGGGACTTAATTAAAGCCGCCTCTAACCAACACTTGCCCTCGCCACCACCCACATTGCCTACTTCCACTCCCTTTGCCATGTTGGTGATACAATTCGCTACTTTATCAATGAAAAGCTCATTGTCACCTCTCTCCTCTTCCCCAGGCTCTCCCGTCCTCACATTTCCCTCTGATAAATTTAAATCCTTGGGCCATATCCTTGTTGATACCCATAAAGAGAACCATACCCATATGACTACAACAACTATCCTTTTTATCAGGACTATTGGAGTTACCATAATGCTAATTTTGTTCCTTAATATCCTCCCAAATCAGTTTACAATTCCAAAACCTAAAAAAAAAAATATAGGAAGCAAGCGATTGACCTTGGGTCTACACAACTGGAGCAATTGAATGCTTCAGCTACTCAAACTAGTCATTCTTTAGTTGCTTGGCATTAGCAATAAGGAAAAAAAGAATGACTGACTTTTTCAATCATTTGTATCGCTCATTGTGATTGATTTGTGATTGGGATTCAATCACCTTTTTTTGTATTTCTCTATAGTGCCATTAGTTATCATATTTATTGTTTTAGAAAAAGAAAGATATGTGAACTTTAAAACAAAAAATTTAATGTCTTATCTTGATAACACTTTTTTTCCCTTGATTTCCTTGGCCCCAAACTAATGAAAACTTAACAAAGGCTTGATGTGAACTATATGATATACATCATATTAATGTGCCAATTCCTTATAAGACATTATAATAAGAAGAGGAGAGACGCAAATGAAAATTCGGTCCAATGGCCATTCTAAGGTCCACTGAGATTGCCTTTAATCTAAAGGCTTGGGTTTAACCTTTCTAAAGGTAAAAAAAAATCCACCAATCCTCAATTTTCTTCCCTTAACCTTGTAATGCCTCAATCCTTAATTTCTCTCCTTTAACCTTGTAATTTCTTGTATTATATTGTATTCTGAGTTTGAAAAAAAAAAATGGTGTAAACACTATGCACGTGTGAGGTGTCGTATGTCAACTACACATATATCTCCCTCATCACTTTCTAGACAGCCCGATTAAACCAACTACACTTCAACATTGATTTTAGGGATAATTATAATTTGACCCCTGATGTTTAGGTGAAATTACACTTTGTCCCTTCTTATTTTAAAAATATACCATTTGCCTCTACCTTTTTTAATATAGTCCAACAATAACTTCTAAAATCTTAATTTAGACATTAAGGTAGTCATCTTCCAGTAATTTTAATTTGTATAGTATTTTTTTACAGTTAATTGACATTTTAAATTATCAATTTTTTATGTATTTCTTTCAATTTTTAAAATAGTATTTTTTAAATTTCAATTAATTATAAAAAAATATTATACATATTGTAATTGCTTGAATATGACAATCTTATAGTCTAAATTAAGATTTCAAAAGTCGCTGTTGGACTGTAATAAAAAGACAGGGGTAAAGTGTATATTTTTTAAACCGAAAGGACAGAGTGTAGTTAGCCCTTGATTTTAAAGCACACTTCTAATTAAATGATGTACTATTCTTTTACTAGTTTCATTTTAGGAGTAAAATATTTGTTACTTCTATTTTTAAAAAATATTAATGGTGGTAAATTAAACATGTTTATTAGATATTGCATTTCACTAACTAGGATAATTCTAAAAATAAATATATAAGCATTCATAAGTTTTAGGGAATGAACAGGGTTTATTTTAAAGATATTGCACAATTAGTGAAAAACGATAAATATTTTAAGAAAAAAAAATAAAAAAAAGTGACAAACATGAGTGAGCAAAAATCAAAATAGATAATAGTTGTTTTTTTTAAATAAAAATGATACTTCATTCCAATTTTCAGTGAGCAAAATGACATCTTACAAACAGATGACATAGGATAATAAAGAACACCAGAGACATATAAACTGACCAATAAAAGATTACACATCATTGTGATACCAAATAAATGGAAAGAATCAGATCAAGTCGAATCCTTTGAGGACAATCCTGAAGAAATGACTTATAAGTAACTAGAAAAAAAGACCTAGTAAAGGACAAAATAAATTAAAGAAATAACATATAATTATCCTAATTTATTTTTTTTAAATATTTCATCATCTCAGTTTAGTAACTTTCTATATCCTACTTGATCTTCTTGTAGCTACCAACTTTGAAAAAAGACAACCTAGATTTGTTCGCTATAAAACGTTGAATGAATTAGTTAGTGCTTTTATCGATGGTGGTGAAAGAATTTTATAGAGTAAAAAGAATGATGAAAATTATTGAGAATAATCAAGTAAAATAATGGTAAAAAAATCAATCTATCAAGCCTAAATTAATATCTAAGCCCGACAAATTCACATAAAAGAAAGTAGAATAAACGATAGGAGGAGAGGAGATGGTGGCTGCGGCTAGGTTTAAGGGTAAGAGTTCTCCCGAGTACCTCTCGCAGAGTTATTTTTGCGCAAATAGATAATTGTTGTGATAGGTGATAATTGATAGAGAACTATATGTATATTTTAGTGAAATTTAGGTTGTGCGCTAAATACTTGGCACGTATGCTTATATAATTCACATTCATTATATAGTTTTATAACAGTACCATCAATTATGCCTAGAAAATAAAGAATGGCGTCAAAAAGTTTTATAAAAATTCTAAAGGTCAGTATTTGATCACATAAGAATAAATTAACTGGTGTCAATTTTTTTTATTGGAAACCAATTAAAATTAGCGAGTAGGGGACTCCTAATTAGATCCTATCCCAAAGAAATTATCTGCTAAAACGCAACATAAATTGCATTTTTTTTCCTAACCAAGGGTATGGAATTTTCCTGAATCTCTGTATGCTTGGGGGGAAAAAAGAGTTACTCAGGAACCAGGAAATGAAACAGAATTTTATGAAATTCCGATGACATAGGAAACTTCCAATTACACGTACATATGAAATAAAAAAAAATAATGCAAATGATGGTGTACTTAAATGCCATTGTTTTTTATTTACGAAACAGCATTCCTAGAACTAGGATTGTAATTAAGTATACATTCACATTTAAATTAAATTTCTTTTTGAAAAACAACATATTATTTTGCAATTAATTCCCATGAATACTCAATTTTAAGATAAATACCCTATAAAGAAACAAATTCATTAACGATTAACTTATTAGGCTCACCATAAAATTCACCTGGACTATGCCAGACTCCCTTGCTTTTAGCTTATTTACAATTGTGCCACTTACTCCATTTCATCTCTTCCTTCTTGTTCTTTGTTTGGCCCTCCCCTCTCATCTCGAAATCCATCCATCAGCCCTTTGCTTTTCTCCCTCTCCCTGATCTGTATATTTTTCTTCATCTATTTGATTGATCGGCTCAAACATGGCTAATCTATGCCTTGTCTCTTCGGATATTCTTTTATTCTTGGAGATGTGCATGTAGAAATAATATAAGAAAGAAGCAACGGAGCAACTGAATTTTAGTCGTTAGTCAATTCAACCGTTAGCCAGTTGGTAGCTTGTGGGTCATGTAATTATTACGAATGACTAATGACTGAAATTTTCAGTCGCTAATCAGTTGTTAATTTTAATTTTCAGTCGCTAGTCAGTTATAAATTTTATTTTATTTTTTGAAATCAGTCGCTAAAACAAATTAAAAACTTTGGCTCCGGTCTCTCCTTTCTTATTTCTACTTCGTTTTCCTCAACTCCAACGTCTCCTTCCTTTTTCTCTTTCTTCTTCCTCTCCTTCCTCATTTCTCTTTTTTCTCCTTCCTTCTACTCTGGCTTCGTTTTCCTCATTTTTCTTTCTCCTTCTTCTTCCTCCTCATTTTCAAATTAATAATATTCTATTTAGATTCTATATTTATTTTAATTGAACTTTTTTATTATTACAATTCATTACCGTATTTAATACATTTCATTTATATATAACTACATATATAAACATCTTAGCAATTATTTTTTTCTAAAAAAAATAAATTGGTACTAGCGACTGACATTTCAATCGCTAGTCAGTCACTAGGGTTTTTGCAACTGACACATTCAATCGCTAGGTAGTCGCAACTAGCGGCTGAAAGCAACTGTTTTCTTAATCATTATCCTGCATTTGTGTTGTAGTGAAAATGCCCAACAAAAGGTCTAAAAGAAGCAGCATCAAACATCGGAGATCAAGAAGTTAGCGACACCGGAATCGGCATCAAAATGGCAGCTAAGTTCCAAGTTTTCCCTTGTTTTTTCCTTCGCTTCTTCCGCCTTCTCCTTGGCTCTGACTCTTATTTTTTTGCTTCCTTTAAAGCATTTTGAACATCTTCCCCATTTTACAGTTTTTCTCTATTTTAGGGAATATGAAGCTATTTTTCACTCCAACAGTTTCCCCATTCTATTCTCTAAAATGGGGAATAAGATGAAAAAGAAGATCTCATTCCCTATTTCTGCAGAAACTCCAAAAAATTTTTGGGGAATGAAAAATAACATTCTCTCTTTCTCGTAAAGGTTGTCTCATTTATTATTCACAACAATTAATTCATAATTTTATTTTCTTCAAAATTTCTTATAGAAATATAAACTTTTTATATGAAAATGGTATCTTAAAGACTCTATTTTATAAATTTATTTTTTTTAAAAAAATTATAGTACAAATTAATATGAATATTTTTAAGTCAGACTTTAGTTAAAAAAGTTAAAATAGTCATTTTTTGTGAAACAAAGGTAGTAAATTTTTATATTTTGCACAATATTTAATTATCAACAATTATTTCATTTTTTTTCAAAATTTCTTATAGAATTATATATTTTTTTTTGTGAAAATTGAACCTAAAGACTCTATTTTATAAACATAATTTTTAGAATTTTTTTATAATATAAATTAATATAAATATATTTAAGTCAAATTTTAGTAAAAATGATAAAAGAGTCATTTTTTGTAAAACGGAAGGAGTAATTTTTTTACATTTTTAATAATATTTAATTATACAATAATTAATCTAGTCATTAATTTGAATTTGCTTTAAATCCATAATATTTAATTGCTATGTAATAAATACAAAATTCTACAAAATAGAGAAGCTGTTGGAGTTTGAACAAAAAAATTATAGAGATTTTACTTTTACTTTCTCATCTTATAGAAATTTTGGGGAAGCTATTGGAGATACTCTTACTAAACCGAGAAAAAGAATATAAAAACCAAGCAAGTGCTTCTTTGCGTTTTTTTACTTCGCCCATCCGTCTCCACTACTCGAACTTTCATTTGCCTGCTGGTTGGATCTAGCCATAGAAAATGAATTTAAGGTTCTGTTTTTGGATTAGTTTCAATTTTGATTTCTCCATATCTCTTTGTGCTTCCTTCCGATGCTTCATAGCTTTATTAGAAATTGTTTTAGCTTTATTAGAAATTGTTTTCTTTTTTTGTATTCTTTCTCCTTCCCTAACGTCACTGCTATGAAGCGGCAAAAAAATGGGGAAATATTATTTGTCTTCTCTATGATTCTTTTCCCATCCACTCATATATTTGTCATGCTTTTCTTTTTTGTGCAACATATATTTTTCTCAAATGTGTTCATATATTTTAACAAGGAGGAAGAGAATAAGAGAGAAATTATACAGGTTTTTTTAAAAATATTTATTGCACTGTTTTGTTTAGCAAAAAGTTATGTTTTATTAACACAAATGTGTTATTTTGTAATATGATATTCATTTTGTAACATGTGCTATTTGTAAATTATATTGTTCAATTCAGTAAAAAGTGTTGTTTCGTTCATACAAATGTGTTGTTCTATAATATGCTATTTATTTTTTAAGATATCTTGTTAAAAAATTATGGTGTTCCATTCAGTAAAAAGTGTTATTCTATTTTGACAAATATGATGCTCTATAATGTGTTGTTCATTTTGTAAGTTTTTCTATTTGTAAATAATGTCGTTCCGTTTAGTAAGAAGTGATGTTTTATTCACACAAATGTATTATTGTATAATATGCTATTCATTTCATAAGATTTTTTATTCATAAATTATATTGTTCCATTTAATAAAAAATATTGTTCCATTGTCCAAGAGTAAGGATAGTTTTGTAAATAATGTGCTGTTATATAATATGCTGATCATTTTATAAGATGTGTTGTTTGCTAATTTTGCTATTCTTTTCAATAGAAAATGTTGTTCCATTAACACAAATATGTTGTTTTGTATAATTGTGTTCATTTAGTAAGATGTGCAACTTCATTCATATAAAATGTGTTATTCCATTTACATAAATATGTTATTCTACAAAATATGAAAATGAGGTGTATGTTGATTTACCAAATGCACTGAATAGCTACTCAACTTGTTAATCCGTAAAGAGAGACATGCATATAATAAGTAATTTTTTCCTCCAGAACTAACAACGTTACATACTTGTAATCTCACATTTTATGAAACCTTGAAAACTTTCCTCTTAGATTTTGATGATGTATAAAGGCCAGCGTGTTGAGGCAGGTTCTGACTAAATCTCAAACTAAAATTTTATAAAATTTAAAACTTTTTCCTTGATTTGTTCTACTTTAAGTGCCATATGTACTAATAAGATAAGTTTCCTCTTATTCAGTCCATATCAAATTTATTATTAATATATACTATCCATCTTTTTCTGGTTCTTACATATTATTATATTATCCATAAACTTATACTTGGCTACCATGATTGGCAAGGGGAAAGCAATCTAAACGAAGTCGATTGCCAGGTATAAGACCTAAGAATATTTTTTCAAAACGGATTATTTACAAAAAAAAAAAAAAAAGGCCCGTAACGGCCGTTCATATTTTGAGAACTTATGGCTATACTTTACCTAAAAGTTGCATCACCATTAACACTAATAAAAGAAAAATGATCGTTACACACTTGAATAAATGAAACTTTTGATAATTCAAACTGATGTTTAACTGACAAATTAGATGTTAGAAACCAACAATCATAGTAAAAAAAATGCGGTAAAAGAATATTCATATTCAAGATTCAGGTGTCAGATGTAGATTTTTTAAAGAAAAAATTACTAAAACCCCTTTGAGGTTTGGCAAAGCCTACAATTGTGTCATCTTTGTTTCAAACACCTACTGTTACCCCCTGTCAAATTAACTACGCCATTCATTGTTAATTACAAATAGGGGAAAATGAATATGCCCTCCTAACCTTCTTTTTTAAAAATTGTCTCCTAACCACTAAAATTGTTCAAATAAACCCAATAAATTTGAGGGGGAAAAACACATTCTTCAATCCCCCCTCCCCCTCTGACCTCACCATTGCCACCCCTTTCTCTACCCTTACCATCGCTACCTTTGATCGCCCGTTTGATCTCTGCCAATCAATTAGCTAGAACTCTCATCCATTCACCAAATCCTTCACCCTAATCGGACTAGCAAATGGGTGATTTGAGACCAAGACTTGGAACAGGGGCCACTTTGGTCACTGAGGACTTGTGCAAGAGAGCAATAGCATCTGTACCAATTCGTCATTGACCCTATTGCCATCACTAGGGAATTCATTGAAGGAGGAGTAGGTGATTCCAATACTAAGGAATTCATCTAAGGAAGACCGGGGCAATTTCGATGCTCGTGCCAATTCAATTACTTGATCGCAAACCTCTTTTCCAATCAGGGGAAAATAAGATGGAAAGAATACAAGGTGGCGGCGTTCATGGCGGGTCTATTGGCATCAGGCAAAGAAGAAGCCCAAGGTTCTCAATCGCTAGACTGTCAATATTTCACTTCGTGGTTCCCATAACTAGTACCGACTGTGAGATCTAGTCGACTCATTGATTAAGGTTGGAGTTTTCGTGGGGGTCAATGAAGGGAAATGTGGTCGATGAGCTTGAACAACAACTCAGAATTATTTCACCATTGAGGCAAGAGATTTCTCTCCATCAATTTCATTTATGAGATCTGCCGGTTTTTATTTTGATCTTGTTTTGATTTAGTTCTTCTTTGTATTCTGTGTTTTCTTTAGATGTAAGAAAAGTTGGGGGAAGGGGGTAAAACTTCTATGGATGAATGTTGGAGGGTTAAGTCAGGTGTTTCTCCTATTCTATAGTAACGATTATTAACAGAGTTAAGTTTTTAAGGAGATAAGCGTAGGTTTTTGAAATAGTAAGAACACAATCATAGATTTTGTCAAACCTCAAGGTTGTAGTTTTCCCTTTTTTTAAAATATGTGACAATTCCATTTTAACCAAATGGCGAAGGTATTCTAGAATTTATGATTTCATAATCAAATCAGCACCTAAAAGTTGCAGCTTAAAGCTGAAAAAGGTTAAGCGAAAAAGCCTAATGCCGCTTCATGGTAGGAGCTTGATTAGCACTAAAAAGCCAATCATTAAAGTTACTTTCCACCTACTAAAAAAATGGCTTTTGTTTTATAAATATCAATTTTAAACACATATATTTGTTTGGGAAATTTATTGTTTTTACTGGAGTTTTGTGTGCGTGTGTGCGCGCGCGCAACAAGTGTTGATATTCACTTTTAATGAACAGCATGTCAAAAAATAGGTCGAAGTCTTCAAGTTTTGCCAAATAATTCAAATTCAAATTCAAATTAATAACACATGAAAAACAAAAAAACCCCCCGCCAAGGCAGGCAAGTGGAACAAACATGCGACTAATCTTACCGAGGCCTAAATCCATCAATGATGATTGTTTACAGGCAAATCACCACTAACGCAACGCTAATAATTAAAAGTTCTGCAAAAATGTTATATATTGTTGTCATTGTCAATAATAAAGTGTGAGAGAATGACATTCATATTCCTAAAATTTTCACATTTTACCTTACAAGTCCTGAAATTTATTAACTTTTCACCATAGTCTTAAAATCTGTCAGTCAATGATTATGTTCATCTTAAATGCTAAAGTTAACAAACAGAAAAGGACGTCGATGATTGAAACCTCCACCTCCCAGCATCATAATAACTCCAAGTCCACAAACGAGGCGTAGGGCTGATTCAAGGTTGACATCAGCCAACGTGGGGTCATGAGCGCTCTGCTTTGTTCTGGTTATGGGGAAAACACCTTAATGAAATTTTAACCCTAGGTCATGATTTATTTAAAATTTACCCCTCAAAAAATTAAAAAACAATACTACATCTTTTCTTATTGACCGGCATAAGGAGAGGAGCTATTTGGCTATCTCGCAACAATCAGTCACACATTTGCCTAATTTGAGAAGACTGGTGGCAATTTGTTGCTCCCTTGGGAACCAGGAAGAAAAATTAGTTTAAAAAAAGAAATGATTGAGTAAACAACTAAAACGGGCTACTCCAGCAAGCTAATTCAACTTTACCTCAGGTTTAGATAAAATTACACTTTACTCATTTTATTTTAGAAATATACACTTTACCCCATACTTTTTAACATATCCTAACAATAAATTATGAAACCTTAATTTAAATATTGAAGGAGTTATTTTATAATAATTTCAATCCGCATAGTATTTTTTTTACAATTAATGGACTATTTAAATTATCAATTTTTTCTGTAAATAAAAAATAATATTTTTAAATATCAATTAATTATAAAAAAATATAATACAAATTAAAATTATTTGAAAATGAGTACCACACAGTTTAAATTATAAATAAATTGTTGTTGAACTGTATTAAAAAAACATAGGAGGCAAAGTGTGTGTTTTTAAACAAAAGAAAACAAAGTGTAATTTCACATAAATCTCAGAGAACAAATTATAATTATCCCTAAAAAAATGCTGACTGTTCCTCAACGTACTCCAGATTTTAAGAAACCGGCAATCCACCCCTTGTATCTTCAAACTCTTCTAAATACTTGTACATGATTTTGAATACCAAATAACAAAATTTAAAACGGTCTAAATATGATATATTTGTTAAACTAATAAATCCATATTTCAGATGGTAGCTCGAAGAGAGGAAAAAAAAAAAAAAAAGGAAATCAATTCAGATGCAGTTACCTGGATTGGCGGAATTGGCCCAAAAGTAACTCGGTAAAGACACCTAAGAGGCCCCCAAAGTCAGAACTGGGCCGGTCCATGATAAACCATGCAAGCAGTCCAGAGTTCTGAAAACCAAGTCATACTCATGCCAGCACCACTCACCGGACATCCGAAGTTGGGCAGAAACTCCCCAATTTGGTAGACCCGTTCCCTGTTCTCTGTACTAAAATGTCTCTACGCAAGACAAGACAGTAGGCTAAAAAGGATTTTCAGTATAGAAGACACAGGGCTAGAAAAGATTTCAGCTTCTAGAGTGAAAAACCAAGTAACACACAAACTTGACACACAAAACTCTTCTCTCCAATTACTACTACATTCCAAGGATCAAGATAATGTCCATAAGGTGACATGTGCCATTTCAGCAAGGGCTGACTGGCAATTATCAGCTTCATGCGACCAGAGTCGTTAGCTCCCCTAGAATTGTGCATATTACTTGGAGCGTCGTACTGAAATTCAACTCAGACCGGCCGGGATCGGCAAACTAACAAGTGAATAACACAGACAATAAAGCCTTCATTGAGGGAAAAATAAAGATTCTGGCATTCTTCTTTGTACTGGTGTTGCAATGACTTTGGTATGAAGGCGGCTTGCTGCTTTTGAGGAAATCGGACAAAACTTCGGCAGCAATGCCAGAATTGTTACAGGCATGTCACGCAGCAGGTCTTGGAACTTTCATGCCAAACCCACGCTTCACTTTCTCAACACTGTTCAAGATGTCAGTTAATAGAACTGGTTATTAACAACATATGTTGTGTGTGCGTGTGTGTGCTCTTCACTGGATTGAAATATTAGACTTGAAGCTCTTGAACTACGATGATATGCAAGGAAGCTATAGCTACATCACATTTCTACTCAAGGAGTCAAGGATGCGGCTTTAAAGGTCACAAAGAGACGGTGAAACAAAAGAAGGCCAGATGACACTGCTACCTAACAACAAAACAGGCGATGAACTTTTCTGAAGATGCAGAGATAGAATTATCCTGTGTTCATTTCTTTACACCAAGTTCAAATCATCATCCTGTCCACTAACCCGATGCGATGAAACAGACCTATCTTGGTTGAGCTTTAAGTTATGAAAAACAATATTCGAATGTTTCATTTTTATCCCCTCTTTAGATCCTACAAAACTCTCGAAGGACCTTGATTTATAATCTGAGCCAGCCACACAAGGGCGACCTTACTTTTAGACAGATGCCCTTACCAAAGATTGCAATAGTAGAGTACCTGTGAAGCACTCTTGTAAGTCCAAATAAACCTATCTGTCAGGGGAAAGAAAGAACAGGAAGTTATCATTAGAAAATCAGCTCTTACGTAGGTGCAAGTTTCCCGAGGCAATCCAGCTCTTCTCCAGTGTCCTCATCCAGCACCCTCCCAGACATCTCAATTATGTAAGATCTATCTCCATCAGTTGGAAGCCCTCGGCCAGCAAGCAAGTCCAAATCTTTCTGATGGAGTTCTCTTCCATTTACAAAAACACCAGTGTTTCCACTAGCACATTTCTCTGGCATAGGGTAATTGAATTCTTCGATGAATGGCTAGAAGAGAAATGAACAAAATGATCAATAACAAAACATGTTATCCCATGTCATCAATAGCTGACTTGGAAGTGTTTTCCTTACTGGAATTATGCCTAGACATGGTCCATTCATTACACCCCAGAATCCAGCCCGATAATCGTACCTGATACAGGCATGACATATGTATAAATTTTGGTTTATAAGAGATGAATGCCAAAATTTATCCTACTGGGAACTATTAAAGGCAATTCAAGTATTTTAAGGGGAATCAGAAGAATCCAAAAGACGGCCTGAAAATAAAATCAACAAAAGCTTACCAGTAATGTCCAGCTTGAATTGGTCCTGCAGCCTTTTGAGCCTTCTTAACCACGCGTTCTGGTATGCAATGCCCATTAACAGAAACATTACTTTTTCCATACTCTTCTCCGTGGTTAGATCTTGAGAAGTCCTTAAAGCTCTTCTTGATGATGTTCGAGAAAAAGGATTCACTCCCTTTGGTGGTTTTTGGTTGATCATTTTTTGCTGCATCACTAGAATGTTGAGATGTTTCATTGTTAGAGAACTCGTTGAAAGAAACCTCCATCTCACTAACAAGTGATGCCTCTTTCAGAGAATTTTGCCGTGTAGCACCCTTATGTGATACAACTTTTTCTTGATCAGAGCGAGCACTGCGGTTTCCTTTCCCAATCCGATTCACAGCATTGTTATTAGAAGAGTAATCAAAGTAGTCTTGCAGAGGAGAACCAGGTGGTGGGGGTGACAGTGAGGTTTTGATAGGATGCTGAAAAGAATTCACTACCCCTATTGAAGGAATCAAAACATCAGGACTGTTTTCATCCTCAGAGGTGCTGGCAGGCGAATGAAAGCCAGGCATTTCCTGAGGTTTCATCGAGTTCAGTGCCCGGCAGTTTAATGGTGGAACAGTCTCGATATCTAAAGACTGAAAATCATAATCTGAATTATCATAATCATCCGAAGAGAAATCAGCAGCTACCCGATTCATGTGACCATGGTGATGCATGGTACTTTCTTTCACAAAGTCAGTAGAGCTATCATCAACCAGGTCTGGAGATACTACCTCCTCCACACAATCTTGAAGCACAAGTTTCTTGTTAATAACAGAAAATTTTATTACAGATGAACAGGCACCACAACGCAATTTCTGTCTCTTTTCTCCTGTAGAATGTAACTTCTTTGGAAGTTTCAGTAGTTCAAAACAATTTTGACATGTTAGAAATGGGGCTCCACCATATAGCGGACGGCAATGCTGAGCACCACTAGCAACCACCACTCGCTGAGGGCGCAATCGGACAAAACGAGCCATCTCAGAGTTCACATTACTTGGCCATCTAGAATGGGCTTTAGTACCACGTAAATTCAATGGAGGCATTGAGCACCTTGAATTATTGAAATGCGAACCAAAAGCCCCAGGATTATCAAATTGATGCAACATAGGATTGCATGGGATGTCAGGGAATCTGTTATGGCTGAAAGAAGTGCTTGAAACTGTAGCTGGAATATGCCGATGTTTTTCATAACAGAGAAAACATGAGCAAGAAGGCTGGTGCAGGATTGAACTCTGTGAATATGACATAAATGGGTCTTGATTTGTGCCAATGCATGCTTCAGGGAAGTACGGATGAGATGGCTGTTGTTGATATTCACTTGGAAACTGGTGTGGACTTCTGTTTAGAACTTGAGACCCAAAAGAATCTGCATAACCTGGTCCTGCAGCATAATGTGGATTATGTATCGGGTATAATCCTTGCCTGGCTAAATCATGCTCAATGGGATAAGGAAGTTTTTCTGTGACATGACCATAATGAGAAGGACCTGCTGCATGATTATTAGTACTGAATAAAGTTGAAGACTTTTCTGCCACCCCAAAACCATCTGGAAACCGAGACTCAGTATACCCTCTAGAGGACTCTAAAGGCACAGAGCTCCCTTCAAATGGACCTTTCTCCTTCGTTTTATCAGCCACATCACAAGACCTAATTAATTGCTCCTTCAGTTCATCTAGCTTCCTCAAGAGTACAGCTCGACCAAGTTCACTGGCACCATCAAGATCATTGTATTTCCTGGATGACACATTGTGAAAAGAAGAATCCAAATGCTGGTTGGATGGGCCATCATTTAGAGGATTTGAGGTCGAAATTCGCACACAATCTGCAGCATTTCCGGGGATCCTCCATAGTCTCCCCATCTGCTTTTCATCCCCATTTTTCCAATCTGACATCTGTCTTGACCTACGTGAGTCACCTGGATATTCATATTGGGAACTCAGGTCCTGATGTTCACTCCCAGCAACATCACTTAACTCCACTTTAATAAAATCAGAGCTTTGGCCACAATCTACATCCCGCTTTTCAGCAGTAAACTCAGATTCATTCCCACATATTGCTGCACTGTCCAAATCACACTTCTCATGCTCACTCTGATCATTCCTCAAAGTACCAGAATTTGAGCTAGGATCAGCATCAGAAGCATCACTTGAGTCCACAATACCTTTTCCAGAGGTATTTCCTGATTTAGAGGAGATCCCACGAGGCTTTTCTTCCTCCAAATTCTCAGATGAGCACTCGGCCTCTTGGTTCTTATTTTTGGCTGCCAAACAAGCAAAGAGCCAGTAGAAAAACTTAGGGAAAGAGACATTTAAATGTATGTGTTTATACTCTAAGAACTTACAAGCACACAATCCAGGTCATGAATAACAAGCCTGATCCGAGAGGCAAATAAAGGGTAAAATAATGAGACTTCTATAATCAGACGGGATTATTTTGGTCGAATGATATCACAAATCCCACAAAAAACCAAAACCAAGTATTTATTGTTTGGTCTTGTTCCTACCTCAGGTTCTGAATTACAAGACAAAATGAAGTTAAAATAAGCCTTCCCTAGTCCCAGTCATCAATTCATCGTCATTCATCACCACTATCTCCCGATTGAAATTATATCAAATTGCGGAGAATTAAGTACAAAATTGCTCAACCATGCATCTAAGACAAGAAATTTCCCAAGGCTAACTACAACTTACAAGTTGCAACAATCACCAGCCAACAACAAAGGAGACCCTCTTCTCCAAAAGCAAATAACAGAAACTGTAAAGAAAGAATCTTTACCTCGAAGAACAGCACCGCAGCCACCGCACTGGTAAACAGAGTAATCAGCAAGCTCAGGCAGAAGATTTTCGCATTTTGGGCAGCGAACTAACCTCACTTTGGTCGATTCCGCCATTTCCGACGCATTCAAACTGTACATTCAAAGCTCACGCCAGAAAGTGGACAGAAGAAAGAGGAGAAAGAAAGAAAAAGATTTTGAAGTTGCTGTTTCAATTTGAACTTCGATGACACGAAAATGAGCCAAAAAGAAAAGAGAAGAAAATGAAATGGAAGTGGGAGGCTTTCTTCCTTTCCCCAGCCTATTTTCTCCAGCTGCCAAACTAGGAAAGAAAATAATTGGAAAACAATGAAGACAGAGATGGCTGGGATAGCGTGAGAGAGTGAGCGACCCAAATCCCAAATAGAATAGCCTCTGAAATTCTCTTGGAGGTTAATTTGGGACCTGAGAAATCTGCGTTTATGCTGTGTTGGCTGTTGGATTTTGTTCCATTCCGGAGAAAATTTTTGGGACCGAACCGTTTTCCGATGTTGTAGGGGAAGACAGCTTGTCTGGCGACCACCAGGACAGGAGAATGCAGACAAACCCTTGCAACGCCGCCGTTTCATACTCGACAAAGGTAAAAGTGGGTAAAAGAAAACGTTGAGTACTTATTTGCATTAATCACTGAAGTTTTTAACGCTTTTCAATTAGGTCACATATTTTATAATTTGAATCAAGTATTTGGATTTTTCAGATTCATCAATTTAATCACTTTATCATATTGCCTATGTTCCAAACATTTTTTGTTACAGGTCTGTGTTATCTCCGGGCAGACCCAAGTTTTGTAAAGGAGGGGTTAAAATAAATATATTTTTATATTGTAGTCCTTCTAAAGGAATTTGACCAATTTTAAGAAAATGACATAATGTATTTACCTTTAAATTCTAAAAACAATTACATGTATTTTACAATTTTAAGGGAGCATGTGCCCCTACAATCACCCTTAGTTCTGCCCATATCCAAACTCTCTTTACTCATAGTGACCACCTAATTAACATTGATAAACGCACCCAATACATTGAATGTAACACAGTTGTTATTGTGACAAATCATCATGTTGTGATGGTCTTAAATTGAACATAACCGCTCTTTTGACATGTTAAATGCAATTTGGAGTTCATACACTTGTGGCATACAAGTTTTAACTTTTAACTGGACAAACTTGCATGTTAAGATTTAAAATACTTATTGCAGTATAATATTCCCAACTCTGTGGTAAAGGTAGTACTGTTGCATTGAGGAAATGGTTGAATAATCTGTAAACTGATTAATACATGGGGAAAAAGAGATAAGTGCTCCTCCTGCGGCGTCGTTTTGCAGCGGTCTCTGGGTGGGAAAAAAAGGATACGACTATACTGTCTGATCTAGAGGGAAGAAAAAAGTAGTAATTCGGTGACTTTTGGACGAAAAAGTTGGTTACTTGCACCCGTCTCCGATTGCACTTTATACCCCGCTAAAACATACTATTAAAGTTCGATTTTCAAACTAAGATGTCGAAATTAAAAAAATATAAATTAGAAATTTCTTTTCTTTTTTGGCCGAAGAGTGGAGGTAAAAGTAAATAAATCATACAAGTAATGTGGTAATGTAATTGAAGCAAAGCTGCTCAATCTTGATATATAAAAAAAAAAGAAAACATATTTGTTTTGAAAGAGAATGTGAAAAGAAAATGTTTGCAAGGTCTTCCTGGCGTGTTGCTAAAGGCTGTGTAATAGATGAGTTTCATTGTTAGGGGGACTGAAAAGAAAGTGAAGGAAGGAAGAAAAGAAAAGGAAGGTTTTGGCCCTTGTGAAAAGACGTGAAAGTAGAAATAGAAATCTGACTGGCTGTCCGAGTCTGACAAACTCTTTCTTTTCTCCTTGCAATCTCTCACTTCACTTTGGAATCGATTCGCATTCGCTGCCCCACCCAACCCCACCACACCCGACTAACTCCCACTCCCGTCTTCATCTTAATCACGCTCCAGCCAACCGAACCTTCTCTCTCACCATGCATCATCCAGCGTTTTAAATCGATATTTGATCCCTTAACTATAATAATTGTTGTACTGTGACCCCCCACCTCAATGTTTGTTATCATAAAGTCCTCAAATTTATATGTCGTATTCTATCTTAATCTCTTTCATCATTTTTCTTTTTGTTATCTTTGCAAAAAGCTACCTATGTTGCACTTTTATACCCCTGGTGGACCATATCAAGACAACCTTTATAACTAGAGGATCAAATATGAATTTTACCCCACCTCTACCTAATGCTCTACCCATCAAACTTTTTCCTTTCTTACCATCTACCCATTCAACTTTCTTTTCATGCCCACTCACTCAACGAGCTGTGAAAGTTTAAATAGCAAACCTCCAAGTGTCTAAATCCAATGAGATTCAAGTTAAATCAAATTGAATTAAAAGATATGGTGAAAGTGCACACCTAGAGTAGAGTAGTGGAACCTCTTCTTCGAGGCTGTGAAAGTTGGCAATGGGAGGTGAAATTGGCCTTGACAAGCTGCAAGGACCAATGATCATAATTGGTGGGACTTTTCCTAAAGACCGAGCGCCGACGACCTAAGCCTAAGGTCCATTGGTAAAGGCACAGAAACAAGACCAAAAGCTAAGGAAGGGTGAATGGTAGATCAAACCTACGTGGCCTAAATCCCAGAAATCCTAGGAAATTGTATATCTCTCGCACATTATAAAAACTCCACGACCTTATCAGGTTAGGGGAAGAAAAATCTAAAGAGAGATAAAAAAAATATAAATAGGGAGGGAGAAAACGTATAATCCTTTCTCTCATTCTCGGCTTCAAGAATGTGTGGCCGAGAACTAGCATTCTTTATTGGTGCCATTTGTGGGAAGTGATGAACAACCTAAAAGAGAGCCTCCCAATGAGTAAGGCGGTAGACCCCCTCATTTAGCTACAATCGAGGATGTGCCTGCAGTGGTCACCCTTGATATGTTCCGATAGCCCCAAGCGCAGTTGCAGGCTTTGACTCGTACTTCCCAGATGTACTTATCCGTGCCAAAAAATGCCAAATAGGGAACTTCTTGAACGCTCGGGATGCCACCTAACTGGCCCAATTCGAGGAGGCTTAATTTCTAAGACGTCTCAAACCACGCGAAAGGTATATTTAGAATTTTTAGTTTTATACATAACCGTTGATTTGTAGTTAAAAGCACATAATATATGCCAGGACCTTAAATGTCCTTAGATCTCGAGCCCAAAGGATGCAAATGTTCTACGGGACCCTATTGTTAACAACCGAGTCCAAGGGCTGTAACCGTCCTACAAGGACCCAACCTACAATGTGCTACCCTCAGGCACAGAGCAAGTCCATGGCTACACTTTCACTAAGCCCAGGGACATCGAGTTGACAGTATATGTGGCTGAGCCCTAAATGAAACAACAATCCAAGAATCAGATAAAGGTTGCCCGGCTGCTGAGCTCTGTCCTTACTACAAATGAGCAATCTGCCCTCCTATTAGTAAGGCAAGAAGAGCAATTGGACAAACTAAAGATCATAGTTGGCTTGACATGTTGAGGCCAAGGAATCGAACGAACCCACTCATTTGAATGTGACTATATAAAATGCTCATTTTCCTGACAAATTCAAGCTCCCTCCCCCAAAGGCCTATAATAGGGAAAATGACCCTCACGATCATGTCCAAGCTTTCTTTGATAAGATGAAGTTGTACAACTACCATGGTGTGGCTTTATGTCGAGTGTTCTCGATCACTCTATGAGGGCCAGCACAAAAATGGTTCTCGAGTCTCAAGCATTTATTTGTTAACCATTTTATGGGTAGAACCAATAAGAAGGAGACGATGCTCAGCCTGAGAACATTAAAGATTACATTTCCCAATTCAATAAGATGGTGGTCCACGTGTAGGATTTTGCCAACAATGTTGCCACCACCTTTATTATGGGTGGCCTCAATCCCGGGTTGGCATTTGCCCTAGACCTAGTAAGAACAGAGCCTGAGACTTTACAGAAGTTATACGACCGAGCTCAAGCCTTTATCAATGTGGACAATGTTATGACCACTTACTAAGCAAAAAGTAAAGTCACCTCTTAGGAATCGAGGAGTAAGAAGGCCAGGATCCAACAAACCGACGATCAAGAGCCATTAAAAGAAAACCTTATGAGATGAGAAATACAAGCACTAGCCACACCTTTAGCATCCAGCACCGCGCCCCAAGCTGTTCTACACCCTCTTAATGCCACCAAGGAATAAATCCTTATGGTGATGGAAAAAATTCCTAACTTTAAAAGACCAAAACCCATGAGGATGCCTCCAGAATGTCGAATCCCGAGATTGTTCTGTAAATTCGATCACAATCACAACCATTTGACTAAACATTGCAATGAGCTAAAAAAATGTCATTGAAGAGTTGGTCCGACATGGAAAGCTAGCACAGTTCATCAAGGGAAGAACCAAAAAGGGTTAGGCGCCCAACGTAAAAAATCTAATGGCATCAAATTCCCTCAGTCAACCGAGAACAAAAGAGGAGGGAGAATGGCCCAACTTACATATCTTACTTAACCGACATGTCGAGGAACCTTCCTTAACTGTGCACATAGTGACAGAAATCCCACTATGCTTAAGACCCCTATCTCATTCACGGATGATTAGGTCCCAAAGTTCCCTCATTCGCACAGAAATCCCATTGTGTTCGGGGCATGATTGCGGGGCATCTCATGAGGAAATCCTATTGGACACTGGAGCTTAACTAGACATCATATATAAACATGCATTAGACTGAATGCACCCTGATGTCTGTGCCCTACTAAAGCTAGGATACAACCCTGTGTATGGAGCCGACAACCTTCCTATTTTGGTTGAAGGGGTAATAACCCTTTCTGTGACCATAGGATAGTTGCACAATCGAGGAGCATGGAGATGACTGGTGACAGCACTTTTAGGCTTCAAGGTGATAAACTCTCATTCCTCCTTTTAATTTCCTATTCAGCCTACACTATTAGTCTGCATTTGATGTCCACATCTGACTGAGAACTATGGAGCTGAAATTCCCCACCCCAAAAGGGTTATACATGAGTGATGTCATTCGGTTGTAATGCTTGATTCCATATGTTATACTTGGATAGCTGTAACACATCATCGACAGTTGCACTGCCATAATCCTTTTTTTTTTTTTGTTAATAAGAAGAATCTATATAAATTATAAGAGTTAGGGTCCGAAGGATATAGAGACTCATTCTTTTATATAATACGTTAATATTAGTTTAGGTGTCTTTCAAAATTTGACATTATCTCATTCCTTTACATAATCTTAGCTTTTGAAAAAAGGTATAGTGTCATTTATTTTTTAAAAAGATAATCATCCTAAAATTCATGCAATTTAGACTTTTAATTAGTTGGCCAAATACATAAATAAAATATGTATTAAATGTAATGTGAATAAATATAAGCCACAAGTACTATATGAGACTTGACCGATAAGATGCTAATAGACTCAATTTGGACTCCTCAATGAGCTATCTAATTATTGAGCAGTTGTACAAGTCACAACATGTACCTGAAGATGAGCCGGCAATAGGCATGATAAGTTTTATTCGGCTTTAAGATTGTCTGTATTAATGATGATCCATGGAGTATTATTTAAGTCTAGATCACAATTATGACAAACGGATTTAGGCTGTCTGTTACTGTGGGTCTCCGGTGGGTCCCACAACAATAAATGACCTAAATTCATCTGTTATGGCTGTAATCTGTGACAATACAATTTTTCATAATCCGTGCTAAGCCTAGGCCTAACTAGTTACATGTTTTTTAATCTTGTTTTTATGTTCATTGCTTAAACTCAAACAATATTGTATGTTGCAGCACGTCGTGTTAATTTTGTTATTGTGTTGTCTTCAAGGTCGTGACTTTTCCCCTTTATTTTGATTATAAGCATAATTATAAATTGTGTCTATGGATATATTCTACCAAACAATTCGTGTCAATAGACCCTATTCTATTTAAAATATAAATGAAAGGCATGTAAAATTAAGGTGAGACCCATTTTATTTTATTTTATTTTTTCAAATGCCACTATTTTAGATAAAACTCTAGCGAAAAGTACATAAAAAAATATCTTAATAAAAAAATTGGTTGAAATAAGAATTAAAGTCATTCTCTGCAAACTCCACACCCCCCGGGGTGTTTTTTTTTTTGTGTTTTTGTCGTCCTCCTTTCTTATCTTTATATTTTATCTGTAATAGTAGCATTAATATTTTTCCTTCAAAATTCATTTTTAAAGTTCCTAACTACTTTGAAAGACTTATTCCATTTAAAATTAATGTAAACCATATATATTTAATGACAATGGATGTCCTTCATTTTTTAAATCAATAAAATTTAATGACTTACTTCAAACTGAACTTAAAGGTTACACAAAAATATATTTATTTGTATAATATTAAGAATTAGTTTAAAGAATTTCTATTCAGATTTGTTGTGTTATAGTCTGAGATTTAACTTTTGATTGGTTCAAATTTATAACTAAATGTAATCTAGGCACATATATATATATATATATATATATATTAAAAAAATTCTATATCCATCACTTATTTTCATGAGTTTTGTCAGGTAATAAAGGAAATTTAATCATGCACATAAAATGATGTTTGGCAAACCACTTTTCCTTGATTGGCAAGGAAACTGTTAAGATTGTCTTGTCTGGTCGTTTTTGCTTCTCATTTTTTCTCAGAGTTCTCTAGCAATATGTTTATTATTGTAACATTAGTACCCTATTTTGTATGAATTGGATTGTTCTGAGGCAGGCATACTCAGATTTTGTGAGTAGCTAGCTTGGTTTTCAATGTCTGGCCCTTGGGGCGTAAGTAATTTACTGCAGCTGACAGTTACACAAATGGCCAGGCAACCAACAACTAATAGCGAGCGGGAGACACAAACACTTTGGACTAGCCACTTCAAATGTTTGGTTTCGTGTCGCCGAACCGCCTTCAATTCCCATCTCCCGCAGCTAAGCTATATCTGTACATGTGGCTAATCATAAGATTTTTTGTCTTTTTTTTTTTATAGATAGGGAAGAGGCGAAGGGGGAGTGGCCGAGTGGGTATTAAATCCCAGACTTCTTAATAACAACCATAAGTCCTTTAAATTCAGATTTTCCGTCAACTTTGCTTCATGTTTGACACTTTAATCGGCGTCTAGGCCTGGCTAAAAACCTCCATAGGCTTTGACCCCAAAAGGCAATCTTAAGCCCATCGAAGTTTTGTTTTACTTTTGGGACCATTGTAAGGTTATTGGGCTATCCACCCACAAAAAACTACTGGCCGATACAAAAACGGTTGTTGCCTTTTAATCAATAAATCAATAGAATACCTTCTTCTGTCTCATTTAGTTAATAACATTGACGTGAATCATATCATGTTACAGGAGCCTACGACTACGGAGTAATCAGTTATAAGAACGGTCAAAAGGCAACATGAAGCGAAAATTCCATCAAGTAAACAAGCACAAAGCTAGGTTGAAACACGAGTTCGAAAAGTAAAATAAGAACAGGTGATGATCAATTGAAGACGAATTTCTTGTTTGACTCTATAGGAGCAGTATATTTATTGTAGGTCTTCAAAGTAACATGCTTAGATCCAATTTCATCCTAATAATAAATTAAAGACAGTTAATTATAAAAAAAAAATCAATAAGATATCGGTCGACCTCTTCCAAAAACAAAGGGGAAAAAAACAAGTGGAACAAAAAAAAAAAAGAAGAAGATTACATGAGACAAGCAATAAAATAGAAGCATATGACTACAGCTGTTAGCGGATAAAACTAATAAGAGAACCAATTGATTTCAAGTAATTCAAGAGCGAAAATTGATCCGTCGTCAGAAAACAATGGATGAAACAGCAGTAATAGTTTTCTCATAACCCTGATTAATACTAAATAGAATCCCAAAAACTACAAACAATAATTGACAATGCTTCATCAAGACCAATCTGATAACAAAGAGGAATAATTACAATTGGAATGGGAACACCAAACTAAGGAACAAGCTCAACATGATCTTTTGTTGTTTCTGTAGGGCAAGCAAACAAAATTCCAGATCTCATCTCACTTGTCCTGCAAGAAAACAAATTCCAATTCACTTGTGCTCAAAACACAGCCAAATTCTTCCAGAAAACTACCTTGTGGCAGAAGCAACCGATCATCCTCGTCTGCTTGGCCTTGTCCTTCCTCTCCCCAACCCTCCGCTTCCTCCAGTGCCTCCTCCCCATGGCCTCACCCAAAATGCCCCCCGCAGTTGCCACACGCACCTCTTCGCGGTCATCGGCGGAGTGCGGCCAGAAACTGGTGGTGAGAGTCAGCCTCTTGGAGGCGCCGAGCGAGGGCAGAGCCATGAGATGGCGTTCGATCAGGTGGGTGAGCGAGACCAGCTCGTAGGAGTCGTACAGGGGACTGCCACAGTCCCACATCACCTAAATTGAAGAAGTTGACAATGTACTGTTTCTTGTGTGAGATTGTAAGCCCTCTTTGACGAAATATGTATGTGTGTGTGAACTGTGATGGAATTTTAATGGAAGTAGCAATATGGCAATATAAATATTTACATCGATTGATTTGATGCTCCCAACTCAGAGAGATTCTCTTGAACTATCATTTAGGGAGTATATTAAGAGTATTATAAGTTGGCCTGTCCTACCTAGCTTGCAGTTGCAGTTGCAGGCCATGTTAATTTGGTCTCCCCAAAATTTCCCCCCTTTTTTTGTATCTTTTCTTTTTAAGGACATAATTTTACGTAATTGTCCTTGTATGTTAAGTGGCGATTTTTGTTCGCAATAGCAAATGAATCGGAGTTTAATTTGTTATTTAGCTAATCATATATATAACATTCCATTCCATTGTCATTGTGTCTTTTTCTAAGTAAAGCACACTTGCTACTAACCCAATAATACCAGTCCTTAAGCGTTAGGCTAAGGTTTAGAACACCGTGGTGGAAGTCGAAGGTTTAAACCCTATTTTCACCAAATTTCCTATAGAATGTTAATTATGCTAATTTTGTGGTCTACCTAGTTTTGGAAAAGTAAATACTCTCCATTTCTCTTAACTATAAAGTACCCAATACCCCTATACTTATACAAATGCTTCTTATTACAAAAAAAAAAACCTGTAATACCATTATTTTTTTTAATGGCAAAGAAAAGTTTTATTAAAGCAAAAGAAGAAATAGGAGATACATATACTATCTTTAAGAAAAAGATGATGTCCTAAACACACTAATACTCAAAGTGCCCAACAACAAAGAAAATCCAAAGAATAAAGCCCAAGAGAGAAAAAAAAACCCACAATCCAAGCAACTTAAGAAAACATAATAATAAAAAGAAGAACCCTAGAACTGAAAGATTTTTAATCCATAACCCAAGTCTAGAATAAGCTTATACTCAGAACCAGAGTCCAAAATCAAATAAGGAACCCTATAATAGAGGAAAGTGAAATGTTGGACGTTCTTGTAGTTCTTTTTTGGTGATTTAATCCATTATTCCAACCTTTTTAGTTCATTTTTTAGAGCTGAATCTTTTGACTTTGAACCTAAAATTTTACGCCCCCTCCTTTAAATCTTTGTATTGTCAAAATTCTCAAGATACTTATTGCAGGTTTTTCACCCCCATCAAGTGTAGATCCAAAATTACCGGTAGAAAGATCCATTCCTCTAAACTTCTTAACTCCCTTAACAAGCTCACCAGAATTAAGTAGCCCACCGGTCTCATAACAATTAAAATGCCCAATAGCAGTCTTACTTCTTTTTTTCCCTAAGTTCAAGCCACCGTACACCAATTTGTTTAAATTGATTCCCTTATTTTCATCTTTCCTCGAGAATATGCCACTTTCCACTTCCCCAACTGACACTTTAATTGTGTCTTTAATGGTTCTCCTTTTCTGATATGATCAAGGAAGGCATAATGAAGGATGTAAAGGGCCTATTGAAGATAACTAGTGACCATTGACAAGGAAAAAGACTAAGAAGCTCAAAGTGCACATACAAGCCCCAATGGTGCAAGTTCAAGCTCAACGGTTCTATAGCCTTTCAAAATGAGCTATTTCAAGTCAATATAACTTTCTTAAGTTATTTACTAGCTATCCAAGCCAAGAGAAGGTAACATATTTGGAGGGAGGACAAATGCCCAAGTTTTTGTTTCATCATGCTCAAATAAAGCATAAAGGGAGTTTGATTTGTGTCAATTCATATCCATGGTGCCAAGGACGTATCTTATATTTATTTCAGAATTTTTGGATCATATATTATAGAAGGGAAACCAATAAAGCAGCTTGGATACGTTCTACACACCTAAGTGCACAATTTCAAAGCTTGGAGCCAACACATGCACCTTTGGAGCCACCTTGAAGTGTTCATGAGCCAATTTCTTCCACAAGCTGAATATTTGAGCTCTAAAGTTTCAAGACCTCTTTTCAACATCTAAAAAAAGGTATCAAGCTAATAGAACTCAATTATTCAAGTTGCAAGTTAAAGACATAAGTAAAAACCCTACAGAGCCCTTATAGTGCACCCGAGAATACTATTTTTGGATTTTTAGGGCCAAACTTATATTTTCACTTTATTTTATTTATTTTCTTGATTATTTGCATTATTTAGGATGTTAATTAGGCTATGGAATTGATTCAGGTCACTTAAGGCAAGTGGCATACGCTGCACACAACAAACTTGTTCAAACTAAGTGTTAGAGTCCTAGTTTGATTAGGTTTTCTTAAGTCTTTTATACCTAGGTTTCCTATGTGACTTGGGCTGAAAATTTTGCTGAGTCTTTTACCCTAGTTTTGGCCTATAAATAGGAACATATTCTAGTTGTAAATCGAGCCTTTATATGAAATAATATTACTACTATGAAGAGAAATTTTCTTTTGTTCTTTGAGGACTACCTTGGTGTACAAGTTACTTGTGTTCTTGGTTTTCTTATACTTCTTGTTTCTAATCACAAGTTGATTAGGGATGGGGGTTTAAATCCAGTCTCTTTGATGTCTTATGAAACTTGAAAAATATCTTGAGTGCGTTTCTTGATCGTTATACCAAAGGGGTTTGCATCACTTTCCAAAGACAACTTTCCCTTTCTGACGCCATGAGTTTCTACTCCTCCATACCTAACTGCTGCTTGACTCGTCCACTTTGAAAAACATTTGTTGTCACCTGACTTATCTCATTCTTTTTGTCCGCGGCTACCTAAAGTACAAGCATCAAACTGTGCCTTATCTTTGCCAACCTCATGACCTCTATCGCTCGGAATGGCTCCAGGCCGCCATGCCTTGGGCAATGTTTTGCCAAAAACCACCCATTTTCCTTCGCATAACCTCTTTGCTGTTGGACCTTTGACCCTAACCAAACTCATTTTTTACATTTCATTGCTGGAAGCCACCTCATTCTTAATGGATATCCTTTCAATCACTGAGAAATGTAGACCACCACCAGCCAAAAAAATGGACACTTCACTATTCTCACTTCCACATTGATAATTTGTCATGACTTTTGAAAATGACCCTTGCTTCTTCTTCTGCGCGTTATCTAATCTGCCACTAGCCTTATTTCCGGACATCTCCCTACCCGTTGTAAGTCTTTTAGGCCTCCATTGCTACTAAATCACTCCCACCGAAGTCTTATTACTGTCTTGTTCTGGGTGAGAGTTGTGGACTTCTCCATCAACACTAGATATAACTAATAACAATTTAAGAAATCTCCTCCATCCTTGTGATCTCACCTCCTCCAAAAAAATTGAGTGCATTCTAATGGATTTATTCTCCTTCACCAATTCAAAAATCGTCCATGATTGTTTCACTTTGAACTAAGAAATATCACTTTGTCCTTTGACCGAAAAGATTGCTGCCCCTTTGTTGATTTTCCAAATAACTTCTGCCAATTTGAAATTAACCATTCAATTTATTCTCCAATTAGGTCAATTGATCCTCGATTTCAACATCCAAATTCGATTATACGGATGACATCTTCAAATTTTCTCCACTAAAAGTAGAAAGATTTTTGTTCGATAGAAAAGGAGATTTTGCCATCAAATCTCATTATCCAGTGAAAATCTAGACAGAGAAACAAGAGTTTCTCACTTTATCCGTATTTCCCTAATTTGTAATACCATTATCGTTCTTAGTGTTTTTATTTTTCCAAAGAAGGAAAATACGTCTTTTTTGTCTTTTAGACTACTTTAGTTGTCAGGTTTCTTATGCAACAAATGAAAATGGTTGTCCCAACCAAGTTGGGTGAAGAAAATGACAGATCCATTAGTATTAAAATTGGATGATCTCTTCATTCGACATTTATATTGCAAGTGAAAATAGATGAGCTAATATAATAGGATCCGATTGCAACTGCATTCATGAACTAACTTTGCAAAGTTCCATTTTGCATTATTACCCATTTCTTTTGACACGATCTGTATCACAATATATGAACCAACTAATTATAGTCAACCAATATGTTTGTCAAGCTTATTTATTTTTTTTATATAGATATAACTGACTCGTACATTTTGCACAAATTTTTTTTCATTCATCCATAATAATTTACAGACTTCAGTTTGTTGCTAGATAATATATATATTTTTTTTACATATTTATACAATTTTACGCATGTCACTTGTTAATATATGCATTTAGAATGACTAAAAGCATAACTAATTCATTGTTTTGCGGGGGCTGTTTCTCAACTAGTTACCCAAAAATATGCTTTATCTTATATGCATGATACTTGTGAAATGTTCAGTACAATATCTATTATGTTCCATTCCCTTGTAAATTATGACTTGACCTCAACCAACGTCATACTATTTTTCATGGGCTGTGACTGACTTTTGCCCATCAAGTCACTTCACCCTTCAGTTGTTATTAATCTCTATCAACATTTTTTAGATGATTACAATATTCATGATCTACCAAATGTGCTTGATCATAAAGGGTGGAAGTATAGCATTGCTGTTAATAAAAGCTTAGTAATGCTTTTTATAAAAACGTAACAATGCTTTCATCTAATAATAAAATATGTTTTCCTAAAATGCTAAATGTCAAAAAGTAAATACATAAACACAATTGTATAAATATCATAATATATATGTATAAAAGAATAACTTATTTGTATGTTTATAAAAATTACTATTAAATTTTTTTCAATATATAGTATATCAATAATACTCATTTGTACATATATCTTACATCTTTGTACATATCCCTCACTTTTTAAAAAAAAAAAAAGAGTTCATACATATTTATTATTTGATTTGTACATGTTTTTTATTAGCTTAATAAAAATTAGTAAAATTAATTATGAAAATATGTATTGGTTTTTTAAGATCTTATATATACCTATATATTAATTACATAACAGGTGTATATCTTTCCCATTCTTTGTACATATTTATACACATGAGTACATGTACTCATTCATAGTTATACCCAGTGTTATAAAGTCAACTGGAAAAATATTTTCAACAAATATTTAACACTTTAATTTTCTTCGTTTAATTAATATGTATGAAAATATTTAACTGGCTAAAATTATATATAAAATTGAATATATCAATAATAGTTTTTAGGATATTATTTATGTATAGGTCCTCAAAGATTTGCAAATATCCCTGACAGCATTTTTTTTTATAATATATCTTATTTGTTTTTGTATATGAAATTCATACATATCTATCATTCAATTTATACAAATAACAAACAACATGTTTTGAACAATTTTTAAGATGAAAGGTTAAATATCTATATACAATTGAATATATTATTAACAGTTTTATGATATCATTTGTATATATGTTTTATATGATTGTACATATCTCTACCTTTATTTTTATATCGATTTCATACATACCTAACATCTGATTTATATATATCTAGTTCTGGAGGGAAAAATGAGTTTTGATGTCTTTAGACCAGATTTATACTATAAATAGCAATATTGAAATATAAATATATATAAATATATGAGATAAGACATACATTTGACATACCATTTGTTTCTGTCCTTTCTGTTTGGATTGAGGGAAAAGGATGAGAGGGAAGAAAAATTTGTATAACTCCCTAGTTTGGATAAGAGAAAATAGAGAGGGGGGGGAGTCATTATCCCTTTACTTTTCTTATCTGTACTCTTTTTTTAATCTCTCCAAATTAGGGAGAAATAACTTATCTAGAGAGGGGGGAACGTTAACGTGAACTGAGCCTGGGTTGAACGATTATCTTCAAGCCTGTTTAGCATTAAGCCCATGAATTTCGATTCCTCTCCACTCTATTAGTCTTCACTATTCCACTAGACTAAATGAGTTGGTAATGATATATATTGCATATAAAACAAGCTCAACACATTTTTCCTTAAACCTTCATATTTGATCTAAAATTTATTTTCATACGCACACACAAATCATAATGGTGTACAATTTACTGTATACAAAATTCAGCGCTTACATAAAAAAAACATAAATTTTCTTATTTTTTTTTAATTTTCCATAAGAGAGATCTAAATATCATTACATAATTTATACTAATAGATTTGCAAAGAACAAAGAACTCGATGGGACAAAACAACAAAAAACTAGTGTGGCACTATACTTTATTGTTGTTGTTTTTTTTTGCTAAAAGGTGCTAAAAAATGAAATTTTAAATTTTCCACAACAAAATTAATGCCCAGGTGTTGTTTTTTTCTAACAAATTTGTGGCTTAAAAACAAAAAATTTGCCATGAAAAAATGACGTTGGTTCAAGATGTTACTCTCTTCATGAAAAAATTGTAACTTTTTAAGATGTTGTGCTTTAACATGGAAAGCAGAAAATGATTAGGGGATTGAAAGTTTGAAAAACTTATATATCCAGCTTGAGGATTTCTTGATTTTTATTTTTTTATTTTATATTTGGTTTTGATTTCTAAAGTTATAATAAGCTTAAGATAACATGTCTAGGTTTTTAGTTCGTTCAAACATTGCTAAGTTGATCAATTTTGTCGGCAAAAAAGGGAGACTGAAGAAGAAGAAAAGAATAAACCAAACAAAAATTGTGGGGCCCACACATAAGAAACAAATGGCAATTGGGTTGAAAGTTTAGATTTTTAGGGGGAATTTGGCAGCAAGGCTGGCTTCTGTGAGCTTGATACGCAGAAAGGTTCACCTATAAATAGGCATGAACTTCTCTGTTTCCAACCTATCCCCAAATCTCATTTCAGAAGCTTGTTAGAGTAATTTTTATAGAGAGTTTGGTTCTTTTTGTTTTTCTCATAATTTAAGAGAGATTATCATTATTTCTCCATAATTAGATAGATTGTAACTCCTATTTTTCCCATAGTGAATTTCTTCTATCTGGGTTTGTGGTTTTTACCCTAAATGGGGTTTTCATGTAAAATTTGTGTTTCATCTTTTCTACCATATTTCTCAAATTTACTATTTACAACTTGCACTATTTGACATCCAATTTTTACAACAAGTGGTATCAGAGCCTAACTTGGGTTTATTATAATTTTCTTATCGTATGCTCTGTGGTTGCTCCTAAAAGGTGAATCCTCCACATCAGAAAACAAGTAAATTATTTCTTACCCTTGAAAGGTGCTGGGTACTATTCATGTCACTATTCATGTGAAATAGTATGAGCTCATTTTTGCTCAAATAGTTCATGGTAAAAGTGATGACAGGAAAATATGAGATTGAAAAATTCAACAAGGGCAATTTCTCTCTATGAAAGCTAAAGATAAAGACTATCTTAAGAAAAGATGGTTGTTTGGCAACTATCAGCGAAAGACCATTAGATTTCACAGATGATAAAAAGTGCAATAAAGTGGATAGAAATGCTATCATAAATCTTCATTTGATATTAGCAGATAGAGTGCTGTACAACATTGAGGAGAAGGAAACAGAAAAAGAGATTTGGGATCACCTTAACAAATTGTATGAGGCCAAATTACTCCACAACAAAATTTTCCTTAAGATGAAGCTTTACATCCTACGGATGGTGGAATCTACTTCGGTGACAAAACATATAAATGCTCTGAATACTCTATTATCTCATCTCACATCGTTGGATTATAAAATAAAGGCTTCTAAATACTTTAAGCTTCTACTTCAAAGCTTACCTAATTCGTATGATCAACTCATCATCAACTTGACAAATAATGTGCTTTCAGACTATATTATATTTTAGGATATTGCAGTAGCCTTCTTAGAAAAAGAAAGCTAACAAAAGAACAATAAAAATAGACAAGTAACTTTCTAACAGATAGAGGCTTTGATGGTGATGAAAGGGTGATTAATGGAACATGGCTAAGGTAACAAACTTAATAATTAGAAATCAAAGTCAAAAAGTAAGAAGCATTTGAAATGTCACTTCTGTGGTAAGAAATGTCGTTTGAAAAATGATTGTTGGAATAGGAAAAATTCTGACTCTCAAGAAAATGTTGCAAACACATCAAATGAAAGAGATACTTTATATGGTGAAGCAATGATGACAACATAAAATAGAAAAGGACTTGCTAACGAGTGACTCTTTGACTCGGGAGCTACATGCCATATGACTTCTCGAAGAGAATGGTCTTATCATTATGAAACCATCTCTGAAGGATCTGTCTATAGTTACAATGATCATACTTTAAAGATTGTCGGCATTGGAACCATCAAATTGAAAATGTATGATGACACAATTCATACTATTTAACAAGTGCAGTATGTGGAGGGTTTGAAGAAAAATTTGTTGTCTTTGGGACAATTAGATGATCTTAGCTATAGAGTTAAAGTTGAGCACAAGATCATGAAAATTATAAAATGAGCTCTTGTACTTATGAAGGGAGAAAAGATAATAGCTAACTTGTACAGGCTAATGAGAAAAACCTTGCAAAAGGCAAAAACATAAGTTGTTGCTGGTAATTCTAATGAAACATGCCTGATGATGTTGTATAAAAGGCTTAGTCACATATTTGAGCAAAGAATGAAGATTTTTGTAAAAAGGGAACTTCTCCCCGGTCTTACAAAAATATCCCTACCTTTTTTTTAGCATTGCATTACAAGTAAGTAGCACGCTTAAAGTTCAATACATCAAATTTTAAAAACAAAATTGCTTTAGAATTAATTCATTTTGATGTGTGGCAAGCATCGGTTATATCTCTGAGAAGAGCAAAGTACTTTGTGTCCTCATTGATGACTATTCTAGAAGATGCTGGGTGTTTTCTATCACAAGGAAGACAGATATATTTCCAGTCTTCAAAATTTTCAAAGTGCGAGTAGAACTTGAATTTGGAAAAAAGGATCAAGTGTCTAAGGACAGATAATAAAGAAAAATATATTGGTGATGAATTAGATTAATTTTGCAAGCGACAATGCATAAAAAAGCAATTCACTACGGTATACACTCCTAAAAAAAATGAAGTGGCTAAGCGGATGAATAGAACATTATTAGAAAGGACAAGAACAATGTTAAGAACTACAAGCCTAAACAAAAGTTTCTGGGCAGAAGTAGTCAATACCGCATGCTATGTAGTGAATCAATCTTCATCAACTATAATCGGATTCAAGACACTAATGGAGATATGGTCGACTAAACCAATTGATTATTCAAAACTTCATATATTTGGAAGTCCTGTGTACGTAATGTACAATGCCCAAAAAACTACACAGTTGGATCCAAAATCTAGAAAATGCATATTCTTGGGATATGCTGATGGAGTGAAAGGATATCATTTATGGGATCCCACTGCCTATAAAGTTATCATCAGCAGAGGGTAATATTCATAGAAGATAATATTCAGAAGAATGAGGGAGAAAATAGCACTTTAGACATTGGAATAATACAGGCAATAAATGAAGTTGAAGAAAAGGATTCTTTTGAAGCAGTTCCAGAGCACGAGACATTAGATCCAGTAGAGTCAAATCCTTCAGAAACTCGTCATTCAACTCGAATAAGAAAACCATCGAATTGGCATTCTGATTATATTGTGGAGAATAATTTTACATAATGTCTCTTAACAGAAGATGAAGAACCATAAACTCTTCAAAAGGCAATGAACTCTTTAGATGCATCCCTGTGGATGGCAACAATGTAGAAAAAAATAAGAATAAGACGTGGGAACTTATACCTTTACCACAATAAAGAAGGCCTATTGGTAACCAGTGGGTTTATAAGATTAAGAGAAATGACAATGATTAAGCGATAACATGCTCGACTGATGGTAAAAGGTTATACTCAGAAAAAAGGGATTGACTTCAATGAGATATTTTCTCATGTGGTACAACTTACTACAGTTTGAGTAGTTTTGGTGATATGTGCTTCGTCTAACATCTAGAACAGTTAGATGTAAAAATTGCTTTTTTCCATGAAGATCTTAAATAAGAAATCTATATACTCCAATCAAAAAGTTTTGAAGAAAAATGAGAAAACTTGGTTTGCAGGTTGAACAAATCTTTGTACGGTCTAAAGCAGGTGCCAATATATTGGTACAAGAGATTTGATTCCTTTACAATGAGCTTCGGATATAGTAGACTATATGCAAAAACTTGTGCATATTTCAAGAGGTTTGGAGAAAATGATTTTGTCATTTTGCTGCTGTATGTGGATGACATATTGGTAGCAAGCCCCAACAAAGATTACATCTAAGAATTGAAGGCACAATTGGCTAGGAAATTTGAGATGAAGGACTTGGGACCAGCAAACAAGATTTTATGGATACAAATTTACGGAGACAAAAAGAATAGGAAAATTTGGCTTTCTCAAAAGAATTATTTGAAGAAGGTATTGCGACGCTTCAATATGCAAGATTGTAAGTCAATCTCTACCCATCTTATTGTTAATTTCAAGCTATCCTTCAATATGAGGCCTAACAAAGAATAAGAGAGGATGGAAATGTCTCCAATACCGTATGCATCAGCAGTAAAGAGTTTAATGTTTGTTTTGATTTGTACAAGACCTGACATTGCCCATGCAATGGGAGTTGTTAGTTGATACATGGAAAATCCTGGTAAAGAGCATTGAAATGCTGTAAAAAGGATCCTTAGATACATCAAGGGGACCTCTGATGTTGCCATATGCTGTGAAGGATCAGACATTATTGTCAATGGATATGTTAACTTAGATTATGCAGGAGATTTTGATAAAAGTAAATCCACCACAGGTTATGTGTTTACTTTTGCTGGTGGAGTTGTCAGTTGGGTTTCGAAACTACAATCAGTTGTGGCTACGTCAACAACAGAAGCAAAATATGTAGTAGCAACACAAGTTAGTAAAAAAGTAGTGTGGTTGAAATTATTGTTGAAGGAATTAGACCATAAACAAGATAAGATATCTATATTTTCTGATAGCTATAGTGTTTTGCATCTTGCAAGAATCTAGCATTTCATTCAAAGACAAAACACATACGAGTTCAATACCACTTTGTTTGTGAGAAAGTGGAAGAAAGAATAGTGGATATGCAAAAAATGCATACAAAAAAAAATTTAGAAGATTTCTTGGCAAAGGTAATCATTACTGACAAGTTCATTTGGTGTCGATTGTCTTGTGGCCTGATCGAAATATGAGCAACATGAAATTGATATGATAGAAAGAATGGTGTGAAAATATAATTATTCTTAATCAATATCTTCAAGTGGGAGATTATCAGCCGAAAAGAGAGACTAAATGAGAAGAAAAGAAATAAACAAATAAAAAGTATAGGGCTTACACATAAGAAACAAATGCCAATTAGGTTGAAAATTTATATTTTTAGGAGGAAATTGGCAACGAGGTTGACTTCTGCTAACTTGATACATGGAAAGGTTCACCTATAAATAGGTATGAACTGAACTTCTCCGTTTCCAACCCATCCCCAAATCTCATTTTAGAAGCTCATTGGAGTAATGTTTATAGAGAGTTTGGTTCTTTTTGCTTTTTTCCTAATTTAAGAGAGATTATCATTATTTCTCCTTAAATTAGAGATGTTGTAACTTCTATTTTTCTTATAGTGAATTTCTTCTGTCTGAATCCGTGGTTTTTACCCTAATAAAATTTTCCACGTAAAATTTGTGTTTCATTTTTTTACCATATTTTTCAAATGTATTAACTGCAATCTGCGCTACTTGACGTCTGATTTTTACAACAAATTTTTCCATGTTTGACACTGCCCACTTTTTTGAAAACTTTCTAGATTTTGAAATTTTTTTTATGTGATTTGATTCATCTCACCTCCATTTGAACTTTCCTAAGGTCACTTCTTAAAAACTCCACCGGTTTTCATATATCGATCTATGAAATTTGAAACCCCAACTTTTTTGTTTTCATTATGTATTTTACTTGTGATATTGGAAACCGACCTTTTTTTTTTTTTTGAATTTTTGCATGAGGTTTTGGATTTATGATTTGAAACCGGCGACGTTGCAGATCTCGTGGGCAGTACCTCGAAGGAGAATGAAGTCAATTGTAAAAGGGGGAGTAAGGAGATGCTCAGGAAGTGGAAGCGTCCACGGTCGAGGGAGTCAAAACTCTGGCAGGCAAAGGGAAGAGAAACCTTCATTTTTTCAGATCTGATTTGCAACCCAGGCTAAAACATTCCTTAGAGGAGCTGTGTTATTTTTTGTTATTTTATTTTTTTATTGTTTGTATTTTATTTTATTTTTTTGTAATTGGACAACATATTAAATAAAAAAGCTACGATATATGTTGTCCTTTTTTAGAACAACAAATAAGCAACGAAACAAAGCCCATTCATTGTAGTCGTTGCTTTTTTAAGCCACACATTTTTTTGGCAATGAAAAAACGACTTGAATTCATTAGTTTTTTTTTTTTGTACAGAGCAATGAAAAAGCAACGCATTGCACCATCGATTTTGTACATTTTTTTGTCAAAATGTTGGTGGATTTATTTAACTTGTTTATAGGACACTATAAATAGGATATTTTAGTTCGATTTGATCTTCCCTTTGAGGAATCATGACATTCAGCTGTTTTTTTTTAATTTTATATTATCTTCTGGGTATCTGGTATAAAAATATAAAATAGTACTATCTCCGTCCCATATATTTTGCACTATTTGATTTTTTTATTTAATTTAACTTAAATTTATTCATATTAGTATTTATTAGAAAAAAATTTAAAAAAAATTTATTTAAAAAATATATGGCTTGATTTATCATTTTTATATAAAAATTATTCATTTATATACTAAAATATTGAAAATAAAAAATTATAAATTAATTACTAAAAAGTGAATAGTATAAAAAATATGGGATAATAGGATATCATTCTGGTATTCGATGTTCTAAGTGTAATAAATCATAACTATGACTTAGATAAGTAATAAATATACGTAATTAAACAAACCAAAAAGAATAATCATGGAAGCAAGTTGAGAAAGCAAACAAATTAATGTTTCATTTATTGCGTGATAGCCATACTCATATTATGTTGATAGGGAAGAAAATGAACATAAAGTAAAGGAGTAAATAAAATGATTTTTTATCTTCTCCCAAACGTAGGAGTGTACAAAAGGAATTCCTAAATAAAAGCTGGTATTAAAAAGTTGACACTTTTAAAACAACTAACCTTCAGTGCACGTGGGAAATTGTTGGAGGCCGCATAAGCGGATGAGACTTTAACACGTGGCAGACTGGTGGCCATAACGGCGTGAAGCGGGAAAACTAGGTTTCCGTTCTAGCCAAGTGCGGACAGATCCCATACCCACTATGGCCCATGGGGAGTAAGAAATATAAGGTTAAACGCACCTGTTGTCCCTAACTTTTAAATATTATTTTATTTTTATCTCTATTGTTCATTTCATTCCACTTTTATTTCTAATAATGCGATGGAGATGTTTTATTTTTGTCTCTTTTTGGACTGAAAACGTTATGATAGACATAAATTGTGGCGAAATTTCTAATTTTGACCTCTAAAAATTTGTCCTCTTATCCTCAAACCTTAAACATTCTCGTTTATCAAATTGACTACCATTGAGGTAGCCCTCCACGATCATTGCCCTTCCTCCCTAAACTCTACCTAAAAATTGAAAAAACCACCATCAGCCCATCATTGCTCTTCTGTCTTCCGTCGTCTCGAACGTTCTGTGGTGATTAGAAGCATTATCGTGCAAAGCAATTGAACCTTCTCGAAATTCATTAACATCTATGCTATCTCCACTACCCGACAAAATGCCTAGTTGAGATTTCCCATATTTCTCTTCAGATTTGGCCCGAAAGATGTGAATTGAGCTGCATAATAAAGCTAGGTGGTCAATATAGAAGCCGGCAAAGATGACCTATACCCACAACATTAATGCCCTTATCGGTGCGAGTGGAACACGCACAAGTCATAGCATCTAGGCCTACTATGGTCTTGCTTAGGAACGACACCAGCGTGGAAAAGTGATTACTCAAGATCACATTTAATGTTCTTGGCGCCAGGATTCTTCTGCATGCCTTAATAGCCAACGCCATAATATGCAAAGAAAATGGTGAATGGCGTTTGTACTTAGGGGCGTAGCCAGAATTATAAACTAATGGGCAGGGGCTGGCCGCCAACGGTTGCCGTTGAAAATGAAAAGAGAAAAGTGAATCGCGTCACATACTGATACACTGCTGCAGCGTCAGGAGCCTTCTCAAATCGTAATCGCTAATCGCAAACAGGGGGCGTTCTATCTCTGTGAAACTAAAAGGAAAATTTATAAAAACCCCCCATTAATAAGTCCTAATTTACACTTACCCCCTCTATATTCCAAAATCTACACTTTTCCCCCTCTTAACTAACTCAGTCACTAGACCCACTTTGATGGTGGGCTCCATAACATCTTAAAATTTGTAAACCTGAAACTGCCTCTTAATACTCTTTTCCATTGCGTTTCACAATCGTTCAGATTTCTTTTCCGGCAGCGGAGGTTTCCCTCCCTGGCCCTCGGTCTTCCTCTGTTTCCACCTCTAGGTTCCGTATCAGTCTCTGCTTCTGGAGTCTATTATGGCACTTTCGACGTCCTTAAATCTATCTCCCCAGAAGAAATTAAGGCTGCTTATCCGAAATTGGCTTGTCAGGTCCACCTCTTGCTTTTGATAGAGAATGAAAGGGCGGGAAGAGATGATGGATGATCAAGACCTATTGTCGAAATTCTGCTAAATTAAACCAAAATCCATTCCAATCCCCAAATTTAAGACCTCGGGCGATTGCATCCATTCCCAAACAAATTGATGATCAAGACATGGTCCAGGACGTCAAACATCATTCATACCCATGAGTTTGATTTCCCGAGTAGGATTCCAATGAAGTGAGGTTCTTTTTTCACCGGATTTTGATTTGCCGAGCAGGATTCTGATGAGATGATGGAGCTCATTGGTCCAAATGGGGAGGAATTACTTCTAAAAGGTTTTTGAATCTAAGTCAAATGTACAAATGCTCTCGATATGGATAATCATGCAGTTGTTTGCTTACACACAGAACTTCCCCATCACTAAGTTCGGTAGTAGTTGTGGCTCTACACTCGATTTTCAGCTGACTGCTAATATTGGAGTTGAACTGGGAACTGGCGGTTGGAGCCGTCGTGCTCAATGAATCATGGTGGTGGCCCAGTTCTTGTATTTCATGAGTAGCAGAGCAAGTCCTGCGATCGCGCGTGGAATGGATTCTCCTAAAAAGCGTTTTAGGGAATCAGGGTACATATGCTCATGTACGGTCTGGGGTTTGGAGTAGATGGGTGACAAATTTGGGTTGATAGAGAAAGACAAATTTGGGTTGATAGAGAAAGACAATTAGTAAAGGGTAGTTTCGGGTTTACAAAAATTGTAAGTTATGATGGGGCCCAACATCAATGTGAACAGTAACAAAATTAGCAAATAAGGGGGTAAGTGTTGGTTTTGGAATATCCAAGGGGGTAAGCATAGGTTAGGGCTTACCTCAGGGGGATTTTTGCAAATTTCGCAAACTAAAAGGGAAAAGAAAAGAAACGATCCAGATTCATTAAAATTATTTAGAAAAGGTTAAAAGACATAAAAGTCCTTCATTAATTTTAAACTTACATATAGGTATCTAACTTTAATTTCCTACAATTACATTACATATACTACATACCCCATAAAATTTTCCAAAATTCTAGGGGGGGCTGGCACTCCCCGTCCCTATTAAGATACACCCCTGTTTGTACTTGCATTTTTTTGGTGGGATTAGCAGTTTCTTTATCATCGTCAATGGTGGTTGTGGACATTTTGAGCTTTTTGGGCTCCGATTCTTAAGTCCACGGTGATGAGATTTATGGGAAATTGCGTTTGTTGTTTCCATTTTCTTGTTAGTGCTGCAAAATGATGGATGAACTCTTTATCTAATAGCTTTTTTTGGCTTTGAGCTTTTGGTCAGTCCCCTCACCTCGTTGATCCCCTCCTTACTTCACTTATTGTTGTCCACCCTTTACCGGGCTTCGATTCTTTCAGGCATTGGGTGATGAAGAGGAGGCGCCGGGTGATAAAAAGGGTGTAATCACTACCAAAAGAAAGGGGGAGGCTTGGGCAATTGTCTTGGTGGTGGCGGAGTGGGAGGAGGTTTTCATGAAAATAAGAGAAACGAATATTGGTCAGATTGACAAATGCAATTTAATTTTTCTAAGAAGAAAGAACATGTTTTTAAGGGTTAAAATTGAGATTTTCTCTATAATCTTGTGCTGAGGTGGCACTTTATTTGTGGAGACAAAAAATAAAATGTTTTAATGATGTTAGGTTAGGGACGTAATGGAACATTTTAATCACATCAAGGCTAAAACTTGAACAAAGTGAATGTTAGGGATGAAAGTGGAACAAAATTTAAAGATTTGGGAACATAGTTGCATTTAATCCAAGAAACATACCTCCGTCCGAATTAGTTCGAAATTTTAGTTTTGTGAAAGATATTAATCCCTTAAGAAAGAGGACAAATTTTATATGCTATTTTTATTTTTATCATTTATTTTTTACATCTAAATTGAAAATGATGAAAAATTAAATATTGAACTGATAATTTAAAAAATAATTATAAAAATGTTACAAAGATCTTTTTTATATGAAAAAAAGTAAAATATCTTGCAAATAATTTGAGATATATGGAGTATAAATTACAAGTTGGAGTATCCTTTCAGAAATAAATTTTTCTAGTAAAAATAAGATTACATAAGAAATATCAATTGACGCAGAATCTATCTTATCATAGCCTTGGGCCCTAAACTCACCAATCATATGCTCAACTCTGTCATGTTTCGGAAGAATAGAAATACCTTTGCTATAAGGTGGTAATTTTCAATACATCAAAATTACCTCTATCCAACAATTTTTTATTTTTTCTTCTCATAATATATATGAGAGATGAAGAAACAATCCTTTACGCACATACACATAAACTGAATCAGGACTAGTAGGCAAGTCAAGTTCAATCTAGAACAAGTTTGAAATTTTGTTAAAACTTTATATCAAAAAATTTATGATGAACAGGTTTTAAATTAGAATGAGCTAGAGGTTGAGTTCAAACAGTTTATAACTTTGAATATTAAGAATATTCATGTATTTTTTACTGTTTTTTTATGTAATACTGTATCATAGAGATACTATAAGCAATATAAGTTGAGTTTATTGTTTTCATGAAATTTAATATTATATATTTTATTGGTAAATACCAATGTGTCCTATCGTTAATAAAAAAGAATTTTCAACCAAAAGAAGGAAACCTTAATGAAAATAAACTAAAGTTTTTACAAGCTATTTATTTTTATCTATTCCCAACTAATTATGTTCACTTTTCATGGAAACTCCTTTTCTTTCAGAGGATAGTATAGCATTAAGTATTAACCCCGATGCTAATGTAAGGGTGGACCTTTTTTTTTCTCTTTTTCTTAAAATTTATCTCACTTTAATGCTATTTTTCAGGGGGAAAAAAAAAAGAAGAAAAAAAAGAAAGCGAATCAAACACTGTTGTGCATCCATAAGCTTACCACAGCCACCAATTCTTGCGCTCAAGCGGTGAGGCCACCAGAATTAGAAAAGCAACCTTACCCGACACCGAGTGGATCAAACGGCGTCAACAAACTTTCATCCGTTTATAACCTGGGAAGAGCAGACCTGATCTCACTTTTTGTTTCAGTTGTAGCTCCCAAACAGCCGTCACCACCCACCACTCCGCCTCGGTACTCTAAAACCAACGGACAGATAACACCCCACATGCCGACGCTTTCCCCGCCATAATCGCCGGAGATCCGACCTGATCCGTCGCCGCCTTCTTCTACCTGCTACTCTCCCTCTCACAGCCTCATACAGTCTATTGCGCTTTCTCACTTGTTTCGATTTTTTATGGCGTCGGAGGATGTGAAGACGAGTGAATCCGCGGTTTCCACGATCGTTAACCTCGCCGAGGAAGCGAAGCTTGCTAGAGAGGGTGTCAAGGCCCCTAGCTATGCCGTTCTTAGCATCTGCAAGTCTCTCGTCGCCGGAGGGGTCGCCGGCGGAGTGTGAGTTCTCACTCTCACCGCAATTTTATTTCGTTTTCTTTTCCATCTTATCTGAGTTTCTATCTTAAAATATTTATGAGCGCGATATTCGTCAATAGTGTTTCTGAGAATCTAAAGAATAGTTCTTCTTCGTGAGCGGAGGAGCTGAAATTAAATCGTATTCAATCCAATTTCGTCTTTGTCAAAGAATTCTTTCCGTTTCTCTAACTGCAGGTCTCGGACTGCCGTGGCTCCATTGGAACGACTGAAAATCTTGCTTCAGGTTTCCTCGTTGTGGCAGTATTCTTTTATCCCCTTTGGTTGTTTGAATCTGCCACATTTGTGCTTGGGTCTTGAACAGTTATCATTCTGGAAATGCAGGTTCAGAATCCGCATAATATAAAGTACAACGGTACAATTCAAGGTTTAAGGTATATTTGGAGAACTGAAGGTTTTCGGGGTCTGTTCAAAGGCAATGGCACCAACTGTGCCCGCATTGTTCCAAACTCTGCAGTCAAGTTCTTCAGCTACGAGCAAGCTTCTAAGTATGATCCCCTAACAGCATCAACTCTTTACCTTTGTTAAACTTGTTTCCAGTTCTGCTTCTCTGCAATCACGTGTTGCCATCTGGTTGTTGTTTGTGATCATTGCAATGTTCAGTTTCATGTGATTCCGGATAACAAAGGTACCTCATTAGGTTAATGAGAGCAGTATATTTGATCTGAAATTAGTGTTGTTCACTAGATCATGAAGATGAATGATATTAACTTATACTTCCATAGAGGGATATGCTTCATTAAGCTAATTGAGCTTGCTGTTACATATGGCAGGGGAATATTATTTTTGTATCAACAGCAAACTGGAAATGGTATGTCTATCCAATTAAATGTTTCATTTGCTTTTCAACAAAAGATAAGAGTTACATCTATAGGGTGATATATCAACTTAACCTCACTGGCTGAATTACATTCTAAAATCTTGAATGTCATATATTTTCAGTAATCTGATAAAAATGCCTCAAGTAATTTACTTATTTGTAATTTACCTGTAGTTGCTAAGGTCTTCATGCTCTAGACAGTTGTGAGAGCTATAATGGTGTGTATCATGTTTAAAAGAATTCATATCTTGAAGTCACTTGACCCAATGTGGATCTCATATTCATCCTATTCGACTTGTCGTCATGTGTTCTCTTCCACAGAAGATGCACAACTTAGTCCAGTTTTGCGTCTTGGAGCTGGAGCTTGTGCTGGAATTATTGCAATGTCTGCTACTTATCCCATGGATATGGTCCGAGGAAGGATCACCGTACAGGTACTAAGTATTGAAATGCGTTTTCTTCCTTGCTGACGCATGATAATTGTAAAATTCTTATTCTGTCCTGGTCTGTTTTTGTATTAGATTTATCAGATGAATGCTGGGAAAGGCCTTTGGGGAAGTTGCCCTATTTATTTCTAAAGCAATTATGTCATCCTTGGTTGATTCATTTATAGCATTCCTCATTTTGATTTGTAGAAAACTGTAGTCCTTGAGTTTATCTCCTTTTTTATCCTGGTTCTTTAACATATAATGCGCTTATCATTTCATTGCTTTTTATTTGCAGACAGAGAGCTCTCCTTATCAGTATAGAGGAATGTTCCATGCTCTGTCAACTGTGCTTCGTGAAGAAGGTCCCAGGGCATTATACAAAGGCTGGTTGCCTTCTGTAATTGGGGTTGTAAGTAATTATTCTTTACCTTGGTGTTCATTGTTCAGTGGTTTTAGTGTATTTGTTTTGGAGAAGGACTTTCATGCTGAATGTTTCAATTCTACATGAATCATTGAAGCACATTCCCTTACATGTAATTATTGGCTTTTGGGAGGCAGCTGTTAAACACTGTGAAGTGATTGGTGCTCAAATTTTCAACTATTTGCCACTTCGCTGTTATTGGTGGTGTTACTAATCATTAAGCTAATTGTTACTGCCTGAGTGACACAAGACACTTTAACTCATGCTCTCATTGTTTGCCTTTTTACCTGCGTTATTTTTCTACAGGTTCCTTATGTTGGACTTAACTTTGCTGTGTATGAATCTCTTAAAGACTGGTTAATTAAATCCAAAGCATTGGGACTGGCAGAAGATGGTGAATTGGGTGTGACAACGAGGCTTGCTTGTGGGGCTGCCGCTGGAACCGTTGGCCAAACTGTTGCTTACCCTCTTGATGTCATTCGGAGGAGAATGCAGATGGTGGGATGGAAAGATGCTGCCTCTGTTGTCACTGGTGATGGAAGGAGCAAAGGCCCTCTTGAGTACAATGGCATGATTGATGCATTCAGGAAGACTGTTCGACATGAGGGATTTGGAGCACTATACAAGGGTCTTATCCCAAATTCTGTGAAGGTCAGCCTTTTACGCTTTGTTATTATTCATTTAACTGGAAATGGAATTATGTGTTCCGTAGAATGAGAAAATGCTGCACTGCGGCTCATAACCAGGCACCAGATTTGATAGCTAATGATATAAAACTTTCTTATAGATTGTGGCAGTTTGACGTGACTGTTAACTTTTAGCACTCTGTTTGGATAATTGTTCTTCAAGTGCCATGTCGTGCTTGCTGGACCTTGGAGCTTTCAACTTCTGTAGATGCTCCACTGTTTTTCTCTCCAACCCACCAGTTCTTGTACCAAAGCTGTCTTCATTTGGCAGTGCTTTTTCAAGACCATTTAAAAAAAAAAAAAAAAACTTTAGTCGTCAACTTGTTATACCATTTAGAAGTACACTTAATACAGGCTCCTTTCTTGCTTTGACTTGAACAAGAAAAAAATCTCTTTCAGATGTTCTGGAATTGCTTTTAAGGCTGATGGAACATTGGTTTTCAAATGGTCGAAAAAAGAAATAAAATGAAATTAAGTACTTATCTATATTTTGAAAGATTAATAGACATGTGGTTTTCCATCATAATTTGTCTGACAACTGACATATTTGTGCGAATTTTTTTTTTAATATTGGCAGGTTGTCCCTTCAATAGCTATTGCATTTGTGACATACGAGGTGGTGAAGGACATCTTAGGAGTTGAGATTAGAATATCAGACTGAGATTGGCATAATGTTGATCAGATCAGAGACTGGCGTTTATTTTTGTAGGCAGGGGAGCAGAAGACAGTTGAGTAGACTCTTTGGGGGGTGTTTGTTTTGCCCCCGCTGCATCTTCGTCTGTCTAAGAATGAAGTAGTTTAGGAAGCATGTCCCAGGCAGGCCTCTGTCCATAGTTTCTTCTCCCTTGTTTTCTCGTCGATGTTTCATTGTGATGACGCCGTTGCTTTCTGGCGGTCTTGTGTCAATAAGCTTGAAGAATAATGCAAGAACATATATGCCTAATCTCTGATACTCTTTCCTGTAGGATTTCTGCTTCGCTTGTGGCATTAACGAGCGGTGGTTTTACTTGAAATTTAAGCCCAACGTGGATACTGTTCTTCTTCTTCTTCTTCTTCATCTTCTTTTTGTAACTGTTCTTTCGAATTTGCTTTTTTTTTGTGTTGGAAAGTCTGCAACATATAAGAATATTTATATCTTGATCTCATGCTTCTTTACCTGGAACACTAGCCCTCATTCTTACCATCACATTCAACATTGCCCAACCCGTTAGCACTATTACTCCCAATTCATTAGCTGTGAACTATTGTTACTTCTCCACTTAGATCTACGTTATTAATATGAGGTATCACCACCCACCAATAATCTTAATTGAAGAATGAATGATACTTAATCGTGAGTCATTTTGGAATTTTGTCAACAATCTTACTATTTTAATGCTTAAATGTTGCTATCAATCGGTACTTAGAGGTTATTACTCACCATTTGAGATGACTTAACCATTGTTTGTTGAGATTGTAGTAGATTGTGCATTGCTATAGGAGCCCCGACGAAGACTCGTGATGGAAGATAGTCCAAATAATATATTTACAGGGTTATAGTAGCTAAGATAAGGAGCCCAAGGAGCAAATTGATTGACATAACACAGAATATTTTTTTAAACGAAATATTTTTCCTGTTGGACACTTGGTGACCGTTCCCCTTTCATTTTACAACTTTAGTGACACTTTCGCACAACAACATCGCTAAAGTTGTATCCAGCACTCATCTCTAATTGACTGCGATAACATACATGCATGGAAAGAGCCGTTAACTGACGGCAAACGTTAGCGGTAGTCCCCGACCAAAGCCAAAAGCCGGCACGACACGACACGACACAAGAGTCGACTCAGCAGGGGGGATCGAGAGCTCACTCGCTTTAGCCCGCTGCGTCTGCGCATACAATTCAGTATTTAGTATTTCATTTTTGACTTTTTTCAAAAAGAAAAACCGTCCCGCGCTTCACACTCACATTTCTCCCAATTCCAAAACCCTAATTCCCAGAAGAAGCCCCCAAAATGCCGAGAGAGATCATCACTCTGCAAGTCGGACAATGCGGGAACCAGATCGGCATGGAGTTCTGGAAGCAGCTCTGCCTCGAGCACGGCATCAGCAAGGAAGGAATTCTCGAAGACTTCGCTACCCAGGTCCCTTCTCACTTGTTGCCTTCGACTCACTTCGTTTCTGTTGTTCGAGGGCTCGATTGGGATTTACTTTGGTTTGGGTTTTGCTAGGGAGGTGACCGTAAGGATGTGTTCTTCTACCAAGCCGATGACCAGCATTATATTCCGCGGGCTTTGCTGATAGATTTGGAGCCTAGAGTGATCAATGGGATTCAGAACAGTGAGTATAGGAATCTTTACAATCATGAGAACATTTTTGTTTCTGATCACGGTGGAGGTGCTGGGAATAATTGGGCCAGTGGGTATCATCAGGTTCGTTGCTTTATTTTCTTCTCCTAAACTTAATTTAATTTACTCGTCAGTAACTTTCTTATTGGTTTTATCTGATTATGTCACGCGGCTTCGTTTGTTGGATTGTAATTTCCAGGGTAAAGTCTATGTTGTACAATGCTTTTTATGGGCTTTTCTTTTGCCAAACAAGAAAAAAATCAAGTGCTTATTATTGTTTAGATCCGTTTGTGTTAGTCAATTGTAGAATATGATACCCTGTACATTGTAGTTGATCACTTAAATTTTTCAAAAGGGAAAAGGTGTTGAAGAGGATATTATGGACATGATTGACAGAGAAGCTGATGGAAGCGATAGCCTTGAGGGTTTTGTTCTCTGCCACTCGATTGCTGGAGGAACGGGTTCAGGTTTCTGGACTTTCATGACTTATAATCATTTTCCATTTTACTCAGACTTGTTCATTATTATTTGTGACACTAAATTCTCCAATCCAGTGCACAAACTTTCTGTTGCTTGGGATGTGTACAACTTAGTTTCCTTTCGTTCCTGAAATAGAGAAGTTCATCTTACTTTCCTTAAAAAGGGTTTCTTAGACACTAAAAAGACTAAAAAAATGGTGATGCATGTAGACAATTGCTTCAAAACTCTTTTCACCGCTCTTACTGTGATGAAGGTATGGGCTCATATCTGCTGGAAACCCTTAATGATCGCTATAGCAAGAAGCTGGTTCAGACATACAGTGTATTTCCTAACCAGATGGAAACAAGTGATGTTGTGGTCCAGCCCTACAATTCGCTTTTGACATTAAAGCGACTTACGCTTAATGCTGACTGTGTTGTTGTTCTAGACAACACTGCGCTCAATAGAATAGCAGTGGACCGTCTTCATCTAAGCAATCCTACATTTGCTCAAACAAACTCCTTGGTCTCTACTGTAATGTCTGCAAGCACAACAACACTGCGGTATCCAGGGTACATGAACAATGATTTGGTGGGTCTACTTGCCTCTTTAATTCCAACACCAAGATGTCATTTTCTTATGACAGGGTACACGCCACTCACAGTGGAGTGCCAGGTATGGTTCATGGAATTCATAGATTCTCATAAAGATAACCTTAAGCTGCATCTTATTGAACATATCTTTTGTTTGCAGGCTAATGTGATCCGCAAAACGACTGTGCTGGATGTTATGAGAAGACTTCTTCAGGCAAGATTTACAGCGCTTATTGTTTCGGCAGAATATGTTGGCATTCATATGATCTTATTCTATCATGCAGACAAAGAACACCATGGTTTCATCTTATGCACGAACCAAAGAAGCTAGTCAAGCAAAGTACATTTCAATATTAAATATCATTCAAGGAGAAGTGGACCCTACTCAGGTAGCACAAATATGACCTTACATTGTAGTAGGCAAAGAACATCATGGTTTTGTTTTGCAAGTTATAATTTTCTGTTGATTTAGGTAGTTTCGTATCTCTTTTTCTCTTTGTGTGTATTTCCTGCTAGTAGCCATGTAGAGTTTCTGCAAGATTATAAACATCTTGCTTTCCTGTGTTGAATTTAGTCATAATTCCAGGTTAGATTTTTGGTTTTGTTGATTATGGAAATCCTTAAAATGCATTTTGGTAGTGTAATTATTTTTGAGGTTTCTGTTCCCAAGCTAAGCTACTCAATATGTGCAGCAGAGTGTATTGATTGTACTTACAATGTTTATTTGAGATTGTCCTGAGAATTTATTTGAGTTAAGATTGCTGCCTCGTTCTAAATAACTCTCCTTTCTTTGTTAGGTACATGAAAGCCTACAAAGGATTCGTGAAAGGAGGCTTGTGAACTTCATTGAATGGGGACCTGCAAGTATTCAGGTCTTTTATCAATTCTGAAAGCAGTCATTACTGACTCCAGTTACTAGTTATTGATACCTAAAACAATTTCCTTATTAATTTTTTTGGTTTATTTTTCTTAGGTTGCTCTCTCTCGGAAGTCTCCATATGTACAGACTGCTCATAGAGTAAGTTCCACTCTTCGGAATCGTAAGCAGCTGACTTTTTGTTTAGCTTGTTTTCCTCCCTTCGGAAATTTTGATGACCATGTTTCTTTATGAACCCAGCAACTGCTTCATGATTTAATGTTGAGCATCTGATTATTATATGTTGTAGTTATTTTTTTTTCTTTTTTTCTTTGATCTTCTAGAAGAGTAATTGCATATTGAGATCTTAAATTTCTGATGCTGCATTGATCAGGTGAGTGGTCTCATGCTTGCAAGTCATACTAGTATCCGGCATCTTTTCAGCAAATGCCTGAGCCAGTATGAGAAACTAAGAAAGAAGCAAGCTTTTCTTGACAATTACAGAAAGTTTCCAATGTTTGCTGTAAGTGTCACTAGATTTTTTGCTATCTTTGTTTACTCTTGCTGCTATATGTGATCTACCTTTTAAGGCTGAAAATGAGTCGAGCCAAGCTGAGTAGTAGACTGATCATAGTCGGCTTGAATATTTATCGAGCTTGATATTTTGTTCATGTTTGGATTGAAAACAATATAAATGAGCTTTTATCCATTCGAGCTTGAGTTCTGTTTGCTTAAATTGGGGAAAAAAATCTAAAATTAGACCGAGTTGAGCCAAGGAGTAAGTAAATTGAGGTTTGTTTGAATTGTATATCGAGCTCTAGATTTTGTTCAGATTTGGCTTCATAACTTTTCGAATGAGTCACAAACGAGCTTTAAACTGAGCCAAACTTAAGTTGAGCTCAAGCTATTTGTTCATTTTTCACCCCTACTACCTTTATTGGCTGTATAATATATATGGGATCAGTATACTATGCATTGGTGATGCACTTCAAAATTTACTTTAGCCTTCTAATGTAGTACCAAAAACTAGTAAAAGTAATTGATAAATTTTTTTTTGGTTCCTTATAGTTTTTTATACTTTGAACTTATCTTCCTTAGTTGCTCATGAAACAAAAATGAAAAAGGACTTTCACCTTTCTTTTTGTGCCTTTCACCACCCACTCTTTATCATGAAAGATGGCTATAGCCCTAATTAATCAATTTTCTTACCTTTTTATTACCTAAAACCAGCTCCTTAAAACATTGCCCATACAACAGTTGAATTTTGTTTTATCAATTAGTTCTATTCATTTTTGTTATATACTAGACCACTGGTGTATATTTAAAAAATTACCATTTTTGCATGATACATTGATCCTAATCTGTAGTGCATGTACATACAAATGTGAATGAGAATGCAAAGCTACAGGGGCTAGGTGTTTTTTTATGATTCTGCATTGGTGCTTCTCTGCAGCTACTGTGCTATTGCTGCATTTGTGTACATAAAACCAGAGAAACTGCACCAGGGTTTTTTCAAGCAGCTACAATCTAGTTAGTGAACTTGTCTCTGGCATTTGCATGAAAGCAAACTTGCTGTGAATAAGACAATGTTGTATATATGTGAAACAGGACAATGACCTTTCAGAATTTGATGAATCAAGGGATATTATAGAAAGCTTGGTGGATGAATACAAGGCTTGTGAATCACCAGACTACATCAAATGGGGAATGGAGGTATATGTCTTGCTTGATTTCTGCCATTCAAGTTGCCAGTTCTGCTTCCCTGATCATTGTTTGAATACGCAGGATCCCAACCAAATGCTCACTGGGGAAGGAAATGCCACAGGGACGGTAAATCCACAATTGGGAGTCTAAATTTGACTAAGCTATGATATCAGGGTTTTGTCTATAGCTTAAATTCTTGATTGCTGCAGAAAATTATGGGCTGGGAAACCAGGTGTGGTAATAGTAAGAAAATTCTGTTCTGACATGGTCTGCACTGTGGTAATCATTTGTCCACCATGTGTGTTTGCTTTCACCTTTTGAACTTTTATCTCAGAGATGATGGGGAATTGGGTTGTATTTGATGCTTCTCTTCTGTCTGAGGAGGATTGTAAATAAATATCCACTACGAATCTATATTTGATTTATCTTTTACGATTATGGAATATTGACAAGCTTGCAGTTGCATGAATTCGCTGAGGGTTGTGGCATGAGCTGTTAGCCTTTTGGGTTTTTTGGCTAAGGGACAGGATTTAGTTAAGTTTACAAAAATGTCAGATGTGCAGGATTGTGTATGTTATGGTCTTTGTGGAGCGGGCAAGATGGTATAGTGGTAGGGAGTGAAATGCAGTCAGTTTCGTTTGTTATATTGTGAGCATGTTGAGGAGATGGTTGTGAGTTGGAGAATATGATTTAAGTATCAGCTACTAGCTTTGTAATTATTTTCTCATGTTTATATTTTCCTGTTTTTCTTGAAAGTCTTTTCTCCATCCAAAGGCATGATGGTCTTTTACTTGCTATTGACAAACTTTGTCTAATAGTGTTAAAAGAATATAGGTTTTGAAACCTTGAGGGGTAAGTGTGATTTGTACCACAGTTCAGGGGCAAGTGTAAAGGGTATTCTATCTGTGTATTAAAGAACGCCACAATTGTAAATGTAACACCATCGGAATGGTAATTGACAGAGTTTGGATGGGCGATCTAGGTTTGAAGTAGGGAGGATATCTGGGAAAGGCAGGCGAAAATTTTGAAAATTGCAAGCGCATGGGCATGGGATGGGCATAGCTTGGCCTGCCCAATCGATATGATATAATATTAATAAGCCACTTACTTGCTTCCGAGGTGATATTTTTTTGACTCCATCTGCTTGTGTTTGTGTTTAGCATTTAGCATCATTAAGTGCCAAACTAAGACGTTAGCAAGCTGGTGGAACGTATCTTTCTTGTATCTATCTTTCGTTAACATCGTAGTTTCAAACGTCAAGAAAAATAAATTTCTACAATCATTTTGGACGTGACTAATATGGTGGCAGACAGGATTTGAACTTTCTTAAAAGGGCTCAATATACGATACAATGGGACATAAATCATAAAGTTATTAGCAGTGTTGTGTTGTATTTGGGTTGGGCGAATTCATACCATGTTTGTAGGAATCTATATCTATCAATCGACCAAGGGATTGAGTAGCTCTGGTTCTTAGGTATGTCGTAGTCATCAACCACCCGCCTGGCTCGAATTCTCTCACCTTCTTCTGACCCTTCTTTCCTTCCACTACTTTTTTCTTGCCAGTCAGACTTCACATTATTAATTGTTCCATCTCCGATTGATTCAACTAGAGAAATTTGAAGCCATTTTTGCTCCACACAAATGCTTCTTTTGCTTCAAGCCATCTGTTTAATGATAAGTATATCCCACAATATGTTATTACTGATTTCCCAAAATAGTATACTATCTCCGTTTCATTAAAAATGATCATTTTATCCTTTTTAACTAAAATTTGATAAAATATCTTTATATTAATTTATATTATTTTTTTTTAAATTATATTTATAAACTAGAATCTTTAAGGTACAATTTTCATATAAAAATTTTATAGTTTTATAATATATTTTTTTTTTAAAAAAAAAAAAATCATGAATTAATTGACATGAATAATAAAGGAGACAAGCTTTATGAGACAAAACAATAAAAAACATCAAATAAAATTTTACATGTTTTTTTATGTATTCTACTTATCTTCATCATAATTTACCTAATAAACAAATAAATATAATTATTTTCATTATAATTTCTCTACCATTTTTTTATTGTTGTCTTTTTATATAAATTAACAAGGTGAAAATTAAGATGAAAGAATTACTAACAGTTTTCAATTTTTCAATCATGTTAAAATCATTTACCATCAAATTTTATTTTAAAATCAAAAAATAAAATAACATCCATCCATATTTTATATTAAAATATGTGCATAAGTTATATTTTGTAATCTTATATATGTATTTATGTAGTACATTAATGTAAAAGGAAAAAAAAATCTCTGACCAACCATAAACGGTATACTGCAGTACATTGTAAATTGAATAAAAAACAAAAAAAATATTGGTTCATGCAAAAACTGATAAATTGCAAAAATTTATACACCACGTATTGCATATTAGCGTATGCGCCATTTTGTATGGTGTTCCACCTTATCACATGAAATTTGAGACGATGATCTATTGTCATTCGAACAATACGCTTTTTTTTTCTTAGTTGAGTAATAAAAATATTGTATTTTTTGGTACCTCATTACTGATAGGATTAATTTTTCTGGTGACTATTCTTAATTCTCTTATTTCTTGAATCTATTCATTCCATATTAAAAAATGATCCCTTCCATGATTTTTTTGGATTGTGAGATACATTAAAATTCAATAAAAAGAATGTCCCCCTAAAATGCAAATAAATTGGAGAGAGCTCATTAGCCAAACTTAACTTGAACGATGAATGGAACAAAATATTAAAAAAAAAAAAAAAGGAAAGCTTGGAGAACAAGTCACCTTCCCAGAAGGTAATTCTAAACTTACTGTCATTAAATGGATTCTCAGATACTGACATATCAAACTGCTAGGCAGCAATCCATGCAACGTTCACTCTTCAGTTAAACATGCCACTAACTACTTAACATATCCATATGTAGAATTTACCTTTTTTACAACCTATGGAACGCCGTAAAAAATAAAAACCGGAGTTTATTACCACTCATTCAGTTTATAACAACAACGTTTCTGTTGAGAGTTGCAAGTTGCAACAACAAATTTTATTTGTTCAAAAGGAATAGGAAAGATATATATCGGGATTTTCCCTATGCTAACTGTACAATAGTTGATCTGGCGAAAGATGACCTGAAATGCAACAAAAGATGGCGGCCTTGCCATGCCAAACAATAAAGATATTGCACATCACGTCCCCTTGCCTTTTCTTTCTTTTCTTTTCATTTTTTCTTAAAAAAAAAAAAAAATCTTCTTTCACCAAGGTGCATCGATAAGTGAATGATGGCATTGATAATCCAAATGATGTGTCCAAGCTTTCAGCCGTCTTTGCGTCTGAGATGTAAAGCATACTTGACAACTTCATAGAAGGAAACGACAATGCCAACAGAAGGGCCAGCACGGCCAACCCGGGGACCTATTCCGGTGAAAAGTCCCCTTGCTCCTCCATCCCTGTCCAGGGTCAACAAACGGGTAGGACCAACACAGACGTATTACCAATCTAATTCTTTGCTCACATAATTGTATGCTACAAATGCTGGCAAATCAAATCTCGCCGGATATTACTATAAAGAATCCATGATTTCCAATAATCATATGGAATGACAAAGATAAGTCCTACTTCATACCTCCAAATTTCCAGCAAAGTCAGTCCAGTATTCATCTTCGAGGCCTTCAATGGATCTTTCTATTAATCAAGGAAAAGAAAAATTCCTATTAAGAACTAAAACTTTCACATCTCAACCAATATTATCTAAATGTAGCTGGGAATAGAAAAATCAGCAGTCACAAACAAGCCAAAGCAAATGTAAACCTTATTAAACACTAACAAATAACTGCATGCCATGCCCTATTCTCATAGCATGCTTTCCCTGTTAATGTGAAAGTGGCCATGGGAACCAAAGAATGGAGTTCCAGGATCTATTGCATCCTAGTTAGATGATAATTATACTAAATGAAAGCTTTAATAGAGACCTCTATCTGTCGCCATGTCCTGGCAACATCTAATGGACAAGTAGTGGCAGCTGCAAGGCTTCCTGCAACAAAACCAGCAGCAAAATTTGCACCAAGAACAGTACCTGCAGTTGCTTCATTACCAACGTGAGCAAGAAGCTCTTTTCTAATCTGTGAAAAAGTCAAAGCAGGAATCTGGTTAGATATATTACATCAGAGAGTAAAATGCTCTCAATATATCAAGAGGCAGGATTTTAACTGGTTCAAGTGTTGACCAACATATTGCAGAGAAAGGTACATCACGAGCAAGCTGTGCCCCAAGGCCAGTCCACAAGATGCGATAGCTTTGTACTGTTTAACACAAAGAACGTATGAAGCTATAGTGCATGCACAAAAATGCACGTCAGAGAACTCCTAACAAGCATAGTTTATTCAATTCAGTCATATGAGCAGCAGAGAGAAACAAACAGAGGCTTACAGTTTTGTATATTGCTTTTAGTCTTCATTGGGTTGGCAACATTGACCAATGTCTTCCAGACTCCTGGAGGCTTGACACCATTTTCAGTTTCTCTGTATGCCTTAACATGAAATGAAGCCGCCATTACTTAATATGCCACATACAAGGTAAGTTGAAGTACATGAACAAAACCCAAGATTAGCTTCTTTGTCAACTTGCTTCAAAGCATAGACTACTGCAGCACAGAATTTCTAGTTTACTTTCCTAGTTTGAGACTTTAATTGTGTCAATCATCTCAATGTTAACACAGTCAGCCTTTATTGCAAACCTCAATTGTAAAGAGAAAACATTACAAATGCCATCTATGGGTTAAATTCAACACAAAAAGTGTGTATAATATCCACAACTTTAATCTTGGAAAGAAACATGTTATCATGTCTAGAATATGTCAAGCTTATGAACTAGCTATCCAATGTGCAATTAAGAGGAGTCCACTTAAGTGATATTACCTGCATGCGCGTCCTTGCCAGTTCTACAGGGTAACATGTGACACAAGCCAAAGAACGTGCAATGGTGCCTGCCGCTAATGGCACATATGGTGTTAACACTGGAGCATTTACAGTTGTATAGTTCTCCATTAAATTACGAAAAATATCATAGCAGGGCATGTAGATCCCAACCTGATTGAAAGGGCCGTAGTTAAAATTCAAACCTTGACAGTTAAGAAGATGATAATGACTAACATCATCCCAATAAATGGCATAAAAACTACCGACAATACCACAGCTATCAGATAAAGAAGAAGCGTACAGTTGGCACAGCTAATGCTAAGCTAGCATATGTTCCTCTCCACAATCTGGCAACTCCTTCCTGCACAAATTTACTCCTGTGAAACCTCCAAGAATAAGTGATTTGCAGATTCAAAAGCAAACGCTAGAAGTCAGCTATTCATGCTCGTAACACCACCAACCTGACGTATGACTTTGTAGAAAACATCCAGTGTTCCACTATACCGTTTGCATTCCGAATGGCAGACTTGTTCGGTGCCCAGCACACTTTGTGCACATGCTTTAGAGCTTCTTACACCCTGAAACGTCTGAAATGGATAGAACAAAATCATCATTATCAACATTCTTCCGTGTTCTTTTCCAACACCAACAATGTTGGGGTACGGACATGGAGTTCATAATCTCAATTAACTATTAAAGGCCATACTGCTGCTACAAAATGATGCAAAAATGATGTGGCAATAATTTATACCATATACCTTTCAAGACGCTACTCCAAGAATAAATAATAGAAATGACAAAATCAAGTTCGTTTACAGCATACCAGAGCAGGCAATAGCTACCAAATGAGTAGAGGAAACTCATTTCAAAACCAGTCAAAAAAATGAATTCCTAAAGTTAATGGTAAATGCTAATCTTACAACAATACGACTGAAAAATGATCTAGTGGTTGAAAACGCTAATTGAAAAAGCTGATGACGGTTAAGGTACCTTGTTAGTTTCAAAACCTCCCACAGGACATGGACCCTCGTAAGGCACTCCGGCAGCCTGCGCTTGCAACCTCGTCTGGATTCAAAGCCAAAGATAACCCAGATTCAAATTTCTGCTCTTTCGAAATCCAAGCATAGAAGCTACAACTTGAAAAAACAAAATAAATAAATTAAAATAATAAAGATAATATTTCTTTTATAAAATGGTAATTATATGCTCACCAGGAATTTGGGAGGTGACCGGCTTTTCAGGAATTCGAAATAGGAAGAATTGAAGCAAATCAAGTACCTTGGCGACGTCAAGGGGATTTACGATGATGGCGGAGAGAACGGCGGCACCGGCGGCGGACAGAGCCCTTTCACCGAAGTCCAATTCTACGTCGGACGGAGCTTTCGAGCCCCTCGTTTTCTGTTGGTCGGAGTCTTTGAGCATAGCGTCAACGTTGCCTTCAAAATCAACTCTGGAGGCGGCGGCGCTGATCCACGACGGGAGGCTGTGCCTCGAACTCACCATTTCAGGCATGCAAGAAAAATGGCGTGATTTAGGTATGTGGCTTTGACGAAGTTCGGGGATTTCGAAATTCCAAAATTTTAATTCACATTGGATTGGGGGGCTGGCGTCCAATTGACCGCCAACCAATTTGAGCTTCAAGGATGACGAAAGAGTTCTCTGAAAATTGCTTCTACAGAAATTTCCTTCTCTCCTAGTCTCCTTAAGCGGCTTTCAAATTGGAACCTTTTCAACTTCCAGAATGTTAATAGGAACAAAAAGAAGTAAGACCGGCTAAGGACCAAAAATTATAGTGAACAGCACTTTTCCCCCCACATTTTTGTACCATTTATACATTCATCTCCCAGATTTGAAAACCTCATCCTACCCCTTCATTTTTCACACACTATGTAATTTAATATCTTATTTAAAATGTCTAGCAATTGTCTCCAGGTAAATTAAAAATTTTTAGTAATTTTTAGGTTTAAATTATTTCTTTATGTTTTATACCAATACGAAGGAAAATAAGGGGCTAACCGTTGGTTTTCAAGATTAAGGGATACAAGTGTAATTTGAACGAAATACAGGGAGAAAAGTGTGATTCAAAAAAAATCAAAAGAAGTAGGACGAAGACCCGCTTCATTTGGGCTTAATCCCACGATTTTCATTTTGCGGTCGGGCCGATAGTTGTGTATGGTTTTGTAGTTAGTATTCAGCCCATGTTTATGCGTGGGCTTTTTTTCCATCATGAAATTTTGCAGCGCTTATTGTTACCATATTCTGCATGGTTTTTTTTTTTTTTTAGTTTTTATTTGGACAAATTTGATAAATTTTCAGTTTGCTTGTATTTAATTATAATTATTATAATTATTTAACAATAAAGTTTTATCCAAATTAATTTGCTTAGAATTCCTACAACTTATAAGTAGCTTCTTACATTTTTATGAGATTTAGTATCCTTTTTCCTCTTTATTTTTTGTTTTAAAACATCTTATATCCATTATTTTTCCACATTCTGCAAATTAAAAACATTTGTTCTTGGAGAAACATGAAAAGAAAATATATATAGAACAAGTCTATAAGTTTTCGAATTTGAAATATATTTTAAATAGAAAATTGTTGAAAGCTTTACATCTTTTTTTTTTTTGGTGGGTGGAATTGAAAGCTTATTATTATTATTATTATTATTATTATTATTATTATTATTTGGTTTCAATTTTAGGGGAAAATAGAACAAAACGGATCTCATTAATACGCGCAGGCATGTTCAATTAATTTGAAGAAAACCCAAAAAGCAAGTAAAAGCGAACAGAAAACAGAAGCAAGCGACCAAAATTGGTCAACGAGTTCCTGGACTGATTGCTTTTGCACGATTCTTAAACAACCTAATTCCATGCACGGGATGAACGGCTGAGATTCAGCAATTTCTGTTTCGTTTCATTATATATAATTCGCTAAACTTGAATTGGCTTACTCTGGACTGGACGACTCTAATTAGTGAGGCTAAGGGTTTTCATTCTAATGACATTGATATATTCAGGATGGAGCTTAAATCTTAATTGATTTGTCCGTGACCTTAGTTTTTGTTTTGTGCTCTGAATGAAAGAAAAATCAGTAACAGCCACAGGCTGCGGTGGGGGTGGGCTAAGGGCTAATAATTAGTAGTATATATCATTTTCAAAACAAGAGCAGATTTCAGTTTTTGAGGTATTTCAGATCATCCATATATAGTGTCCTGTAATAATAGCTTAATATATACATACATATATATAAAGTGTTTCTCGATCGATCGTACCAACTAAAAATCTTTAGTTAGGTTTTATAATTCAGGAAATTAATTTGAATGTTTCGTGCTTGTTCCCAGTTCTTTTCATTTTTCTTAATATGTGTGTGTGTGTGTTGATCAGAAGTACTCTTGTAAGGATAAGATACAAGAGAAATTGTATATTATCCAGTTCATTAATTCATATATTTATTTTTGAATTACTGATTATACTTAATTAAAGGGAAGATACTTCAAATCCTAGCTGCAATCAGAATACAATCAGAATACGTACGTTTATTTCCTTTCTATTCTCTTTATATATATATGACGTTAGGAAAAAAAAAAAAAAGGAAGAAGAATTAAAAGTGGGATAACCTGTAGCATTAGAAATGGGCGACGATGGATAAGTAACGGCTACCGCCTACCAGTGCGCCATCCACTTGGATAGAGATGCATGCAGCTTCAATCCAACTCCTCTCCTGAGTCTCAATTCCCATCCCTCCGCTTGCTTTGGACATTTCCTTGCTCCACCCACTCTTTCTAAAAAAAACTAAACCCCCAATATTTTGTGGAGTGCACAACTTTAATTTTATATATATATATAGATTTTTTTATTTCTCACTTTAGATTTATTTATCTATTTACTTTTTCAAAGAAACTCATTTTTGGAAACATAAAGAATTGTACATCTCCTAACACTTTGCATTTGTACTGTACTTAATATGTAAAAAAGATATTACTTGTTTTGGCGCCCAGAAAACATAATTGAACAACAACAATAATAATAATTGTAATTGGATTGTAATGACTCATGCCCATTACAAAAAGGAAACTAAAAAGAACAGGCAAACTACGACATCAACGATAAGCATGCAAAAAATAGATATTTTTTGTGCCTCATTTGACAATTATATGAAGTGGAGGACTTAAAAGTAAATATGGAAAGAGTTGGAGAACTTTTTATGGAGTTGACTATATCATTTTGGAAAGGCCAAAATGCGTGGTAGGTCCTCCAACTTCACAAACTCGCACGAGTTAGTCATTTATCTTTAACTCATTACAAGTTAGTCCTTTAACTAATTAAGCATTTTTGTCCCTCAACTTTGCTAAATTGAGTGAATTAGTCCTATGCAAATGGAAAGTGTCCACATGAGGTGACGCCTTTGTGTGGGGGGTTGTTAGAAGTCCCAGTTTCACAAAATCAACAATTTTTGAATTTGGCAAAGGGCGAAAGGCAGTGAATCAACGAGGGAGATGGGATTGCAACGTGTAAGACCGAAAAGAGGAGGGGCGAGACGGGATTGTAGCATGCTAGGGCGTAGGAAGGTGATGGCTAATCGGCGAGGGGCAAGAGGTGGTGAATCGGAGTGGAGGGCCATTTGACGGAGGCAAGGAGGCTAATTAGATTCCACATAGAGGTGAGAATGCGAATTAGATTTGATGGAGGTGAGGAGGCGAATTGGATTCAACAAAGGTCCGATTCGACAAATGAGCCAGATTCGACAAATGCGAGAATTGGATTCGACGGAGGGGAAGAGAGATAGTGACGTCAGTAGAGGCAAGAAATAAAAATGAAGATGCCCATGCCACATCAACAAAAATTTTATCCAATTGTAGTTTTTAACTTTTAGCTTCAATGTTTTTCATTTTAATCGTTGAAAAAAATTATTCAAAACTCTAACGATAATCACAAAAGTTGTTTCTAAACGGGGCTATCATAGAAAAGAAAGTTATAGAAGGATGAGTATAAAACAAAAATAAAATGATAAATTAAATATTAAAGATTATCTAAACATTTTAGGGTAAATTACAATTTGCCCCTTGAGGTTTGGGTAAAATTACACTTTGCCCCATCTTGTTTTAGGAGTATACACTTTGCCCATGCCTTTTTAATACAGTCCGATAGTAACTTCTGAAATCTTAATTTGTACTATACAATAGTCATCTTCGAATAATTTCAATCTATATGATATTTTTTATAATTAATTGATATTTAAAAAATATTGTTTTAAAAACTGAAAAAATTACAAAAAGAAAAAAAAAATTAAAAATATCCATTTATTGTAAAAAAAATATCATACAAATTGAAATCATTGGAAGATGACAATCGTAATAACTAAATTAAGAGTTCAAAAGTTGCTGTTGGACTATATTAAACAGACAAAGGGCAAAGTGTATGTTTCTAAAATATGTTGGGGTAAAGTGTAATTTTATTTAAACCTCAAAGGACAAATTGTAATTTTTTCAGCATTTTACTTATCTTTTTTCCGCAGTATATATGTACATTTTATTTTAAAAAGTTGTGCCTTTTTGGAATTTTTATTTATAGATAATGTAGGTAAGTCAACAATTTTAGTGAAGAAAATTTGACAGGTAATGAACAACGGTAGTAAGCGCAAGTGTCAAAGAGTTGTTGCCACGTCGGCACGTAGACGCGCGAGTTAATAATATTGCCCGTTGCCACCAGTAGCCGTAGACAGAGCCTTGTAGCTAACCCAACATTTCAGCGCTCCGCTCTCCTCATCCGTTTTTCACCCCCACCGCCACCAGACCAGACACACCACCACACACTTCCCCCCCCCCCCCCCCCCCCCCCCCCCGGAATCTCACAGATCTCCGCTTCCTCCCTGTCGGAAAAACATGTGCTTCTAGTTCCTGCTTCCTTCCATCTATCTCCCACTTCTTCCAGGTTTGTGTTTCTCTGTAAACCCACATTAATATTTGCCTTCATTGAATCTATCCCACTCACTGATAAAGATGAACCATAATTAATTCAATGCAATCTCCATGAGCTAGTTAATCTTGGGAAAATAGAACAAGCATTGAATTTTGCTCGTTAATCGGTTCTTTAAATGCAGAGTTGAAGTGCCCTGAAATTTAGATACACAGAAATGCCCGGAAACGAGCCGCCGTTGAAGCCAGTCCTCCAGAAACCACCGGGATACCAAGATCCGCACAAGGCCCCGCCGAGACCCGCCCCAAGGAGGCGCGTCCTCCCGCCCTCCTTCTCCCCCAAAAAGAAGCGACGGAGTTTCCGCCGCCTCTTCTGCTGCTGCTTCTGTATCTTCCTCCTCATCCTGATTCTATGCATTCTAGTATTTGGAGTCGTCTTCTACATCTGGTTTGGCCCGATGCTGCCATCGTTCCACCTCCAGTCGTTCCGGATGACAAGATTCAACGTGACCCGGAAACCCGACGGGACGTACCTGGACGCGGCGACGATCTGCCGAGTCGAAGTGAAGAATCCGAACAAGAAGATGGAATTCAATTATGGCGCGACGGAGGTGGCGGTGAGCGTGGAGGAGGGGGAGGAGGAGACTGAGCTGGGATCGGCGAGTTTTGGGGAGTTCAGGCAAGGGGAGGGGAACACGACAAGCTTGAAGGTGGAGACGAAGGTGAGCAACCAGCTGGTGGATGATGGGCTGGGGACGAGACTGAAGGGTCGGTACGGAAGCAAGGATTTGGTCCCAAACGTGGAGGCTCGGACCAAGGTTGGGGTCGGGATTTTGGGGCTCAAAATTGGGATGCTGGGCGTGAACGTCAAGTGTGGTGGCGTTAGCATGAAGCGCCTTGAGGGAGGTGACAATTACATGCCCAAATGCGACATCAGTTTCCTGAAATGGTAAATTTCATAATTGTGTTCCTTTAATGACACCAGATAAATCAAATCAAAATATGTTTAATCAATACATAACACATAATAATTCTTTTAATATTACAATTATACTATATAAATGTGCAAATGGATGTCTAAAATTACAGTCATAAACGAAAATTAGTAATATAAAGTAGCAAAATTTTTATTGTTGTTGACATTGTAGATTCAGTCTTGAGATGTGGTGTTTCATATGATAAATGTCTCATGTTTTTTTTTCCTATGTTTTGCTTGTTCTTTTCTTCCTTGCAGGATCAACATACATTGATGGGTTGATGGAGGTGTCCTTAGTTGGGAAGGATCAAAAAGTAAGAAAACATACAAAGTCTTGATTTGTTTAGTCTTTTGGCTAGTGTCATAATATTAATATAGTAGCCCAATCATACACACAAGTTACTTACTACAATTATATATTGGGAAATTAATGGAGAGGAATTGGAAACTCTATCTGGCGCGTGTCCATGTCTACAGATTTTGTTTCTTTCGATCGACCATGTAAATTTATTTATTTATTTATTTACTGGGGTGATAAATAAAATACTATTGTATTTCGGGGCGTATGATTGATTCATTGTTAATACATTCATCTGTCGTTTTTTATTGGTAATTCGTACCAAGTTTCCAAATTTTCTAACAATTTTGTTGCCAGTTTTAAAGTTTGGTGGATTAACATTTGTCGCTAAAAGTGAGAGGTGAAATCAGAGGTTATGGGCAATAATTGGAAGTATCTGTGGCTGCCTCGCAAAGTAATTAATGTGGGAAGCGTGAAAGAGATAGTAGACCGCATGGCTTTTCATACACCAAGAAAAACATGCAGGTTTTTCACCTGTAGTACCTGAATTTATCAGGCGTCTCAACTCAACTATCTCGAATGCAGTGAAGGATAGGTATAGTGTTGGTTCACCGTTTCTTAGAGCGATTTACCTTTACTTCATAGGTATAGTGTGATTATAGCTGTATAGAGAGATTCACCTTTATCCCAAAAAAGAAATAGATAATCCATACTCAGTTTCATTTTTTTATATATTGGCCCACAACTCATCCTGTATATAAAGATTATATTACAAGGCATTGATTTCAAACTAAATATATACTCAATTTACCAACCAAAATAGAGAATTTTTATGCGTCTGGATTTTATTAGATGGAAATAAAAAATTATTTTATTGATGCTATAATATCATACTAAGTTACCGGTAAAAAAAAAAAAAAGCGAAGAAGTAGCAATGGCCGGCGAAACTGGCGTTACTACGCATTTTAGTTTCTTCCATGATTATGAACGAGAATGACCTGAGGCTAGGTTTAAGGTGTTCATCCAACTTACTTATTCATATAAGATGATTCCATTTGATCTGTTGAGTTTCGAGTTCAGAATATAATGAAACTAATGCATATATAGATTGGTTTCGGTTTTAAGAATGTAAACCTACGTAAATAGAACCAATACTAACTAGTTACTACAACTCCAGATCCATGAGCCCATTGCAATTAGTAACTTAGCCCAACCCATTGACATGAGGGATGCTCAAGTTTATTAATTCATATATGTTTTTGTTTTCTTATACGTTTATATTGTGATTATTGATAAATATATATATATATATAATCGAATAAATTTTATTAGTTAACATAAATAAAATTATCACATTAGAAAGTCGCTTGATATTTGGCTACTATTAAATTTAACAGAGGATAGGATTTGCAAAAGGTCAAAAAGTTAGTTACTATCGATAAGAATTTTTGAATTGGAACACTAAATATTTTAGCATACCTAATTCGAACATATGTGCAAAAAGAATTAATATTCTATTCCTCTTACTCGATTTATAAAAATATACAAAAAAGTGGAAAATTATTATCTTGTTTCCATTCAAAAATTAGAATATATGATGTTATTTTTTACCAGCACGTTGTAGTGGGTGATTTTTTCAATAAATTTATCATTAAAATAACTATCAATAATAATAATTTAAAAATTTTAAGTTATAAATTTATGTTCATTAATTAAAATTTTATTTTATCTTAATTTTGAGTTAAGTGTTTTTTATGTTATGTTCTTATAATTAAAAACTATCAGTTATTATCAAAACATAAAACTGTGAAACATAATATTGTATATTTTTTGAAATGATAGATATTTTTTTGGTGATTAAAGAATAATTCACTAAAAAAATTTATCTCTTATCAATTTAAATTCCAATTTTTAGAATAGATGAAAAGTTTATTTAGAAAAATTTACATTCAATTTTAGGAATTATTGACCAAATTAATTTATTAAACCATAGAGCTTTTCTTTTTACCTTTACTATATTAATGGTAACCAATGTTTTACTTTAGAGAATAATACATCATAAAAAAATATAAAATTATGTTTAATTTATGTTAATCAATGAATGGTTTAACTATTAACATAGTAAAGGTAAAATAAAAATAAAAAAAATAAATTGAATAAAATCAAATCAATCAAAATTTTACTAAAGAGGACAAATCATAGTGAATAAAGTTTTATTTGAGAAAAAAATAATGAAGAAAAAAAAAATAGTTTGGGGGCTAAGTAAAAAATGTAAAAACTTTCGGTATTAAGGTTTTAATAATTGACTTAATAAAATGTAAGAGAAAAATATCTATTTAACTAAAAAAAAAAACAAACCATGGTGAATTACTATAATTAAGTAGTTATTTTGTTCAGGGACAAAATGGAAAACGGATCAAGCTTAGGGTCTAATATGGAAAACGCAAACAATATAGGGCCTGGAAACGTGTTTTCACAAAAAAGAAATGTGAAACAAAATGAGAGTGGGATAATAGCGAGATAGGCCCTCAAGAAAGCTACTACCTTTCAAAATTTGAACAATTTTTCAAAAGAAACAATCGCATAAAAAAAATACATAGCTGACATGTGAGCGCCACAATCTAAAGAGTCAAAAACATTTGAATACTGTAGCCTACTATAGAACCAACAGTAGCCTCTCATGGCTTTTAGAATATAGTAATAATTTGTATGTTATGTGGTGTAGCTATTTGCACCATTGTCTTTTAGATTAGTTGGACTCTTATGAAATTATAATCTAAACATCCCCTTTTTCAACAGCCATAAGGGTATGCAGATAAAATATTTTTTTTTCCATTTTCACTACATTAATTTATTTATATGGCAGCCCTTACATGGTTAACTGTATACAAACCAATGAAACTCTTATTTCCACCGTGCATCCTTTTAACTTTAAAAGATTTCAAAAGGACTTCTTACACATGTCACGAGAATTCGCAATGAGAAAAGAAAAAAAGACTTCCCCATAAAAATTTTTTGTCTAGTTGGAGTCCCATATAAATTACTAGCCATAAAGCGAACTTATGATTTGATATAATAACAGAATCGCAAACTACTTTCCTCCACGGCTCCAACTCACTTAATTCGCTTTTGGCTCAATTTGATCACAAAATCTCTTGACCCTCCCCTAGCACTCGGATCTCAAGTCAATCTCTGTGTCTGGGCAAGACTTGAAGCATGTCTAATTGTTGGGTATTTAAAAAAGATAAATAAATTCGCTAAAAAATTCTATAGTATAAGGGAAAAGAAAGAGAGGAAAAATGAAAGATTCAAAATAGTTTACATCATCTTCGAGAATAGAGAAAGGAATGACCAACAATTGCACTGTCAGTTTATAGAATAGTGAATTTAAAACAGTTAAGAGCATGAGAATTCATTTGCATTAAAAAACAATTAAACTGACCAATAACATCTTTTGTTAGCTCTTATTTGCTAGTAAGAGAAGGTCATGACATTGAAATGACATTTGACTGTGTTTTGGTGAAAACAGCCGAAAGAAGTAGAATTTTTGGTCATTTATTTCCTGCGGAGTCACTTGGTCATTCAAAACATAATTTTATTTTGTCATTAAGGTGGAATTTAAGAATTAATTGCCCAATTTAAAGCCTTCAGAATTAGAAGACGAATATAGTTATACACTATAAGTGGCCTTACAATTGGATCTAGTTAAACCGGCAAATTAAAATATATTGACTTGAATGTGTAAAAGATTGAAATTTGAGAGTATTTGTCTAACAGAACACATACACGGTAACTTTAAAACTTTGGGACACTTCAGATATGATGATACCTCATATTAATGCTTAGCGAGGCACCGTGTGTGTTTAACAGGGACGGAGAAAAACTGAAAATTAAACCGACGGCAACACTAACCGCAATTTTGCGGTTTAAATTTTGGTCATTTTTATTCTGTTCGATTTTCAGTATTCAAAAACCTTTTCTAGTTCGGGTTTCAGATTCACCCGATTGAATCGGGCGTGAGCAGCCCTCCCTGCTTATACCATATGACTAGAAAACTAACAATGTGGTTGGCTTATACCATATCACTAGAAAAATAACAATGTGATATGACTGATCGTGAACCAAACCAAGCAGTTAATTTCCTAGTATCTATCGGTACCATTTCTTAGCAAACAAAACAGTTACCTGCTCCTTTCTCTGTCCGGAATATTTATCTCCTCCCCATAATTATTGAATTAGCACATTAATTAGTACTAGTTGACTTGGCCTTAGGGTAAAATCTAAATTTAGTCCCCTGATTTTAAGAGTCATCCTAATGTGGTCCCTTAACTCAAAAAATGACTATTAAAGCCTCCTAACTTAACTTGTGTGTCATATTTTGGTCCCTACCGTCAGTTCAAGTGTTAGTTCGGATGGAAATTACCTACATGACATATAAACTACCACATAACAGCCTTTTTTATAACAATAAATGATAAGACTTGAAAAATAATAAACCTTAAGTTAAAATTGACATAATCAAATAATTTTAGGGACTTAAAAAATTGATAACCCTGATTTCAGCTTCTTTCCTAACTCTCACGGTTCGCCACCGCCATCTATGGCCACCACCATGTCGAGTCTCTCCATCTCCAATCTCTTTGTTTATGTGTCTGTCCTTATCTGCCCTCATCGATCCTCGCCTGTCGTCGTCCATTCTCATTTATCCATCCTAGTCCGTTATTGTCCATCATCTGAACCAAGGCGGTCAATCATGGCCCTAATTCATAACTGGACTTCCTAATTAAGTCGGAACTTTTAGGGTTTTCACACAAGAGGAAAATAACCGCCGTTCACATGCCATTGCTGCCGTCTGCAAGTCGTCGCTGCCCATCTGCATGCCATCCACTGTTATAATTGAAGGCCAAAGAAGATGATATAGCCCATCTGCTGTGGTCTACACTTCACAGAGAGAGAGAAAGAGAGAGAGAGAGAGAGAGAAGACGAACGTGGCGGCGATTATGCATGTTAGCTATTGCTGCCCATCTGCATGCCATCCACTGTTATAATTGAAGGCCAAAGAAGATGATATAGCCCATCTGCTGTGGTCTACACTTCACAGAGAGAGAGAAAGAGAGAGAGAGAGAGAGAGAAGACGAACGTGGCGGCGATTATGCATGTTAGCTATTGTCAACTGTTATCAACGGGAAGGCGCGGCGATTAGGAGTTGTTACCTGTGTGGCGACGTAGATGGGGAAATGAGGAGGATTAAATTGGGTTAAACTTTTTTAGTCTATAAAATTATTTGCCTTTGTCAATTCTAGCCTTAGATTTATTATTTTTTCAGTCTTGTCATTTGTCAAGAAAAAGGATGTCACATGACAGTTTGGGTGCCACGTAGACAATTTTTATCCAAAATAACACCTAAACTAATGGTAGGAACCATAATAGGATACGAGTAAAGGTGGGAGGCGGGCCAACCTGACCCGGGACATGCTCGGATAGGCCGGGCTTGGGCCTGGGTCAAGGAGGACCGGGATCGGCCCGGTCCCAAGCAGGGCAGGGCGGGTTTGAAGGTTTTTTTCTTAAAAATAATATAAATATAATTAATTGTATATGTAATAAATATTTTTAAGAAAAAACACTACATCCGATGTAAGTTTTATTAAGTTAAAAAGCAAAACGGCACTTACAAATAATCGAAACGGGCCTTACATTTTGAAATGGCAAAACGTTTCGAAAATGATGAAAAACAGAAACCTATGATCTGTGCTTAATAACATAATCAGATCAAATACAAACTACATGTATGATTGAAAAAAAATTTCAAGTCTTAGTATCGGATATTACCTTGTCATCCGAACTCTTTTGGTCTTGCTGCTGGAGTGCTGCGAGACCCTAATCTCGATTGCACAACCATACCTCTACCGCCTCGGGTGTCCATCTTGATCGTTTCTCCGATATCACCCGTTTTCCTGCATTAAACGCTGCCTCGGATGATATAGTGGAGACCGGAACGATAATAATCACCTATGCGATTATCAACAAGATCGGTAACCTTGATCTCTTTTATTTTCAACACTTTAATATGTCAACGTCGCTTGCCTCGAATGATGTGTTGAGATAGTCATTGACCTTAGCTAATTCCGATGCCGTTGGTCAAGGTCATTTGAGCATTTGGAGGGCCGGGTTGAATCTTGATGAGATTAATCTCCTTAGAGGCTCGATTTGAGGAGATTCGAATCTTACATTATCCGAAGGCTGCTCACATATAACTTGTATAAAGAATGCAAGTACTCGAAAGCAGTACACTCGGAAGCAGTAGCAGACATAACCAAAACATTTATATGAGGCATTTATAAATAAGTATGAAAAATTCCTTCAAACAATGTTGTTGTGCCTGTTAATGTGACATATGGATCAAGCAAAGAAGCAACTAAAAATATAAGTAGAATGTTTTCGAAATACTAAAGCCACTTAGCCCGCATGGCTTCGACAATTGGTTTTAACAACTCATTATCCTTAAACTGATGTAAAGCATATGTAATGTTTACTAAATGAAACAAAACTTGATGAATGATTGGGTAGTTAATACCAAAGAAAAATTCAGTAACCTCATAAAAAAACTTAAGCAATTTACCGGTTTTGGAATATTTTCCTCAAATTTCAATCGTAAGAAATTCACAACCCATTTTTAAGTTCATGAAATGTGTCAACAAATTTGCATACAGGAAAATATCTTGTAACATCAAATATGTGGAGTTCCAACGGGTTGAGCAATCCAATTTAAATCGTTTCCAAGAAAACTCTTTTTGATTTTCAAAACAAAAGTTTTTAAATTCACGAAACACAACAGGTATTGATTTTAAATATGTCAATGAATTCCGAATAGGCAAAATTTTATTTTGAAGAACTTCTAAACCCTTTTACACACAAAGGCTCAAAATATGACACATGCATATAACGTAAAAGAATGCACTGTTGAGAGATGGTTTCAATGTTTGACTCAAAAGGCGAGCGGCAATATTATTGTTTGAAGTATTATCAAAATGAAATGTACAAGACTTTATCAGCACAAAAATAATCACATAAAGTTTCTAAGATGCAATTGAATATGTGATAACCAGTATGATCCGTTTCAATGACCCTAAATGACAAAATTCATTTTTGCATAATCCAATCAGAATCAATCCAATGAGAAGTAACACAATAAAATGATTGACCTATAGGTGATGTCCACATATCAGAAGTGAATGCCACACAATGATCAAGAGCAGAAAAATAGGCTTGCAAATCTGATTTTCTGGCTTCAAATAATCTAAAGCTTTCTTTCCTAGCGGTTTTCCTAGACACTTTTTTAAATGCAGGATTTAATTGTGATTTTATCCAAGATTCTAGGTGCACATCTTCAGCTTGTGAAAAAAGTTTTTCGGTAAGCATCATCCAATTTACCATGCCTTCTCTACAAGATTGTTGGTTAAAATGAAATATACCTGGCCCACCGGCGCCGGTTGTAGACCCAAGTTGTATTTGTCCTCCAGAACTAGTCTCAACATTGGGGATGACATTAGGATGTTAATTTTCAATATGTCGTTTCAGCATTTCAGTGTCAGAATTCTTTTTATGCGCCAATTTTTTGCCGCAATATTTACATTTCTCGTACATCAACTCTCATTCATGTATAAGCTCATAATGCTCCCAAACCCAAGCAGTTAGTCTCAAAGATTTACCTTATCCTTAGGTTTCCTTCACGGCAGGTCCATGACTTGCCAACGTCAGTTGTGTTGACGGATTCCTCGCCGCCATTGTATCCAACTCTTCAACTTCATCATCCGATAATTGATCATCGAGTCCCAAATCATAATTCATCATTTTGATTCTGACATCATCATCATGCAACTCTTCAATTGATATGCCTTTATCAGCGGGCCGAGAACAGCGACAGAACAAGCCTCGGAGGCCGGTGGTGCGGGAAGATGAACTCTTTGTCACCTTGTCCTTTCCTCTTGAAACCATGAGTCACGAACTAATAGTAGTGATTAATGTAAAATTAAGATGAGATTATGAAAATATTAGGAGAAGATTAGTAAGAAATTTAGAAGTGATTTAAAAAAACTCAAATGCTTTAGAGAATATAGTAAATGAAGAAGAGATATTGAATGGTGGTGTGAGGATAGAGTAAAAATGGCATTGGTATTTATAGGGGAGGGCCAACAAATATTTGGACCAAAAAGTCCTCAAATTTTAGTTGTTAGGAGGGGTGAAAATGGAATTTTGGGGGCTAAAATGTAGTAGAAAACTGTTGGAGGACCTATATTGTAATTAACCTATTTTTTTGAATTTGTTTGCAGGTTGCCGTTTTCTGGTCGTTGGTCCCCAGGCCTAGATCGGCCGGCCTTGGGCAGGGTTCTGGTCAGGGCAGTTTGCAAGGCGGGGCGGTCCAGGTCACGGGTAAGGTCGGGTTCGAATCTAGGCGGGGGCAGGCTGTTTTGCACCATCTTCCTCTCTCAGCCCATATTCGGCCTAATTTTTAATGGGTTTTTGCCTGGGTAGGCCGGGGCGGGGTTGACTGTCGGGCCGGTTTCGGTTTGCCCAGGTCCCACCTCTAGATACGAGAGTTGAGTTAGAAGATTTTAATAGTCACTTTTTGAGTTAATGGGTCACATTAGGATGACTCTTAAAGTTAGGGGACTAAATTTGAATTCTATCCCTTGGCTTTAGCAAGATAATCTGTCTCATCTTGTTTGTGACCCTTCGGTCCAGCCCATTCCCAGGGTTCTCACTTTTTCAGTTTTCAGTGTTACATATGTGGATTGGGCTTTCGGCCCTCTCAATAAGTTCCCGACAAAGCAACACCGTCGCTTCACTCTTCCCCTTCCGCCTAATCTCCTCCGTGTCTCTGTCGTCGTCCTCTTCTGCTAGTTGCTACCTTCGTTGCTTTAGAAGCCAGCGGCTATGGAATACGTCAGCCCTGAAGGCCTCCGGTTGGATGGTCGCCGTCCTCTCGAGGTACCCGCCCTCCTCCCCTCCTTTCTTTTCTTCTTCGACTCCGGCCTAAACTTGTCCATATTCTGCTTTTGTCTTATTTCTTTTTCCTTTTATGCTTCATTAGATGAGGCAACTTCGCGCAGAGATTGGAACAGTCTCCAAAGCAGACGGGTACTTGTTATTCTCTTCCTTCAGCTTAATTAGCTCATACAAATTCCCCTCTTTCGTTCCCCTGTCTACAAAATTTACTAAAATCATAGTTAAGACAAGAGTAGGCACTGTACCTTGTTTTTGTTTTCTCAGTGGTTCGAATTAAGATTGTTTTCTATTTTCTCTTTTCAAACTCTATCGTAATTTGCAGTTCAGCTGTTTTCGAGATGGGTAACACCAAAGTTATTGCTGCTGTTTATGGCCCCAGAGAGGTAGTCTTACTCTTCTTTCCCATCAGTTGATTTTCTATCTTCATGATCAAATACATTTTTTAATCAGAACGTCTATCCTGGTGATCTTCCAGGTTCAAAATAAGAGCCAACAAATTAGTGATCAAGCACTGGTAATGTTCTTTGAATGATATCCCCTAAAAACTGGGAATGATGTGCGATTGAGGTTTTAAACACGTTTCTGGGCTTGCAACAGGTTCGCTGTGAGTATAGTATGGCCAAGTTCAGCACCGGTGATCATGTGAGGAAACCAAAGGGTGACAGGTCATCTATCGTCTTCTTCCCCTGTAATCCTTTTGCACCGCGACTATGTTTGTAGTTTAGTTTTCAACAAAAGAAACTGCTGATGTTGATTGCTACTAAGCATTGTAAGCTGGTGTTCTTAAAAGTTAGATAGGAACTTTCATTTCGTATTTTAGATCTTAGGGTCCCATCAGATTAGAACTAAAGCATGGATCTTGATGGACCACGTAATTCGAATGTGTTGGCGAAATAAAAAGCGTTATTACCTTCATATGAGAACAAAGAGATTATGGCCCGAGTTTAAGCCTCTTTTGGTTCGATGCCATCAAGACAAGTACACCTATGGCTGATACTTATGTCTTGCTTCTCAGATCAAGAGCTCTATATAAGAAAAAATTATCATCTGAAAAAGGTTTTGTATGTACTATGGAGGAATATGTATACTAGATAACAGGTATCATTGTCTGTGTTTTGCTTGCAATTTGCATGGTGATGTCAAGTGGGATTGGAGATGTGAATCTTCAACCTCTCTTATATTATTGTTTGTTATTTTGAAAGTTTCATGTTATCTTCTTCCATTGCATTCAGGCGGTCAACAGAGATTTCTCTTGTCATTCGCCAGTCAATGGAAGCATGCATACTAACTCATCTGATGCCACGTTCCCAGGTTTTCTTCATTAACTTACACAAGCTGTACAGCTGGTGCTTGATTGCTCATGTACCTCTTTACGTTTGCAGATAGATATATTCGTGCAAGTTCTTCAAGCAGATGGAGGTAACTTGAAACTTTTTTCCCATACATTATGTTGTCCTTTTTCCCTTCCACCCCCTCTCTTCCTTCATGCTCCATTTTCACATAAAGTTTTGGTTAATATTTGTTCCGTTCATTTTAGTCCTGGAAAGGAAGATGTCCTTAAACCTGTCGGAGGTTTTTTGCATGTTTAGCTTGTAGTTTCAGTTTCTTGGCAGCACCATATTTTTCTTGTTTTGGGATAGACAAGCGCAGGTAACATGATTGAATGAACACTCAAAAACCAATCCTGCTGCCAGGAACAAGATCTGCTTGTATTAATGCTGCGACTTTAGCCCTAGCAGATGCAGGGATTCCAATGCGCGATATTGTCACTTCTTGCAGTGCAGGCTATCTAAACAGCACTCCTCTACTCGGTACTCCTCTGCACTGTGTTTCACACCTGCACCTTCGCTCTACAAGTTTTGACCAGCATATTGATTAAATTTGGCATCGGTTTCTTTACAGATTTAAATTACCTTGAAGACAGTGCTGGAGGCCCTGATGTTACTGTAGGATTATTACCTAAGTTGGACAAAGTGACTCTTCTCCAGGTTCTGAGTGCTTCATATCTTCAGTCACTGCCCTCTCTCTCTCTCTCTCTCTCTCTCTCTTACCACTGAATTAGAAGAATTATAAATTAAAGCTGTGTTTTGGCATATTTCTGTCTAAGGCATATGAATTGAAGCTAAGTTATAACTTGTTGTTTTTGGTTTTGCTGTACAGATGGATGCCAAGTTATCAGTGGACACCTTTGAAAATGTCATGGATCTTGCAATTGAAGGCTGCAAGGCAGTGGCAAACTACATCCGCGAAGTACGTTCTTGTTCGGCTTATTCATCTGTCCCTTTTAATAATCGTTGAAAGCTTATTCAAGGATGGTTCTTTATCATAGTTACATTGTTTGTTGACAAGGACAGGTATTACTGGAAAACACCAAGCAACTGGAATATCGTCGCGGCCTCTAGTATGTGCCAAGGGTTAAGTAGAATTTAATTTTGTAGAGTAATCTTCTGCACCTATAATAATCTTTTAGTAGCTGTTCAGAATGCCGGCGATTCTATCTAGCGGATTCTACTCCAGGTTGTTTTTTTTTTTATGTACTTGTAAGTGGCAGCCTCTTATAAATATGATCTTTTCGATATACAAGGCTTTATATTAAACCCAGAACTTTTTATTTAAGGTGCCTGCGCTGCTCCTTCCACTCAAACAAACGTTGGTTTAGTTCAGACAGTTAAAACAGTAATCAGCTGAGCATACACTTGGGAAGAGCTTAAAATGCTATATTCTTCGCTGATCCACCAAAGTGATAAATGCTGGCAGTCTGGAAATATATATCTGTTCTTTGTTTCATTTTATACCAACCAAATCTGAATGCTGTAGCAATCAAAGTGGCTAAGAGGAAACGTGGTGGGTAATTTTTCATGTGACAATTCATGAACTTGAAACGTGTACATCTATACGAAGATAGATATTTGGACTCGACTCTAACAGACTTTTGTGTGTTCTTTTTACAATTGCCCTGCTGTTCAAAAAGCGCTCTCGTTTAAACCACTAGAGATCAAGATGCTCGCTGCAAAAACTGGAGGGCACTACCGACAGCTCTACCCGACCGGTCCACTCCTCACCGGGCTTCAACAGGATTGGTTTCTCAATGGCTGCTCCATCAACACACACCATCTGCTTGTACTCCTCATCACCAAAATCCACCATCGCTTTCGCTTTCTTCTCCCACGGATTCCACACCACTGCATCAAAGTATACCCCGGCACAACTTTTAATGCACAAAGATTCAAAACTGATGCTAATAGTTTTCTCTGCACTCTTCACTGTGTTCTGCACCTTACCTACATCAGGTAGTCCTTCCTTCCTGATAAGGTATGTCCTTTTCCTTTCATGATCAAGGACAGCTACTACCTTTGGAGAGCCCAGATAAACTCGATCGACCTGACAAACACAAAAAAAAAAAAAAAAAAAAGAAAGAGGGTACTTGCAAGTGACAATCAGACAATTGGAAACCGTTCATCTTGCTGCTACTCTCCCAAACCTTGGTTTGCTACAGATATGTTAAGCAATAGCAATGATAATGGTTCTGCCTACCTCTGACTCAAAAGTTATTGCATCTCCTTGTTCCGTGAACCTTTCCTTCTGGTTAAGGTTATCAAGGTAATCAAGTGTCTCCAACCCTTCTACCCTCACTTCACTGCACAAACAATCATGCACATGTAGAACCCAGAAAACAGATTTAAGAATATAAAATGCGACAAACAGGACAGGTAACAATATTTTATGAAACACCTTTTCTCCTTTTCCTACATCTAGAACAGTTCAAACAATTGAGTACAACATGTTCATTGTTTTGATTTTGCTCTAAGAGCCATCACAGTTCATACATGATCAAGAATTACACTGGTTCTCCTTCGAGACAAGATGGCAAATACAAAACATTAATATCAATATCAAAAAAATTAAACCACCCAACCACTATTAGTTTGTGAGCCCGACATGTATGAGTAATCAGGTCATGTAGAGGTTCCATTTAGTTGCTTGGCAGCCAGAAAGGACTTCAGGACATTGATAGAGTGCAATAATTGGATAATGAACATAATAGTAAGAGAAATAGCCACCCACCCGCACAAGCTTCTAGTAGAAGAGGAAATAATTTAAATTTAGCTGAACAAAATCTAAAACAAAGAGATATAAAGGCCAAAAGAGATTCATACCTTATGTCTGAAACAGACAGATATGTATGATACGCAAAAGAGAAACTAAATGGCTTGCCATTTATGTTCCTAATTCTTGATATTAAAGTCAGATCCCCACTTGCTGCAAGCGAGACTCTTAGGCGAAACTCAAAACTGAGAATTTACAGGAAAAGTCTATTAGCACCTCATTCATTGATAGATAATTCAAAAATGACAACTATAATGTGATGCCAACGAAAGCAGAAGCATGCTTCCCGCACTTACAGCATCATCACGCTAACACTCTTTAATCCTAACTATGTCGGTGGTCAATCACTTGAAGCTCATGATGTTCATTAACTGTTAAATCTCTTAGTGACAACAAATTCATACTACTCTCATTATAACACACTAGTAAATTTTACCAATGAAAAAAAAAGGTGGATGTTGAGGTGTAAATTTTTCTTAACCTGTGGTAATCTTTCAGTAGTTAGGAATTCAGGATGATAAATAAAAATAAAACACATACCTGTGGGGCCAACACTTGAGGTCTTCTTCAGATGGTTTAAGCAAAAGGTCGATGAAGGCTTTCCCCTGGGAATCACTTGGGTGCAAAGGTGGAGGGTTCTCATCAATTGACCAAAGTTTGTTTCTAGCAAATCCATGCTGCTCCAGTCCTCCGCGGTTACCAAACTTTAAGACAAGCATCCAAGACATGATAAGCATTAATGCCCAGAATAGGTGATCAGTTATACAAGCATAAAATGGATGCGAAAACTACCTGTGGGAAACAAATAGGAATTCCTCCTCGTATTGCCCTTGGAGGCTTAAAACTTGCCTGAAAATCAAGCATCGAGAACAAATGAATCTCCAGCCTCTTGGTCTTTGGATTGGATGAAGTGTTCAAGATTTAACAACAGGAAATAAATAATCATTTTACCATTTACCAATCAATTTAAGGCCTAAATTCACATATTGAAATAGAGATTATCAACTGCTGATCTGTATTTTCCATCCAAGCATCTGAGCTAAGACGCTCAAACTGATGAACCTCAAATCATTGCTTCAAGGCAAACACTAGGCCAAAAATTCAGAACTTGCGATCACAATAAAACAGACACACAAACAGAGTAGACAGCAGTTACCTTACTACTAGTGAAAAGAAGCTCTTCTGCTTGCTCGTTCCTCCATGAAACCACTTGTCCTCCATGCAAACTGACCTGAACCATTAAGAAACAAGTTAACCATCCCATCAATTTTTTGCCTCATTAACCATTATCTCTCAGAACTTCTGTACTTGTTATATCGCGTATCTTACATTAGCGTAGAATTTAAAATAGAACAAGCAAATCACAACGGCTCACCTTTGCAGAGGCTCCTCTGGGACTTCGAAGCACCACCAGATCAATCCCATTCCGATCCTTTCTAGTCTCAACAGCTGCCCCATAATCCCAAACTGCTGCAGAGTGACCCATTTTTTTCTAACAAAATCCAAACTTTCTTGGCTAATTTCAGATCTACAATCCCAATAAACTCGTAAGGCTCTATTCCAACATTGCTTCAGTACAAACACAAGGAGAAAGAGAGAAAAGTTCCAAAGCTATCAACTTCATCGGCAGCTGCTAGCCAGTGACAACCTACGATCTCGTCAACTTAAAGCAAAACCAAACTACAATGGCAAGCTTTCTCATCTTTGTTTGACTGGTAAGCCTCGATCCGAGACGCATAACAACTAAAAAATGCAGCTTTGAGAGAGACGAAAACGAAACGCTTAAACCTACAGGAACGCAGCACAAAAGAAGCTGAACATCTGGCAACTTCACAGACCAACACCTATCAAAGATTCACCAGCAAACCACTAGGAGATTTGTCACATGTGCAACAGAAGTAGAAAACTTGGCCTTTTAAAAAAAAAAAAAAACTCAATTGAACTCCACGTACGGATAAAATTCTCAATCACAAAGCAGGCAAAACACAAAAAGAACTGTAGAACCCTTTTCCCTGTTCATAAAATTTTGAATTTGAAAATTCACCAAGGACAAGATTAGAAAAGTAAGTTGCTATCGACAGTACGTATCTCCAACAACCCCCGAATTCGAACGGTTCCAATCTGACTACGAAGTTGGAAACGTTGGGGCTAAACTAGCGATTCATGATCTGTAGTTAACAAGAAGCATGAACCCGAAGCCAAATGCATGTTGGGATAGATTAAAAGATAAGCCTTTTTTTCCCAGAAAAATCTTCATTCAGCATGAAAATAAACAAATTAGGATGCAATGGAGCAAAGGCAAGAGTATGGGAACAACAGAATGGATAGCTGTCTTTGTATGTAAGGAGTTGTATGTAAGGAGTTCAAGTAACGTAGTTGCAGGTAAGGGGAAGGCCGGATCTGGACGTGGAGATACGAGAAGTACGTGCCGCCTGAACAATTTGGTCAAGTGGGAGGAATTTGAAGACTGAGACACCTCATTGAATTGTTCCTTCTTTTTTTTTTTTTAACGAAAATTAAGCTGTTAACTTTTTCAGCGGAAAAATACAAAACAAACTCACCACAGTTATGGGTCTGAGCATATTTGGTCACTATAGTTTTGATTAGTTTCAATTACATCACTAAAGTCATAATTTGAGCCCAAATTGGCCAATAATGTTACATTTTTGTACCGAATATCTCCTAGCAGCTAAAAACCTAACGGTAAATATGAGAAGTTGTTGGTTTTGAAATATTAGGGGCACACATGTAACTTTTGACAAATTTTAGGAATTGCATTTAATGTACCATTTTCATTTTTTTGTGCAAAAATCACCTCTACCATTCATCGGTTCTACTACTAATTCCTCCAAAAGTGATATTTAAATTAGTCACCACATTTCGATGCTACAAATAACACAAACCTTAATTAAATAAAACTCATTCATTCAATATTGATGTATTTCTGATCATCTGCTTCTTGGTATGACAGTTATTTTGTTTACAAATAGTGTTGTTTACTGCTACCTCCTCCAACATCACTTGTGTCACCAGTGACAAAATCCGTCAGTGATCGATGCAGTGGTTGACGCACAAAATAAATGAAAATGATAAATTACCCAAAGTTCTTAAAGTTTGTTAAAAGTTATATTAGTATCCCAATATTTCAAAACCCACAACTTCTCACATTTACCATTATGTTTTTAATGACCGGTGACATATTTGGTACCAAACTATAATATTAATGGCTAATTTGAGACCAAATTATGGCTTTAGTGATTTAATTAGAATTACTCAAACTATAGTTACTAAATTGGTTCAAACTCATAATTGCAGTGATTTTTTTGTACTTTTCTCTTTTTAAGGACTGGTCTGCGAGGTCTCTAGCCTTTCATTTGTTTCACGAGTCACGACCCATCCATCTGTAGTTCGACAGTGAATTCCACCCGATGAAATCGTGGTGGCTTCAACGATGAACGATGATCGCTCCACGATCTGTTTGGGAATGTTGAAAATTTCGGATCTTGAACGAATTCGACCGAAGTACAAGTCATGGAAGCGAGGCAGAGATGGAAGCGATGCGGAGGATGGTAGTGGACGAGAGGAAGAACTGCAAGGTAGGGGCAAGGCCGGTGGCTGTAGGGGCGAAGAAGGTTAAGGAATAAGGAGAAGCAAGCTGACGAACAAGGGCGGCGGAGGAGTAATGGAGCCGAGTTTGAGGCGCTATGGGTAGCAAAGGAAGAGGAGAGGGAAGGTAAATTTTTTGTTGGGCTTATTTAGGTTTAGACTTATGAAAATTGGGCCGTGGTAGGTATAATATGTAAACGCCTAATAGAGCTCGATAAAATTTAGGGCCAAGCCTCACTAGACGGGACTTGACTCATTTAAGTATTGAATCTGAAAATAGACTCAACCTCGATAAAGCTCAATTCAATCCCGAGTAGCCCAATAAAAACTTTGCTGGTTTACACCTTTAGCAGTTGACATGAGGGATGGAGACCCTGGCTTTTCAAAGATAAGTTGAGTGGCACAAGGCCGTAATTCAAGCTAAACTCAGGGTTTACTGCAAATTGCATCACCAGGGCTAATAAAGACCGACTACATAAGCCAATCTCACCCTATTAGTTTGCCATCTTTAATCCTAGTCAAACTGCCTTTAATTATATTATATTTTTTTCATTTACTTTTTCAAACATTTAATTGGCGCATAAGAAAAAAATTTGATAAATCACCTAAAATTTTCAAAATTTGTCAAAAATAACATTATTAGCCTAAGATTTCAAAACCTACTACTTTTCTTCTTATTTGTAAGACATTTAATAGTTTAGTGGTAAAGTTTAGTCATTTTAAAGTATTAGTAGAAATTTAGGACAGAAGAAAACTTTAGTGACATATTGGATCCCAAACCAAAATATTATGAGATATTTGAGATTTTTACATGTTGAAATCTCGATAGTATGTCAGATTCATGTATCAACTCTAATTCATTCTTCCCTTACTTCACTGCCTATCTATGTTATGTCTTTTTTTAAGATCTTGGTCACCTTATCTAATTCTTTATCAAATACTTTTATTCGCTTCTAGTGGTCAGAATCTCATACCCAAAAGATTGTGCATATGAAGCCCAGAAAAGTCTTAATGCTCCTAAAAGGATTAGGAGATCTTGGGATAAATGACCTTCAACTTTTCAACTAGGTCTTGTTAGCTACGAATTTCTAGCGCATATTTATTGGTGACCCGGGAAGAGTGGTGTATAGGGTCCTGATGAGTAAATATAGAAACTATCAATCTATACAGCAAGTCAAGCCAAGTGGAAAATGCATAAATTATATGGTGAAGTCTCTTGTCTAGACGTAAGATTCTTACATCACATATATGCTAGAAAATAGGAAATGGTTGATCCATTACGGTATGGGAAGACAATTGGATTCCAATTAACTACGAACTTACAGAAGTACCCTTAATTTCTGCGCCTCCGCATCTCTAATTTGACTAGAGCAACTATGGATATCTAGAATATTCTGTTACTTCGCTCATTGTTCCTAGATTGGATTTTCACTAAGATATGTGAACTCCCTCCTTCATTCTCATTTGGCTGCAGGGACCTTATATTTTGGTATGGCTAACCTTCAACCAATTTTACTACGAAGCATGTATATGCTATAGAAATCATGAAGAAATTTGCACCTATTCTTTATATGGTCACTGTCCTAAAGGTGCCCATTAGCAAGCAAAGCTTCACAGCTTATCCTAAAACAAATTTGGGCCACTAGCATTCCTAAAATATTTAAAGTTTCTCCCTAGAAATGCCTTACTAATGCACTTCCTACGTCAGCTAATCGTGTGTCCCATGGTGGTATTACTCCATCAACTTACTCTCATTGCAATTCAATAGATAAAACAACAATGTATTAATTTTGGACTTGTCCCGACTTTGCTTAGGTTTGGTGTAATTTTCCATAGGCCCAAACAGCCCAGAATCTTTTCCCTTTGAACAATGGATTCTTCGGTTACTGGCCAACAATCCTAAATGGAAAGAGGAGCGATTTTATTATTTAGTCTCTACTTTTTGGATTTTGTGGCCATAGATAAATGAGTATGTCTTTCAACATGCTTCATTTCATATCCAATCTCTTATCTCCATGAGGGATACTTTAGTTCAACAACTATTTATAGCTTAACACTATCAAATCATTCATTCATTCTTTCTTTCTTTATAATCCGTCAAATCCTCTTTGCCACTCATGGGGTACACACCTTGTCTCCCAACTTGAATATAATCCTGTAGTTTTTATTGTAGAGAGCGTCTCACGATACTCTTATAATTTAGGTGCTACAACATGACTTTGAATAGGTACTAATGCTCCACCTATTTTTCACGATGGTTGCCCCCTTCTACATTGCCCCTCATCAGCATTAGGAGCTAAATTCCATGCTATTCATGGTGTTATTCTAGCTGCTAAGGACTTCCAACTAAAAGTGCTTACCATATTAACTGACTGTAGTCAACCTGTATTGCATGCCATTGGTTTCGTAACTTAAAAATTGTAGTCAATCTGTATCCGTAATTCAGTGAACTTGTGTTTGTAAATATTTTTACAAATGATGCATGAATATATAGTTTATATAAAAATTTCACATAAATTATTGTTGTCATCCTCTTTTCCTTTTCTAAGTCTTAAAACAAAGATAATCGAATCAAAAGTAATCTTAAAAACTTATATTTTTTATAAAAAAAAAAAGTTAAAATATCTACATTTATAGACCTTTTATCCATTTTCTTTCTATTTAAATATAAAAAGAATCCTTTTTTCTTAGGAGAAACAATAAATTTTCAACATGAGAGAATAAACTGATCAGTGATCAGTACAATCTTCTGCTAATTAAGCTGACTACAATATTATATATATGAATGTGGGGTTTTAATGGAAGCTGCTCCAAGTGTCCAAGCTTCAACACGCTTAATTAATGCAGGAAGGAGATCTTCTGACCAAATAAGAAGGGACTACTCTACACGAAATGAGAACAAATAATTAAATACCTACCACTGCTGCCCTCCTTTTATCGTTGATGCTCTCTTTAATTAACGATGCATGCTAGATGAATTATTTTTCTTCACTTTTCTATCTCGATCTCTTAGCTCTGCAAATTCTACTGTATCTATATCTAATCTAATCGACTGCCTTTAGAGATTTTCGTATAAATATTTTCGATTTCAGGGATGTGTCCATCATTCTTGGTAGGTTGGACCACTGTTATCACTTGACAGACTCTTTTCTTGCTTAATATATGTATGTATGCCTTATTCACCCCAAACAACAAAAAGAAAAAAAAATGAGAGGATAAAAAACGTGAATAACATAATAAATTGGGGAGAAAATGAAAAAGTGATTAGTTGAACATTTTTAGGCACCCAGATTTCGTGCTTCCATGAGACGTGTAATTAGGATGTGGAAACCACTTGGCGAGCAAGGCCCTAGACATGGCAAAGGTTTGAACAAGTGGCGTTTATGCTACTCGATTCAGGTCCCAGACCAAAGTAGCGGGTTGGCCATCCACTTTGTAATTAAAAGATATTGTTTCTTCTTCTTTTCTTTTCCCCTACACTTTCGCGCAGGTCAGATTGCGCAGGCCTCTGCGCACAACAGGTGAAATTATACTTCTAACCTCACTAAAACATAATAATACTGGTCTGTCCTCTCTCTCCGCGCTACTGTTTTTCGTGTCGTAGTTCTTCCGATCTGACGAAGAGGCAGACGCAGAGAGAAGGAGAGAAGAAATATAGAAGAAGGAGCCCCAACTCAACAGTCGCCGCCGGCCTTAGTCGAGCCAAGCTATTTTTGTCTGCTCATGTTCAAAGCGCGTCGGCGGAGCTGGTTTCCTCGCGCTTCCAGTGAACTGCCGAGGAGGGTAGAGATGAAACCGGCCAGAGGGCGAGGAAGACACCGGAGCGATGGGCAGTGAGGTGGCTGACGGCGGAGAGGAAGGACAGTGGCCACTGGACCGGAGGAAGGAGAGCCGCTGACGGCAGAGAGGAAGGACACTGCGGCTGCTCTAATTAGTTTTAGCGTCGGGGTTAAATATTTTTCTATCCTGATCTTTTTACTTTTTTGCAGATGGACCCCTTGTGTTTTCTAGGCGTGTATTTGTATACAAGTGAAAAGTGAGCTTGATGGGACATTAGTAACAGTCCCAGTTATGCTACAGTAACCATTTTTGCTTCATATGCGGTCCATTTGTCCTGCCTCTTTTTTTTTTTTTTTTTTTGGCATTTTGAATTTAGACGTTTTCCATTGTATATCATGATTTATCATTTATATATAAAAATTTTATATTTATGTATTGAAATATTGAAAATAAAAAATTTTAAATTAATTATGAAAAACAAATTGTATAAAAATTTTACAACGGAAAGAGTATTTTCTGTATGTTAGTAATATGGCTTCTGCGCATTATGAGATGGAATAATTTATCTTTCCTGCCCGCTGATCATTTTACATGAGTGACATATTTATCGCTAATGCTTTTAAACCATGCTTTTCTTATAGTTGTCTTCCTTCACCAGTCTCATGCCATCCTCGCATATTTAACCTTCACTCACTATTATCATTAGGGACTTCAACGACCCAGCAAATGATTGAGTAAACAACCAAACCATAGCCTATGTTTTCAGAACACCTCCCATCGAACGTTTCTTTCTCATATAACAATTATTAACAATTTTTAGTACTTAAACATTTGCATGGTATCTACCTAAAGTTGATTGTGCCCAGAAATATATATTTCTCTTTTGACTATACTAACAATGTAAATATATATAGATCTTTAATCCGTTGTAATTTTGTTTATACATATATCTCACATGATTAATTTAAATATATCTCTTATATTTTCATAGGATAAATTTCATAAATGATCCCTAATCTTTAGTCATTATTTTCATTTAGTCCCTGACCTATTGAATGTTCTGTTTTAGTCCTAAAAATATTAAAACGTTTTGTTTTAGTCATAAATCTATTGACAACATTTCATTTTGGTCCCAATTTAATAAAATTTGTTAACTCAAAGTATTTATCTGATAACAATGTTTTATATCATAATTTAAACTATTCAGTAACTGTCTTATAATAAATTTAATCTGTAAAATAATTTTTTTATAATTAATAAAAAATTTAAGTCACCTTTTTTTCCTCTCTGTAAATTGAACTTATTTCATTCAGGAAGAAAAAAATTATTAATTTAAATTATCTATTTATTGTTATAAAAAATATTAAACTGTTTAAATTTACTGGAAGACAGTTACCAAATATTTAAATTAGGATTTCAAAAGTTTCTATCAGACAATTATTTTGAGTTAATGAATTTCATCTAGTGAAGGACCAAAATAAAATAATTTTAATAGATTTATGACCAAAACAAAACATTCGATAAGTTAGGGACTAAAAGAAAATAATGACAAAAGGTCAGGGACCATTTCTGCAATTTACTCTATTTTCATACAACAAGTTTGAGTATACTCATGACTCAATTATCACGATTTTAATATAAAAAATAATAAAAATTAATTGTACAAAGGATTGTTGGTTTTTAGATCTTATTTGTATACGTGCATCCGTGTACGATTCATTGTTATTCCTAGTATTGTATAAGTCGTACGTACAGATATCTGTGAGTTAGGGATATGAAGGTCTAGTGGCTTCTGATGGGAAATGGTGGGGACACAAAAATTGACTCTAAGTTAGCGATGATGCGTTGGGCGGCGGTAGCTGCAGCCAGAAGTCAAGTCAGGCATAGTTTTAGGGGAAGGAATCAACATGGGTTTAATTATGTCTATGGCCCCTAATATTTTGTTATTGTTTTATTTTGAATCCTAACCTTAAAATCTTACATAAAAGATACTTAACCTCAATTTATTATTTCAATTTAGATTTTTAAAGGATAGAAAGAGTTAAAATTGATGAAACTAGGCACACGGCATGTCAGCATAAGGCAATTTACCATGATGGCATAATAATTAATTGTTATCGATGATGTGGGAAGGAGAAAAACTAATAAAAAGGAAAATAATAATTAAAAAAAGAAAGAAAACACATTTTCTGCCTAACAATCTCCTCCACCGACTCCCCTACGTCAATAAAAGGTGTTGAGGTAGAGAAAGAGGAATTCACCAATGATGGGCAAATGAGCAAGAGAGGAGGTGGAAGGGCTTCAATTTCTAGATTTCAATCACACTACTGTTCATACCAATCCCCTCGTTTTGTTCGCTCTCTCTTGACACCTCATGCTAATCCTTTCATCTGATTTTGCTGAATTCCACCATTGCCACATTTGCCTTTGTCCGATTTTGCCAAATTTTGTAAGAAGCTTCAATTTCACTGAATTCCCTTTTGTTTCCCCAACTTTAAACTTTCGATTTTGCCTTTGATTTCCCCTACTCCTGGTCAAATTCAATTTCCCAACTCTAAACCTTTGATTTTGTTTTTGATCCCCCCTACTTCGACTCAATCTTGCTGGAGATGAATAATTTGTTGTTTTTTTTCATTTTTTTCCTTTTTTTTCCCCACAATTATAACAATTTCCACATGGGTAGGTGTATTTATAATTCATTGTGCCATAGTAGCTAATCACCCATGTTGGTGTACCACGTTGTATTTTCCATAATTTTTAACATTTTCCATTCTCCAAATATCTAAAAATGAAACAATAAATTGAGGTTTAGGACCTTCTATGCAAGATTTTGATATTAGGGTCCAAAATAAAAAAATAATAAAAGGTTAGGGGGCACAAAACCTAATTAACACGAATCAACATGTGGTGAGAGAGACAGTGAGAGAGAGAGAGAGAGAGAGAGAGAGGGAGGGAGGGGTTTATGCTTAATTGCCATTAAGTGACTAAAGTTATGTATTTTTAAAATTTAGTGACTAAAGCTTAAAGGGTAATTAATTACAACTTGGAAATTACACTTTTCCCACTTCTGTTTCAGAAATATACACTCCCCTGTCGTCTTAATTTATTTTGGCAATAAATTTTGAAATATTAATTTAGATATTACGGTAGCCATTTTTCAATAATTTTAATCTATATGTTACTTTTTTTATAGTAAAAAAATATTTTAAATTATCAATTTTTTCTTTCTATAAATATAAAATAATAATTTTTAAATGTCAATTAACTGTAAAAAAATATCACATAAATTGAAATTACTTGAGAATATTTACTATATAGTTTAAATTAAAATTTTAGAATTTTCTATGAAACTATATTAAAAAGATAGGGGTAAAATGTATATTTTTGAAATAAAATAGGTAAAATGTAATTTAACATAAATGTGAAGGGTAAATTGTAATTATTCAAAGCTTAAAATTATTACAATTAGGAGACCGTACCATTAAATTTTGTCTGAAAATGAAAACTCATAAAGGCAGCAACAAAGATTAATATTCATATTTTATCGTTCATTCTATGAAAATTTATATTTGGCAAAGTTCTGGTCATTGGTCTTCAATACTATGGCATAGTACTTATCAGTAAACAGTACATGGTACAAATATTTTTCTATTTTATCATTTTTTTTCATGTCATGTACCATAATATTTCATGGTATTTAACATATTTGTCAACTTTTATTTACATTTTGTCAAAATATTACAGTGTACCGTAAAATACCATGAGGTATATCTTACGGTATCCCATTTTTTGTAGGACATGTTTCAGATTTCTTTTAATTATTATACATCAAAATATTAAACATAAATATGTAAATAGTAAAATATCATACATGGGAATGAATATGTTACTTTTATAGAATAAGTTAGAAGAGAAGCGTCATACTTTGGATCACCTAGGAACTTAATATGATATTAGAAAATGTACTGTTATTGTTAGAGTATTATTTCTTTTTTTTATCATGTATCAATAAATTAACTTTTTTTTTTGCTTAGTAATAGTTGCTGCTCAATATATAACTTTTATTTTTTATATTTTTGTATAAAAAATATCATATTTCATATATATTTTATTTATATTTGATGAATTATGATGAGAAAAATTATAATTCATATAAAAAATATAAAATATTATTTAATCTATTTCATCTTAAAATAATATTTTAATATTTTTTTGTAAAAACAGTAATGACATACAGCATAGAACAGTACATTATATAGTATATCTTAAAATTACATGGTGTTATATAGCAAGCAGAAATAATATTTAATGCCTTGGTTTTACTTGTTGGCTAGTCTATAAAAAGTTAAAAGATTCTGGTCAGCCAAACCAGTTAAACATGCCAACTAAAACAAATAAAAAGGTTGACCGAGGCACACTAAAAATTATGTAAATTTTTTATATAATATTAGAATCTTTCATGTATAATCTAATTGATAATTGAAAATACAGCAATTTGTTTACAATTTAGTTCCTAATAAAGCATGATATTTTAGAGAAACTTTTATTACATATTCCTTCCCCCCCCCCCCCCCCCCCCCCCCCCCCCCCCATAAAAGCTCTGCACTAAATTTACAGAAGCACAAACACAACCATAGTTTGGATAAAATTAAATAGATTAATTGGTCAACTTTTTAGGCTGGTCAAAAGTGAACAAGTGGGATAGGTATGAAAATGGGGCTGAACTTGGTGAAAATTATAGGCCTTTGCCACTCATTAGTGAGGTGAAAGCTCACTTATCTGTCCTCATTCTCTCTCTCTTTTTTTTTTTCAGGCAGCAAGAACAGGCAAAACTGGGCATTGCGCCCTCTTTGTCCGCCATGAACGAAGCACCTCCCCACCTCGCGAGCTCCTCTTCCAGCGACCTAGAGCCCTCGATTCAGTTTCCCTTAGCTCCATCAAGCTTTTCCCACCTCTCGTGGACGACATTGGCGGCGGACTTTCCAGAAACAGTTTTGATTTCGCGCAGCAGTAATGGATGGGTGATTCCGATTCTCACGTTCATTTGCTTCCATTTATTTCTTTGTTTTGTCCATTGACTACAACATATGTTTCATTTAAGTGTGCCTTGGTTCCTTATTTTTTTATTCTTTAAATGGGAGAAATGGTTATGTTTGGCTGAAATAGGTATGGCTGATATATTTGGTCGTTTATCCATGAGTTTTTGAACTATGTTCATCATTTTGTATGTAAATTCACCTCTACTGCTGCTGTCCACTTAGCTTATCTTCAAACCAAACTCAGTCGATTGGTTGTATCTAGATTGTGAGATCGTCACCGTTTTGCATTCTCTGCACATTACACTAGAGTAAAGTAGGTAAATGAAGCCTTTCTCTTCATCAGCGATGAGTGTATGAGATGGCAGATGGTGGCATAAGAAAGTAAATAACCCCAACCTTGTACTCAATTAGCCTTCTATAGACGTGAGTAGCCTTGACCCGCTCCATACCCGGTCAAAACTTGCGAATAAAGATAGCCTATTAATCTTATTAATTTGAAATGAACTAGCCCTAAGTCATTTTCCCACTGGGAACCGAAGATAATGGGTAATTTGGAAGTGTAAAACAAGCCAAAACCAAGTAGCTATAGTTAATAGTCATAGTCAGGCCAAAATTGCATAGGCCTAAAGTTATTTTTGGCCTTCAAACTCGCTAGACCCAGACACTTAAACTCCTAAACTTGAACTTAGTTGAACTCGTCTCCTAAACTTGAAAAAATGGGACACTTTAACCCTTTTGACCCTATGTGAATGTCATGTCATGTATTTGCCCTAATGTTGCTTGTTTCCGTCTCTACCCGATTTGCTTTCATTCATGGTTCACTAGTATATGGTCGACCCATCTCTGTCTCTCCAATTACCGATTCACCAACCTCCTTGCACCAGTCACCCCACTTGCACTAACCTTTCGACCTTGCCTTATGCTCAGGTTTTTGATCTGCCAGACCCAAACACCCGCTGGACTTGAACACGTGAACCACCTCTTTAACTAGACCTTATGAAGTTGATCAAAGCAGGGACTGGTCAGGCCACATCTTTTGACTTTGACATGTGGCTAATGTCACAGGCCTCCAAAACACATCCTCTACCCTCGCCGGTGTAGCAGATTCCAAAGAAAATTATGCAAAGGGCTCGTTATTGATTTTGCTAGGAAAGACAACGAATTTTTTAGCTGGCTGTCAATTCTCGGTGTAATTAAGATCGTGATTGATTTTAGGTTGAAGTAGAAAAGAGGAAAGTGAATTTATTGTCGAAACCTCTGACGATTCATGAAGGTTTATGGTAAACGAACAGAGTAGGCATCAATTGAGGAAATGCAAATAACAAAGTAGATTAAGTCGAGACAAAGCAAGCGGCGTTAGGGCAAATACATCATGTGACACGCACATGGGGTCAAAAGGGCCAAAGTGTCATACTTTTTCAAGTTCAAGGGTGAGTTCCATCGAGTTCAAGTTCGAGGGCTTAAGTGTTTGGTTCTGTTGAGTTCGATGGCTAAAAATGACTTTAGGCCAATTGCGCACCCAGTCCAACACTAATATTAAACAGTTATCAAACTCGAAATTTTACCTAAAATCATTTCTCCTTGAATGAATTATTAGGATCAAATCAAATCATAATTATATAAGAGCTTAAGTGTGAATACAGGATATGTTTAATGGTCATTAGAAGGAAATACTGTGATTATATAAGACATTTTCATGTTTTGGATACAATTTTTAATTATGTAAATCTAAAATGTAAAAGGAAAAATGTTTCGGAGGTTACTAGGAAGAGAAGTTGTAAATAATTTGGTTATTTATGTAAGTCTAAAATGTTTCTTATAATGTAATTATTTATCTATTAGATATATTAAAAAGCAGAAGTTGAAGATAATTTAATAGTTACAAACTTAATTGATAAATTAATTGAGCGCAACTTCAAATTTTTATAAGAAACTCCAATTTTACCCTTGAATTTGTTGACTCAATTTTGATTACTTTTCAAACTTACATTTTAACCACAACCAAATTATGTCAAGTCGCTGTCATCTCACCAAATGTTCTGATGGAAAAATTATAAAGATCCTCCTATGGTTTGATCCAACCTATAGTTTGCCCCATTTATTTTGAGAAACCTATACTTTGTCCCTATGTTTTTTACACTGCCTGATAATAATTTCTGAAACTGTATTTAAACTATATGATAATAATGTTCTAGTAATTTTAAGATTTTTAATATTTTTTTTCACAACCAACTGATCTTTAAAAAATACTGATATATAATTACATATAAGAAAGTATATTTACATAAAAGAAAAATATTTACAGAAAAGAAAAACTGATAGTTTAAAATGTCTATTAACTATAAAAAAATAATGAAGAGATTAAAATTACTAGAAAATGATTATCATATAATTTAAATATAGTTTCAGAAGTTGTTGTTAGACAATGTAAAAAACATAGGAGGCAAAGTGTATGTTTCTCAAAATAAAATGGGCAAACTATAGGTTAGACTAAACCACATGGGGGGTTTTTGTAACTTTCTCATGTTTTGACATATGCATAATTTGTCATTTTAATTTATTTATCAATAAATAAATAATAAAAACGTGGCTCGCAAGTAGTTTTCCTTTTTAACTGAAAGTATTGAACTGGTACTGGTATATTAATGGAGAAAAGAAGGTAGAGAAGGGTGTTTGGGGAGTTGTGGAAACATTAAATACTTTATTTTTTAAAACCATAATTAACCTTTTTAATTATTTATTTTATTTATTTTAATTTCTAAAAAAATATAATTATTATTTCTATTTTTAAAAAATCACTTAAACTTCAAGTAAAAAAAACTAAATATCATAATAAATTAAATTTTAAAGTTAATTTTTTAATAAATGGCAAAAAACTGTAACAAATATGTGAAATTAATTGATATTTATATAAAATGTCATTTTAAATGTTCTCTAACTATCTCCACTGACGTTTGAAAAACTATCATGAACATAACCTCATTATGTTGGAGTGTGTCTACGATGTTATACATTTGAATGTCAATGAACATAAGATTTGGTTCATAACTTTGATTTGTATTTTTGTATATGCAATTATTGTAAATATGATTGACTGAGATAAGATATGAGTATGGTTTTCTCTTTTGTGTTGTTCATAATCATATGTATCAATATTTTACTAATAGAATTAGATGTTAAATCTTTGAATAAAGAATGAAAATATTTATCAATTTTCATGTATGGATAAAGAATAAGAACTAACATTAACCTTACTTGCATTAATTTAATTCCCATTCATATAATAAATTTTTTAGCAAAAAATTCTGTTCATAAGACACATATAAAAATAGTTCTAGTCAAGTTGTGAATGTTATTGTTCCACTCAAATTAGAAATATTTTTATTCTAACTAAATTGTAAATGTTCTTTAGAATACAATTATAACTTATTCTTACGAAATTGCAAATGTTCTTAAACTCTCAATGATTCCCGCATTCTACGATCCCACAATTCTGCCCCCTCCATGCATTCTGAAGCGATTAAAATCATTTTCTGGCATTAGATCGTAGAATCACATTTTGATAACCATGCTACTAAGTATAACCTGAACATAGTCGCCTACTTCTAGTTGGTGTACCATCTCCGCACTCTGACCTCAAAAACACATCAGTTCTGCCATGAGAGAACTCACTTGGCAGTTAAAGTTGCAGACATGACAAAAAAAATCTCAAGTGTCTCACAGACAAATTTTCATATCCTAGCCAATATACTAACAGTCAGCAGTTGTTTCGCTTCCGGTCTTCCAACTAATACTAGTTATTCAGCCGGCAGCAACAGCATCAGCTCTTGGACTCGTATCCAAGAGCTGATGCAGCTTGGCACCAGATTTCGTTTCATATATCTCACAGTCTTCTATGGTTCGTTCGTCCGAGCTGGAGTTGTTAACTCTGGACAGCAGGTTCTCTGTGCTAATAGGCTGCACCCTCTCACTGTCGGACTTGCTTAGAAACTCCAGTGTTTCCCCAGACTGGACATTTTTCAGTCTCTCCTGCATTCGTCAGCACTTCACAAGTTAATTGCTGGAATATAAGCGTGCCAAGCAAATGGAGAAAATCCCCACCACAAACTAATACAGCATTTAGCAGTTTAAGGAAGGGTGCAGCCATTCTCCAAAGAGGCTCATTAGCCTACCATTAATGCAGCATTCTCTAGCCTCAATTTCTCCGATTTCTCTGTGAGCTGGTTTATTTCAGATTTGAGTATCCCATTCTCAGCTGTTAAGGATTCAACATTGCGTGCCAGCTCCTCAGTCTCAGCCTAAACAAAAGTGGCGTGACATGTTAGCTAATGACTCCTGATATCACAGTAAGCAAAAGGCTCAAACAGAAAGATGTTGTTCATCTACCTGCTTCCTCAACCTTGACCTTCTTGCAGATTCTCGGTTAGATTGTTTCCTCCTCTCCCTCTTGAGTTCTCGTTCATTCTAAGCAAAAGGAAATTTCAGATGAGTACCAGTCCAGGAAACATGCAACAGGTCTTCCCCTCTCCTCAGACACAACACACTCAACTACAACCCTGTTTCAAGGCCAAATATCTCACAGGAATAGTAAGATATTGAAGTTTAAGTGATACGCCACATGCCCAATGAAATGAAAGCAAAAGATACATCATAGTTGGTCAACATTCACTACCTGTAACCAGGTTTCAGGAGGCAACCCTTCAGAAGCTGTGTGAGTTCTTGCAGGAGGGTTCCTAAGCTCCAAACCTGTGACTGTTCGAGGAGAAAGAACAGGTGCCCTCGACTTTATTGGCAGGGTACTTCCATTCAACTTGTTATCTGAAGATTCATCCTCCCCTGAAAGAACAGCCTTTGCCTCAGTTTTCCCATCTCCACCTGATTTAGAGAAGCACAAACAATCAGCAAAACTCATCAATCTTTTCAAATTAGATATTTATACTGTTGAATTCTTGTATCCTAAATTAATGCCTATTATGTTATTGTATCACTGTAACTAGCCTAGTCCGTCTCATGTCCCAGTCAACTCAATTATTCATCAAGAAGCACTTGGTGAAGAGCAGAGTCATACCGGTGGTTGGTGTACCCTCCCTGCTTCTTTTCCTCCTATTTTGATCCGTCTGACACAAGGTTAGGGGCAATAAAAGCTAAGATTTTAGAAATTTCTTTCTGTGTTGAAGACCATATTTTTCAGATAAAATTATACAAATTACTTTAGTTAAACATGTTCAACGAAAAAGGCCTTCATACCCCAGTTGTATTCCCATCACTGCCACCAATAGAACCTTCAGTATCCGCACTGTCAATAACATCACAAAATTTGAATAATAAGACATGGTGCAAAAGATCGAAGTAGGAAGAATCCACTCAAAAACCTAGCTCAAACTAACCTTTGTGATTGGCTTTGCCCAGCTGCAACATCAACCTTTTCTGCAGTGCCATTGCCTACTGACATTGCAAGGCCATCAAACCCTTTCAGTTTTTTCATTAAACCTTGTTCTGAAATTCCCGACCCTTTCATTGGTACTTCTACGGCCAATGAAGTTGCATCCTGCATTACCATGCTAAAATTAAGACTTGACATCTATTAAATAAAAACAGAAAACATAACATTACATGAAAATTTGGGAAGATGGTGGATTGCTACATTCGGAGGAAAGTGCACATGAATGTTTTTCTTAACACAGGTGATAAAGGAGCACCATGAATATAAGGATGTGACCCCTAAATATAATAAAACATCCAGGTGAGTGGAGGGACTAACTACTATGTCTTAGCAGCATTAAGAATATACGAATTTGAAGTTCAAGCTCCTACACTTTTGGGGAAAATGAAATGAGAGGAGGAAGGATATCTGAGCATGTGTCTCACACACTCATGTGCATAAATACAACATTGGCAAGTGAAATCTAAGTCCGAATACCCAACAAACATATATTTTAACTAGAGGATACCAAGAAGACAGCTTATACCATGGGAACCCCTGCATGTGTGTAAACGCCTCCAGGATAGATTGTTGCATAGGGTGCCCCATAAGGACCTATCATAGGCTGGAAGAAACTAAGAAGTTAGCTTACCGGACAAAATGAATGATTCCATTTTGATACGTGATGGCAGCTTAGGGTTGGGGCAGTACCTGAGCTGGACCCCACACATACGGGGCGGGAGCATGACCAGGTGGCACAGCAGGGTTATAATATGCTGGCATTGGCATTCTTGGGCCGTAATAAGCTGCCTGTAATAAAAGGAAATGATTCAACACCATATTCAGAGTGACTATTTGACTATTTGATGGAGTTCTAAACTCGGAAGAATCTCTGAATAACTAAGATGCAAAAGGTGAATCAAGTTTGTGCAGCAAGCATCAACCTGCATGGATGTTACCCAATCAGGGTAGACATGAATATTGGTCTGATCCTGTGGACACAAACAAAATGACCAATACTCAGAAATAAAGCAAATACACAGTATCTGCAAGGACCACAAATACTGTTTTCCAGTTATTCCATATTCTTAGTTTTGAACAAGAAGCATCCATGAAATTGTTAACTTTTATAATATTGACAATTTGCTTTCACATGAATTATAGTGTTAAGGAGCAGTATGATGGTGATAAACAAAGAATCGGAAGTTTTTCTTTTACTTTTCAACAATGAGACAAGTGTTATGCATCATCCTACCTGGGGTGCAGGTGAAGGCGGTTTCTCAGAATTTGGTTTATTGTCTTCATTTTTTCCCATCGTGAGGTCGCCAAATTAAGACAGTTGAACAGGTGAGGCTCCGTTTATTCAATTACGTAGCTGCAAGCAAGGATACTTAACAGTCGGAATTGCAAAATAATTGACTAAACAAGTTTCTTCACTGTTGTGTGGTTGTCCAACAATAAACCTCTTGTTGGGTTATTCATCAACCAGAATTACCATTAATAGCTCAAAATGGAACACAAGCAATAGTGGGTTGGCATGGATCATAAAGGTACCGGCAAAAACCAAAACTTTGACAGGTCAAGTATGAGAGGCAATTGAGATCTACTGTTACCCTCCAGTTTCAAATCTCCCATGAGGCAACGCAAGCAACTGAATTGAGTGGACGAGTATAAGACAATGGAGGGTGGTCAGGTAAATAGTGGGAAGGCCAAGGGTATTATGGTCATTTAATAAGCCACACGCAACCAACATGGCGATCCCAAACTCAAAGTGCATCACTGGTACTGCAGGACAATCTTGCGTTAAAATGACAAAAATACCCTACCCCACTTTGCTCCCTCAATTCTAGCCTAATCTGATGCAGGAGAAGCTAAATGACATATACATGCCAAAAGAACAAAAATCAAATGAAAGTATACGAACAAAGAGAACCATTTCGAATCTTATTCCTCCGAGATCCTCATAAATTTCAACTCGGGATCCTAAACACAAACTGAGAAACTTGATAAGCTACACGAGGCAGACGAGATTTTACGTGGACATAAACTTGCCAGTACTCGACAACCAAACAAAACTACGGACCTCCCGCACGAGAAGTCTTAAGGCAAACAACAAACAAATATAAACATACGTAAAAATTTATTGAGAAGAATTCTCCGAATCAAACGTACCTTAGAATCCACGTCTGAGGCGATACTTGAACCCAGAAATTGTAGCGTCTTGGATCAGAAGGCGCCGAAGAAGAAAGATGAATGCGAAAAGTTTTAGAAAAACCTTGTCGAATTAAGCCGAGAGAGGGGCCGACATTCTAAAATTCTCGGAACAGAGGAGTTTTTGGTCCGGTTCAGAGGAGAGAAAAAGAGAGGGAGGAGGGAGATGGGAAGGGAAGCAGGAGAAGAGAGAGGAGCGCCAAGGCAACATCCACGTCATCCAACACGTGTCGTAGATGAAACAGACTATCCATACACATACGCCGTAGATACGCTTGTTGTTGTTGAGTTGGCTCTTGGGAAATCTCGCTCACCATTTATAATTGAAAACGAAAACGTTTTTTCTTTATTTTTTTCCTAATATTACAATAAAAAAAAATCGGTGTTGAACCTTAGTCCAATTTAAGGCCATAATAGCCGGGCCTAGAGTAACACTTACAGATCGTTTAGTTCAAACGAAACATTAATCTTTATTCAATTGAGTCAATTATAATTAAATTGATTCCTTTGTCATTAGGTTTTTTTCCCCTGATTGTTTGAAATTTTTTACTACTACGTTAAATGTCAAGCCGTACACGTGGTGGGCGGTGACTCGATCTACGCGTCTCGGATTAGGGTCGAACCTTTCGCCCCCACCCCTCATGTGAGCTTTACGTGTTTGATGGCATTAAATTAATGGATGTGGCTACTTAAATATTGTCATTAAAAAATAAAAGAAATAAAGGGAAGTGAAGATTTAACTACAATGAATAGACTCTTTGGCGTCCACGGCGGCCCACTCACGCAACACCTAAGTGGTTACGAACCCACGCTCTTGCCACGTAACCATCTGCTTTTATTTTTAGGCCTAAATAACTTTTGCGATCCAGCTTTATCAACTCCCTAAGACCAGTGTTGTCAGATTTGGCGTGGACAGCGACCAGGAGAGATGGCTGGGTCGCAGGTTAACTGGCTTGGCAGGGATGAGCCAGGCGCAATGTACATCAGTCTTCGCACATAACTATTCATGCACCTTGTCAAGCATGTCTGTTATTAGGAACCAAAATATAGCCTACTTTCATATTGGTTTCTATATAAATCATGCGATAACAGTTTATTATTTTATATTTTATAATAAAATAATGCTCAATTTTAATATGTGTATAGCTAAGCATTCAAATCTTTAATATGCCAAATGCATGCACAAATAAAAGGAGAAACTTATAAATATAAAACTACACTTTATTTATTGTATTTTTTATACTGTCTAATAACAACTTCTAAAACTGTATTTAAACCATACAATATTCATCTTCTAGCAATTTTAATTCTCTAATATTTTTTTATCGTTAATAGACATTTTAAATTATCAGTTTTTCCTGTTTATAAATATATTTTTCTCCTTATAAATACATATCAATATTTTTTAAAGGCTGGTTGGCTGTGAAAAAAATAGTAAAAAAATCTTAAAATTATTGAAATATTATTATCAAACAGTTTAAATTATGATTTCAGAAATTGTTGTTGAAACTGTAAAGCAAACTAGAGGTAAAGAGTAAGTTTTTGAAAACAGATTTGACAAATGTAGGTTAGACCAAATCACAATGAGTTTTTATAATTTCCCCCGAATAAAAGCATTAATACAGGGATAGTCATGGCCTTTTTGTTCTTGCTTTTTTTTAACTTTTGAATTTTAGGCCAATTAGTAAAACATCAACCCAAAACAATTGAATCAGTGGAATTGTCTAGTCACATGGTACAAAAAAAATTGTCAAGCCCGCATAAATCTAGTTTTATCATGATGGACCGAGCTAAATGAGTCAATAGATCAACCTGATTTTCTGGGTTTGATTGAGTTTTGACCTAAACAGTTTTAATGGTCACTCACCCATTTTATCCCTCAAGTCGTAGTTAAACCAGGTCAAATGAGATTTAATAATATGACTCCAGAAAAATTTTAAATTTTGATACGATTCAACCAATCCCATAACTATAAAATATAGGGTGGTATTTAACCTCTTTCATCTTAACTCCGTTAATTAATTTTGTTATCAACCCACCACCTAATTAATTACCTCATTTTTGCTTAAAACCCTAAACTTAGACAATTTTTACAAATTTGCCTCAATTGTCGACAATTCATCCAGTTTTTATGCAGGGTGGTAGTGACAGAGATGAGGCAGTCCACCTTCTTGTATTGAGCCTACATGTCGTTATGAAAAAGATGACTCATGAGTACGGATCCTAGTTGCAATTGACGAAATCAGAAGGGAAAATAAGGCAAGTTCCAAAAGGCCAAGTTGGAGTAGCGGTGCATGAAGTAGGAGATGGATGAGGCGAAGGAATGGAGGTTGTCAACGAGATGGGTGTTTATGTGGCGGGTTTAATTGGGTTCCTATAGGACCCAAATCGCCTGCTACCTTCACACGGGTTGCACAATCTAGTATCCAACCTTACTAGAGTGATAAAAAGGCCAGATTGAAATCCTACCCGCATAAACGACAGTTCGGGTTCGTTAGGTATGACCGGGTTTTGGGGGCCATTGTTTAAGATTCTTTTTCTTTCTCATTTTGGTTTTACATAAAAAATTTGAGGAAATTTTGTTTGGTTCTTCAAAATGTATCTGTGTAAAGTATAAAAAAAGTTTATTGTTCTCCATTTTGTTTTTCTAAATTTCAAAATAGAACTAGATTATTAAACTTACAGTTAGATCTCGAACAGTTTGCCTAAATTTTGCCCTTTAAAATCTTTACAGCTCATGGATTATAAATAAGTTTTCAAGATATAAAAAGTTAAGTTTAAGACAAACAAGAATTTTGTCTTAAGTAAGATTTTCCATGTACTTGTTTTGCTAAATTATTATGTATGCTAAAGTTTTAATGCATGTAGCATTGCCTCACTTGGATGGAGCAAATAGGATGGCATGTTAGATATTATAATTTAGAAATTAGGGCCTAGAAGCGGGGTCAATGTAGGTTAACCGGGTTTTAAAATTGAAACCCGAATCGACCTACATGTAAGCCTGAGTTTTACTTTTTACTACTCAACCCAACCCTAACCTGTACTATCATTGGTTTGAGATAATTAGCTTTGTGAGTTGTCCAGATTGGATGAACAACCCTAGTCAACAAGCTCAGCACCGATGAAGGATAGAATGATTGACTCATCCCTAGTATAAGAAGGAGACTTTGGAGGATCATGTAATCATGCTGGACGTGTTAAGCTCAGGGGTGAGGATAGAAGAGTTGATGATCGAGGTGCAACAAGATAGGGTGCTGAGAGTGAGCAAAAATATGAAGACGGAGGATAAGAGAGAGAGACTTGAATTTGGGAAATTTCATGGCAAAACTGCTTGTAATAATTCTCTACGATTATAAAGCATGTTTTCGATTGCATCTTTTTTTTTTTTTTAGTTTCACCAAAGATGCTTTAGAATTTAAAACAAAATATGAAAATAAACAAAAATAAATTTATGAGGACATAAAATTGACAATAAAAACGTAGAAACATTTATAAAAACTCACATAATTAATAAAAGAAACTCTGTTTGCATTCTTTTCATTGGTATTAGTTTCTTTTAACCATTTTAGGAATAAATGGAAATGAAAAGAAAATTGATTGAAGTTCTTATTAGTTAAATAAAATATTGAATTATTACTTTTTATCTTTTGTGTACAATTCTCATTAAGTTATTTAGTTTATATTTTTTTTTTTGCTATTTTAAAACTAGAATCTTATATTCTTACAATCAAGTCAAGAACACATGAGAAACTTCTTAGAGTCACAACAAGTGAACCGATCTAACGAGTTAAAAGGGCAAGTGTTATCTTAGCATGAAAATGCCTAAGCAACTAAGTTTGAGAGACCAAAAGTAATTTTATTTTTCAAGGTAAACTATAACTTTTCCCCTTATATTTGATTTTAATTACATATTTACACCTCATATTGGAAATTAAATTACTCTTAAACCAAGCTTTTATACCATTTGGCACTAACTTTTTAAATCATAATTTAAAATATTCAGATTATTCTATTTAACTAAGTTTGAGAGACCAAAAGTAATTTTATTTTTCAAGGTAAACTATAACTTTTCCCCTTATATTTGATTTTAATTACATGTTTACACCTCATCTTGGAAATTAAATTACTCTTAAACCAAGCTTTTATACCATTTGGCACTAACTTTTTAAATCATAATTTAAAATATTCAGATTATTCTATTTAAGTAATTAAATTAAATATATTTTAATTTTGTAATGGTTAATAAATAATCTAAATTATCAATTTTTCCTGCAAATACAAGACAATCTTTTTCTCTGGTGCTTTTGGAAAAATAGGTAGCAAGGGTACAATTTGATGTGTAATGTATGTGGTATTATATATTGCTTTAGTGCTTAGAACTGTTGTTTTTAGCTCTAGTGCTGTTTTTCTAGTGTCTAAGTATATAAGATTTGTGTATAAATTAGTTAATCTAATGTCTAATATTACTACTCTGGTATCTAATATTATTATTTTAGTGTCTAGTATTATTATTTTAATGTCTAAAACTGTTATTTTGATATCTGATTTATATTGTATAATTATATTAAATTAGTGTATAAATTAGTTAGTATGTGTTGATTAATATTAAGTTGATTTAACAGGTTTTAGAAATCAGACATTTTAACATCTAACCTTTTAAATACTTTCTAATATCCGGCTTCGTAAAAGATTCTGAGTATAATAAAAACCTTTCTCCGATTTAATTGCCTAGTCCTTCCGTAGACTTGCAGGGCATCGGAATTATAACAGACGCTGGGCCCGTTTTCATCGTTTGGCTACTTTTGATTGAGAATTTATCAAAATTGATTTGTAAGATGGCATGATCATGCAATATGAGTCAACATGAGGCTTTGCGTTAAAATTGTGGCATCGCATTTCATGAGAACGAATAATAATAATAATAATAATTATTATTGCAACATGGCCTGGAAAACTCACTGGCATATTGGAAAAGCCCTGCATTACGCTAATGTTTTGAGAAAGTTTAACAAATTAACGTACATAAGGCCTGGATATTCCTCTTGATCGTAAAGAATTGAATTGTGAACCCTTCGATGACATAATCAAACCCTTTAAAAAAATCCTGTTCTTCTGGAATCCTTTGAAAGTCAATGTTTTATACGCTTAATTGTCAGTTAAATAACGTTCTTTTAGAAAATAAAAATCTCTTAACTTCTTTAAATTTCCATAGTAAAAAATACCAAGAAGAACTAACAAAAGTAATTATTTTTTTACAAAAAATTATTATTTTGTGATTCTTAAAGTGTTAAAGTGTTGATTAATGTTAGACTTTACTTTGATTGGCTTCAGAGCTTTTTGTCAAGCATACTCATTGTGGTTTTCCAACTGTATTTGTTGATTCCAAACACTGAGCAAATGGGGAACATGATTAGAGGAAAATCTTTGAGACTTGTGTATTTAACAGTTCCTGAACTATTTGATCATAAAACAAAATCGTTTAGAATTTTTAACTAAATCTAATTTTCTTCTATCCCAAAAATTAAATGCTACATATGCTGGTCACAACAGTTCCCTCCACCAACTCTTGAAAAATGTTTCGCTTAAATGTCATAGACAGTCTCCAATCTTTAATAATTTCTCCTATAGTCTATAACATATTAACTAGTTTCATAACCCGTCAAATGGACAGGTAATTATTTTATAAACTAATTTATTAAAAAAGTATATAGAAAAATTGAAGATGAAAATAAAAAAATTTTAATATATATATATATTTATTTATTTATTTAATTTATGAAAAAATTTCTATCCATCGAATAAGATATAACCGGATACCTTTTAGTGCGAATATTTATTAACATCCTACATAAGGCAATTCTAAAAAAAAAATGGTCTAACGGTAAGTGTAAACAATAATATGCCGATTAAATAGTAAAATTTGCATAAATTTCCATTTTTCTTATTTTACAATAAGTAAAACAGTTTCTTCATTTTGACTTATTTAATTTAAAATAAATTGGCTCCCGTTGTCAAAGTAGATGCAAATACACATGAATGTTAAAATGAAATTAAATATCATGGTAATAAGTATAAATGTTTTCACATTTTATCATTTTTTCATGTAAAATTACTGCGGTATTTGGCATACCAATCATTTTTATGTATATTTTGTTAAAAAAACCTGCAGTATATCACAAATACAACGAAGTACATACCGCAATATTCTATATTTCACGGATATGTGTTAGATTTTTTTTGTCATTTTACATTAAAATATCATACATAAATATATCAAATAGTAAAATATAATTAATACACATATTTTAATATAAATATTTTAACATAATTAGTACAAAGTATGACATGAAAGTTATACTTTGAGCCATCTAGGAATTCAAGGTGGTATTAAAAAATATATTATTATTATTGAAGTATTGTTCTTTTTTTTTTCTCTTGTAGCAATAAATTTAGTTTTTTTGTTGAGTAATATTTCCTTTACTCTATATATAAAATTTTTTATATTTTTTTATATAAAAAAATCTTCTATCATATATATTTCATTTATATTTGAAAAATTATGATGAGAAATATTAGAATACATATAAAAATGTAGAAATATTTTTTATTTTAATTTATTTCATAATAAATAATATTTTAATATTAATTTCTTTACAAAAATAGTAATAATACGTGGCTCAATATACCATATAATATACCTTATAGAGTGCGGTATACCTAACGCTGATAATATTTAATACCTTGATTGCAACCCTAACGTCTCCCGTGCTCGACAAATCCTAAAAGTCTTTCAATCGCCGCTTTCACAAACCGGCCAATTTCTGCTTCACCTCGTCAACTGTCACTTTGCCGTTCTCACATGTACCTGTTGCTCATCAATCGATCGATGAAGTTTTTTCCCTCCACTCTACCTTTTTCATCTCCCTGCCTAAAATCCCCAACATTCAATAACACCGACAAATCAAAGCCAATGCAGCACCACAAACCCTCAAAGGAGAACGCGCCGTCGTAGGATCCCAACTCCAGCTCTTCCCTCGCCACCACTGCCAAAATGAAGAGCCCGTTTCCTCCCGCCCACCCTCCTTTGGCCCTTTCAAGCATGAACTCAGTATCAATACCATCGACGAACTGGCACATTCAAATCCTCTGATTCCGGAGTTGAGGTACTTCCTCCCTCCCTTTCTCTGCTTTCTTGTTCATCTACTCTTGCCTATTGAGATGCGTTGTTGGATCTAGGTGATAGTTCAAAATTTGAATGCAGCGGCTAGTCGAGGTGAAAAGTGGAAGATGAGTGATTAGAATGTATTTTAATCCAGCCAATGCTCTACATTCCATGTTCCGGACCATCAAAATGCTCAAAATTGACTACCTTAAATGTGTTTGTGTTTTTTAATATAATGGCATGCATGTCCATGAGATGATAATTTTGAACTTAGCAACTTGCTCAGATTTTATTGTTCTCGTTTATTAGAGAATTATCATTATCTGATGGTCAATAGGAAATCATATACATCTATCTCCCTAGTAAGAAAGTGAATTTTCATGTTCCTTTAATAAAACTTCCCCTGAATGTCTTTCTTGCGTTAATGACTCAAAATCCTCTATCTATGGTGGCTGGCTTTATGATTTTTGCAAACCTATTTCATAGGAAATCATGGGTTTGTCCTTAACTCTTTAAGTTTGTCTAAATCTTTTTTCTCAGAATCCCTACCGTTTTTTCTTGATTGGGTTTCAAAGTTTCAGGTAGAGGATTTTTTTTCTTATAAATACAATTTGCTTACATCGGTTGGATCCTTTCCCTCTTCTCTTCAACCTGTCATAAAATCATTAATTGAAAAACCCATCAGATTTTCCTGAATCAATGTTAGAAAGTCACAAACTCTATTTTTGTTTTGTATCGTTCCAAAGGTCATTCGATCTTAGAACTTTTCAGGGATATACGTTTCTATCAAACTATAATGCAAATTTTTCTTTTGGTAAGTGGCATATCTGTTTCTGGTTATCTGCAATTCCTGTTGGATTACTTGCTTTTGCAACGATGTTTTGTGCCGAGAGTCCACAATGGTTGTACAATATCTGCTCATGAAACAGTTGCACTATCTGCATCTACCCCATTTTGAGTTATATATTTTTTTAGGCAATCAGGAAAGAGAGACAAAAAAATAAAATAAAAAAAGTAAAGCAAACAACAATGAGAATAAAAAAAAGAAAAAACACCCAGGGATTTTGTATTTCCTTTTCTATTTATCTTGTGTGTTATTATTTTTGTTCTTTAATATGTGTGCTTTCTTATTGATCTAGGATTTCTACCCTCTAAAAGAGAAGGATAGAGAGAGGGTGGGACACAAGCCGTACATTCTTCTTGTATATTATGCAATAGCTGTTTGTTTGCTATCAATGTTTGAGCTTTTGCTTAAAGAGTGTTGCATTTATTGTAATGCCTATATTCAATGCAAACATTTATAATGCAGCGAGGAAAGCTGGTTGAAGCTGAAGCTAAATTTGAGAGGCTTATATGTGGACCATATGTAGATAATGTGTTGGCTGAACTGTTGAAAGCAGAGCAAGGGGATGATATGGACACTGTGATACCATCAGAGTTGCTTTGCTGGTCAACATACTAGGGGTTAGTGTCACATTTCCTATTAGCCCATCTATGGCATGTGTGTCAAGTAAAAAAAAAAAAAAAGCTACCTGTGAGTTAAAATTCTACTTAAAATGATCTATAGGAATAGAAACAGTTAGAACTTAGAAGTCAATGAATTGATTTCTTTTTATGTATAGCTGTGAAAAAGAAATTATTGGATTTAGTTATTATCAACCTAATCTGATGAACTTACTAAACTTTGCTTGCTTGATGAGCTTGCTTCCTATCTCTGGTGCATTTACCTACCACTGCATTAGTGGTGTACAACTGAAGGATTATAAGTCTATTTTTAATAGTAGGTACTCATGTCTAACAAAAATAATAATTCTGACATTGTAATATTTTAAAGTATTACGTGTTGCCTACATTTTACTTCAACCTGATCATGCATAACAATTCCCAAGCCAAATATTTCATACATGCATAACATCAAGCAATAGGTTGCTTATTATTTATTAATGTAAAAAGTAAAAAATAAAATTGAGACCTTTTTTAGGATCTTAAAATTTTGGTGCCTCTCAGTTTTAAACAAAAATTTGCAAATGAAGATATAAACTGTAAGTGTTTCACATTTTGGATAAGTTAACATAAATTCAACATAATGCTTGGGAGTTATGAAAAGCAAAACTATTGCTTGCTTATGTAAAAGAGTTTCATGCAATCTGAAGGTTTTGATGCTCCTAGAAAGCTCCTTTTTAATATGAAATTATGATGGGATTGGTAATAGGAACCTGCTTTTATAAGCTTTCTTGACTTTCACCCTTGTTTTTGTCGTTTGTATATCTACTTTTGCAGTAAGTTATAGAATTGAAAAAAAAGTAATAGCATAATTATTTGTGGTTATCTACAAAAGGGTTGAAGGATTTTAGAACATAATCCATGGGAATTGTGAAAACCAAAAAATACTACATGATTATATAAAAGAAAGTTGTATGGAGTGTCAATGTTATACTGCAACAGCAAATGATCTATATGAAATGAAATAATGAGAGTTGTTTTGCTTTACTGCAATGATATGTATAAACAGAAATAATGATAGTTGTTTTGTTGCTACTGCAAATGATATGTATAAAACAAATAAAAAGAGTTACTTTGTGCTACCTTTGATTAGTTGGAAAAAAAAAACTCTGGAATTGCTTTGCTCATTTCTGCTTGCTGTTCTTTTTGGTTTAGTGTATGTGGTTTGAAACTCCTGCAAGATATGTTCATTAAAAAAGAGATTTGATAAAAATATATATGTTATCTTAGTCTCAAAGAGTTGACACGTGTAAACTCTCAAACATTCGGAAGTGTATGGAAACTATAGTAGCTTAAAACACTGCAGTTGAGATGGTAAATACTGATTGTTTACCTGTTGTTTACACATGAACTTGTAATAGAAACCAACCACAAGCAGGGTGATGGTACTGAAGATGTTTGCCGCCAGTTTGCGCAGGAATGTTGCGGAAGGAGCAGCAGTTGCAAGAAAGATTTTAGGAGCATACTATTTTTTGCAAAATGATAGTTGTATTTGGGAAACTGTGGTATATAGTTCAACCCTGTAAATTTGCCCAAAAAATAATTGCCGATAATGCATTAGTGGAGTTAGTGGGCTTGGCTGTTGTAAATGAGGTTGCCCACGTACTGGGGTAGTACGAAATACAAAAAAATAAAAATAAATAACTGTTGACTGCCCATGTGGTAATAAAATTGAAGGGGGTGAAATAGGAAAAAAAACACTTGAAAGTACAGATGTCATGAATCTAACAATTGGACTACAAAATATGTAAACTTTAATTGACTGTATTGTCATTCTTCCTGCTTTCATATCTATTAATAGATTGTTCTATTTTGATGTTAAAATTGTTAAAATTGTTTCATTTTGATCACCTAACAAATGAAATCCATTAACTTATAATAACTGCCTAACATCAGTTTTTAAAATACTAATTTAAAATATTCAGTAATTAGTCAAATTTACATAGAAAAAATTATGACTAAAACTGTTTATTCAACGTAAAAAAATGAGCACATATTTTAAATTCACTAAGAGACAACCAAATAGTTTAAATTATGATTTTAAAGTTGATATCATATAGTTATTTTAAATTAAAAAAATTAATGAAGTGAGAATAAAAAATTAAATTTTTTTAATATGTTGAGAACCAAAATAAATTTCTTATAATAAGTTTATGTTCAAAATATAATAACAAATACTCAAGGACTAAAAGAAAATAATAATTAAGTATTAAATTGATACAATTTATCCAAATTATTTCCTGAATAAAAGGTGATAACTAATAGAGAGATTGCCTATCATCCATTGAGTGTATGTTTGGTTCTGAAATGCATTTGTCTGGTTTTGATATACAATTGTCTATAATGATGATCTTGTGGATTTGAGATACATTTATTTTGTTTTGATTATATGTTTATTTATGAGATGCATTTATCTTGTTCTAAGATCATTTATCTAATGTTGAGATTATATTGTCTAATTCTAAGATATAATTGTTTCACTTTAATTGGATATATATTTTTGAGTTTCAATAGTTCAATTCTAATATGCATTTATCTAGTTCCTATAAAATTCATCTAGGATTAAGATCAATTTTTATATACATTTATTTAACTTTGATTACATGCCTATTTCCGATATTTGATTGACTGAAATTCATTTGTTTATAATTAAGATAAACTTATCTGAATTTGAAATATGCTTTTTTATTTTAATTTTATGTTCAGTATATATATATTAAATGATTTAATATTATATCAATCTCTTAACATTAAATATTTTATTTTTTTAATCCTTAACTTATTAACAATTATTTTTTTATCCTAAAAATATTAAAAACATTTCAGTTTGGTTCATCTCCAAAAAAACGTGAAAATGATATCACATATTATACTTTTAAAAAATCTTCATTCTAATTTTTACTTTCCTAAAGATCATTTCTCCAATCACATATTATATTATATAAATGTTAATTAAATTTTTAGATTTATTAATTTAAGTTTTAAAAATATATATTAGATGAGTAAATTTCATGAACAGTCTATTAACTTTAAATAGCATACTATTTTAGTCACTAACCTATTAATTGTTCTATTTTAGTCTAATGAGTAAATTGCATAAAAAAAATCTCAAATCTTTAATTTGGGTTGCAAATACATCTCTAACATCTCAGTTGTTATTTAATGGTTCCAAATGTTTTCCCTCCATTGCAAATTCGTCTCTGGCTCTAGGCTAGACCAAGTTGGTATAAAAATTTGATTTATAAAGAGAAAAAAAAACTGATAATTTACATAGTCTATTAACCATCAACAGATTATAGTACAACTTTGAATTTAGTAGAAAATAGTTTTCAAATAGTTTGAATTTATTAACTCTCACATAACTATCTGACATCAATTTTTTAAGTTCTAATTTAAAATATTTGGTAATTGTATTTCCATTAATTCAAAGTGTGCCATAAATTTTTTGATAGTTAATGGACTATATAAAATATTTTTTTCCCCTACAAATCAGTTTTTTATACCAACTCGGTCTAAAATGGGGCCATGGATGAATTGTAATGAAGAGAAAAGGTTTGGGACCATTAAGCAACAAGTGAGACATTAGGGATGAATTTGCAACTCAAAACTTAAATGTTTGAGATTTTTTTTTGCAATTTACCCTAGTTTAAATCCATAAAAAATGTTTCACTTTGGTCCCTTACCAAATGGAATCACATATCATACTTCCACAAAATATTGGTCCTAACTTTTACTTTCCTAAAGATCATTTCCTGAATCACATATTATTCTATAAATATTACTTAAATTTCTAGAATTATTAATTTAAGTTTTAACAATAAATAAAGCATATGATGTTATAATTATAATTTTATTTATATTTATTCTACATTATATAATCAATATCTTTTAGCATTTCTTTATCTATGCAGTATGGATTCAATGATTTTTTTTTTGTATTCCCATGCATCACATATGTATGATGAGAATGAAAATATAATGTCATATAAGAATCCTTAATACATGTATATCTATATATATTTAATGAACAAAGAAAACTAAAGGTTAAACTACAAAGACTATCCTACTATTCTATGAACAATGAGATGAATAATTTAAATGTTATTTACAAATCCCTAAATGCATGCTTATGCATAATGATCAACAAAATTTTATGGTGGAAGCATAAAAATTTTGCTCTTATCCAACCAATTTGTCTCATTCCTAAAGTATTATATAAGTTATTAATCATCATATCCTTCCATCTAAAGAGAGTCGAACACTTTTGTCTCCTCTTACAACACTTCTTCATCTACAATTTCTTTTTGAGATTTTTTTTCTCTCAAACAAAATGCCCTGAAATCCTCTTAATTTTAAAGAAATTCTTATATTTCTTCAAACACCTTATGTTTGCTTTCTTTATCAGCTTTAAACATCTCGACTATTAATAATTTTTACTAATTTAGTCAATTTGAGAATAGTCTTTAAATTTGTGTTTCCTCTATCAACAAAGATAATTTTAATGTCTACAACAGTCTTTACTTTAATTCAATGTCATCTATTTTATTTCTGTAGATGACAATTTTTTTTCTTCTTCACTTGGTTTCAGCCTTTTTATCATAAATACAATACAAAAACAATCTTCCGCCTATTTTATGACAATTTATAAAATAGTGATCAACAGATGCCATGAATAAAGTGATTAAAAAACTCACTTTTCAACCTTAAACATCTCAACTATTAATAATTTATGCTGATTTAGTAAATTTGAGAATAGTCCTTAAATTTGTGTTTCATTTATCAGTAAAGATAACTTTAATATCTATAATGGCCTTTATTTTAATTCAATGCATCTATTTCACTTCTATATATGACAATTTTTTTTTTCTTCCTCACTTAGTTTCAGCCTTTTTATCTTGAATACATTACAAAAGTATTCTTCTACCTCTTTTATGACAATTTATAAAACATTGATCAGCACATGCCATGAAGAAAGGTTCTAAAAAACTCACTTTCTCAGGTCCTACAAATGATTCAATAACTGTAATTTCTTTAATATTTTTTTTCCACAACACAGTCAGTATTCAATTTTGTTTTTTTGTTTTTAAAAATAAAATCTGTTTTTACCACCTATTTATAAAAATATACTCCTTCCATCCCAGTTTTGTTGAAACATTTCCCTGAGCATGGAGATTAAGGTGTATGTAATTTGTGTTAATTTTTTATGTAGTAGAAGTTTAAATAATGATTAAAAAAGAAAAGATTTTTTTTTTGGGTTTTGTGCAATGAGAGATTGAGTGGATATTAAAAAAAGAGTCTTTATTGGGTTTTGTGTAAAAGGATTATTTAATTGTTTAAACTTTTCCAAAAGAGAAAACGTTTCAACCTTTTGGGACATCCAAAAAAGAATATATTTCAAGTAAACTTGGATGGAGGGAGTATTAGTGTATAAAATAAATAACTTTTCTTTATTTTTGTTGATTTTAAAAAACATAAAATTTATATTGCTCCATAATCGCACACTTTATCGAAATTTCTAAATTTTCTATAATAATTAATAATAATAAAATACTCGAAATATCTAAATTTTCTATAATAATTAATAAAAAAAAAATACTAGCCTCGTATGTCACATGAACATGCTTACCTAGTTCATCTAAATCTTTTTTTATCTTTTAATGATGTTCGTTAGTGAGTGTACATAATTAACAAAGGCGTGAAATTTTGAAATGTTATTTTATCCGTTGATATTTAATGACGGGCACGTGACGGCGACCTGGTGGGATTTGACGTGAGCGGTGAGCCCGGAGGAGAGCCACGTAAGAGAGAAAAGGGAGCCGTTGATTAATTGGAGGCATAGACGGTGATGCGCGTTTCACGGTAGGGAGGAGAAAGTGACATGTGATAAGGCGGAGCTGACGTGGTTTGAGCAGACCAAACATCGTTGCCGACAAGGTGACGTGCGTTTGCAGGCGCATCGTGGTACTGTACAACCAATGGTCGCGACCTATTGCCCTATTCTGGGTAAATTACAAAAGCCACATTGTGATTTTATCTAACCTACACTTCACCCCCTCCATTTTTAAAAACGTACATTTTATCCTATACTTTCTTTATAATGTCTAACAACAATTTCTGAAACCTTAAATTAAATATATTTTACTATTTGATAACCATTTTTCAGTAATTTAAAGAATTTTGATATTTTTTTCATGGCTAACTAATTTTCAAAAAATATTGATATGTATTTATAGGAAGAAAAATATACTTACAGAAAAGAAACATTGAGAATTTAAAATGTCTAGTAACTATAAAAAAATATTGAAGAAACCGATATTACAGGAAGATAACTATCATATAATTTAAATTATAGTTTCAGAAGTTGTTATCAGACAGTAAAAAAGAATTAGGGGCAAAGTGTAGATTTTTAAAAATAAATGGGATAACATGTATGTTAGGGTAAACTTCAGGGTAATTGTTTGCCGTATTCTAGTACGATTATTTTCATTTTCAAATAAACGTTTCCCATACACAACTTTAAAAGCACAAAAAAAAATTATTAATATACTTATTTTGTACCATATTTTTTTGAAACACTCACTTTTTAGCAATTAATCTATAATTTTTTATTTTTCATTTTTAGTATATAAATAAAAAAAATTATATAAATGATAAACAAAAACCTATAGTTTCCAATTATATTTTTAAATTTTTTTTTCTAACAACCAATAATATAAATAAATTCAAATTAAACTATTTCAAAAAATTAATTGTTTCAAACAATATAAAACAGAGGTAGTAGTAAACATGCTCTCTAGGTCTTCCATATTGTTTTGATTGAGTAAATTGCATAAATGGTCCCTAACCTTTAGTTATTATTTTTTTTAGTCACTAACCTATTGAATGTTCTATTTTGGTCCTAAACCTATTAAAATTTTTCATTTTAGTTTCTCACCAGATTAAATTCATTAACTCAGAATAATTGTCTAACAAAAACTTTTAAAATTCTAATTTAAGTATTTGGTAACTATCTTTCAGTAAATTTAAATAGTTTAATATTTTTTTACAGTAAATAGACTATTTAAATTATTAGTTTTTTCTTTCTGAACGAAATAATTTTAATTTACAGAGAAAAAAAAAAGTGATTTGAATTTTTCATTAACTATAAAAAAAATTATTATACAAATTAAATTTATTGTAAGACAGTTACCGCAAAATTCAAATTATGATCTAAAACATTGTTATAAAAAAATACTTTGATTTAACAAATTTCATCAAAATTGGGACCAAAATGAAACATTTTCCATAGATTTAGGACTAAAATGAAATGTTTTAATAAGTTTATGACTAAAACAGAATATTCAATAGGTTATGGATTAAAAGGAAACAATGATTAAAGGTTAGGGACTATTCATGAAATTTACTTTGTTTTGATTGAAAGTATAATTTAACACATATATATATGTGTGTGTGTGTGTGCGCGCGCGCGCGCATATTTATATATAGCAACTGTAAGTTGACCAATTCATTGAAGGGTTTTTAGATTTTTTTTCTTGATAAAATAGTACTCCCTCTGTCCCATATTCTTTGAAACACTCATTTTTTAGCAATTAATCTATGATTTTTTATTTTCAATTTTTAGTATATAAATAAAAAAAATCTGTATATAAATGATAAATAAAAACCTATAGTTTTCAAATATATTTTTTTAATTTTTTTTTCTAACAACCAATAATATAAATAAATTCAAGTCAAACTATGGCCAAAAGTCAACTGTTTTCAAACAATATGGGACGGAGGGAGTATATATACTTGAGGTATAGGCAAGTATAGGCTAGTGTGTTCGGCTAATATTTATAACATATATTAGCCGAACACACTAGCCTATACTTGCCCATACCTCAAGTATACATACTATTTTATCAAGGAAAAAATCTAAAAACCCTTCAATGATTCGGTCAACCTACAGTTGCCCGGCCATATTGTTTCAAAATATATTTTACATACCTTTAAGGATTTCTGAAAACTATAGCCATACCTAGGTTGCTCAGTTTGGATTGGGGGTGAAAATGAGTCGGGCTGAGCCTAGGCTCAAGCTCGGCCCCTTTGTCATTTAGTACTATCCGGGTTCAAACTTGAATTGCTTGGGCCCTAATTTTTTAGACTAGAGCTGAGCTCAAGCTTTTGAGCTCGGCCCAAAAGCTTGTTGGGCTTAAATGACATATATAAATCTTTAGTGCCATAATTACAACTTAGATGAAAGACAAAGATTGAATCTATAATTTTTAATATAGATAACTAGAAAAGAAAAATTAGGAAACCTATCTCAAACTTTTTGATCCTTTGCTATTCTACCCTAATTTTGTGAACTGCACAACTTAGCCATCGTCTTCCTTACTTTGACTAGGGAACCATCGTAGTTCATCCTTAACTGCTTGTCAGGTCAATTTATAGGCCACTGTAGTCCAACTTATGAGAGATTCAAGAAAAAACTCAGATAAATCAAGAATTTGACGGTGACAAAGATTCACGATTTAGATGTGGTGAAGATTTGTGATCCAGCGGTGGCAAGATTTGCTTGCTACTGACCTATGTTTGGGTTTTTGCTATCCGCGTGGGGCTACTGTCTTTTACTCGTGTGGGGCAGGCGATCGTCGTGCACTCGAATTGCCGAGAGCTCAACCCTGCAACCACGGTGGAGATCATCGTCGACATAGGGCTCTTGTCATTGTGCCACTGACTGTTTCTTCCTGCCTGGGGCTGAACAGATTATGAGCGTGGTGCGTGGGATGGTGAGAGAAGAGATTGGTCACTGCTCTTTGTTAGGAAGAACTGATGAAGGGAGAAGGAAAGGGACTAAGGGAGTGAGACTGGGACTGGGATTGACTAAGGCCTAAGGGTAAGGGAAAGTAAGTAACAGGCTTGATTAACAAAAGGCCCAGGAGACAAAACATAGGGCCTGTTAGCCCCTCGAGCTTAAGCCAAATATTAGTAGGCTTAAACTCGACCCGAAATAAACTCGAGCTTGAAAAAACCTAACTCAAAAAACCATTACTCGAGCTACTTGAACAAAGCCCGCCCTCTTTTGACCCCTAGTTTGGACATTAAAACCTTATGATATACATAATCAAGAATTTGGGGGCCTCACATTATTTTCAAGTTATAAAGCCCATTAAATGTTTCATACCCAACCAAGCTCAATCATTTTTCTTGTGGAAATGGATCCACAATAATACAAGTGTTCAAGATCTAATGGTTCTAAGAGCAACCACCTCATTCGATGCTTTAAATTTATAAGGCACACAACCCAAAAAACCTATATGAAGGTATTCATTATTATTTATTAGGTATGAGATCATTTTTCTTGGTATTCGCACATTCGTTAGAAATTCTACTCACTTGAATGTCCTAGAATCATCTGTAGGCTTCTATGCTCCTCTATCTAAAGCGTACTCATGTGAAGACCTGCATTCCCTAGTGTTAAGGCTTAGTACTACAGTTAGTGCATGATCACTGCCCATTAGTGATTGGAACATCAAAGGCCTAAAGCCTCTTTTTCCCCCTGAACTTTGTTAACTTGGATCTTTTACCTCATAGACTTCAACTCGGTTTGACTTGCCACTCAAACTTTGCAAATTGAGACTATTTACCTTTCAGCCCGGTTAAATGGAGAATGCGTGCTAAAATAAAAATAAAAGGAAAATTGAAAGGCTAACTAAATCATTTGTTTAATGATTGATCCTTGTGAGCAAATAATAAGTACAAATGTTTCGGTTTCACATTTGAGACTGCCCATATTTCCCTTGTCTTCGCCTATAAGTTTGTGTTAAGGCTTTTTATTGTTTGCTCACAAGAGTCAATCATTAGACAAATGATTTAATTAGCCATTCAAATTTTTTAATTTTTATTTTAGTACACATTTTTCATTTAATTTGAGCGATGGGGTAAAAGGTCCCAATTTTCAAAATTTGAGGAGCAAGTCGAACCGAGTCAAAGTTCAAGGGGTAAAATGTCCGAGTTTTCAAAGTTTAGGGGGCAAAAAGGGTTAGGCCTAATATCCAATAGATAATACTATTGATCGAAAAGAATGTTTAGCCTAATATATGACTAAATATAGTGTTCTACAGGATTTAGAAAAATATGATGATATCATCTATTCTAAATTGTCATATTCACTTATTGTTTAATAAATTGTTAAATTCAATTATTTGTATTTGACCTAACACATTATTTGGTCATTTGTGTTTTATGTTTAACATTCAAATCACTGGTAGTATGATAAGCAGCTTTCAACATCCAAACTAAAGGATATGTCTATTTAGAAAAAAAAAAGATAAAGGTGTAACTACATACATACATACATATATACATATATATATATATATATATATATATATATATATATATATATATTTAAGGAGATATTTGTAGTATAAGGAATAGGAGAAAAGTATATTTTTTCAAGACCTAAAGGAGATTGAACTAACATTTAATGACATTGTTTCAGAGTAGGGGGAGGGGGATAGACTTGAACCCTAGCGGTGGATAGAACCAAATGTCCCTTCAACCAAGTGAACTCGGCTTTGCAAGCTAATATGTTTTTGAAACATAGGAGTCGACACTCTTCAGATTGGGGGAACCTCACAACAGTTTAGTATTTTTCCTTCTATTTATAATATTTATTTAACAAGAAAAATAAAATTTTTATTTTATATGAAAAATAAAGAGATTTGCCCATAATATCAGTAAATTTAGTGAGACTTGTACCTAAACGTAATTAAAAAAATAAAATAAGAAATTTATTGACATTGTCTGATTATGCAAGGAACGGTTAATATGACTGTCGCATCACTGACCATTCAATAGGTCACACACTTTCATTAGAAGGTTGGTGACGCAATGGTCACGATGATTATCGGTTACCATAGAATTTTCCTTGTCCACATGATAAACAATAAAATGAGTAAAATTGATTCTTTATATAGTATGATATAAAAAATGGAAAAGGTTGAAAGACAATTGTCATAATAATAATCATTCTCCCTATATGAATAAGTTCAAGTTAAATTTAAATTAAAAAAAAATGAAATGTTTCAAACAATATACAGTGATAGAAGCACTTACTAATTTTAATACAGCTCACCAATAGGACATAGACTGACAGACATACTTCCATTGGGAGGCTGAGATTGTACCATGAACGTCTCCCTACCATAACCCTATAGGGAAAGAAGCATTCTTCTTAATATTCCTTTAAGAAGTTAATTAGTACTAAGCAGCATATACTATTATTTAATTCAGTGAAAAGTTTTGACTGTAATTATATTTATCATTTTCACAGGATTTCATATTTTTCAATTACACAGCAGTAAATATTTTTTTGCTACAGTAAAAAGAACTAGACTAAAAATTGTTGAAATTTTCTAAAAGAGTTTTAAATAGTTACAAATCACCAGATCCTCTCGTGCCGGCAATAGGCCAACACAGTCGAATAGGTTAATAGACGCTACGCGGCATTTTTTTTTTAAAACAACCCCTTGGTATTGGCCTTTGTGTCCAAACTTTGTACTCTGTATTGGTGTAAATGTATAGGATCTTTATTAAGTAACTCAAGCTCAAGTGGTACTTAGTGGGCTTTGGTTCAGCCCTGGCACAGCCCCTTTACACATAATGAGCGCAGTGTACCACACTCCACCAAATTTTACTCCATTACCATGTCACGGGAATCTCATCAATTTACTCGTAAACCAATAAGTGAAAACTAGCAAAATACACCGACCCCAAAAAATGTCACACGTGCAAATCCAGGAAATTTTTAAGTGAACCCCGATGGGTCTGGGGGAGGGGGTGTTAAGATATCATATATGTACGATAATGACAATTAGGCAGCGCCAAATCAATATCTATGAACCTCAGCGATCTCTTACGGTGTATTGATCTCGAGAAATCGAAGAAGAACAAGAAGAACTGCTCTTCAAAGGCGATGATGACCTTAGTAACTCCTGCCCCAGTAGCTCCACTTCTTCGCTGGCTTCCCAGAGGCAAAGCATTTGGTACCTGTGGTGATTTAACGGAGTGGACCATATCAACCGTTAACAAACAAAATCAGTACTCTTCAGTATTCTGAGATTCGTCCATGCAATAGTGCTGATAAATTGCATGTGCAAGCTCCATAAACAATCGTGAATGAAATGTGAAGAAGTACCTTCAGGGAGTTCAGGCTGCTCAAACGGTGTACAAAGGGTCTTGGCTGCCCCCATCTCTCCCTTCGTCTGCAGTTTAACATCTTTCTCCACTTCCTATAAACGTATATGGAAAAGAAAATGAGGCACCCCCATCACGCACAGACAATAGTTCCTATGGCAGCAAAATGAGCCATATATACAACAAAAAGATTGGATGACTGAAAACCACTGGAAGCAAATGCTAAAACTCATAACACAAGGCAATGGGCTAGACCTTGTTTGACAAGTGGATAAGAAATTCTACCTTGAGTCTACCAATTTATATGGAAAAAAATGAACAAAAGCAACTTCTCCGATTGAATTACTCACTAAACGAAATGCAGTGAAAATCCTCATAAACAATATACCTCCTCGTCACACCATGGTGCTAAGATTAGTTTCTTTTTCCCAAGTGCAGCCGTAAACTCGTCCCAAGTCTGCACAGTTTGAACACAAGCATCTCTCTTTTGCTTCGCCGCATCATAAAGGCTTTGCTGAATCTTATCCAGCATATCTTTTACTTGTTCGACCAAGAAGACTCGAGAGATATCAGATTTTGCTCCATTATCACGACGAACAGCTCTCACCTAATCAATGGAATAAGAATGGAACTGTTTTTTAATTCTATGTGCAACTGTTTGAATGAGACCTAGGTAAAATATAATTGAGAGGGAGAAAGAGAAAGCATGGACAGTGTTTAACGTTTAGGCTACAACTATGGAAGAATGAACCTTTTTAAACCTGATTATTAGCCAAGTCTCTTGGCCCTATTTCAATTCTTAGGGGGACGCCTTTCATTTCCCAGTTAGAATACTTCCAGCCCGGAGAGTAGTTATCCCTAAGATCAGCTTCTGCAGAAATACCAGCCTCTGACAAGGTAGCCACAGTGGCATTGCAGGCATCAAGAATACCTTGAGTGTCAGCATCTTTATATGGCACTGGGATCACAATGACTTGAACAGCAGCCACTTTAGGAGGGAGCACTAACCCTTTATCATCCCCATGAACCATCACCATAACTCCAACCTGCAGAAAGTTGTAGGAAATTAACAGACATGGACAACACATTAAAGAGAAACATCACTATCGTGAAAAAAGGGGGGCATAAATCCACAAGGCATTTCATTTACTTATGAACAAAAATTTTTACAATATCAGGGGTAAGATAGGGCAAAAATTTTACCGTTCTTGTGCTATAAGCCCACGAGTTTTGCCAAACCATACCCTTCTCTCCCTTCTCATTCTCAAAGAATATCTCAAACATTTTCGCAAAGTTTTGGCCCAAGCAATGAGAGGTAGCACCTTGTATACCACGACCAGTGTTTGGAATAAATGCCTATCACATAACACAAGCATGAAGATGACAGGTTATAGTGAAAAGAATAAATTCATGCTTTCAGTATCTAAATAGCTACCTCCACACTTGTTGTGTATAGCCCACCAGCAAACTTCTCCAGTTCACTCTTTCGGCCTTTTATGACAGGAATAGCCAAGAACTCTTCATAAATTCTTCTATAGAGCTCCAATATTTGAAGAACCTGAAAAGCAAATGATAACCAAACAGTCATATATGTGGTCTTGTGGAGGTTCATGAACAAAGGGCACCTGGAAGTGCCTGAACATGGAAAGGCATTAACATACTCAAAACTGAACACACCATGAGAGGCAAAAGCTTTCAACAATTGTAATGACAAAGTGCAAGACATTTGACTTTTCTGTTTAATTGGCGAGACAAACAACAACCATTACTTCGGGAAAAAATGCAACTTATTATGAATACAAGTTAAATTAACATATCATTGACAATGTTCTTATCTGGAGAATGAGAAAGGGCAGAAAGACAGTAAGGCATGGGTATAAAGTAACAGCAAGGACTATAAAGCATACATATGATGGTATATCCTTTCCATTATTTTATCTTATTTTCTTCTGTTGAGGAAAGAAATGATTGTAATAAAAGATTATAGCTGACATTGGAAGGAAACAAGGAGACATTGATTTCAAATAAAAAAAGAAAAAAGATTGCAGGAATATATATAAAAACAGGAAGGAACATTGAGCAATTGATGCACATAACCATGTGTCTGCCTTATGAATAAAACGCAATAAAACATCTACAAGATCCACTATGTATTTCTATATTCTATCATTAAACACAATAAAACATCAATAAGGTCCACCATGTATGTCTATATTCTACCACTATTTTCGTTCTGTGGAGGTGGATACTAAAGAAAGATGGTGATTTGATGTTTGAAACAAAAGGAAGTAATTTCAGATCAAGCCAAAACTTAAAAAACGACAGAATCAGAATTATCAAAATAAATAATGATGATAATACATGACAAATACTATCATTCACAAATCACCAATGATGAAACTTTAAGCCTGTCATCTTACCTCTGTTTCTGCTTCTTCTTGAGTGGCAAAAGCAGTATGCCCCTCCTGCCAAAGGAACTCACGACTCCTACAATCAGAAAATAAGATCGATTAAAATACGCATGAAATTGGCAGAAAACAAGGTCCAATCTTATTGAGAAACAGACACTATTGAAGTCATGAAAAGAGGAAGGCTCAAAGAAACTACCTAATAAAAGGTGTGGGATTGCTGAATTCCCATCTAACGACATTGCACCATTGGTTAAGTTTCAAAGGCAAGTCTCGATGGCCCCTTATCCATTTGGAATAGTAAGGATACATCACTGTCTCACTCGTTGGGCGAATTGCAATAGGCACTTCCAGCTCACTCTTCCCTGATCTAGTCACCCAGGCAACCTGAAAATTTGTTTTTTTTTTTTTTGTTTGGGTGGGGGAATATTTTAACAAGATGAAGAACACTACCTCATTGGAACATCACATCAATTCTAAACTTCAAAATCAAATTAATGAGAAGATACAAAACTGCATGAATTTTTTAGAGCATCATCCTGCTTCAAGGGCAGCTGCATCAAGGCCTATGAAGTCTTACGGTGATAAGAAAATGGTAGCCATTTGGGATGTTATTAAGCACATAGTCTTCTGGATATTCTAGTCATTACTGCTAAGGATCAGTACTAGGGAACTTCCTATTTATGTTTTAGATACATTAAGGTTCTTTAAATCCCTGCCTTTCTAACTCTGAAGACAACATATTACAAGGAAATTTAAACAAACTAATTTGGAATAGGATTCATCGTCTGAGAAATTGATTAAGAATTTGTGATCCACATGAAATCCTAATAGATGGTCCTCAAAACATTCCAATTCTCACCTCTGGAGCGAAGCCTTCTACGTGATCCTTCTCTTTCTCCAAAACAGTAGGCGATACAAAAACAGGAAAATAGCAGTTCTTGATTTTCATTTTCTTGATCTCAGCATCGAAGAAACCCTGCATAATATGGTAACCGCTAACCACAAGAAGAAAAGAAAATAGAAATTTGGAAAGAATCAATCAACTGCTACGTTCTTTCTACTTAAAAGTAATCTCCTTTAATTGAATTCTCGGATTGGCCCAAAGAATGAGTTTGTATATAGTTACAGGGTTCAGTTAATAAATGGTGATTACAAAAATGAGCAAGAAATTTAACTTTAAACAACTCACTTGCATGATCTCCCAAATTGAGATTGCCCATGGCCGGAGAATGTAGCAGCCAGAAATATCATAGTACTCAATCATCTCACTGTGGACAACAACCTACAACGCTCCTTCAATCAAATTCCACACATAATGCATAAACCAGTAAATCCTGCCAAACGAAGCAGCTTTTTTCCGCAAGGTCACTCGAAAAGGTCAAAAGAATGCATTTAACGAACTTATTACTCAGGCATATTCTTCATCCTATCAGCAATCACAGCAGATCGGAACCAACATTGTTTCACCACCTCCTAAATCTCCCAAATCAGAGACATACCAACGCGAAAATAGAACGCTAGATTTCATGTCTAAAAATAATGCATGTTCCCTACAACTTGAATTGCTCCAAACGGAAAGAGGAACAAACACAATGAAGGAGCTAATATGGATGAGATAACAGTAAGCTTCAAAATATGAAAGCAACTTCTCCAGAAAAGTTGCATTTAGAAAAAAGAAGAAAACACAGGCAAATCATGACTAGAACGAAGTGCCTGACAAACCTCAGAGTACCATTCTCCAAAATTTTCCTCCTTCTTATTGGTGAGACCCAGACCAGTCTCCTTCTTTACCTCCTTTTTGCTTCCTGGAGTGATTCAGAAGCAAGAAAGAGAAAAGAAAAAGGCAATCATAGAATCATGAATTGATCGAAAAGGATGCGAAGAGTGCAAAAAGAAGCTCGGTGACTGGATTTACTTACCGCCGGAAGGTTTCTTCCCCTTATCTCCGGCCATTGATGGGACGAATCTGCGTTCACAGTGGAGAGAATTGAGCAGAGTTGGGTTTGACGGCTGCTCTCCTCTGACTCTGTCTCGTCGCGCTTACTACTGCCTAGGGCGAACTCACAAGAGGCAGTCGCAACTGCATTTTGGTAACAACCTTTTTTACGGTAAAATCTCAATTAGACCCTTTAACTATAAGAGTATGACCTTTTAGCCTTTGTGCTGAAGTTGTTTTTAAAACGCTCTTAAACTTTAAGAGCAATTCGTTTTAATTCAAATCAACGAAGATCCAAAGAAAGAGATTACTAATTGACAAAGACGAAAAAAGAAATTATGAAGTCAAGGATTCTTTAACCTAAAAGCATCAATGGCTGCGAAAATGCATATCACGAAATTGAGTTAAAATCACAAAAAAAAAAAAAAAATGGAAGAAGCAACAGAAAAGGCATAGTCTAAAAAAAGATATAAATAGATGGTGATCATCCAACATTTCAACCATTATGAATTATTTAAGAGCAATAAAATAACTTGGCCTATAAGAGCCAATTAGTAAGAAACAGAAAATGAATTAGATTGTGTTACAATTGAAAATATAGTTCACAGGAGAGTGAACAAAGCCCTGCTAGTTCATTTATAAAAAAAAATGAATCTCATGATGCAAAAGATTTCATGTAAACAAAAGATGGAATCAAAGATTGAAGGAAGAATTGGCTGAAAATAAAACCCAAAATAAGAAAAAAAGAAAAAAAAAATCTCATGAATCAAAAGAATTAAGGCTGAAAAAGATGCAAGAAAGTATTAAAGAGTAAGCATAAAATTGCTAGATTGATAGCACATGGAGAAATTCATCGAAGGAAAACAAAAGTAAAAGGCAAGCTTTCAAAAATCATGCAAAGTGAATTGATGAACCAAAAATTTTATAAGAATTGACTAACCTTAAGCAGTTTCACAGCAAGAGAAAAACTAAACAAATAGAATAGAAGACCATTGAGACACAGAAAGAAATGTAATAGTTACAGGTGAGGCATGTTCCATTCAAAGTAATTAGCTAGTTATAAGAATTGATGAACCAAAATTTTTATAAGAATTAAATAAGAACAAAAGAACTAAAAACAAAGTTGCATTACATATCACTATCTTCCAAGCCACTATCCTAACCATAAAGAAAGAAACAGGAAAAGAAAATATATATACAGCTAATTAGTGCAACTTCTTACCAAGTTAACAACTAATCTTTGGATTGAAACCAGAGAGTTGTTGTTGCCTATGTTGAGAGCCATTAAATCGAGAGGCGTTGTGCCTATACTTCACTTCAAGGACGTACGTCCGCATCATGATTATCCTCCTTGTCCTTCTAGAAATAAGCACAAAAATGTGCTTGACATATATATAGCGAAAGATAAATAAAGGAGAGAATAAGCCAGCTTAACATAAAAGTTTTAAATTTGAAGAAGAAGAAATACAGATAGTTACTTACATTGTAAATCTAGAAAGCTTTGCTGACATTTAAATTGTCAAAGATTAGATGTAAAACCTATGGTACACAAGTCAAAATAACTGCAACAAACATTAGAAACCGACCGTTTTCTATTATGTAACCATACCGATGAAAGCCACACAATTAACAACTTTACATATATAAAATTATTAGTAGACAATTTAACTCAAACAAATCAAATAAAAATTATAAAGCCAAGATTTGTTATTTAAACAAAAATCAAGGATCTTAAACTGGAAAAACCAAGAGCAAGACTATCAAAAAGTAAATGAATGGATGATTAGACATAGCCGCTGTGGGCTTCTTTTCTTTGGCCTTCTCTTCCTATGTTGCTCTTGTAGTTGCATGAATAACAAAACTGTAATTTTCAAGTAATTGGTAGATAAAACAAAAAGGGACAAAAACAAATAATTAAAAGAAAGTCATGCTCCCTATATTTTCAGTGATGGTCAATCCTGATACAATGCATCTCTTAGAAGCTAAATAAGTGATAGGTATAGTGTTGGCCTACAATGTCAAAAGGATGAAAAAATCAAAGGACACATGCATGCACTGTCTTCCAAGTATCTGAAAAAGTGCAAACTTTATTATCTAAAAAGAACTGAACTTCAGCCATGGGATAAAAAAGAAAAGAAAAGAAATAGGCAAGTATAAGTTACAAATAATTAAACAGCTACTATTCCTTATCCAAATCATTAAGCTAAGGGAAAAAACCCCGTTACCTTAAATCCAAAAGCAAAAGAAAGAAGAAAAATTTTCCCAACCTATGTGGAAAAAATTTCAAGAAAATATATACTATATTTTTTGCTTGAAAACAACCAACATATAGCATTCAACCATCTTGATGCTCAAATAAAATTAAGTCTTAAGGAAAAGAAAATAGCCAACAAATGTTGGAAAACATTAGCAAAATAAAAAAAATTGAAAAATGAAACTACCTAAGCATGGTTGGAGAGTGAAACACCCTTCCCACCCTTATAGCCTCCTTTTTAAATCTAACCAGTTTTTGTCAGTCCAAAATTAAAACTCTTATGTATTTATCTCTTTCAAACCAAATGTCAAACACTTCACGATCAGTCATCGGATCAAGAACAAAGTCTTGCCTCCTAACCCTTCTTAATATGGCAAAGGGCTAGCAAAGCCTAGCTTGTCTTACTCCTCAAACTCAACCCATCTCCTCTTGAGATCTTGATCTCACATCTCATGTTCTCTATCTGATATGCTTTATCTCGAGCTTGCCAATCTCAAGAGGAGATGATTCTTCTGCAATCACAAACACCCTCATAATTGAAGCACTATAATCTCTGAAACACAAATAAAAATCAAATAAAGAATCCAAAAACCCATTACCCCATATCAGCAAAACACAATAACCAATGTTGATATTTAGAATATAGTAACAATACTATACAGCTTCTTAGTTTGTTGGAGGAATACACTTGCTGTTAATTGTTTAGATGCTACCATGTCTTGACAAGATTGGGCTGTGGATCTTCTCTAACACAAACAAAAGTTGTATATGAGTCTTTGTAGAGCTTTTTGTATATATATTATTATATAGAGCATTTTGTTATCTTGAAACAAATACTCAATCTTGTGGTGCAATGCGTTAGAGAGGTGAAACCACTTTATTCACTACCTAAAGTTAGACAAGTTAAGTTTCAATCTCAATGTCTTCTCTTTCTTACGCCTATTCAATTTTTTTTTTGAAAATAATCACAGCAAAGGTCCTCCCATGAGATTTTACTGTTAATAGAGTATGGGATCCTATTAAAAATGTTGTAGTAGTAGTAGTCACTAACTGATCTCTATTAAACAAGATCGATACCCTCAAATGTATCTTTGGTGGCAGAATTGATGACAATTCTTGAAATCATCAAAATCATTGAGCGGGATAGTGATTCTTACTGCACAATCTTATAAGATTGTGTGCATCTCTTAGCAGTTACTCACCCTTCAACTTCAAGTGCTAGTATGGACTTCAGCTTTAGTGCACGACATCTTCGCCAGGATTAGGAGGCTTGATGAAGTTACTTTAGTGGCGGTGTCCTTGTCATCCATTGCTGTAGCTCATCATCAAGTTATAATAGTACTAATTTGTTCAGCTTATTTTATTTTTATTTTTATTTTTTTAAATGCAACTTTAGTTTTTGAGTAAGGTCAAAGAGGATGTGGAAATGTTACACAGACAAAAGTCTTCATGGGAGACAACTCAGCCTATAAAGCTCCCTGGAGTAGGATAGTAGCTCAGAAGCTATTTTGCATTAGTTTTAATATATTATTCTTATATAAAGTAATTGTTCGACAAAACTATTAATTTATTGAAATTCTATATTTTATGAAGTCCAAACAGTAAATTCACAATAATTTTTTTAAAACAACATATATTTTATTATTATTATTTTTCTTTTTAGGTTAGTTAAGTTAAAAAAATAATTAAAATTTTCTTTTTTAATTTTTTAAAGTGAACAGATTCATTAAATTGATAATTTGAAATAACAAAGAATAATAAATAAAATTAATGCAAAACTAACTCATTTTAAGTTTTTAACTGCGCATGATTGTGATTATCAATGTTATAGAACGCAAATAAACAGTGGAGTTATAATATCTCATCCTAAGCTAAGCACATCCCACTAAGTAAGGGAGTGCCGTCATATGTATCCCTTCGGCCCTCCCCTTACAAAAACCCAAAAAGCACATGGAGAAAAATGGCTCTAAACTCAAAAATAATATACCCTCGTGTCTGAAAACAACAAAATCACGATTCAAAAAATTTCCGCCAACTCGTTTCTTCCTATCAAAACGAGGAAGGTACGCGCCCGGAAACTTCCCCTGGTTCCCCTCTATCCAAAGACACGATTAGTTACCGTAATATCTCCAAGTTGAAATTTGAAAACATCCACGAAAAATCATCACAAAATCCAAACTGTTGCTACTAAAATTACTAACCTTTGACACCTTGAACAACCTCACGTGTATAAAGAGCAGGGCCACATTCCTTAGCAGCAACGACAAACTCCTTTAAGATCCGGATAAGGTCCAGAGATTACACTTCTGGGTCAGACAGAAATGGGTGTTTATGTAATTACAACTAGTTTCCTGTTCAAGTTCCTGCGAATTTTGGCCATCCTCTTGGTGGCGACTATGCCAATGTCCAGATGTTTAAGTAGGTCCGAATGCGAATTCAAAGCCATCTTCAACTTTGGCGACTCCAACACCGACACCGGCGGCTTCTGGGCGGCGTTCCCCGCTCAGAACCCACCGTGGGGAATGACTTATTTCAAGAAGCCGGCCGGGCGTGCTTCCGACGGACGAGTCATTCCCGATTTCTTGGGTACGGTACTGTCTCAGTTTTATTTTGTTTTCATACTCCAGTAATATAAATGTATTCTCTTTAATTTGCATGATTTGGTTTGCAGCCCAGGCTTTGGGATTCCCAAAATTTGTGAGCGCATATCTACAAGCTATAGGATCAGATTTCAGGCAAGGAGCTAACTACGCAACAGCAGCATCGACGGTGCTACTGCCCAACACTTCCCTGTTCGTGTCCGGAATCAGTCCCTTCTCGCTCGCCATTCAGCTCAACCAAATGAAGCAGTTCAAAGCTCTCGTTGATGAATTCCACAACCATTCCTCTGGCTCTGGCCCTGGCCCTGATCAGAATAAGATTTCAGGTTCACAGCTTCCTTCACCAGACATTTTCGGCAAGTCGCTCTACACATTCTACATTGGCCAGAATGACTTCACTTCCAACCTGGCTGCCATTGGGGTGAAAGGAGTGATGCAATATGTTCCCGATGTCATCAACCAGATTGTTTGGACGATAAAGGAACTCTATGACTTGGGCGGCCGGACATTTTTCGTGCTAAACCTGGCGCCGGTTGGTTGCTACCCCGCCTTCTTGGTGGAGCTGCCTCATGAGAGCTCGGACATTGATGAGTTCGGCTGCTTGATCTCTATCAACAAGGCTGTGGTGGAGTATAACCTTATGTTGAAGGAAAGGCTCACTGACATCCGATTAATGCTACCCAATTCTGCTGTTGTATACGTCGACACAAGCAGGGTGTTGCTACAACTATTTCGAAATCCAACCCATCATGGTGCGTATAGGATTTAAATTATTAACCAACTCAATTCATCTCCACGAACATGGATCCTATATTGGTATTTTTTCATGTCACAGGGCTTAAATATGGGCCAAGGGCGTGCTGCGGGTATGGAGGCGGAGCCTATAACTTCCATCCCAAGGTATTCTGTGGGAACAAGATAGATTTGAACGGAAGAAATGTGACAGCAGAAGCTTGTAGTGACCCATACAATTATGTGAGCTGGGATGGAATTCATGCCACAGAAGCTGCAAACAGGCTCCTGACCAAGGCCATCCTCAGTGGCTCTATTCTTTACCCTCCTTTTCCTCTAAACCAACTCTGTGATCTCAAGCCCATCGCTTGACTGCTGCGATATATTTCGGCTGTTTTTGATCTTTCCTTTTCCTTTCTGATCTTCCCGTTAAAAATAGAGTTAGTTGGTGTGCCCTAGCTAGTTGTTAGCCCATTGTTATGGGGGAGGAGAAATATTCGGCTGGGAATGGGTAGTCCTGGGATATATATATATATATATAAAATATCAGGGTAGAATTTTTCTTTTAGATTTATGTGTTAATTGTTCATAGATTCAATCCATTATTGTTCTTGAGCTCTTCCTATTTTCTGGAGAGTAATCCTAAAGCTAAACGAATATCTACACATGTTGATGTGGTCAGCTGAGAAAGCCTTGATGCAAATAAAGTCTCAGACTCAGTGTGATGTGATGATGAAGCACTAGTTTAAGACCAAGAACTATAGCTCCACTTATAAATGTTAACCAACCAACCAATCAATGAGTTATGATCTATGAAATGAATCATGTGATTTAGTTTTGCTAGCTCTACTTACAAATTAAGTACAATCGATGGAAAGGCTAAAAATTGATAAGTCAAATCCAAAAAAAAAAAAAGAGAAGAAGAAAAATGTACTGCGTACATCAAGGAACATCATTGTGTTCAATAACAGGCTGAGTTCTTGTCATTGAAGCTGTGGGCATTTTGTTGTCCCCAACCCAGAAGGTCTCAAACGCTACATCTTTCTCAGATTCCTTCTCCATTTTCTTGATCCGTCTCTTCCTCACGCACCACAAAATAGAAACTCCAACCAAAACCACCAACAACACTAACCCCCCGATCCCCACCACGAGCCCCACCCAACTTCTCCCTTTCTTCTCCTTCCCCGGCTCCGGCGGTTTCTCCAACGGGACGACCACCGAGAAGTGTCCCGGAGCGTTTGTCTCGCACGCATTTTGGTCCGTCATGTTCTTCAACTCCACCAAACCACCCTCCCCGAATCTCACACACTGAAATGTCGTCACGTTTTGATAACTTTGATTCACAGTGCTTGCCAAACGGATCGAGATCGGATCACCCATTAGGCCGAATCCGAGCTTTTGAGAGCCCAATGCGCTTAGATTGCTCGCATCATAGAGATTGAACCCGACAACAGGTGCAACAAGTGAATATCCCGCAACTTTGTAGTACTCGTCCGACCAATTTCCCAGGTTGTCGACGAGAATAATGACTCTGTTCACGAATGGCCATGGCAGGATCTTAGGAGGAACCAGAATGTTGGCGGAGCTCAGCCTCAGATTCGCTCCTTGCTGCCAGAAGCTCTTGGTTCGCAATTTGATCGCAGAAACTTGCATGCCAGAGAAATTCGAAGGGAGAGGAATCTGGTAAGGAGTACCTGTGGGGTGGGACAACAATGATGCCTGGCCGGCGGCAAAGTTGAAGAAAGAGTCTAGAGAATCTGCGTCGTGAGAATCAGAGCCATGAACGAGGGACGAGAGGAATGAAAAGAGAATCAGAATGAGAAGAATAACGACGAGACAAGCTCTGTAATTGCAATACCCCATCAAGAAGAAGATCTCACCCAAACCCAATTCTCCTCCTCCTCATTTCTGAGTAAATTTCAGGATTCAAATCACTGGACTAGTGTGCTGGACAAGAGGGCCTGTTTATTGGGTTGACGATGAGAAGTCGAAAGAAAAGGTTTATGAGGTTGGTCGGGTGTGTCGCGATGCTGTTGGCATGGTCGGGCAGGCAGAGGCAGGGCAGAGAGGGGCGGAAACGAAGACAGAAAATGGTAACAAGAAAGAGTATTGTTTTGGGTTAATGCTCCCTCCTCCATCTCCATGTGTTGCTGATTCGTTGTTTCGGGTTACAAACAACACAAATGGTGAGTTGGTAAGATGAGAGAGAAAGACGCCGGGAAGGTGACGTTGCGTTGCCAACGAGGCTGACCGATCCTCCTCACTTGCCGACGCCAATTGTGCATCTTTCCATTTTGACCGCTTCCCTTTTCTTTCAACAACGTTTGTAAATATACATTTTTTACTATCGGTACCAAATAAAGTAATATTTCATTTATTTCACATTAATTGATGCTTTTATTTTTTTTTATTAAAATTTGAATTAAACATATTTATATTAATATGTATTAAAAAAATTTTAAAAATGATATTTAGAAACTATAATATTTAAAGTTTCATTTTTATATAAAATATTTATATTTTTATAATAAATTTTTAAAGAAAATAAAATTATAAATTAATTATTATGAATAGAAAAAGGGTCAGTTTTTATGAATTAGAGGAAATAATAATTTAGACTTTTACAAAATTATTACAGTAACATTTTTAATTCAAATTACTCATTTAACATATCACAGTTTTGTAGACATAAGATTAATGGGATTAAGTTTTAGCAATAATATGACTAACATGTCTTCTTTCATCCCACCCATTCTCTTCTTCCATCTCCCCCCATCTCTATCTGTCGTTTTCAGCCAGATTTGGACTTTAGTCTGGATCTGGCTGGTTCTCTTTCTATTTTTTTATTACATGACTGACCATATCAATGTTATTTATTAGATTTTTTTATATATGCAATCTCCTTCAAATCTTAGTATTCAAGAGTGATTCGAGACTCTCATAGAATAGACCTTCAATTGAAGATAGATGGCGATAAATCAAAGTTTTTTTCTTAAGTTTACCAGAATCTCATCTCTACTGGGGTGTCTCAACGTATGGCAACAGACATGAAGACGTTTACATAGAATAAAATCAGTCTTTTATGTTTTTAGGTTTTATAGATAGTTTTATTAAGACCTTTGATGTCAGATTGGTTTTAGCGTCGCTTGATTACTGTTGGTTGCAAAATACTATTTGACTTACTTTTAATTTGAATAATTCATCTTTTGTTTTAAAAAAATGATTAATGGGATCAAGTTCCTATAATATGAAACTTTTAACTATTACTCGAATTACATTATAACCAATAAGTCATTTTCCCTTTATAAGAAAATTAAAGACATTATCATAATTTTTTTTTTCCAAATGCTTAAACACCAACAAATTTTTCAGTTTGCACTAGTTAAATCTTTTATTGCTTCTATTTGGTATTAACGTTAATGATTAGCGTTAGAGTTTTTAAAAAATTATTTAAAAATAGCTTTTATTCTTTAACTTCAATAATTTCATCTTTACCGTTAATAAATTATCCAAAACTTTAACACTGATTATAAAAACTATTCCAAATGAAAACATTCTCTATTATTATTTGGAATGAAGCTACAAGCCTATAATTGAGCTCCCTGCTAGTTTTCAATGAGGGCGAGTGGCCATTGGCATGTGGTCGAAGGTTTCTTAATGTGAACAATGTTATATATATTGTATGTATATAGTTATTATAAATTAAAAAATGAAATAAAACTGCAATCTAATCATAGAATTGTATTATGTAAAAGATGTACTGTTTGATATGACTGGTGTCAATATTGGTCCACTGTATGGGTGGCATAGACCAAAACAAGGTTTTAAATCTTGTACTAGATAGTGTATCTTTTTTTTAATTATATGGTACAATAGTGGTTTCAAATTGTATCATCTTGGATATAATGGGTTTAAATATTTTAGGTATATAGATATATATAAAAATAAAATATATATAATTTTGAGGAATAGGCAATTTTTCAATAAAGTATATATAATTGTAACACATTAACATATAGAACATACAAAAATTTGAGATTGTAAAAGTGTGAAGTATAAGTTATATGTATACAGATTAATTACAAGTTTTTCTATATAAATATTCCATTATATATATTAAAACCATAATTTTTAAGATATGAAAAAAAAGGTACTAATTTTCTTTCAAATAGTAATAAATGTTTGTTATAAAACTAATTAATTATGCATGCTTATAATATATTTTATAAAAAAAATAATAAAAAATGGCCAATACCGAGACAATATGGCCGGTAACCCTAAGACTAATAGGTATAAAGGAAAATCATTGTTTGGCTGTCCTGTACCATTTTTGGCTTAGTAGTGATTTGTATCGACTAGTATGGCACAAATTTAAAAACCCTGTACATACCCATCTATATGGGTTTGTGTGAGTTTGTGTTGTTTGAATGTGTTTGATGTTAACTTAAGGTTGGTTTTGGACATTGTCTATTTACTTGTTTTTTAATAAAAAAAAGGCAAAAATGAGCTTAAAATGAAAGACCTTTCTCTAAATAAAAAAAAAGTAAGTAAAAGTTGTGAATAAAGTCTGAGACCAATCTTTTACTTTTCTTTGAGCTCATTCCAGTGATTGGGAATTTGATTGTGTTGATTGTGGTTGTGTTGGAAATTAGTGTTGAATGGAAATACTTAGGTGTTTGAAGTTTTATCTAATGCCCACATCCATGTGTATAAGCATTACTAGTTTAAATAGCTCTACCACAAAAAGCCTTCATCCAAATCCCCCACTCACCAAACCTAGCCCCATTACAACCATGTGGAAAGACCATCCGACGTATGTTTACCTGCAAATTTCTTTAGGAAATTTAATGAAGGAAAGGTGGATCCCTTACCAAAGTCATAAGGAAATAACATAAAGCAAAGCCATTATAATAACTCCACCTTTAAAAGAGAGTGCAAATACTTAGAGATTATCCTCTACCTTTGTTAACAAGGACTTTACTTTTTCTTCTTTCATTAATTTCTTCTATGTCAAGTTTGTCAAGGTTGTATTTTCATAGTGTTGTGTTGCAAGGATTGTTAGCTTGAATGTTTTATTTGTTTTCTTTTTATATGATAGGTTTCATTTACTAGGGACTAACAAATATCTAAGTGTGGGGTTCATATATATTTTACCCACTTTTATGCTAAATTGTTGTTCTTATCTTCATGTGGATTCTTAAATTGTCTTAATTGGACACCCATGGCAAAAGTTATGCTCAAAATACTAAAAGGTGTTAAAGCATTTCTACATTTTATGGCACACATTTCTCACCTACCAAGCTTGTTATTAGAGCTAGATAATACATGGAAGAGAATAAAGCTCAAGATTTATTTTTGAACCTCATTCTAGCTAGGGTTTTCATCATATTCTCATTATGTCTCCCTTAGGAGAAAAACACATGTTCTTGGGTATTCCTCGTGGATTCTTGGAAGAGGTTTAGAGCTCTTGTAGTTTTCTTGAAGACTTGAAGAGTTAAGCTCACTGAGTTGATCTTGGGTTCCTTCTTTTCTCTTTATTGAACTAGACATGGATGCTATTTGGTTTATTTTTATGCTTGTTCTTAGTCTGAGCATGGAGTAGTTTGTTTTAAACTTTCTATTTTCTCTCAATACTTGTTCTTTCTTCTTCTTATGCTTACTGTTGCTTGATTGGTTTGTGGCCACAATCAATTGGTTTTATAAAGTCCCTTTTATGCTTAGGAAAGTGAGAGAAGAATTGGACCTAGGAGAAGAAGGTGGTAACTGAGGGCATGTTGAAAAACTTGTCTAGGTTGTTAGGATAATGAAAGAGTGTTCTTTATAATACCTTTCTTGGACTAACAATTGTGATGGGAAATCTTGCTAGTTTAAGCTTGGGAGAGTAACCCTTAACTTGAAAAAGTAAGGGCCCAATTAGAATCATCACCAACAAATAGGAGAATCTAAACTCTAAGAGTAATTCATCTAACTAATCTAGTCAGGTAATGAAAATCATAGAAAGTATGATTATCTTTAGTGTTAAGAAAATCTTTAGCTAGAAAGTGTTAGTTGTCTTTGTTTAGTTGTTGAATGCTTGCTTAGTCTTAGGAAGTTAGGTTCTTCATTGAGAGTAGATTAATTGAGGAGAAATTCTCCATTTGTTAGTTTGGTTAAAGCGAATTGTGAAAATGGTGGTAATTGTTCAATTTAATCAACAATCCTTAGGGGATCGACACTCGCTATCTCAGACTACAAAATGATCCGTGCACTTGCGGGTAGAGCATGGTTTTAAGACACATTGTACACACATGCAACAACTTTGTATTTAACAATTTAATGAAGTTTATTAAACCATGAGTCTAGTGATAATGAAAGTCTTTGAATGGAAGGGTCATTTTGTAGAAAGATTGAAAGCTAAGGAATTAAGTTGCACCATTTTACAAAGTTTGAGAACTAAGTCGCATGATTTAGCAAAATTTGAGTACTAAGTCATACTAATTCAAAATTAGGGGACCAACTTGTTCAAGATTTCAAAGTTGGAAGACTAACGATGTATTTAGGCCGAGGGCAATATAAAAAATGAAAGTGGCGCGAAAGCATGGACCCAGTCCAGGGCCAGGCTTGCGTTGAAAGATGATCTGAATGTATTTTGGATGGGTGAGGGAAGCGGCCACTCACTACATTGCCCCGACCCCGACACATGGCTAAGGCTAAGCACCGATTCAGTTGTTATGTGGAAGCTCCGATTCGATTCATCATCGGCACATAAAAAAAATATTGGATTGAATTGAAACACTCCTTCGGCTTCGGTTGTGCATGAGACCAATTGAAACAGGTCAACAGCATTCGCTTTATTAACCTCTCTACTTAACTCACACTAGTACTTAATTTATGGCATTACATACTTAGGTACCATTGGATCGGAATTAAAAAAAATTTGATTTTTATTTCATTTTTAAATCGTTTTGTGTAAATAAACTTTAGTTAAAAGAAAACATTGGCCTACTAACTCATGCAAATAATCACTTAATAGGAATTGGTTAAATTTTCAATGAGTTTAATGATAAATTACTTTGAAATGTAAAATTATGACAATTGATGCCAATGTACATAACACTAAAAGAAATTAACTTTGAATTGAGAAAATTGATATCGTCGAGAAATATAAAAGTATAAATGAGAAAACAAAAGTGAATTTCGGACGTCAAAGAGTTAATTATCTTTTTTTTTTTGGTACATTGAATTATTATCTAAATTTAAGACTTAAAGAAAGACTTGAAGACTGTCTTTTTGGGTAATCAAAATGAGACAAGAAATTAGAAACAAAAAATAGTAGAATTAGTTAGCTCATGAGCCTCAACCATAACAATAACAACTTGAACACTTCGGTCAGGTCACAATGCGCGCTTAAAAAGCTACAAAAATACTAGGTATATTGTACAAAACGCAAGAGCTTACAAACTGATAAAACAACAACTAATTATTTCTTTATATTTATTTTTACCTGTACACATAAGTATCTTTATGGCAAGGAAATATTCATGTTATGGGCGAAAAAAGCAATATTCGTTTTCTCAGGACTTTGGGGATATCAAAACAAGCATTAGTCATATTATGTAGAAAATTGATGGAAGTGGGAGTAAATTCCACATGTTCACGGTATCCCTCAAGCCACTTGACTGGGGGAATTGAGTACCTTTCATTTCTATCTACTTTCGTGTAATTTCCTTTATCAATTTTCATTGGAAATAGGCAAGCGGAGCAGAAGAGACATACTATTAAAAGAATTTTGGAATGTCACAAAAAAAGAGTAAATTACGTAAATGGTCCATAATTTTTAATTATCATTTTATTTTAATCTCTAACCTATTGAATATTTTGTTTTGATCCTAAACCTATTAGAATAGTTTTATTTTGGTCCCTTACCAAGTGAAATTCATTAACTCAAAATAATTGTCTGACACAAATTTTTGAAATTGTAATTTAAATATTCAGTAGCTGTCTTCTAGTAAAATTAAATAGTTTAATATTTTTTGACAGTAAATAGATAATTTAAATTAATATTTTTTTTCTTTCTAAATGAAATAATTTTAATTTAAAGAAAGAAAAAAAAAGATTATTTGAATTTTTCATTAACTATAAAAAAATTACTATACAAATTAAATTTAATATAAGACAGTTATTAGATCTTTTAAATTATGATCTAAAAAGTTGTTATTAGACAAATATTTTGAGTGAACATATTTTATTCAATGTGGACCAAAATGAAATGTTTTTAATAGATGTAGGACTAAAATGAAACGTTTTTAATAGGTTTAGGATGAAAACATAATATTCAATAGATTAGGGACTAAAACGAAATAATAGTTAAAGACTAGAGGTTATTCATGCAATTTACTAAAAAAAAGGATAAAAAAAAAAAGAGGGACAAACCAAAACCGCAAAAAGGATTGAAGATAGGGAATCGACCAATCAGAATCCGGCTGAATGCCACGTGTCACCAATAGATAGCTGTCCAATATTGAACCAAAATATCGTGAATAGCAGCAGCACAGGCACAGCGGGAAGAGATAGGACTTCAAGGACTCCAACAGCAGAGCGTTCACGCGGGCCACCAATTAAGCAACAGAAAGTCTTGAGATGGCGGCGACCGCATCAGCCTCCATGGCGGCCACCGCAGCGTTGATCCGGCCAGTCCCCGCCGCAAGAACCTCTGGCTGCTCCGCCGTGCCTCTGCTCCCTCCTCGTGTGTCCCTCTCCTTTTCCGCTTCCCTCAAGGAAGCTCCAGGTGCGTATTGCACTACACTTCTGCTTCCATGACCAATGTACCTCAAGTTGTTTGCTTTCTTTCGATTTAACGACGGGAGAAGTAGATATACAAGTTGTTAAGCTACAGATGAGCTGTTGTCTTGTTTTTCCAGTCTAAGCACTACCGCTGAGCGGATTTTGTTGATGAATAACAGCGCTGTTGGTGGGTCTGTAAGAACTAGTTGTTACTTGCTAGTTGCAGATTAGCAGATGGAATTGACTAGCAGATAAGCTACCAATGAGGACCAAATGGTTCAGATTGTTACACCACGCGAGATAATTTTAACAATAAACTCCCGAATGGTACAAGAAAGCGAGTTTGTTTGAGTCATATCAACAGTAGAAGTTACAGCTTATCTTTGTAGCAAATTGATTCAATTTCAGAATCCAAACTCGCTCAGTCAAATCAACTAATTGAGGTCATCTACATAAATCTTGTATCTGTACACCACTGGAGGCATGCTTCTCTGAAAGCTCTGAGTGAGCAAAATCTGTTGACCAATTGCTTGTGTGAGTGGCAAAGAAAAGTAGAAGATGGTTCTTTTTGCATTGGTCTGACGAAACATGAACATTGGGTACATTTGGCAGTGCATTCACTGTATTCACAATTAAAGTGTCTCATTACAGAAAGGGAAAAGTACCAAAAAGCTCACCGTAGTTAGGGGTCTGATTTGGTCACTATAGTCTTAAGTGGTTCCAATTGCATTACTGAAGTCATAGTTTGGGTCTAAATTAGTTACTAATGTTACAGTTTGGTACCAAATATGCCACCAGCCGTTAAAAATCAAATGGTAAATGTGAAAAGTTGTTATGTTTGAAATCTTGGGATACTAATATAACTTTTAACAAACTTCAAGAACTTTATGTAATTACCATTTTCATTTATTTTATGTGCAAATCACTATATTGGTCACCGTTGAATTTACCACTGGTAACAGAGGTGATGTCAGAAGATGTAGCATTAGATATAACTATTTGCAAACAAAAAAAACTGCAATACTAGGAAGTAGATAATCAAAAGCACATTGATATTGGATGAATGAGTTTCATTTGATCGAGGTTCGGGTTATTTGTAGTATTAAAATGCGATAGCTAATTTGAATATAATTTCTGAAGGGACCAGTGGTAGATCCCATGAAGGATAGAGGTGATTATCGCACGAAAAAATGAAAATGATAAATTATACATAATTCCTAAAGTTTGTTAAAAGTTACATAAGTACCCTAAAATTTCAAAACCAACAACTTCTTATGTTTCCTATTAGGTTTATAATGGCTAGTGACATATTCGGTACCAAATTGTAACATTAATGATCAATTTGGGTCCAAACTATAACTTTAGTGACGCAATTGAAACCACTCAAAACTATAGTGACCAAATCTGTCCAAACTTATAACTACGGCGAGTTTTTTGGTACTTTTCTCTTTCAAAAACATGTGGGAGCTTATCAAGACTAATCAATTGAAGCAGAATGAAGTAGAACTAGAATGGTGGGTAAAGACTTGTTTTTATGGGAGTCCTTGTCGATGAGTTTGTAAAGGGTGGTAAGAGTTAAATTCTTGCTGCCCATCCATTTCTGTTCCTCTTATCTTTTGCCTAAGCGTGGTCAGCTTGGTCAATTGGTCTTTGTGATGCCCGTTATACTTCTTGCTCTGACAACTGATCATCTGCTCTCAGTTGTTATCTTCATCATATTATGTTGCTTTGAAAAGCAGAATTCCAGAGGTTTCATAGGATCCAAACTAGAGCCTCTTCAGAGGAATCTGCTGTTGATGCTGGGGAGCTTCTCTCAGATTTAAAGGCAAAGGTAAGAAAGCAAAACTTGTTCTCATCTCTGAGCTTTTGCATTTGAGCTGTCGACTGGAGCTGAAAATTTTCCCTGAATGTTCAGTGGGATGCAGTTGAAAACAAGTCCACAGTTCTTCTCTACGGTGGAGGGGCAATAGTTGCTGTTTGGTTAGCATCCATTGTTGTTAGCGCCATCAACTCAGTACCCTTGGTAAGCTGACTCTTTGAGCATGCCAGTTTTGTTAATTGATTGCTCAGCAATCCAAGACAAGACAGATTTCTGCAATCTGAAAGGATTTGCTACTGTGACCAGCTGCCAAAGATAATGGAGTTGGTTGGACTGGGGTATACTGGATGGTTTGTCTACAGATACCTTCTCTTTAAGGTAATGTCATCACCTTACTGAATTGTCACACTAGTTAGTCTTAGCATCAAGCACCAGGTTTGCCTGTTCAGTTGGCAACCTTTTGAGGAACCTTAAAAATGTTGGCTGTTTTTACCACCTGTGAAGGAAAAGAATGTTCAGTTAGGCTCTTGCTTCGGTTAAGGAAAAGCATAGTGATTTTATTTGAGTGGGGGCTCACATATTAACAAGTCTAGGCAAAAGGCGGAGTCTTGGATCATGTGTGAACCATTATAAAGATTGACAGTTGGATTACTCTTTCGAGCAAGAGTTGCCTAGAATCGTTTGCTTAAAATCTCACACTCCTGACAAGTTTGATTGTTGCATTTTCTCAGTCAAGCAGGAAAGAGTTAGCAACGGACATTGATGCACTGAAGAAGAAGATTGCTGGAAGTGAATAGTCCCTGACAGGATCGGCAGGGCATAATATCTGCAATTTGTTTCGTTTATCTGTAAAAGAGTCGTACGTATCATGTAATGTAGAGAGGTTGGGAAATCCTCAATGTTCTATACTTTGTTCATCTTCATCGAATAAATATTGAGATTTATGTTCGTTGTATAAAACGATTCGCCATATCATATATTCAAGTCTCCATTCCAATGTTACAAAAATTTGGAGGTGAACCGACAGAGTCAGCAACAATTGCAGGCAGAAGCAGCAAGCTTGCAAACACGAATTTAGACAATCGGCAAAATTTCAGAAAACCCAACTGACATATACTGCAATCAGGTTCACAGAACTAATGGAAGAAACAGTCATGTGTTGGTGGATAAGGAAAGCCTCACCATCACAAGCAGCAGTAGAAGAAGACATAACCAAAAGCAGAAGCTTTCACCGAAGTATTACTCGCAGTTATTGAACAACCATTTGGGATACACGATACATAACACAATGAAACTTAAATATCACAAACATCAAGCTAAGTATCATAATTAAGAGCAAGACAGGGAGTCGTCATTCGCCAATACCAGACAGAGGACTCAGATCTTATCAATATCTTCGTCCTCGAATTCGATATAGTCATCGGCTCCGGCCTCATCTTCCTCATCGATCCCGCCAGCGATGCCTTCGTTCAGTCTGGTGTTCTCCGGCAGCTCGCCGTAGGCTTTGAGAAGCCTGGCCTCATCGGGCATGTACTTGAGGATGACGTCAGCCTTGTCGTCCTGATAATCCCGGAGGCCGACGAGGATAATGTCGCCGGCGGCGATCCAGACCTTCTTGTGCATCTTGCCGCGGATGTGGCAGAGGCGCTTGGTGCCGTCGATGCACATGGCTTCGCAGCGGCCGTTGCCGAGCATCCGGAGGACCTGGGCGTACTCTTGTCCATCCTCCTTGAAAATCAGCTCGCGCTTCTCGTCGTCGGCCTCGTTCTTTCCCCTCTTTCGGTTCTTGCCTCCTTTTCCTTTGTTCTTCGGCATCTTCGGGAGGTCAAGTCGGGAGGTCTGGAGAACGAAGTCAGGACCTAATGCTTGTAAGCCGTAACCCTAGAGAGAGAGAGAGAGATAGAGAGAGAGAGAGAGAGCTCTCGCTTCTGGATCGTTTTCTTTACTGGATTGTGACGAATTCAGAGTTGCCGTTATCCATAAGTTCGGACCCAGCCCAGAATCGACCCAAACCCAAGCCTGTCCCTTAGCGCAGGCTTCACTCAGGAAACCTTTTTTTTTTTGGGTTCCCTACTTAACGGAAGACGTGTAACTGATAATAAAAATAAATTAAGCTTGATCAACTATTTTTCACCAAAACAACTGATAATTAACTGTAGAAAAACTATGAAGATGTTGCTACTTGCTATGTTATGTTAATTCTGTTCTTAAGGAACGAACTTCATTGACATTAAATCCGCTATATATTGTAACCAGCCAAGATGATGAAGGAAATTTTCTCATTTTTGCAGCCAGAAGGCACACTTAGATATGAAGGGGGAAAAGTGTAAGGCAGATTACTTTGAACATTAGTAAAGCTTATAATCTAACTATCAACGTCAGCCTAGCCATCCGCAATTGTTACCAAGGGGCCTGTTTTTTAAACCCTAGTCCCCAACCATCTTTATGTAGTACATAAAAACCAAAACTCCTGGTAGTTTGATTTTTAATCCGCATTGGCCGCAAACCCTTTGGTAACTGCAGTAGTATAATAATCTCAGTAACTACTGCAAAAGGAAAAATGGGAGGAAATTGTTGTGTACAATGTCGTAAAGGATAAGAGGAAATTGCTGGATAGAAAGTCAAACTGAGGAGAATTTTTACATGGATTCCTGCTAGAGCAACACAGCAGACAAACTGCACATAGCACACAGACCAGTGCTACTGCTAATTTTGAGCCTTGACCAATTACTCAATCCCTAAAAAAACCCAAGCTTCTTACATTTTAATCCCATAATTTAACCAGAAAAGGGCTCTTCCACAAGAGTTCAAAATCCACCAAAAGAAAATGTCTACTGCTGGCCCTACTAAGTACATACTACAATAGTCTTGATCAAGATGAAGAGAGGAATGAGGTTAATGCATCTAAAAGTCAGCCCATCTGATCATTAGACTCAAGGCGATTAGGAAGAATGGACAATCAGTGCCTAATCGTTAGCTCAGCTCTAAGATGGAGGATGCCATTTATGAAATAAAGGCTATCTTCAGCCATGAAAGGAGTCCACGGTATTGCGAACAAGTTCCTGTAGCCAACAGCCTTGCCTCCAGTGAATGTGTAGTTGCCCTTGTATTTGCTCACAAACTCCTCCGTTGGCTTTGACCTCGCTGCAAATTCATAGTCAACAGCAAAACTCACTGATCCCTTTTCCTGCATTCCCAGAAACAAACCAAAACACTGGAAAGAGCTCTGTTGGTCCATATTGCAATGGGCTGAGAGGAAGAATCCCTGTCCACCCAAGTGGAAGGCTTGAGAATAGACCCTTCCAGATGGGAACAAATTTGCACACTCCTCGCGCTTCAAGTCCAGGTACACAACACACTGCTGACGGGGAAGTTCGAATTCTACAACCTTAACAGGCCTGTACTTGTAGGCACGCTCCACAAATCGACGGTTCAAGGTTGCAGATTCTTCTGCAGCTAAGCTTCTTTGCCTGTGTGGAGCTTCAGCTTTGAAAAAGAGGGCCTCAAGGACAAGCTTGGATGCAACATCATGATCAAAGTCATTGCAGGTCAATACCTTCTTTAACTTCCGGCAGGTCATGTAAGGGAAGCGGATATAACGGGCAAGGCGTGAAGCAAGCACTTCTCTGCGCTCCTCCAATCTTGGGTACTGAGCCCTGGCCCATTTCAACACGAAGTCATAGACAGCATCCTCTGATGCAATTTGAAGATCATCACTCGACAAGATTGCTTCAATTCCAGCTAGTGGCAAAGCCATTACTTCTTCTTGGAACCTGGTGAAATATACAATAAAGAACTACATATAAGTTCCAAGTATATAATAACCAGTTTTACCCTTAAGATAATAACACACTAAACCAGAATTTGGACGAACCATACATCTGGGTTACTGCTGTCCAGTTGTTGCTTAATTGCACGCATGGACATATATAAAACTCTTAACTGACCTTAAGTTGTCTAAATCTATCATAAAAAATTGTTAAATACAACTCTCCATCCGTTTTATTTCACTTCAACGCAATTCGTTTAACTTAAGTCAACTTAATCTAAGATGAATTATTTTTAATTTTATATCTTTTTTACCTAGAATCAATTTCATCTGAAAGCCAATGTTGTATATGTTTAATAATCCAATAAAAGTAAATTTTTTATAACGTTATTAAATCGTTATGAATTTTTCTTTTTTTAGGCATTAAAATTTTTTTAAAAATTAATAATATTATAAAAATTTTATTTCCAATGGATTATTACACCTATATAATATTGGGTTTCTAATGAAATTGGCTCTAGGGCAAAAAGATGTAAAAATAAAAATAAGTCATTTCAGATTAAGTTAAAACGATTTAGCTCTTCATTTCCCTTTTTTAGATGTCCAAAAAACCTCTTACTCAATAAGCTACTTGTTCTGTTACTTTACCCCTAATATTATGTTCCTGGAAATTTGGACTCCCAACTTTATGAGGGGCTTTTGATACAGAGAACTAAAGGACAAAAGTATTCTTAAACCTTGTGCATTTTCAAGGCCAAAAATTAAAATGGGACTGAGGGATTGCTGATTAAGTCCCAAAAAAGCACCATTGCCAACCTTTTTTCCATGCTTGGAGAAACTTCGTGCATAAACTTTTTACAAGTTACATATTCAACACTAGTTGCCTATTAGCCAAGAAAACCAACTACACTCTACTTACTTGCTCATGTCTTTATAACGAGCAGCCAGGTACTGCCTTGCTGCATCAGTCAGAGGCTGGACAGCCTCGGCCATCAGTACAGTTGAGGGAAGATCCAGATACAACAAGGCAGACTCTGGTGTCATGGTTATATTCCGTAACAGCCGGCTGCAATATCTCATGCATGAAGCAACCTCAAATTTGTCAGCAGCCATCAGCACGTCAAGCAAAGCTGGAGCAGTGGTGACAGATAATGTGTTGCTGTACATGAAGTTGAGAAGCTCCATTAGGGCAGCTTCCTCTGTTAAAAAGGTGAAGAGAAGGGACAAGAAAAGTGAGCATATCAATGAACTTTGCCAGCTCCAAACAGGATAAAAATACAGGCAAAAGGTAAAATTGCAGCAAGAGATCGTATACCAGATGCGTTGATTCTAAGGGTTACATGTCTCTGTTCCGACTCCCTCATCCCATTTGAAAATAGCTGCAATCAATTTCAGTGGAACAAAGACATTAATAACACAAGCACGCATTATATGTAATAATACTGAACATTTCTTCAGAAAGCATAGAAATCTAGACAATTTCCAAAATCATAAAAGCATATTACCTTGTAAAAAAATGGACTTTTTGCTGCTAAAATTGGTGAGCTAATATGCAATGTTTTCACTCTTAAAACTGTAGAGCAATCCATGCTCCAATTGGAATCATTGATATTTGCACCTTCATCACCTGCATGAATTCTAGAGGGGTCAAAGTTACATACATAATATGCAACACATATATTAACTGACACATCCAACATTCATTCAACTAAATCAGTGATCATTGACGCAAGCCTCAGCACCAGTTAAAACTTGATCTAGCATTTACTTACATTCACCCTCATAAGTACCAAAGGAAAAGGCACCAGAATATAACAATTTCACCATAACACATATACATAAACAAATGAATCAAATGAAGATTCACGGATCTAGAACGATGCATATCCTCATACCAGGATTGACACATGGAAACTTGAACTAATATGAGAAATAGTATACTGAGCCTCCACTATGTATTATTATCTCAAACATGCCGAAACCTGCTTCTTGACTGCTTTGATGAAGGAGAAAGGGAAGTCCATCTAACATCATGATGAACTGTTCTTAAACAGTTCTTGGTAAAGCTATATTTCTTACCTGATGCTGACTCTTCCACCATTGCATCTGTTTCCTCATCTTGATTTTCACAGGCACCATCATCCATGTCAGGCTGATTGCCACTCAGTATCTGCTCCTCAGGGCATACAGAGAGATCTACCACTGGGAAAATAGATCTGGGTCAGCATGAGCATCAACATGATTAAAGATAAATATGAAGCAACTATTTAGCCAGACTAAAAGGCAGTACCCCAGAATAATAAATAAATCAGTAAATAAAATTCCTTAAGCACATCACGGGAAACTAGTAAAAACAGAGACACAGGATATTGTCGAAGTATAATATCATAAAAATTAAAATGCTTCAGTGATCTTCTCAGCATAGCAAATTAGAACTTTTGATATTTGAAGAACCATGGAAATTTAGTGTTCAGATGAAGAAACCAACTGCCACTTCCAATTACTCATAGTTAACAAAAAGGGGCAACTTTTACATTTTTTTGAAAAAAAAAAACATATAATCTGTAACGAAGAAATGCTTTATTCAGTCCAGAAATTTCTAAGCTGCTTCTGCAGATAACTCAAAAGTGAAGGCTACTGGGTACAGTAACTACAATGATCAGTCTTTGCAAACAAACAATAAGCAAGTTTAGCAGTCAAATGTCTGTAAGCCACGAAACTGTTCCACAATAAGGGACAAGGAAAACAAAATTAGTGATGTTTTCTTGTAACCAGACCAGCTGATTAGCTAAGAATTGCACTATTATGGTTTCAAACCAAAGGAAACGCTATTTTCAAGTGCCTGAGAATGATTGCACAAGCCATCATCCAAAACAATTTATTGCAATAAGTCAGTATGAACGAAACCAGCAAACTACAACTGTTTCCTATTGCATAAAATCTTTGGAGCTACAACTGGTATCTTTGCTAAAACTTATTTGTTCTTGTTTATTTCTATCACAACAAGATGGACTTTACCTAGGTTAAATGGACCAACTTTTAAATCTTGGGTAGAAATTTCTTTTACCAATTTCTCTTGGCAATCAATTGTCAACAACCTCTTTTCTCCTTCTTTCGCTGTGAATAACAAAAGAATATAATAGAATTGATCTGCTTCAGCTGGAAAGCCTGTTTGAAGTGATTATTAACGCGTTGCAGATACCAAAGTGAATAAAATAGCTAGTGGGAGACGAAGAATTCCACTTTATCTATTCTTGCTTCGCTTAAGCTAACAAGCCTATTTGAACTGATTATCGACGCATGGTAAATTTGGAACAATTTCCAGAAAGATCAAAAAATTCAAGACCACCAAAAGGATTAGCAAACTGTTCCCGCTGGAGTATCCAAAAGGATTAGCAAAACTGTTCCTGCTGGAGTATGATTGAACTGTTTCAACTAATAAGACGAAGAAAAAAGCAAGTTCGACTTTAAATTGTCGCGAATAACATCAGAGGCATGAGCTAAAGCAATAGAGCTCCCAAAAATTTTAAAAATCAACAGAGAAGACGACAAAGAGGCAAAGAAAAGAAAATAAATATCATAAATAATGATAAAACCAATGAAAAGAGAGGAAAATCGAAACGAACCGTTCTCTTTCCTGATATCCTCTCTCCGACGCTTGCGATGGCGAGCCCAATCGGCGATGCTGGCGCAGGGATCCCCGTCGGAGCGGCACTCGGGAGGATCGCCCATGATCTCGATCCGGAGGAGGCGGTCGGAGAAGTTACTGTCGTTGAAGGCAAAGCCGAAATCGCCGTCGGAGGCGGAAGCACCGCGGGGGTAATCCGAGTCCATATCCGGTCTCGGGTCGAACAGATCCGAAATCGGATGATCTTTCATGAACACAGACAGTCTGGCTGGGGAAATCGAAAGTAAAACCCTCTCTCGGTTGTTTCTGGCGCTCGCTTGTGTGCCTGTCGATCAGGGAGCCGATGTCGGAGGGGATAGGATAAAATTGGGGAAACGGAATATGGAAACCCTCGTGGGGGTGAGGTGGCGTTATCTGACAGGAAGGCGTAGAGAGGTTCGGTACCTCTGGTGGTGAGGGGATTTGTTAACGAAACCTAGTTGTGTTTCGTGGTCGTGGTTTTGGTTTGGTATTGTGTTGCGTTTGCATTTAAGGATGTCAAAAACTTGGTTCGTTTCTTTTGTTTGTTAAACATGATTTTGGCTCCACTTTTTTTTTTTTTTTTAGATTGAGTCGCTGAACTGAGTCGCTTGTGTGTATTCCTTGCAGCTTCCTCTTAACTTCCCAAATCCCATGATTAAGAGTGGGCATTATAAACAAAAACAGAAGAAAACTCTTTTCTTAAATTTACCGATAATTTTCACTTGTAATTATCTTTTGATGCCATTATTGTTTTTCTTGTTGATTTGAATTTGTCACGTCAATTAGAAATATTTAGAAGGAATGAGAGGGAGCTAAAGAAACTCAACTAGACCTAATTAATCTTCAATGAGAAAAGGAACTCTATTTTTACCATGATTTTTCTTGCACTTTAAAATCATCCTAGGTTGTTGAGATTCACGATACTTGTGGGTGACTTGTCACTTATTTTATAAATCTTAACTTGATTAACATTTTTTTATGTTGATAATGAAAGTAAAAAAAAATAGATTAGTATAATAAGTAAGGGTATTGATGGCCCGAGGCATCCTCGTTAAGTGACATTGTGACTTCTGGAGGGACTTCCTGAGAGGGAAAACGCCTGGAGCCCAAATTTCCCAGAGGAGCGTGCCTGAAAAGCTCAGAAGATAGGGTTAGGAGGTCCCCGGAGTGTTTTTCCGGGGAGGAGCCTCCGACGCCTAAGTCAGTGTCTTGAGAAGGTGAAGGGGGAGCACTAAAGGTTTTAGTGGCCTTGCCTGTTCGTGTTTTCTCAAGAAAAAAAAGGGGTCTGGTCCTGGAGAGTCCCCCTGCCAGGGTTTGTTTCCTGGTATTTATAGGAGTGTTCAGTCCGTTCAGATCATGACACGTGTTCGATCAGATCTTTCCTGTACCTTCGGGCGCAGGGGACAAGTGGCTGTTTGCAGGCTCTTCGAGCCTTGGTCAGAGACAGGTCGTGACAAGACCTGGACGGTGTTGATGTGTCAGACCGCCGTTCCAGGCGGCGTGTAGCGCCTGTGGATGACATGTCAGAGGCTCCTTAAATGCTCCTACCGTACTCCCGAGATCCCGTGGGTGAGGTCATCCCTTGGTACGGACGCCCTTCTTTGGCCAATGTATCACTAGTTCGGGAAGCCCCATAGCTCGGGGGTTCCGCCTTCGAGCCAACTATTCTCTCGTTTTGAAATAACTAGACTTTCGCCTCCGAAGGCGATCCGCTTAGTCCCCCGAGGGAGCTGGTAACGTTTTTGGAGTTCCTGAGGTATTAGTCGAAGTCCCGAGTTCGACACGTCTTGACTTTGCTACTTCCGAGGTCAGTGATAGTGCCTCCTTCGGGTGACATTAAGCTCTCCGGTTACCTTGTTTTCGGCAGGAGGCACGGGGTGAGAGAGGCGATAGTCCTTCGGCTATCAGGTATAAAGAGGTCCGACAGAACCCGAGCCTACTAAGGTCGATTTAGTCTCTTTTCTTATTAGTACTATTCGAATTCAAGCTTGAATTATTTGAGCCTGTATTTTGAGCCATGAGTTCATCTAGAGTAGGATTGAAGCTTGACCTGTAAGTTTAATTCGCTCAAATTTACAATCATGATATAAATGTACAAAGTTAACACTTGAGGCCTAATATGACATAAACACAATCTCGAATATGAACTTATAATTATTCCTAAAGCTCTCCTAGAAAGGAAAAGGACAAATTTTTTGGGAGATTTTAAGGCGAGGTCAGCCATGGCAACATGGCTGGGGTTAGGGTGAGATTGGGGGCTGAAATTGAGGCAAGGTCGAGCAAGGTTGAGGCAAAGTCAAGGCAGGGTTTGGATGAGGTTAGGGTGAGGTCAAGGCAAGGTAAAGGAAGGTCGGCCATGGCAAGAAGGCTAAGGTTAGGCTTGGGGAAGAATAGTATGCCCAGTTGAACTTAATAAAAATTAGGACTGAGCCTTACCCGGGCTCAGTTTGTTTAAATATTGTGCATGAAAAAAAGCTTGAGCTTAAGCTCCAATTCATTAAGACTCAGCTTTGAAGCTCAAGCTACTCAACAAAAGCCTTACCTACGTACACCTCTAATACTAAGTATGCTATTGTAACCTCGAAAAATTATGCTATTGTTAAAACAATAGCCGCTCTATGTATACTATATTAACCTTTCAATGTATATGATACTTAACAAATATTTATAGCTAACTCACAAAAAAAAATATTTACAAGTTAGTATGCTATGAGCAAATATTATAGGAAACCATGGTTTTTTTAAGTGCATATCCATACAACCATTTGATTCAAGACATTACGTGCATTTTTTTATTTTTTTTATTTTTTGTGCTTAAATATTGCATCAAATAGTTCATGATCTAAAAAATTATACTGTCAATTTATGCATGTGTGTAGATGGTTTTTTTAGGGGAAAAAGGTGTGAATCTTAATAATGTTGTACTTTGCAAATTGTCTAAAATTTTGGTGGGTAATGTATTCATTTGATTCACATTTATCTTTATTACTTTTTCATATTTTTAGTATATTAAATTAAAAAATTGCAATCAAACAAAAACGAGCCATAAATCAATTACTCCCTCCATCCCAAGTTCTCTCTACCATTTTTCTTTTTGGGTCATCTCAAGTTTTTTACACAATTTCCATTTTTAGTAAATTTTTAACACCAAAAATACAATAATACCCTTTATCCATTCCCCCAAATCTGTAATACTCCAAATCCCTAATTTTCCTTTACCAATTATAACTCCAAACGTCATCTCCTTCACCGATTAGATTTCAGTTTCTGGTTCCTACTTGCTAATCTTCTAATTGGAGTGTTTAAGAAGGTGTAAAAGACAAGCTATTTTCTCTAATCGAAGATGTTGCTGTTCTATATTCTCCGTCAATCAGAGATCGGACTTGTAGGACGGCACGGGGAGATCGGACGCTGTAGGATGGCGCGGGGAGATCGGACAACGAGGATGGTGAAAAGAGATCGGACGCCAAGGATGGTGAAGGGAGGTCGAATGTGAAGAATGGCGAGAGATTGGACACAAAGGACGGCGAGATATTTGAAGTGACACTAAGAGATCTAAAGGGACGCCGAGGGATTAAACGGATCAAGGAGATGATGAGCGGGAAACCAAGGGAGATGACGGCGAAGGAGGCGATAGGACAAGGCCAGTGAAGAGATGACAAGCGGGAGACTAAGGGAGGAGGAATGGAGCGCGGCAGATGGCATAAGATGTGAATGGAAGCGGCTAAATTGATAGTGGTAGGTGAGGAAGGAAAATGAACGGTCATGAGTATAGTTGTCTAAACATACATTTTTATCATTTCTTACGTTCCGTACTAAGCACAAATGGAGCAGAAAATCTGGGACGGATAGAGTATTATATAGTATTGTTTGCAGTTGAAAGTTATTGATTACTGTTATCAAACTATCAAATCAGATCCTCTAGGCACCCCTTTTAGTTCCAAATTGGCGAGCTGCTAGTTGAGTAGAGAGCCTAAGATAATTGGTCAGGCTTTGGTGGGTTGGATTCATCAATCTTCCTTGGTGTGAGAATCTGAGCTCCAAGGTGATGTGTCAAACATCTGTAAGAGACTATGGTGTCTAAGACGGAGGGAATTTGCAAGGTTTATGATGATTAAAAGCTAATAAATGTAGGGATACAATGACATAAATGAAGGAGGAATGATTATTTATAGGTTTTGAGGTGTACAATACTCCTCAGCATGGTTTGAGATCAATACGTACAGTGGAGGAACTATTATAGAGCGAGGTGTGTCATCGCCTATTTAGAAATTTTGAAAATACATAGAGTATAAGTGTTAAACTAGAGTATAAGTGTTAAACTAGATCTCTTATAAGGAGTTAGAGACTAAGTGTTAAATTTTGTTCTCCCCATATGGTGGAAGAATATAAAAATGGGGACAGTATGGCATGCAAATGACAATTTGAGGAATGTGTGCTTGATTCTCCTCGGCTGTAGTACATGTAAATTTTTGCCTCATCTTTCTCTCTAATCCATGTTGTCTCCTCCAATCTTTTAACCTTCTCAATTTATCATAAAACCCTCAAATCCTCAAATGTCCCTCGACTGTGACCATTTGCGTCCTACACTCCAAGGCTCCACCGCACCACTTATACTCAGTCTTGCCTCTTCAATTGCCACCTACCCCTACCCCTAAATTAAAAGTCCTAGTTTTGCAGCTAGAAATATATACGACAGAAATATCAAATTTGCCACTAATATTTTGGATAAGGAGTTGATATGCCATTATAAATTTTTTTGTCCAATCTCCTACTAATATTTTAAAATTGGCCAAATATGCCATTGCCTGTTAGAAAATAATAGAAAATTGTAAAAATATGAAATTTTAAAATTTTGGGGTTATAATGCATCTTTAAAAAAATATCAGGATCTTTAAAAAAAAATTCCAAAAGAAGGTATGATGTTTGCCATCAGCATTTTAATCTTGTCGTTTTCTCCATCACCAGCACCCTAACTCGTTGCTACCCCCATCTGTATCTGCTATCTAATCTCCTTGTCAGCATTCAAAAAAGAAAAAGAGACTCTAATTATAAAAAGTCTTTAAAATTTGTTAAAACTTACATTATCATCCTAAAATTTTAAATTTTATTATTTTTAATATTTTTTATTAGTTTTTTAATAGCTAGTGACATATCCACTCTTAATTTAAAATTTCAATGGCATATCTGGCTCATTTTAAAATATTAGTAAGAGATTGGGTAGAAAAAAAACCTATATTGACATATCTGCCTCCAACTCAAAAAATTAGTGATAAATTTGATATTTCTACCATCCATATACAGACTAGATTGTGCTCCAGAGCTAGTGCGTGTGCCAGCCTTTTTCCCTCGGACGGATGGGCACGTTAAGTGATCAAACAACCCCCCTCCAAAAAAAAAACATAGAAGAGAAGTGAAAGGCCGCCCCTGGTAACTGCTAGGGTGCTAGTCTACCAGCCAGTTGCACACTTTGCATGTGATGCTGCCTACCCAAAACGTTGGGTTCCCAAAACCTGGACCAGGACAATGAGCCGAACGATCCTCTACCGAGTCCAGCCCACCTTCGCCGGTTCACCGAGTCCCATTCTCGGTCAATCTATAGTGCACGCCACACGCTTTACGTACATCACACGGTTATTTCATTCTAAAAGAACAAAACTCCGGCGTTAGTTAGGCCGAGCATAAACTGAGTCAATCTTCGTGCTGAAATTTCCTCAGCATGTGTCCATTTTATCACAACAAATACCCGAACTCGATATCTATATAATATTTAGCTTCACGAACACGTAACATAAAGTTTGGAAAACTACCTAGCATTGTTTTTGTGTAAATTTAATTTTCCAATTGTTGATATCTATATTGTTCAAAACTTTGACACTAATCAAACAAGATATTACAAAATGGACCTCCAGCGTCGCTCTCGCCTTGCTTCTAGTAGCTTAGCCTTCAAGCTATTCTCCTGAACAACCTGAAGCAATCTCAGGGAAGATTTGAACTTGTTCAACTCCAGAGAAGTCAACTTAGGCTCCCATAATCCACTTGCCGGACTGGATTGGCCTGTAGCTGTACCAGTAACACAACAATTTTATAAACGATCTCTGACCAAGTTATTAAATATATGGTTTGAGCTCAATCCAATAGATTCCTCCCCTCACCTTTGATTTGTCTGTCATTTAATTTAGCTAACTTTTTCATTAGCTCATCTTGCTGGCTCCCAAAATCATCGTGTTCAACAAGTTCAGACCCTCTGACGCATAAGTTGTTATTTGCTTCATTGCTACTGGAATCAGTACCTTCACATGAGACATCTCCATCATCTGCAGCATCTTGAGGTGAGCTTACGGGCTCATTTTGGGTGCAGGACTCTGAAAAATGTCGCTTTAAGCAATTATCTTTAATGCCATCTCTGTCCAGGTTGGGAATTGTCGTTGCTACTGTTGAGGTTTTAGATTGAAGAAATGTTTCTTTGTCCAGGCTCAACTCAACCACGGTTGTCTCCTTGCCTGAAATCTTACAAGGACAACCCTTTTGCTTTATTTGCATCCGTTCATTGAGCCATGCCTCTGAAATGCGAAGAACCGGCTTCTTCCCAGATGCATGGTCAGTGTCATGTTTATGTCTCATGATCCGTACATCTTTTTCATAATCCCTGATTCCCTTAGCAAACTCATCACACAATCTCTCTAACAGAGTTCGCGCTTCCCTTTCTCCTTCAACTTCTCTCAGAGCATCAGATAAAGATTGCTTCATTCGAGAGAGCTCCTCTGCTTGCTTCCTGTGAAGCCTCTCTGAGCTCTTGCCCTCTGCAAGTCTCCTGAAATCATTCATTGCTTGTCTGTCCGCCTGCTTCTCTGCTAGTAACTCCTCAATTCGAGCATGTGAGCGATCCACTTCCTTCTTCAAAGCCTTGACTAAGTCCATATTTGATGCATGCTGCTCTTCAAGAGCCAAGATTTGAGTAACAACTTTGAGTAATTCTGATGATGCCTTAAAGCTGTAAGAGGAGCCCCCCATCCTTCTCTTTTGAACCAAAGTATTGGAACAAGTTACTGCAGGATTATAAGGTGCCATCTACAGAGAAGAAATCTAGGTTTAGTCATGTGACGGGGTGAAACATGGAGCTGCCGAACTTAATGGTCATCCAAGTAACTAGCATAAATACAAATTTGGTTGGAGAAATTAATCGCTACAAGGCAGAATTTATTCACTATGAGATAGAGAAGATGAGACATCACCTGCATTGAGGTATAATAACTCACAGGAGACATAGGCTTTATAGCATCACCATTTCTTTCAACTGATTGATACTGAATCCTTGATGCCGCCACATGTTTCCTTGAGCTACTTGCAGTTCCCGGCTGTAGCAAGGCAAGATTAACATAGATTACTTACTCATTTTCTGCAGCGCTGAAGAGAAAGAGTAGGGATAACTAGCAGTGTCCAAGTATAAGGTGTCCAAATTTAATTTATTTTTCAAATTGCTCATAAATGTTTAGAACTTGTACTCGTATTGGGATACATTCATGGTTCAGCTGCTGCGGCTGCCATTGGAAAAAAGAAACACACATAGATGTCAGGGAAGAAACTGGACAGAGGACAATCAAACTGAAGATGACATGATCAGAGCTTTCAGATCACCATATAGAAGTCCATTAAATCCACAATACAATGACAGATTTGTTGAAACGGAGACCAAATGAAGCTTTGCACTTTTACCTCAACGATGATGTCAAAAGGAGACAACTTTCCGTTACTTTGAGAGCAAAAATGCTAGAGAGAGAAAGGAGTGGCTGCCAGTTGAACAAGAAGATTATAACATGAAAGGCAGACACTAAAAGAATCCGTGTCTCTTTTCTGTGATTACCTGGTCAAGAAGGTTGGGGTACTCGGCCTCAAATCCCTCGCCTCCGCCATCTCCTTCACGTGCAAGGCACGACTTAACAGCTCGTTCACATATTTTAACAAATGGGTGGTGAGGCTGATGAAGCTCCCACAATCTGGCTCCGAGGATTCTTGCAGAAACAGTCGTTGCAGCAGAATTTGTGAACCGTCTGCTGGGAGTTCTGAAGTAGCAGCAGTTGTTGAAATTCTCGGAGTCAAGTCCCCGAGAAGGTGCAGGAGTCGAGGGGCAAGCCCTCTTACCTCCCAAAATCCCAAGTTTCGACATTTCATCCATGAATTCTTTCTTCCTGGAACCTCTCTCCAATGCTTTTTCTTTCTTGCTCATATTCTCTCTTTTAGATCCTTTTAGGAGTGGTTAGTATGTTTTATGGAGTAATATTTTACTGTTTTGTGAGTTTTTTTTTGTCATTTCTCTTATTTCTCTTTCTTTTTGGCTGAGTCTGTTTACAATTTTATATGCCTCTTTTCTTTCCTTTTTCTTCTAGTAACGTGTTCTGAAGTTCATGAGACAGAGAGAGGAGAAACTGTTGCTTTTTATATTCACAGGTGAAATCTCAAAGAAATATAGGTGCAGTATTATGTTTGTCGCCCCTTGTAACTATAGATTTGGTAAGACCATTATTGCTAATTATACATTGACCACTAGTAACAGTAAAAAAATGAAAAGGAGGTAATGAAGAAGAAAAGAAAACGAAATTCATCCTACTGTTGCAATTCACAATGCCTTTCGTCCAACTTCGAAGCTAAAAGTTATCGTTATTGGTAACTGAGAACATCTGTCAGTTAAAAAAGTTTAACCAATCCGATCGTACTCCTGCTCATGTGAGTTGGTGACTCACTCTGAAAAATCAAAATTCACTGTGTGTGATGATGAAGAATATTCATGGGGAAGATTAAAAGGTTTTTTACTTAAACATGCGTCTCATGAAATCTGCGACATAAAAAGCAGCTGCCTATTGACACGCCATGAACAACTCTAATTGCCTAGACTCTCTTAACACAGGGTGAGAAAAATCTAAACTCAAAAGTCATTTTTATCAGACAGCTTCTTACGAAAATAAGCTCTGCCAGTACTAAATTTTCATTTATCTTGGGACCACTGTGAAATAGATACTTATGAAATTTCTGATCCACGATAATATCTTCCATTCAAGGCCCCACACATTTTGATGTTACACCAGCGTCATTACACTGAGATGAAGATTAACTTCACTTTGAAAGAGGACCACAAAGTCCCACGATGGCCCAGGAGTCAGGAGAGAAGCTACCCAACAGCTATCTTGTATATGATGCTAGTGTAACTAGTTCTCAAGCTTAACAAATTTCTTTCCCCATATATAGCTTCAGTTAGACAATGAAGCTTGAGTTCGGGTTCGCCAGCACTGAGGCTTAACTTGCTTCAATCCCATTCAAGTGCTCCAATCAACCCCACCAAGATCAGGAGAACTTACCAGCTGAAGGGTGGCGTGGTCTCAAAAGGTGTAGCCAGCCACAACACTAGAACTTTGCCGTGCCAGAGCTCAGAAGAACTACCCATCAGCCTCTTTGAACAGCTCTCCGATAAAATCTTGAAATCGAGAAGAGTATGCTCTTGGATTTACTGCTGTGATCATCCTGGGATCGAACTGCAGCCACTTGTAGCAATGCTCAATTCGCTTGAAGACATTGTAGTCTTGGCAAATATCCACTATTGCAAAGTAGAGATGAACATCATAAACTTTTGGTGGTTTCTGTGGACAACTTTCATTTCGAGACTCACTCCTTGGTATCTGAATGGCACGTGCCACCAATTGTGAACCAAATTTATTAGAGCTGCAACAAATAATCAGGTTAGCACTTAGCACAATACAAGAACTCTCTTATCTACACATCTATATTGAGAGATATTCACCAGTCTGTCCGCAGCCAGATGTCACTGGGAGATAACACGCCAGCAGCATTTTCTCTAAAATCATCACTGGAGGCCGTGCTTATGACACAGGGGCTTGTGCCCCTTACTGATCCTGTAGGATCATAATAAACGAAAAGAAAATGTAGTGGGACTATGTAATCAAGTCATTTAGAGTTAGCTTCATCTGTATTTTTCCATTGTGCTCTAACGTCAACAGTCACCTAATCAGAGTGAATACCTCTTTTGCCACATCAATTTAAAGAAATCCTAGTTCGTCAGACATTGCTGCTTAGAAACGATGATCAACACATATATCATTATAACTCAAACAAAATCTTCAGAATCTTTATCAGAGAACCTCACCTTGAGGTGAAGAGCCAATAGAAGAACATACAGTTCCATCACCAATGAAACCTGCGAGAGAGGTAAGGTAAAGCTGAGAGATAGTAACTTAAGTGCTTAGAAGATACAATAAAGCTGCACTGCTTATGCATTTAAAAGAGAGGTTATGAATATAAAGCAGGGTTGCTAATTGATTGGAGAGTTCTACCTTGATGCACTTTGATGACCCGAAACCCAAGTAATAGACTATAGTTGATGAGACCAGCAGCCTCCAAGAACTCACAGTCTCGCTTAATTTGCCTACAAAGATATTAGACACCACACATGAACAAGAGGAAAAACAAAAACAGAAAACAAAAGCCTTCTGCCAAGAAGTGCTCATCCAAGGGGATCTGTTTTAAATGCCCGAAATTTATATGTGAAGTATTTCTAGAACAAAATTAGGGAGAGGCCAATCAGTCAATCATCCAGGAAAAAGACAACTGTGAAATCAAAAGCAATGCCGCCTACATTTATCAACCTCAAAGACTGCATAGAAGAATCAATGCCACAAACTAAAAAAGAAACAAGAACTGAATATATTCTCAAGGATCATTCTCAGTAGATACGATTTTAAGGTCTACAATAGAAACATTTCCTTTTTGAGTAAGTAGTACAACTGATAAACAAACATGTAAAACTCGTAACACTGAAGAACAGATATACCCAGGGATCCTGCTGAAAAGGAGTGACGTCAAGGCTAAGCCACTCATTTTATAATCCAAACAAGAAACAATGGATTACTGCAAGCTAAATCTGACACCATTACAGTTATGAGTCACAAGGCCAACAAAAAAACTCCACATTCAGTAAGTATAAGGAGACTGGCCAAGTGTCACTTTTGCATATCATAAAAGCAGGCTTCCCTTTCAGACAATATACACATGCCTTATCGGTAAAAACTAAAAATGATAACAGGATGATCAGGATCTGCTTTCTGATAAGGGTAGTCATATTTGGGTTACTGACAAGTAACGAACAGGTAAAACAATTAAAGTACAACGTCAGCCAAATTCACCTAACAAATTATAACTTGAGTCTATGGTATGAAGTGAGATTGCGGGAAAAATAGATGATCACATACATTAAAAGTTGAAGTCGAGTAAATGGCTCAAGGTAAAACTGAAAATCAAGATCAATGTCCTTGAGAATAATTTTGTCTCGAACTTTCAGTTTCATGGCTGTCCGGCCTTGTGTTGACCCTTTGAGATCATAGCACCTGTGCAATGGTAGATCTTGCTGGAATATGTTTGAACTGATGACAAAATAAATCTGTCCAATGAAATAAAGATAGAAGCTTTTTCAATAACAGTATCAGAAGTGGCAATATGCAAAGAAATTTTGAGTAGACACAAAGATTGTCTTGCTTGTTTTACTCTAATTGCAGGATAGATTGCTGGTCATATAACCAGATATGTTTTCTGTAAATCTACAACAATCATCAAAGTGCAAGTAATCTCAGGACATTTCCTTTTCTTTTTTACCTATAAAAATCATAAACATCAGTGCACGCACTTATATGTCCAATAGTTCTCTCTTAAATGTTTCCAAAGCTAAAGTAGTAGCAATTATAATCAATAACTTTATTCAAGGGGACATGAAACCATCAAAATATCAATTATGGGAAAATATGATCATTCCTGGGAAGAATCACCAACATAATTGTAAAAAATAATATATCTGATTGGCTACAGTGACTCCAGGGAAATAGCTTGTTCATTGAGGAAGACTCACAGGACTAGGTTACGGATGAAGACAGAAGGAAACATAGTTTGGCAACAACGTACCCTCAGAAAGTTGAACAAAATTTTAAGTACCTTGAATACAGAACATGAGTCAGTAGCTTTTGAACAGTCTTCATCATTTTTGCTGAACTAGATGCCAGCTTAGCGCCCAAAAATGCTTCAGTGACAGGTTTAGCTCATCCAATTACTATTATATTGAATGGAAACACACATATGACACATGATGTTGAGGACATGAACTGAACTTGCTCAGTTTTTTGTTGTTGGTGTTTCCCTTTATATGTTGTTGTGAATTATGAAGGAAAAATAATTAAATCAGATTTAGAGTTGTGAGTGATGAAAGAGAAGAACTAATGACATTTAATCCAATTTCTCATTGACCAAAAGGGCTTTGCTCTAATCAATTAAGCCCCCTCAGTCACCTCAAAATTGCCTATCCGGGCCTCTATATGTATTTTCCCAAACGCTATAAAAGCATAAATTCCCGAGTTGCTTAAATATATCCACTTTCTCTGTTGGTTTATTTTGCATTACTTGAGAGTTGAAACTTATCCTATTGAGGTAACTACATAGTAGAATACCTTCATAGCTTCAGCAGGCTCCACAAGATGGACTCCATACACTTTTCCCAATACTGTCCTGGGGTGGTTTTTAATATGGGAATAATACTTTGGAAGTGTTTCCAGAAGGACCTGCGCCAATGGAAAAGAAAGAATAAGATTAGAGGCATTCCAGTTAAGATGGCAAAAGAGAAGTTAGTAACTTCAAGTGCAAAAAATGATCCCCAGTAACAAAAGACTTCCAGGGACATAAAAAGATGGTTTTGAGGATGCTCCAGTGACTTGTGCCATGTGAATGGAAAATAGCCAACGTAAGACACCTATGGTGGTTGTGTTTTAACCTGTCAGGTTAAGTTTTTACATTGAAAGCTGACTCTTAGGCAATATGTTCGTCCCAAATTACTGTAGATCCATACAATACAAACTTTATTACCTTGAGTTCAGATTTGTAAAGTGTTTTTACTACAAAACGATCATCCTTAGACAAAAGGCATACTTTGCGAGGTCTTGCCATTACACAGACCTTCCTCACTGTTTCCTCACAACAAATCGACCTAATGTAGTCATGGTCAATATTGTCAAGCTCTCTTATAAGTCTGCCAAAGAAACACCAGCAAGCAAATAATTCATTGATCTTTCTCAGCTTGAGCATTATTTAGAACGAACTGACTCTGACATGCAATCTGACATAGCATATCTACAACTGGATGTGAATTGAAGTGAAAGACAAGTACCTGAAAACCTCAGAACCATAATCTGCCCATTTAACACCAGCCACTAAACGTTTTTCAGGACGATCATAGTAATTACTACTAAGAAATGGTATACAGTTGCCCCCCTCAGCTTTGAGCCCGGCAGGTGTAAGCTCCTCAGTGGATGCCATTGATTTTCCTCCTGTAAAGTTCCATTAAGAAATTGGTGAGCTTTTAAATTTTGCAAGCAGTAAAGGGCAAAGGACAGAGATGAGGAAAGAAGATATTTTTCCAGCCACCTGTTCAATATTAAGAAACTTCCGCATGTGCGAAAGGAAAAATAGACTTGAGCAGCCACAAAGGAACGTGTCTGCATAGTATATGCACAAGCAAGAGAAAGTTATGAGTCCTTCCTCAAACTATTCTAGAATTAAAAGCTTCTGCACAAATTGAGGACCTGCAACTGACCTTTTCCTAACCATTACTGAAGCTAAACCTATATGTCTGAGTACCGTGACTGCTGCCTTGTTGCAGAAGCCATTTTCATTTCCCATCCAACATCCAAAAACTAGTTAAGCGAAGGGATGGAGGAACCAGTAAGGCCAAAAAAACTTGCCCCAAAAGCAATAACTTATCAAACATCTAACCTGCATATCCTACATCCCTCCACTTATATCCATTTCCCAAATTCAAGTCCCTGTCCATTTTAAGTACTTAGCAAACCATAAACATCGAGCAGATGAACGTCTCCTGGTACATCACAATAAAATACGAACTGCTCTCCAGATAAACCAAAACACAACAGAAATATCCATGATTATCGTAATCACATCAGACAAAAGAAAATCCCAAAAGGAGGGAAAACCACAGATCTAGATGGCATCCTAGGAGAATTCTTTCACAATCCCAGGTTCTCCATCTCAGCATGGAATTAACAGAAATAAAAACTCGGAGGCAGACCAATTCCATGTACCTGCATGCGTACGTTGCGGCGAGAAGCTTTTGAGGTCGATTAAGAGAAAGCAATCCAAGCCCACGCGTCGTTTGTTTTGGCGCCAGATTTGGGGTGGGGGGCCCGAGCAGAACCAAGAGCAGTTCTGGGAAGGAGATCGGACCCGACGAAATTTCGAGCTCCTGAGTTTGTTAAGAAGCGGGAGAGGAGCCAAATAAAATTAGATAGACCAACCAAAAATGCTCCTTTTTACCGGACAAATTTTTAATTTTGTCCTGTGCTTAGCACACCAATTCACCATGATTTCAGCAACAGAATGAGTTAAGACTGAGAGTAAAGTGTTCGCCAAACTCAATTTTTTTTCCCTAAAAAAATTGACATTGAAAATTGTTCATTCTTTTCTTTTCTCGAAATTTTTTGTGAGTTTGCGAGTAGGTGATATATTTTAGAACAAGGCAAAATTAGAATTCGAACCTTAAACCCGTTTGTATTCCTAGGTCAAGACTTGGTTGTTTGCTAACGTGTCAATGATGGATTGAACTTTGAGTATGAAATATTTGCGTCCTGCTTTCAAAAAATTTCAGTTCACTTTTTTGGTGCAATATTTTATAATTAAGAAGGGAAGAGTTTTAAAAGTCGGTTAACATTTAAGTCTTAAATCTTTTGTAAAGTTAGAAGTCATAAAACTTTCAATATTCATTTTGCGTTAGTCATATGGAGTGGAGCAGTGGCGGAGAGCCATAGGGGCTGGGGTGCTGCTGCCCCCAGAATTTCAAAATTTTGTAGATATTAGTTATTAAGTTGGTCATTTTGTGAGGAGTTAAGGACCAGCTGTGAATTTTTGTCACCCAAATTGGTTGAAAACTATAAAAAGGATAAATAGCGCCAACAGTCCTAAATATTTATTTTTATTATAAATTCATCCCTAACCTCTTAAGTATTATATATCCATACCGAACTATTGTGTAGCGTTGCAAATTCCCCCCTAGCAGTCCGTCTCACCTCCGCTTAGCCCTAAGCCTAAAAACCCAGTTATGCCACGGGAGTAGAGATGCTCAAACTAACTCTGATAACCAAAAATCCTATCAACTTATTGATAGCTAATCCAACTCGTCCTAGTGTTGGAGGATTTAAGATTCAAGCACTAAAAACAAGTAAACTTTGAGATGTTTTCTTGCTCCCTCAGTAGGGCAGTATTTTTGTCAAAAGTCATTTTAGGTCAGTAAGCTGCAAACGAGAGCATATTTATGTTCAAATACATGTTCAAGGAAAGCAAATATATGTTCATCTCAATCAAAATGAGATAAACAATATTTTACGGACAAAAAAAGATCATAAGACTCTAAAAAACAACATAAATATAAGACTTTAAGAAACAAAATAAACATCTTACAAACCAAAAATCTCATATATTTGTTCTCGCAACACCAAGCAAAAGAAAAAGGATTGAATTAAGTCGAACCATCCATGTAAACTAGAATAAATCTGAAAATACATAACTCACAAACAATTAAAACTCACAAACAATAAATGATTCAACTAAATAAAAAGCAAATTAACACATCATAATAGATCAACCAACATAAAATTTAATGCTCACACTCTCTCAAGTTCTTTGTATCATTTCAATCATTTGACTTAAATTTATTTATTTTAATATTTGCTAAATATTTTTTAAAAAATTATATTTAGAAAATACAAGATTTATAGTTTTTAAATGTAGATTTTTTTAAAAAGATATAGAAAATATTAATATAAATAAATTTAAGTTAAAAAACTAAAATAGTGCAAAAACAACTTGAGACGAAGGTAATATGATGAATAAATAATAAATTCTAATACTATCACTTGATCCATTATTTGAAAGTGTGTCATCATTGATATCTACCGTTTTCCACCCTTGGGACTCCACCTGACCCACTAACAAAATATCCTAACAATAAAAACAAAATATCACACATTATTTAAGAAATAAAGACAGGGTAAAGCAATAAAAACAAATTGCAAGCTTCATGGTCTAAGTAATTGTCTAATGTAATGTGCGCGTTCTAACTCAACTACGCCAAGGTTATTGTTGCTTGTTAGACTCGTGGTCCCTTCGCCAAGGTTGTTGTTACTTGTTAGACTCGTGGTCCCTTGTCTCATGAAAAACCCAACACCTTCGCGCAATCCCTCTCTTGAATGGTTTTAGTTTCGAGCTCAGGGAGGAATAATATTCTTTGTCCGCTATATAACTCAATAGGGCGTATTGTTCCCCTTAAATTAAAATTAGAAGAAGGAATGAAAAAAACAAAAACAAAAACAATCCTCTCTCGGTATTACTTGCAGCATGTAGGTGTTACTAGTTTCTTTATGGAAAATGACAAAAAAAAAGTGCTCGAGTTCTGTCTTCAATGTTTCAAATGCTTACACTTTCCCTCATTTGTTTCAAATACCAACACTTTATCTCCTAGCAAATTAATAATTGGGTAAATTTCATTTATGGTCCCTAGCCTTTTGTAAATGTCCTAAACGGGTCCCCAACCTTCATTTTGTCCTATTAAAATCCCCAACCTCCCTAATTTTTTCCTAATCATGGTCCTTCTATTAATTTCATAGTTAAATGTGATGGAATTACAGGGAAAAATGACAACATTCATCCTCCATTTTCTTATTCCCACTCAAATTACTAAGAACCTAGTAAATCTAACTTTTCAACCACTATCTCTCTCTCTCTCCCTCCATTACCATGCTCGGCCACCATCTGCGACCAGCCCCTTCTCTACCCTCTTTGACCACATCTACGGCATCCATTGTTATTGCAGCCCTAATTAATAAAAACCTAGTAAATCTAAGAACTTAGTAAATCTAATTTTTCAACCACTATTTCCCTCTCTCTCCCTCTCTCTCCCTCCATTACCATACCTAGCCACTATCTGCAACCAGCCCCTTCTCTACCCTCTTTGACCACATCTACAGCATCCATTGCTATTGCTAGCCCCAAAAGGATTGGCCAAACCCGCACCTCTCTTATCCCCCTCCATGTGACTGTTAAAACAACAACGATGATGAACAATCTATTGCAAGAAAGTACGATCTGTTTCAATTGATGAAAAAGCAGCAGTCGATGATGCCAGTGAACACGGTCCTGACTTAGATGGCACTCGATTTGGGCTCCGATGGTTCCAAATCTCTGCAGCTGCCTAGGCTCTCGATTTGGGCTCTAATGGTGGTCAGACTGACCACGTGATCCCGAGACATCAATGCAACAATCTAACTCAAAGCAAACACAGGATGAACAAATTCAGATAACTCATACCGGTTTCTTGGAAGTAAGGGCGAGACGCTTTCTTCTGATAATCAAATTGAGAGGCGAGGATTTCCCGACCTTGGACCAAAAGCGCAAGCTTCGGCAACCCATCAGCGAGTTTCATTGAAAAACGGTGATTCCGGTCGGCTTGCTTCCGTTGTCCAGTAAAGAACTAGAGCAAGAAACGAACGACGAGAAATGGGTAGAAATCACAAAGTGGTTGGACAATTAGAAAAAAGAGTCCGTCCTCTACGTTGCTTTCGGGATTGAAGCAATGTTAAGCCCAAAAGAGCTGAAGGAATTCGCGCTCAGGCTGGAAAAATCTAGCACCCCCTTCTTCTGGGTGCTCAGGGGAGAGAACGAATTGCTAGAAGGATTCAAATCTTGAGTCACAGATCGAGGCCTTGTTTGGAAGAACTGGGCACCGCAATTTCTAATTATGGGGCACGAATCCGTCGGTGGATTTTTAACCCACTGTGGATGGGGCTCGATCATCAAGGGTCTCTTCTTCAGCCGGTTGCTGGTGATGCTTCCGTTCGTGCTGGACCAAGGGCTCAACGTGTAGGGCTGTAAACGAACCAAACGAACACGAACAACCCCTGTTCGTGTTCGTTCATTTAGTGTTTAACGAACACGAACAATAAACGAACATATTTTCCTTGTTCGTGTTCGTTCGTTTAGTTTTAGTATGTGTTCGTGTTCGTTCGTTTATACAAGTTTAAATGAACACAAACGAACGAACACGCTCGTGAACATAAACGGGCCATAACGAACGAACACGTTCATGAACACGAATGAAATTGTTCGGGAACAACATAAACGAACACAAATAAAAACAATCAATCTAAAGCATTCATGAACTACTTAAACGAAGGTAAACGATCACAGTCACTAATTTGGGTGCTAATCTGGTGTGTAGGGTGTATGTAGGGTAGGTAATAATAAACATATATGATAATAGGTTATAATAAATATATAATATACGATATATAAAATATATATAACAATAAATGTATAACTAGTACATAGATAAACAAACAAACGAACATAAACAAACGAGTAAATAAACGAACATAAATGAACACCAAGCGAACACTAACTGAACAGTTCACGCACCTAAATGAATGAACAAGACTTTGTTCGTGTTCGTTCATTTAACTCAACGAACATAAAAATCTATTCGTGTTCGTTCGTTTAACTAAATAAACGAACATAAACGAACACCCACCGAACCGTTCACAAACGGTTCACCGAACGTTCTGTTCGTTTACATCCTTATCAACGCGACGCTTTTCGAGGAGAAACAGGTAGGCATTAAGATTAAAAAGGTGGAGACAATGATTGAAGAGTTAGATTTATTAGGTTCATAGTGATTTGAGTGAAAAAAAGAAAATGTAGGATGAATGTTGTTATTTTTCCCTGCAATTCCATCATATTTAACTGTGAAATTAATGGAAGGACCATGATTAGAACAAAAGTAGAAAGATTAGGGACTTTAATAGGATAAAATGAAGATTAAGGACCCATTTAGGACATTTCTAAAAAGTTAAGGACCATAAATGAAATTTACCCCTTAATAATTCCTTGATTCGCCGATATGAGAGAAAAGAGAAATTAATTGATTTTACCCTCCTAACCTCCTTTCTTATAAATTTTGAATCTCAAACTTATTCATCTAACAAACAACCCATATTTTCTCCCTCCTTAACCTTTTCACGTCAGGAACCCAAAAATTTATCGAACAAGCCAAACAGTGAAACGAATCAGACTTGCTGCTACCATACCGTCGTCTCTTCCTGCCCTCACCCATTGAATTTCTCACTCTCACTCTCACTCGAATGATTTTGATTTTGAAGATCTGGCTAAAGCAGCGAGAATTGACCGATCGAGAAATGCGATTTGTTGCCTCTCTAGCCCAAAAATGCTAGAGCCACCACAGGAAGGAGTTCCTCTCCATCATCCAGATGCCTTTGACAGCTAGGGTTCTGGCGAGGTGAAGCTGGGTCTGGGTCTAAATGGGTTATTGACATCGGATCCCTTGACGATGGCAGAGTATCTCTGGTGGATTTTTTTCTGGGATAATTTTTCTAGATTTCTTCCAGCTTTCGTGCCGCTTGCATCTCTTCTCCATCATCTTCGCTCCCATCTGTGCTCTCATCTCTGCTCAAAATTGTCCGACGGTGCTTAGGAATCGCGGCATCTCCAATTATGCCTCAAAGTCTTTGCTCGAAATCGTCGGTCGCTTCATTAGCTGCACCAATGCGTGAATGATTCGCGACCCTCCGGTTTCTCTGTTGCTCTGGTTTCTTGGCGATGTTCTAGTTTCTCACGATGCTCCGAGAATTACGCGTTGTTGCTCCCCTGCCCAACCATTCGTGAAATTGATTCCAGCTATTCGCCGTAGAGAGATCAATTCCAACCACTTGCAGTTGGTGGTCCGTCGAATATTGGGAGGCAAATTGGAGACCGTCAGTGAACCATCGGACTTTTGCTCGTTCATCGGGACTAAGCAAATGGGGAGGAGGGAGGAGGAACTGTTTATAAACCCAGCTTCCGGCGATGTGGAAGCTAGAGACAAAGGGGGACAAAGTTAGATGCATAAGTTTGGGGGGTGAAATTATCGAAATAAGGAGGTTAGGGGGAGAAACCTAGTTTTTCCCTTTTTGTTTTAATGGGTCATTAACGAAGTTAAGGCTGAGTAAATTGCACCTATCACCTATAATCTTTTGTTATTGTCCTATTTTGAACTATAACCTCAAAACTTCACATGGGAAGTCTTCAACATTAATTTTTTGTTTCATTTTAAACCTTTGGATGATGAAAACCATTAAAATTGATGGAACTGGCCACGTGGCATACCAGTGTAAAGAGATTTGCCACAATGGCATTAAAAAAAGAGATAACTAATGAAAAAAACTAACAAATAAAGAAAGAAATTATATAAAAAGGAGATTTTTTTAAAAAAAAAAGAAAGAAAATGGACAAAGGTTCACGCCCTCCCGCCACCATCATTCGTCCATGTCGCCGCCACCTGTTTACATTGAAATCAAGAGGAAATTGAGTCAAAATTAAAGATGGAGAACTACAATCTAGACGAGCAGAGGAAACGGCCGAGGAATAAAAGGCATAATCGATAAGATGGCATCGTACAGGAGCTAAGGAAGTGGTGAGTTTACTTGGATTCGACAACAGAGAACGCATGATTGGTGGACAAACATAGAGACGCCTGAGCAATCACTGGTCTCCTTTCCATCATTTTCGGCCATCACTCACCTTTCATTCTCTCTCAATCTCTCGATACCCGTTCTCTCGATTCACAATCTCCCGATTCCCAATCTCCTAATTCCCGCCATCACGTTCTCATGATTCATGATTTGGATAGTTCGAATTACCATAGGTTGTGTACATGAAGATTTGAACGGTGTCGCTGTAAAAAAGGAGGACGCCGGAGGATGCGATAAGGGTAGTTGAGGTGTTGTCAGAGTTGAGGCAGAGAGATAAGAGACTTTATTGGCAGAGAGAGAGGGGGACTTCACGATCTGGGTTTGAAATTTTTTTTTATTATTTTTCTTTTTCCATGTCATCACTAGCAATTGATTCATTATGTCACCAAGGCAACTTGCTCCATGTTGGCGTGCCACATGGCCTGTTCCGTCAATTTTAATGTTTTCTGTTATCCAAATGTCTAAAATGGAACAAAAAATAAAGATTAAAAACTTATCATGTAAGGTTTTGAGGTTAGGGTCCAAAATAAGATAATAATAAAAGGTTAGGGGTCATGGGTGCAATTTAACCAATTAAGGTTGGAGAGGGTAGCTATAGGTATTTGAAATAGGGAGACAAAACTTAAGGTTTGGCCAAATCTCAAGGGTTTTTTTTTTGTAATTTTCCCTTTCTTTTTACCGGTAAGGTAACAAATAGGGGTAAATTGCATCCATAGTCTCTAACCTTTAACTCATGTACGATTTTAGACCTTAATCTCAATTTTTGTACATAAAAAATCTCTAACCATGTTTAGATGTTCTATTTTGAGCCTTTTATAGATGAAAAATATTAGTGTACATGGAAAATGCCATGTGGCATGTTAGTGTGGACGTTTTGACATGCTGACACAATAAATTAATTTGCAAAACCTTATGTCCTCTAAAAAATGGGTGAAATTGCACCCTTAACCTCCTACCCACCCTTATCCTGAGAAACTCTAAACTTCCCCACCTGTTGTTCACCACCCTTAGGGCTTTGCCACTGTAGGTTGACGCTTCTAGTCGCAAGCCGCCAATAGTCCACAACAACACCGTACACAAGAAACCCATGACACTGCCTGATTAATCTTTCGCTTCTCCATCTCCTTTTATCCATCGTCTCCAGGCGCAAGTTAGTAAAGGAGGACAAATGATATCAAAGGCGAACGGATGAAGACGAGCGATGAATGGCCAATTGGAAGAAGGTAAAGGAAATTGCACGAAGACAAAGGGCAATCGGATGAAGACGAAGGCCAATCAGCTACTAGGCTGAGGGTTCGATTAGGGATTTTTGGGCAGCTGCATTTAAGAGAGAAGACTCAAGGCATAACGTGAATCAGGGAGGAGAGAGAGTCTAGGGTTTAGGATTGAAGAGGCGAACAGGGGGTCAATAAAGGCTAATGACAGAGACGAACGGGGGAAATGATGGAGGTGAACGAACAGGAACGGTGAAGCGCCTCAGGGGTGGAGGCGATCTAATTCTGTCTCTCTGCTTTTTTTCTTATTTTTTAATTTTTGTTCTTACTTTTCCATGTCATCTATATCAATTGATTTATTATGCCACAATGGCAAAATGTCTACGTTATCATGCTACATGGCATTTTTCATCCACATTAACATTTTTCATTTACAAAAAATCTGAAATGAAACATTTAAACGAGATTAAGGATTTTTCATGTATCAAATAGAGATTAGGGTCTAAAATGGTATCATAATTAAAAGTTAGAGGCCACAGACAGAATTTACCCATAATAAACACTGTGTTTTAATTTGTAATGCCCAAGCAAGGTGGCTGCCCGGTAAGGCAAATGTCAAAAAACTTGCATGTGTCGAGACACTCAACATCTTAACAGATATGGTAGCAGTTGGGTCAGAAACATGGGATGGCATGGGATGGCATGGGACTGGGAGCCCATCTCTGAATCCTTCCTGCCTCACGCACTCGAGATTTCTGGAACTAGGACTGTGGCACGTCCGAATCTCAAGATTTTGATTTGGGTAAAAGTTGTTTTCATTTCACCTTCCCCAGGAAACCAAAAGTAAACCCCACATCCTCACTCAACTCAACATCTTCCTCGGATTTTGTACATTTTCTACGTCATCTACCACCTAACAGTTAGGTGTACAGTACAGGGAAAACTACTCTCCCCCAACAAAGTAACTGTAACTTATATAGAATAGAAGCCCAATTTTCAAAAGATTGGAGGCAAAAAAATTGCTATAAACAAGAAGAATATGACTATATCTGGCATTTGCCACTCTCTTGCAAGGCTGATTCTATACAGAGATCGAGCCTGTCATAAGAAAAGAGAGTTCAGGAGTAAGGAGCAGCATACAAGTTGAAGTAAACGAGTGGCTTCACTTTCGCATCATAGCACGAGAGAACTTCCCAGCTAAGTGAACAAAACGATATCTTTAACGTTAAAACCAAAGTTCTCTTTTAAAATCTATTCTCTCTCTAAGAAAGAGAGAGCTATCTGTCATTTTGGAGCCCGGTTAACAAGATTACTGGATCTCCCAGTGAGAATTGAGAAATTGGCAAGGCAACAACAGATTGAAATTCAAAAGAATATATTTCCCATTTCATAAATGGCAGCTTTATCAGCTGGTACATGTCGCTGTGAACTTTCTCCAACAAACAGATTTCATTTCCACCCCCCAAATAAGATTAAAAAAAAAAAATCAAACAAACAAATGAAAAATGTGCAACTTAAGACAAATTTGTGAATGCCAACAACAATGATGTGAGGAAGCAACTACGGAGCAACTTCAAGCCTGGGTTCAAAACAAAAACCAGTAAAAAGCTGGAGAGGGAACCTTTTCGACACCGGGCACTTCTGCGACCATTTCCACTGTTTCTGAATCATGTCAAAGACTAGAAGAGCTGGAGCTCCATAGCTTTGGATGTATACCAGATCATCTGTCCCACTGCTCGCGAACACATCATCAAACTCACCAAATCCTTGAAATAACTTATGCGGCATTCTAGCAACTTCTTGCCAATCCTTACCATCGAGAACCCATATACCAATCCCCTTGATTATATCTGGCCGATCATGCTTCCCTATACCTCCCACCATTACCAACTTCTCCTTTAGGTTCATCAGACGACCACATGTAAGAGGTCCAGGTACAGGGATGAAACTTCTCATCAATGAGGATGATCGACTGGAGAGGTTATACATAATGAGGCCATGACGGTTTTCTGGAGTGCTACCCCCAGTAGAGTAAATCAAAAAGTACAAAACACCACCACAAATCACACTTTCATCTCCAGCTCTCCATCCGTTCAAGACTTCTGCCGTAGATGTAACCCAGATCATGGTTTCCGATTCATACATGTATATAGACAGGTCCCACTGGTAGAAATTTCCTGGAACTTGCTTAGACTTCACAACAGCAATGGTGTAGTTGCGCAATGCCCTGTTCACTGAAATAGCAAGGGCACTATAGTCAGAAAATCTCGGGCCGGGTGGCTCCATAAGCTTCTTGCAGTGTTTGGTAATTGGGTTACAAACGTACAACTCGCTTCTGCTGTCATTATCCATGAAGGAAACCAAACCATAGGATGAGGCAATGAACCAATTTGAAGTCCGAATGCAGGGTAGTTCAATGCTGTACCACTTCCGGAGGATGGGATCATAGGCATAGCCAGCTGGTTCATCAGAGCTTGTAAACATAAAATACCAAGGTCTCTGCGACAGGACATGCGAAAAATTCCACAAAAACCTTTTTGAACTAACAATCTCATGCCATCTTTTACACACCAACCCAGCTCTGAAAATGGTTGCAATGGGAAGAAATGCAATGATCCGTTCCAACAACTCATCAGGGAGAATTAAGTCGACGGAAATCGCAGTGGCTTCCTTGCTGCTTTCATCACTAAACTCTGATAATGAATCCACCTCAGCACTGTCTTTTGAGACTTCATCAATACAATGGCTTGTCCAGGAAGCCTCTTCCTCCATGCTTAGGCAATGATACAGAAGAACTGACCATAAATAACAAAGACAAGTATTAGAGGAAGAAAAAGGCAAGCCCTTAGCCTCTAAACTACTAACAGAAAACAACCAACACCTTCATATGAATGGATCAGGAAGAAATGTGAAACTGGTTGTTCAAGTAAATGTAAAAATATTTTAAAAAGTGTAAAGATCTCACAACAGAATGGGACACTGATGAACACAAGCGTGAATGAAGTGACGAAAGCCCACAAGGAAAATTAGCTTGAGCTTTGTGTAATCTAATCTGAATGTTTATATTCAATGCTGAAGCAACTCCTGTCAATTTAATAACAAAACTCAAAATGGAAAAAAAAATCAATTAAATATGCGCCGCTATCAATCTGATTGGCATAATATGAACAAAACTCAAATCATGTTGAGAACTGGACTCCCACCAAATGCATAAACATCCAAAAATCATTACAACCATCATCCAACAACCAGCCATGACAGGAGCTATCCTACAGAACTGATGACCTAATTAGATGTCCCACCAATTCCAGTTTCCCTTTTGCCCATTCCCAGAACCTGAACACGGAAGGCATGTTGCTGGAGCTCACTTGCTGGAAGAAGAAGAATAATACATAGCTAGCTTCCTTCAGACTCCGATTCAGCTGTTAAACAAGATTGTTCCCAGCCAACAATGACTAGGAAATAAAAAAAACTAGTCCTGGGAAATGAAGAGGATAAACAACACCAACACAATGAAAAATATGCTTAATATGTGAGAGATCACGCAGTAGCAGCTTCTGCAAGTATCAGCCTTTGATTGGGAATGGGAAATTGAACTCGGAAGGGAAAGCTGAAAGGTCACATGGCAACAAAGTTATGCATTTGGATTCTTCGGACGATGAGCATGATCAAGCACAGAAAAAGCAGATCAGCAATTTCTAGGAGCAGAATGATGAAGAGATTAGACCCAGAAAAATCTAGAAAACAAAAATCTGGCAAAATTCTGCAGAATGATATGGCTAATCTGAGAACAGGATATGGGAATTTCAACAGCCAAACCCTAAAGTTATTAATATATTATATAAAAACACCAGCAAATCGATGTTAGGTGTTGAAATTAGATTAGGCCATCCACGCCCATCAATCAAACATCAAAACCCCCCAAATAACTAAAACCCAATAAGGTCAAATAACTACACCTACATCGCCAGAGTAGAGACAGCAACAGATGAACAAGAGCAAAGAAGGCAGTTCCAGGAGGCATATGAAGAACAGTTCTTTTAAGAAATCAAAACAACTTAGAGCCTAAGACCCAGTAAGAACAAGATCCCGTACCTTGTCTAAATCCTCCTCCAGCGTCAGCGACCAAATGGGTGTGTCTAGAATGGCCAAAGCCTCAAGCCTTAACAGAAAATTTAAATAAGGAGAGCTAAAAAGGCATCCTTTCTGATTTAAAAAACCGGTTCGTGGCAGTTAAAACGTAGGGAGACCCTTTTACGGCGAGCATTAAAGACATAAAGAACATGGACGAGCCTATATTCCGATATTTCCTTCAAATGGTAGACAACTCTGAAATGGGTTAACCCAGATTTGGTTCACAGCCAATATCCAAGTAATACCAATTGAGAGAGAGAGGGTTTGATTCGTCCGACTCTATTTTTTGCTAAATATAAAAAAAAAACGGGGAAGGAACGAAAAAGGCGGTTTTCTATAGGAGTGTGCTTAAGGGACTGTAGGAACAAGAAACGGGATCATAGAAGACAAGAAGGCGCGTGTAAGCGCGTGATCTGCTACCAGTATGAAGTCTTTATTTATTTTTTTTTCGTTCGCAATCAATTATGAGTTGAATGCATTAGAACTTAAAAGCCACTCTAAGAGAATTGATTAGTGAAGCGTCTGCAAAATCTGAAGATTTGAGTCGTAAATTAATCACTTCTAAAATTCATCACTTTAAGAAATGCAGTGGCCGCTCTTCAAATCCTAACCTTGATCAAAAGTACTAGCAGGTAATAGCAGTACCATTTACCAGCTGAGCCTCCTTGCTGAGGGCACACATTATTAAAGTGAAACAACGTAAACAAGCAACAAACAATGAATAAAAAATGCAATATCTTGGAATTACCGAATTAGTTCAGTCCGCTTTCTTAGGCCAATTCGTCTGAGCTAAAGTCAACTAATTTTTTTTAACTTTTATATCATTTTTATTGGAAGCCAATTTTATTTGAAAGTCAATATTATGTAGATACAATAATCAATTTGAAAGTAAATTTTTAGGATGTTGTTAAATTTTTATGAAATTTTCTTTTTAAAGGCTTAAAACTAGAAAAATTCATAAAAATTTAGTAAGATTATAAAAATTGTATTTTCAATTAATTATTGTAACTACATAATATCGGCTTTTAATTAAAATTAGTTTCAAGTAAAAAAGATGTAAAAATAAAAATAAGTCATTTTGTAGTCAATTAACTAAAGTTAAAATGAATTGGGTGTTAATTTCCGCCTTTACCTTGAAAGGATTTATTTAAGAGAAAAATCATGAAAAGACTAACATAAAATTCTTTTTAATTTAATTTAATTTAATTTAAAATAATTTTTTTAATTTTTATATTTCTTTTATGAATCAATTTAATTTTAAAATCAATATTAGGTAAGTGTAATAAGTCATTGAAAATAAATTTTTATATTGTTATCAAGTTTTTATGAATTTTATTTTTAATGAATTATTAAATCGGACAAAAAATATAAAATAAAAATAAATTTCTTTAATTTAAGTTAACTTAACTTAAAATATGTTGGGCGTAGTTATATGAGACGATGATTTTTATGCTAATGAGGCACTGACGTTGAGCACAAAATGTTGCTTTTATAATCAAATTTAAGGTTAATTACAATTTGAATTCTTAGATTTAGGTGAAATTACACTTTATTTCCTCTCATTTTAAAAATATGCATTTTGCCCCATGTCTTTTTAATATAGTCCAATAGTAATTTTTGAAATATTAATTTAAACTGTACTATTGTCATTTTCAAGTAATTTCAATATGTATAATATATTTTTATAATTAATTGGTATTTAAAAATATTATTTTAAAACTAAAAGAAATATAAAAAAAATAATTTAAAATATTTATTAACTATAAAAAAATACTATAAATATTGAAATTACTGAATGATAACTACCGTAATACCTAAATTAGGATTTTAGAAGTTATTGTCAGACTATATTAAAAAATAAGAGATAAAGTATATATTTCTGAAATATAAATGAGTAAAGTATAATTTCATCTAAATCTCAATAGGTAAAGTGTAATTATTTCTAAAAATTTTTAGTAGCTACTTTAATTTACATATTGTTTGAAGAGAAACAAAAAAAAAAGGCAATGAAGTAGACCTAGGGAATGGTTTGGGACAGACTACCGGGCATTGTTCAAGCTAAAACTAGAGTTAGAGATATTGGCCACATTGGCACAATCTTTAAAAGAAAATAATAATGCTGTCTTACTCATCAACTCATGTTTTTGGACCCTTTTTTTTCCTAGCGTGTCTTCTTTTTCTGCTATTTTTTTCCTTTTTCTTTTGTGCGTATTTTCCATCTTCTTATTCATAATATTCGATTTTGGATTTATTTACTTTTGGTATATATCTTGCCAACCAAAACAAGTTTGCCTCTCCAATCCAGCCACTCCGAAAAGGGTTAGGATCTCTCTCTTTCTCTCTCTCTCTCTTTGCTTGTTATGTTCCTTATAGCAAAGAGAAATCCCGATGGCCAGACCCCTTGGTTGAACCGGAGGAATTGTTATGAAAGGGCAATCTTCCCTTCATGTGTTGAATTTATATGTAAATCTTACATGAACCAGTATTATGCTATGTGAAATGATGCTAAAATTACACATGAATCTATAATACTGATATGAAGACTTGTGATTAAAATATAAGTATATATATGACTCATTAAAATTTAAAGTATCTAATTACGGTTTATCACACAGTATATATAGTACTGATAGCTTGGGCAGTGGCGTACTGCACTACTCCTTTTAAAGTAACAAAATGAGATTAAATGCCCGTATACATAAAGAAAATATTATTCTAACAGTAAAAGAAGCTAGGGATAAATTTAAGTAATTAAGGATGAGGTAAAACTGAAAATAAAAACATGAAAAGAACATATAGATTAAAATTAAAGCAAAGATCATGTGCGCAAAAGCTGCAACAAGCAATGCTGCAATACGTAGCCTTTTGATTGATCAAACCCATTCCTAGTCCCTTGTATATAATCAATCCCTTGGCTTGTTTTACTTCATTCCTTTAATTAGTTAGAAATATAATATTAGTAGTATTAATTTAAGGAAAAGAAAATATCAGTATTTTTTTTTTTGAATGGTTAAAAAATCTGAACGATCTAATTCTCTAAACAAAACAAATATGGACGGTCAGGTGATCATCGAAATCAATCTCAATAAAATCCCATTTTAACATTCAAACCACGTTTAGTTCATTGCAACCGAAATGAATTATTTAGAATAGCAATTTAATGCACGAAACTTGTCAATTATTAGTACACTTAATATGTAAAAGTCAGGAGTCAAATTTGAGGTAAAAAGGGAAAATCAAGAGTGGCATTAATTTTTGTTCGTGGGAGATGGGGATGGTAACTAAGGAGGGCATGTTCAACTCCTCTCGAGCACGACAAGAAGTAAGATAAAAATAACTAATAAACCCCAAGTCCATGACTTTTGTACCAAAAAAAAAAAAAAAGGAGTGGCATGTGAGATCGATTCGAAGCAAACGTGTATGGAAGATACAAGAAAAGGAGTGGCAGTGGCATACAACTATACATACATTACATTCCGGGGGGGCTGGGGAATGAATGAATAAAAGCAAGCAGATGCTACAGCATATGCCATCTGGCCTCAATAAGTAAAGTTATTTGCTAGGCTAGGTACTCCAGTGACGTCTGGAGATACTGTACAATTTTTACGCGATAAAGGTATTGTAATTATTTTAAAGGCCAAAATACAGTGGAGGCCCTCTAACTCGGTTAACCAGTACACTTAGCTCCCTGAACTTCAAATCGAGGCAACTCAGCCTCTAAACTTGAATAAGGGGTCAGTCAACCCCCTTGACTGCATGTGCAACTCACGTGACACCAAAGGAGATGAATGTGCCTCATTTTCTGTCAAATCTGCAATCCATAAGAAAGGGCAAACCACTTGGCTAACCAACAACTTTCTTATCCTACACTTTTGCAAATAATGACTTCAAGCCCTCATCCCAAGCATCTCCCTTGAAGCCACCATAATCGCAGCCACCATTGATCTACAATCGTTAGCTCTCATGTTTAAAGTTACTTTGTTATATTTTTCTGTCAGTAATATTTTATTTTATGTAATAATTGCAATTATTTTTTCTAAAAAAATATAAACTAATTCATCATGAATTAATTCAAGTGAATCCAAAACTCCTACCCATTAAATTATATAAATTATTTACTATTTAATTATACAATTTTACTCCAACATCACCGAGAAAATGTAAGTTAAAAATTAATTAATTATATTATGAAAAGTTAAAAAGGTCACTAATTGATCGAGGAATCAAACAATTTCTTCTCAACTTGACATCTAGTGATTTTAATTCACCCAACTTGTTTGTTTTGGAAATCAACACATAAGTTGTTTATTTAACTAATTTTACTCTCTTATGTTTTTCTATCCTTAAAATTTTAGCATCTCACTTTAGAAGTTGTTTGGTTTTTGTCTCATGTTCTTGATTTCTTAATGCTTCTTGACCATCTTAAAATTCTAGATAAAGGTTTTTTTTTCATGACCATTAACATGTGTTTTTATCTGCCAAAGACAAACTTTATTGTAATAATAAAAAAGTACAAAGTCTTAACATGTTGATATTGTTATACCAATATAATAAGTTTTAGTTTAATTTCAATGTACTTAAAAGAATTTTGAAATCAAAAAAAATTGATATGTATGTGAATCTCTTTTATTTTTCAATACATATACAAATATCCTTGTGAATTTAAAATTATTGAAAATTCTTAATATATTTCTTGGTTTTCAATTTTTAGTCCAATCATGAAACGCATCCAAAGCATTAATATGTGGAAGTTGGTTCACAAGCGGTCAAGGAGAGGCTACTATACCAATCTTTTAATATCATTTGGAGTTCAAAAACTATCGATTGATGTTCTATATTTTTATGCTATTTAACAATGAATCTAATGACAATTATTTTCTCAATATACATGATTGCTTTTTTTGTTGATGTAAATCTGAATATATATTGTGAATCCAACCATGCAAGATATGAATAATATGAAAGCCAAAAGTTTCGAATAACAACTTGAAGTAATAAGCTGCTGGTGGCTACTTTGGATGAGGGCTTGAAATCATGGTTGGAAAAAGTGTAGGATGAGAAAGAGAAAAATCAAGAAGTTTGTTGGCTTGTTAAATGGTTAACCCTTTTTTAATTGGACAGAATGGAGGGTTGTCGGTTTTTTTTTTTCCTAGTACATGAGGTCAACAGGGTTGACTGACCCGTTTATTCAAGTTCAGGGGTAACATTGGCCTGCTAAGTGGTTAACCTTTTTTTAATTGGACAAAAAGGAGGGCCGTCCATCTTTTTTTTTACGTCATGTGAGGTCAACGGTGTTAACTGATCCGTTTATTCAAGTTCAGGGGCTGGGTTGCCCCAAGTTGAAGTTCAAGGGCTAAGTATCCTAGTCAAACGAGTTTAAGAGCCTTTTTTTGTATTTTGGGCTTTGTTAAACTTGACGGTGATACTGAAATGAAAACAATCATAATCTTTAAGTGATCCATTTAGGCACCATTTTTTCAATATGGGTTGGGATATTGCAGAATTTTCATGCAATAGGTGACTGCTTGGTTAAATTTGATGTTGATACCAAAATGAAAACAATTCAATGCCCTGAAGATAGACAAAACATTAAAACTGAATCTAAATTAGACAATCAACACCCAATTTAATTTAATTAAAATCTAGCTTAATTTAAAATAACTTATTTTTATTTTTTAATTTTTTATCCGCAAGTACCAATTTTATTTTATAACTAATATCATGTAGGTATAAAAATTCATTTAAAATAACATTTTTATGGTGTTATTAAATTCCTATGATTTTTTCAATACATAAGGAAGAAAATTTGACAAATATTTAATAATATCATAAAATTTTATAATCAATAAGTTATTACATTTTACACCTAAATCATAGTATTGATTTTTAGATGATATTGGTCCTAGGCATAAAAATAAAAAATAAATAATTTTAAATTAAACTAATTTAAGTCAAACAAATAAGGTGTAAATCTCACTAAAAACACGGGTCCTAGGTTGGTACAGGCCACACAAATAAATAAGTGGTTGAAAATATTGAGAAAAATCATTTATTCACGACTGTTGACAAAAGCAAAGGCTTCGGGCCAAGGCGAAATCAAAGACAGGGCAACAGTCAATTAAGTCAGAGTTTTCAACTTTTTTATTTTTTTATTTTCAGTGCCTAAAGTCATTTTTAACCCTTAAACTTGCCAGACTCAGACACTTCACCCCCATAATTTGAACTCAGTTGAACTCGCCCCCTAAACTTGCAAACATGGGACATTTTAGCCCTTTTTGCCCCATGTAGGCATCACATGACTTAACGCTGCTATTTCCATCTCAAATCTCTCGACTTGCCTTACGCTCACCCTATTGTCAATGTTGGTCCTCCATTTCTCCCTCTCCACCTTCCGCCCTTTGACAATGACCACTCTTCTCTCATTGACTCCGATCGCCCCTCCTTCCTCTTCTCTCTTTTCACTTACTCTACCTCATCCTTCGCTCTCTCCTCACCCATGTCCTATACCCACTTCGATCCCCTCTACCTTTGGCTCTACTACACAACAGCGCTTCTCAAGAGCTCATTGTAGTGACCTATAAAAGCCAATTACATCAACCTCCTCGAACACCTCAGAATTGCCATTGACCTTCGGCCTTTAAGGTCAAAATCATAGCAAAATTGTTAAGGCTCTTGCGCAAGATAATAAGTGAAATGCAAATTTTGATTCTGATATCTTCTTGTATCCTTTTTCTCCTTGTTTCAACAGGCAACAATGTTTCAAAATGAATGATTGATCTTGTCTTCTTGGATGAAACATATCGTGTCTTTTTAATGAGCTCGACTTTGGCTAGTTCGTGAGAAATGATGGCTAGTTTCTTGACTATTTTCTTTTTGATAATGTGTTCATGTGACTATATTTGCTGCTTCAAATCTTCTAGTTTCATGAACAACTATGTTATTGTTTGTTGTGTACAGAGATTGAGAATAGAAATTTTCTAAATTTTGAAGCTAAAAGTGATAAGGATTAGGCACATAAAGTGTTTGTTGAAATGCCTGAATGAGTAAGCCGAGAGACTTTTGATGGACCAAATGGCATTAAGCATGTGATGTACACATGAGGCCAAAAGTGCCAAAGTGTCCTATATTTGTAAGTTTAGGGGGTGAGTTAGACCAAGTCCAAGTTGAGGGTGCTAAGTGTCTGGGTTTGGCAAGTTCAAGGGTTACAAGTGGATTTAGGCCCTAAAAGAATTCCACTCCCGCGCTACCAAATTAAACGAATTGCTTTCTGTTTTCTATTTTTGTTCTAAAAAAGCTGGTCTTTTACATATAATAAATATTTTTATAAGGATAAAATTTATAAAATATTAAAAAACAAAATATTACCTAAAAATCCGTAAAAATATAAATGGATCATATAAACTCGAACGGAGGAATTAAAGCTCAGTGTACGTGTAAACTGATATAGATTATACAGTTACCTAGTCCTTAACTAAGATGGAAAATTTGAGATGAAACTAAACTATCCTTAACATCCATTCATCAGGGTAATATTTTGGGTAAAAAGTACTAATGGTCCCAAATCTTTAATTTATATTGTAAATTGGTTCCCAACCTTCATTTTGTTGTAAATTGGTACCAAACCTTTATAATTCATTATATATTGGCCCTTTACCCTAGGTAGACACAGAAACTCGATTTATAGAGAAAAAAATCTAATAATCTAATAGTTTAAATTATCCATTAACTGTTAGAAAATTATGACACAGTTTAAATTTATATAAAGCTATTACAAAATAGTTCAAATTAAAATTTGAAAAGTTAATGTCACATAATTCATGATAGTTAATGAATTCAAACTGTTCGGTAGTTTTCTTCTAACAAATTCAAAGTATGTCATAATTTTTTCATAATTAATAAACAATTTTAACTATTAGTTTTTTTCTTTGTAAATCGAGTTTCTATATCTACCTATAGGTTAGGGACAAATATGCAACGAATTATAAAGATTTAGGACCAATTTACAATGAAACAAAGATTTGACATCAATTTGTAGTAGGCATTAAATGTTTAGGACTATTGGTGCTTATACTACTACTATTTATGTTTGATTTATTCTCAAGCTATGCAATAATTTGAATGTAGCTCATTGAACTTATGTTAATATTGCAATTACACTTATGAGATTCGAGAATCTACATTTTTCCTTGTTTTTAATTTACATTGTCCATTAGAAAATTTTAAAATTATAATTTAGATTATTCCGTAACTGCTCACCAGCAGTTTAAACTTGCCAAGTTTTTTTTATAGTTAATGAGTATTTTAAGTTATTGGTTTTTTCTATCTATAAATGAAAAAAATAATGTGTTTAAGATTTCAATTAGCTGTAAAAAAAATTAGACAAATTAAATTACTAGAATTTAAAAAACTATTGTTGCATGGTGTAAAATAAAAAAGAACAGAAAAATTTAGATTTTCAAATTTTAAGAATGCAACCGTAATCTCAACACAAGTTGAGGGGGGCTAAGTGTAAATTAGTGAAAATAAAAGCGTGTGTCTCGACTCTACTGCCATTGATGATAACATTTAAGTATTGACAGTCAATTTATTTTAATTTCACGCTTTCGGCCCGAAAGCGCCATAAATTCGCGCTCCAAGGAAATGGAAGTCGCGCTTTGGTTATTTGAGTTCGCGAATTTCATTTGCAGTTAGAATTTCAACTTTAATTCTTGAGTTTTGTCGTGAATCTCGTGATACGTCGATTCAGGCTGTCGTGTGCGTCTCTTCTTTTTACTCAAGTCAGAGACTCAGAGCTAAACCCTAAAAACAGAAAAAAAAAATCAAAATCAAATCCTATGTTTAGATGCGAATCATGCGATCTCGTTGAAACCACAAACAAGACATCGTAGCCAAGAAATTCTGAAGCAGCAACTGCAGCTGTGTGGAATTTAATTCGACAGCAGCAAAAAATTGGGAGTGGGCAGCAACAAACATATACTGGTGAGTTTTTTCTTGAAATAATTAACAATGTTCTTTGTTTTTCGTGAATGACGAACATGCCTCTGTTTTATGCGTGATTCGTGAAGCAATATATGGTCTCTGTTTGTTCATGTGTGCCAAATTGTATACGATCTCTGTTTGTTCGTGAATGAAGAACATGGACTCTGTTTTTGCGTCGTCTGTTCTTGCTCTGTTTTTGCGTTGTCTCTGCTCTGTTTTTTTATGTGTGGCAGGCAGCGAGCAGCCTCTGTTGCGTTGGCTTTAGTACTTTTTAGGCTTATACAGTCTCTGTTTTTTGCGTGAAAGAAGAACATCATGCGTCTGAGAGTAAGATTGTTGTTCGTGCGTGTGTGCCAAGTCTTTTGTGTGTGATTCATGAAGTTGAAAGTAAAATTTTAACGTGGCTTTGTTTTGTAGTTGAACTGAAGCAATATAGCCGCCTGTATTAGTGTTAGGTGTTGACTGTTTGTGGTGTTGTTTCTTGTTTATTGACTTGAGTCTTAGCGTGTTATTGTTCCTCAATTATTTGACTGCCTATAAAAAAAAATATATTGGCTTTTTAACCTTCATCCATTGTGTTGTGATGTTTAGGAAACACCTTTGGCCATCTATAATTACTAGAGTTCAAGCAATTTACTGAAGTGTTAAAAATAATTATGCCATGCCATCTTGGAATTTTTGTAGTTATTGGCTCTTCCTCCATTTATCCATTTATCCCATCTTGATCAAATACTATTATTTCTTATTTGTAGCTACAATGGAAGAAAATTACAATGAACAAAGAGGAGATTCACAATCAAGAAAAGATTCAATTAGAGACACCGATGACCAATGCAAAGAATTGAACTCTACACATTTGAGAAGGTATGTGACATACATTGAGAATAAAAAAGACAAGTGGATCTGTAATTTTGGTTGCAAAGCAGAACCTTACACGGGAACCTACTCTCGTATAAGAGTTCACTTAATTGGACTGTTACCTGGACAACGAGCTCAAGGGATTGCTATTTGCAATAAAATAACAAAACATGAAAGAGCTAAACTGAAAAAAGAAGAAGATGAGACTCAAAAAGTTTTTGGGGGTAATACCCGTAGGACCCCTCTTCCCAGTCTACCCATTGTTCCACCAACACATGATATGAATAGGGCACGTGAACAAGGAACAAAGTATATTGGGGAATTGTTTAAGTTATCTTTTAGAGAAGAAACTGATAGTATTATTGCTAGATACTTTTATGGTTGTGGAATCCTTTTAACACTACAAGATCTCCATTCTGGGTTGATGTTGTCAGAGCAATAAATGAAGCTTCTAAAGGATATAAGCCTCCAAATTATGAGAAAATAAAAACTATCCTTCTTGATAGAGAAAGGATGAAAATTGATCGTGCTTTAATTCCTATTAAGGAACAATGGCCTCAGTATGGAGTTTCAATAGTCTCATATGGTTGGTCTAATATAAAAAACCAACCATTGATAAATGTTTTGGCTATTTCAGGAGGAAGAGCAATATTCTTGAATGCTGTTGATTGTTCTCGTGATGAGAAAAATGCTCAATTTATTGCTGATATTTTGCTTAAGGCTACTGAAACTATAGGGACATACAGTGTTGTGCAAATTTTAACAGATAATGCTTCTAATTGTAAAGCTGCTGGAGATGTCATTCAAGCTAGACATCCCCATATTCTTTGGTCTGGTTGTATGGCCCATACACTTAGTCTTCTTATGAAAGATCTTGCCAAGGCATCTCATCCGGACTTGTCATTTTTCAATGATTGTTATGAAAAGGCAAAAGAAGTGGTGAACTATATAAAGAATCATACTTTTGTGTTACATATCTTCAGAACCTTTTCAGCATTGGATGTGATTCAAGTGAAAAAATCCAGATTTGGCCATCATTATGTAGTATTAGACCGTCTTCTTCGAGTGAAAAATGCTTTGATAAGCATGGTTTTGAATGAAGAGTGGGAAGACCTTAAAAAAGGCAATTCTAGATCGAATTTGGAGCATGATCAAGTTAAAAAAGTAGTGTTGGATGATGAGTTTTGGAGACAAGTGAAATTCATAGTGTTTATCACAAAACCAATTTGGAACATGATTCACTTTTGTGACTCTGATAAAGCAGTTGTTAGGGAGGTATATCAAAGAATGGAGGATATGATAGGTTTCATTGAAGAAGTGTTACAGCATGACATTGTTTTGTACAGAACCATGGAAAATTTGGTTTTTGAAATATGGAGAAAAATGAATTTGTCGCTGCACACACTTGTTTATGTACTTACTCCATTTTATTATTCACAAGCATGGCTGCAAAAATTAGGTCATTGTGGAAAGAGGAGGATCAAGCCTCATGCCAATCTATTTGTGCAAGGTATGTATAATTTTCCAATCATGTTTATTTTATTCTAAATCTTTTTGTAAAGTTGCTACATTCTACATTCAATTTTTCTTTTGTGTGATTATTGCATTTTACATGAAGAACTAGATCAGATAAAAAACAATTGACACAAAGTGGCCAAATTTATGTTATGTGTTCATCATGTAATTTATTTTTTCTATTATTACTAATAATAAGAATAATTTATTGTAACATTTTTAGGGACTTATCTGAATGTGGTTGATCGACTAGTTCATGATTTGAGAGAGACACCATTAATTCGTCAGCAGCTTGGTGACTTTACAAGTGATGGAGGAGTATTTGCTCAACCTCAGGCTATTGAAGATAGAAAAATGATGAGTGCTATTGCTTGGTGGAATTTGTATGGTGTGGCTGCTCCTGAATTATATAATCTAGCGATCAAAGTTCTCTCTCAAAGTGTTAATACTTCATGTGCTGAGAGAGTTTGGAGCACATACTCATATATTCACAATGTGAGGAGAAATAGATTGAATGCAGATCGAGCTGAATTGTTGATATATGTGCATTACAATAATAGATTATTGACACGTTACAGAGAAGATTATGAATCATCATACAAAGATTTGGATGATTTTATATATGATCATGTCCTGGACAATGACATGGAGGCAATTCATAGAAAAGATCACACATTTCTTTATGGAGATGAGGAACCTCAGATTTCTTCCCAAGTATCAAGTTCTAATCAAGCACAATCTAACTTGTCCCAAGTGCGTAGAGAAGAAATAGCCCGTGGCAAAAGACCCAAAAATAATTAGGTGTTTTTTCTAGTCCTAGAGTAGTCGTCGGATTTGGTTTAGTTTTTGAACTTGAGTTTGATACTTATTACTTGTTATGGAAATATCTTATGTCAAAGTTGGATATTCATTTACTTGTTATGTTTACATTTAACATTTTATTTATATATATATATATATAACGCTTTCGAGCCGCTCCCGCTCTCTATATTTTTTAAAGTTGAACGAATTCGCGCTCTCGCTCCCGTTCTCACTCCCGCTCCCGCTTTCGCTCTATGCAACTTAGCTCTAATGCCATTGATGATAACATTTAAGAATTGAGAGTCAATTCATTTTAATTTAAGTGAATTGATTTTATTTTTATATATATTTTAGTCTGAAATTAATTTTATTTAAAAACTAATATTATGTCGATGTAATAATCTATTTGAAAGTAAATTTTTTATAATGTTGTTAAATTTTTATGAATTTTATTTTTTTAATACCTTAAACTAGAAAAAAATATTAAAAATTTAGTAAGATTATAAAAAATTGTATTTTTAATTAATTATTGTAGCTACATAATATTAAATTTTAACTAAAATTAATTTTAAGTAAAAAAATATAAAAATAAAAATTAATTATTTTAAAATTAATTGATTTAAATTGAAAGGAATCGGATGTAAGATAACAATCGAGTCACAGACAGAGCCACGAAGGAGAAGGAAGGGAACTGATTAAAGCAGAGGGCCGGGCCGGGCGGGCCAGACAGTGGGTTAGAAAGTTGATGGTGGCAGCGGCACTAATATTTCTATAGCTGCCACCTCTTTCCAGCTCCAGCCCAGCCACCTCGTGCACATTAAGTCACTTCTCACTTCCAATACCCTTAAAAAAAAAAAAAAAATTATACAAGAAGCTTTTTCAGTCATTTTTATTTTATTCCAAATTTGAAACAACGACAATGAAAATTCATCATGTTTGTTTTTAACGGATCTGTAAAGTTATAAGGAAAATAATCAGTTTGAGATGAACACACAATATTATTTTGCACTGGTTTTTAAGATATTAAAGAATTTGACTCATGAATCATTTGGTCGTTATTATATATGTACTACTCCACTATATAAAATACATGAAAATTAGGGGACAGAATCGAAGAAAGAGATGTGATTCGTTACTTAACCAAAGGAGTGAAGGTTGGTGGTGAGGGACTGGGCGGAGTTTTGGTCTGGTCAGGGCAGGCGCGGGGGCAGGAAGAGAAGGGAACACATGACAGGAAAAGGCACGATTGTGGCATAGGGAGTTAGTGGAGCCAGTGAGTGAGCGAGCGGAGACGGAAAGGGACAGCACACATCTCACGCACGCCCCAGAACAACTCCCACTGTCATTTAACTATGCAGGGCACTACCCGTAGTACTAGCAACTTCTGTTACTCGGCTCCTCCCGCGCTAATTACATTTTCCTTCCATGTCAAATTATGTCATCCATTTCTGAAATGTTTGTCGCTTTTCAATTTTTTATAAATATTATTAATTTTGTGACACATAATTAGTGTACTATATATATATTTTTAAGATTATTATTGATAAATATTTTCTTAATCCATCTAAAATTTCATATATGATTGCATCAATTTTGGAAGAAGAGTATAAAAACCATGTCCAATGATGCACATTTCGAACGTAAATTTAAATCAAGTTGAAGGTTTGAAATTTGTCAAAATTTTCATGTTTCTTCTCTCACGTATCATAACACTTTTACATGTATAAGCTACTTAATGAGAAAGGGTAATTTTTTAAAAAAAAAATTGGCGACACATAAAAGTAAAAAAAATGAAAAATATTTTAGTACGAGGGTCGTAGTACATGGACACCCAACATGAGACCCCTACAATGAGCAAACGCTAAGTACATGACTGATTTTGGAGCAAGGGCAATTCCAAATTTCTTCTTTATTCGCCCATTGATTTGGACTATAACACGGCATAAGGTAGCTCCTTTATTAACTCATCCGCTGCAAACTCCGGGGCAAATCCAAAAATTTTAAGTGCAGCTTCAAACGCATGGGAAAAAAATCGAATATATACATATATAAGTAATGCCATTTAGTGACAAATCTAAATTGGCTATCATGTTAATTTTAGTGAAGAGTAAGTCTTCTATGAACCAGACTTGTAACATATAAGGTAAAATACATAAATTAGTATTTCGGTCCAAATTATCAGAAATCAGGCAATCACGTCACTTCTACACCAAATCTTGCAAATTATGGATTTGTCACACCCAAAACCATAACATTCGGTCTCCAATGATCGCCAATATCAATAGAGCTATCCACTAGAAAAATGCGCTAAAATTGCTCTGATTGCGATTTTCATCTCTAATCAGTTATTTATTTGTTCGATATCCTTTTCTTGTGAATTCAATCCCCAATATCGTTCTCTTTTGATTTTCGGAAGCAGATACATTCTTAATTTGTTGATTCACGATCGGAATCTCCTGTGCTGATTTCCTTCTCCTATGATTTACAGTATCATATCAATTATTTACCGATTTAATTACTTGTTTGATCTCCTCCACCGATCTATTTCTCCTACCATCTTTTCTAGTATATCCATTGTTTCATGATTTGCTTATTCAACCTCCTTCATTGATCTCATTCTCTAATCTTCGTTTTTTTGTGAACTTCGGCATCAATCGAGTTATCTACAAAAAAAATGGTGACAATGAACAACGAACCCTTGCATAAACATTTTAAGTTCAACTAATTCTTTCCTCTGATTTGTTTGCTCTAAATTCAATTTATGAAATATAGTTACCGAACATTTTAATTTAGAATCTGAAAAATTAGTGTCATATAGTTTGTGTGAGTTGAAACATTTAAATTTTACAGTAGTTTTCTTTTAATAAACTCAAATTATGTCATAATTTTCTCATAGTTAATGAATAATTTTAACTATCAATTTTTCTTTTTCTATAAACTGAGTTTTTGTGTATGCACATGGGTTAGGGACCAATATGCAATGAAATGAAGGGTTGACACCAATTTATGATGAAATTAAAGGTTTGGGACTATTTGATGCTAGTTACCCTATTTTTTTAATAAATTTCTTCTTATTATTTTAAATAAAATTTATGTTTCTTCTCTTGTTCGTAGTTTCTTTTTATTTGGCTAAACTTTTTTATTTTTTTTTGCAAGTTCTTCTTGTTTGTTTAGATAAATTAATTGTTCTTTATTTAGTAGTTATTTTTTCTTTTAGCTCAACTTACCATTTAATACATCTATCTGTCATCATATGTTATAGATCAAATTTTACGAAAAGATGCTATAGAACACATGTTTGCGAAACAATGCAACTAATTGCTCGCAATCCAACTCATAAAAAGTGTTGTGTTGATATCAGTTTTGAAAGCATTTTATAATTCTCGCAAGTATTTGTTAGAGCAATTCCAATGACTTCCCTATAGTTTTTATAAAATAGGGAATTGTAAAAACCAAAATATTCATAAGTTTCTGCTCTAACTTCAACAGGTTTTCTATTTTATAAAATCTTGTGTATTATACAAGAATTAAATATTATGCATTTAAAGCAAATTCAAATCACAGTATAATAAAACAACAATATAAGTAAATCTTATGTGTTTAGGGCAAATCCACCATTGCAGGAGGCTGATTTACTCCAACTCAAGAACGTTGCTTTGGTGGTAAATTCACATATATAAGTAAATTAGCAGAGATTTGCCCAAAATAGATAATATAAATGGTAGTTCATAATTTTTGCCACGTCCAAAAGACAGGAATACATAGAGACTTGAGAGCAAAATGATACGATTTTGGTTTTGAGTGTCTAGCGATGAAAAAGAAAATAATTCTAAAGGATGAGAAAGATTGTAGAAGAAATCAAGAATTTGAATCCTGCATCATCAGAGAAACATGGTGGAATCAGTTTTCAAGACCATTGGCCCTTCTCTCCCCTCCTGAATTCTCATTTATTTTTTCATCCGGGTACGTATTTATACTTGTTATTTCTCTTCTTCTTATTCATGCATGTATTAATATTTAGAGTTTATGTAGATATAAGAAATTAACTATTATCTTTCATCTCATTCATCTTTTAGAAAATAGGATAGATAATCTGTTAAGATAAAATATAACTCATGTTTTCTAAACTAGAGAATACCTACAAAAAGGAAAACTTTTAAAGTTGCTCTCAAGCATACTTCTTTAGCTTTTGTGTTTATGGAAATGTGAGAGATAAAAAGCTGCAAAACTCTTTTTATGTTGTTCATGTATATTCTTTTATCTGGCAAAATTGTTCTGTTTATGTCACAAGTTTGTTATTTTTGTATTTTTAATTTCTGTTGCATAGTAGAGAGTTTATATTATCTTATTTTAAATTTAATGTAAGAAAGTATTTCAGCTATGCTAATCTTTTTCTGCAATAAAATATACAAGATCTGGCAATGATAAAATCACACATCAACAAACAACAATGAGATTTCTCTGTCTCTCTCTCTCTCTCTGACGCTTCTATTTCTCTCTCTCTGAAGCAAGGAACAATAAGATCTAAAACAAGTGAAGAAACAGAAAATAATGATTAATGAATTTAAAATAGAAAAAATTGTATCCACATATAACTCGTCATTAGGTAGTTGGCTGTCTTGGCACATGGGTAAGCCTGCATCACGCAAAATTGATGACAAAAATTACAAAAATTTGTTGCCCCAATTTATTTTAACTTAAATCAATTAAATTTAACATGATTTATTTTTATTATTATATTATTTTTAGTCAGAACTAATTTTAATTAAAAATTAATATTATATAACTATAATAATCTATTAAAAATATAATTTTTATAGTCTCATTAAATTTTTATGAATTTTTTCTAATTTAAGATATTAAAAAAAAAAAATTCATAAAAAATTAATAATATTATAAAAATTTATTTTTAAATAGATTATTATATATATAATAAAATTTCAAATAAAAATAATTTTAGATAAAAAATATTAAAATAAAAATAAATAAATAAAATTAAATTAAAATGAATTGGACAGTAATAAATGTGAGTTTTGAGAGGGATTTGTAGTGGAGGTTCTCCTTGGTTGTGGTGGGATTTGTGTAGAAGAAAGAAAACAATCACAAATGATAATATGGTTGACTTGCTAAGTTGTCTATATGCTGTCGCATTCCACTTGCCTCTGCCCACGTGGACCCATTCACTGCCATCCAATCCAATCCAATCCAACTGCAACCGTTGCTTTCCTAACGACAGTTTCGACTTTCAATTTTCAAAAGCATCAAGTATTTCTCACTTTACAATTTACATCCGGTTATTCCCAGCCCAGGGTAGCGTTCCTTCGCGTTGGGTTTTCCTTTTCAAACTTTTAATTTTTTTAAAGTAGAATTGCGAAGAAAGCAGGCCAATAAATAAGAATCGACTCTTGGCAGGCGATTCTTATTTTTAGTGGTATTGTGGGGTAAAAAGGGGGAAGAAGCAAAACAAGGGGTGGGCGAAAGAATCGAAGATGGCGTAGCGTAGGCGGCAGGCAGAAGCAGAACAGAAATAACAGAAGGGGAATTAAATGGGGCCAATCAATTAAACGCGTGTCATTAGGAGGCCAGCCTGCTCAGCCTCCCCCTCCCCCTCTCCTCTGCCACTGCTGAATTTTCACGCCTAGCCCAGGCCCAGGCCCTAACATTAACCTGTGCTTCGGGCAGGGTTCAGCTTCGGCTAGCCTGGCCTAGCATTCCAATGCCCGTCGTTTTAACCAAACACTTCTCCCCTCTCTCCTCTCCTGCTTCATTTTGACAACAGAAGCGACAGCTCTGTCTCGGATCCCATTAATCCAATATTGTTGTTCCCCATTCTACCTTTTTCCATGCTTTTTTATTTTTCTTTCCTGGGTAGTTTATGTTTTTTGTTCCTTGATGGTAATTTTTTTGATACATTCTTTTTACAATGTTTTTAAATTAATTCAGTTTCAAATTTATTAATTTAAATTTTTTTAGTATAAATTTAGAATTAATTCATTCTAAAACTCATCAATTAAGAAAGTAAAACACGCCTACAGTTAGTAAACCTGTTCACCTCATTAGGGGAGTTTTTTAAGCCTGTTTGTTGAAGTCATTTTAACAGACTGTGTGTAACCCCCCCTCAGCATTAGAAATGAAGATTGTTTTGTTGTTGGGTGTTAAGTGTCGGTGAATAACATAAAATCATTTCTTGCTTACTCATGTAGTATGTTCATTGTTGTAATTCACTGTCAGAGTGTCAGGTAACGAGGTGCATATGTTAGCAAATATCTCCCTCTTAAACTCACAATGTCCATTTATTTTATTCAACCCATAAAAAAAAACTATTTGGTGAAGCCATGTGCATTTGTGCATGTGTACTTCTCGAATGTTCCCATATGTTCCTATCCAAAAACATAATCAAACTAGCCAAAAGCCGAACCTGATCATAAGTTATAACTGTTAATTCTATCACTTGGTTTAATAGAGGTACTCTCCACTGCGAGTTCTGAGACTGTCCACATATATGTTTGTGCACATAGTAACACTATTAGTGTTATTAACAATATTTGCCATTAAGTAAAAAGTTTAAAACAAATTGGAAAACATGAATTTAGAGAGCAAAGATCAAGGAAATACCTCATTAGAAACGATTACCATACAAGATCATATCTAATTACTCACAATCCCTAAACTTATGATTTCCAGAACCACAATTGTGTTTCCCCTGTTTGTCCAATACCTTGATGGCCATTCTTCACTACCGAGAAGTGCAGAAACACTAACAGTGCAAAGTCACAAGCGGTGCAAAAACCGAAGCAGTGCGAAGTCGTTCAGAGGGAGGCAAACGTGTTCTAAACAAGGTGAGGAGGACGAAAATGAAGCTGCTCAAAGCGAGGCAAGGACAACAATGACTAGATTAGAGGGCGGCAAACAACAGTGGTTCAAAACTCATGAAGAGGGAAAACATACAAAATAGTTTACGAAGCAAGTACAACGGACAACAATGGTTAAGATGTGGATTTTGGCAAAGAAACAGAATGCCTATATCATTTTTTGAGATTCATGATAAGAACATCCATGATTTGTGTTTTATATTGCAAAATAACATGAATTTGTACATATGTATGCTACTGGGTTTTATATGTATGTTATGGATTTATAAATAACACAAATATATATGTATTTTTTTGGGACTTATATGTATGTTCTGGGCTTATAAAGAACATAGGTATATATATGTTTGCTTTTGATGTTTATATGTATGCTTCTGTGTTTGTAAAAGCACAAATATATATGTACGCTTTTGGACTTTATATGTGTGCTTCTAGTTTTGTAAGGAATACAGGTATATATGTATGTTTTTAGGGTTTATATGTATACTTTTGAGTCCAGAAAAACAAAAATATATATGTATACTTTTGGATTTTATGTATGCTTCTAATCTGTGTAGGATACGTGTTATATTGAAAGTAAAATGTTATTAAAACCGGACCGGACCAGATGGTTCAACCGGTTAAATTGCAAACCGTGAATCTCTACGGCTCGAGTCTCGGCTCAATTAAACAAAGGTCAAAATCGGTCAAAACCAGTAAAACAGGTAAGAATCGTGAACCAAAAAACCATAAAAACCGATTGCTAGAAAAAAAAAAGGAGAAGATTAGAAGAAGCACCGAAGGCATGATGGAAGATGATGGCGGTGATCATGGTCTAGCTTTTTTGAAGGAAAACTACAAAAACAGAAACGAAAGAAAGAAAAGAACTGGGTAATAAACAAGGGAGGAGATGGAGGTAAAATAAATGGAGGTTGAAGAGGAGGAAGAAACGTAAAATTAATAATTAGGAAAGCAAAGGCAAGGCAAAGAGATGAGAAAGATCTGCTGAGAATTGGGTGAAAAGAGAATTGAGAAAGACAAGCCCGTTGTTAGTGAGAGAATGAAGGAGAGAGAAGAAATTTTGATTTTTTTAGGGTTAGATTAGATAATTTACAAGTTAGTCCTTATATTATGTCAAAGTTTTCTTATAATCTATAATACTTTTTAAGTAACAATAAGGTCATTGCTAAGTCATTAAATAAAAATATGGAGGTGTCTTTGACCCGACGGTCTAACCGGTTAAAACCGGTCAGATCATGAACCAAAAATTCTTCCGGTTCAATAAACTGTTCGGCTTTAAAAACATTGATGCCAGCAAACCTGTTCGACAATACCTCCCCTTTTCACATGTATGGCTACCTCTTCCTTTCAGTTTGTTAGTTTTCCCCCCCAGTTTTTTAAAAGGAATATAAAATATGTCAGTAAAATAATTAAAAAAAAAGAGTAAAATTTTGAAAAAAAAAAATAGATACGAAGACAATGCTTTCCACGTTGGTTTGGAACGGTTGTTTAAATTTGGGAATTCTATATTCTATATTCTTGGAAACATGAATAAAACAAAAATGGAAGCGGTCTTAGATGATGGTTACAAGCATCCTTTGAATTAACGGGCCTCCGCCCAAGCTCAGTTTCTTTTGGACTCCTCCACCTAATGATATTTTAGGACTAAGCCTACAGAAAGCCCGAGTTGAGCAATTTCAGAAGCCCAATATCATGCTCTGTGACAAATCTGATCTGGAAATCTTCTGCGCTAAGTCATGGGCTGCCTACTCATATTGTTCCAGAGAAACAATTATTCTGACTGATTGATCGGAAAAGAAGCCAACACTTCTACAAACAATACATTTGAAAGGCAGAAATACAAACTTGAAATTAGATTTATCGTCTTGATTTAGAAATCTCTTAAAACCATAAAAGTTTTAATAAACCTATACCCTGTTAAGACCATGGTGTTTAGTTATTATTAATATTTCTCCTTAATATTAAATTGCTTCATAAATTACGTTTTGTCTATGATATACATTTTTTATATATAGTTCCTTTCAACTTACTTTTTCAATAATTCTTTTTTATGGTCCAGTTTTTGCTTACTTTTCATTATCCTCACTTATTGTTATTTTTACATTTCAGTTTTTTTATGTACCTCTAATTAAGAACAAAATTTTTGTTTTTGAAATTGTTTGCATCTTCCATTTTTTCAAAACTTGTTATGGTGACTAGTAAATCTCCATCTTTCAGATTAATGGACCATTGTTCATTATGTTTGTAATTTTAAAATGTATTTATTTATTTATTTTAAAAACTATTAATTTCATTTGTTAAATAATGAATTAGAAGACATTATAGTTTTTGAACATTATAGTATTTAAAAGAAAGCAATTGTATATACTCCAACAAACTTATAATGATTGTAGTTTTTTCTTGTTAACGTTTAAGTAGGAATCAAGGAATTTGTGTAATATTTATTCTAAATTCAAAAATGTGGAAAAAGATGATTAGTTGCTCAATTTTGATTGAAATTAAATTATTCATAAAAAAGCATATAATTTTTTGTAAGTTAAATACTAACAATAAAATATGCATGGTCCACAATAAATTATTTTCTTACTTGATGTTGATTGTACAATAAAATATATTACTCCTTCCGTCCCTTATATTTTGCTCCATTTTCCATTTTGGGTAGTCCCATAACTTTGCACCATTTCCCGTTTTAGTAACTTTTGACTGTCAATTTACCACATTACCCTCACTCGCCTAACCCACTTTCTGCGTCCCTCACTCGCCTCTATCTATTCCCATTTTCTTTTTTCTCGGCAAGCTGCTTAAGCTGATGAACCAGGGGTGGCGAGTAGCGGCAGTGTTGCCAGTAGTAGCAATGTGAGAAATTGCAAGCGAGACAAGACTAACAGCGAGGCGAGTTAGAGAGAAGCCAAGAATCATGCGGGATCAGAGCAAAGTGAGGTGAGATCGGAGAGAGATGCTAGAATCGTGTGAGATCGGAGCGAAGCAAGGCACGGTGAGGTGAGATCGGAGAGAGACATGAGAATTAAGCGACATCGGAGCAAAGCGAGCAAGGTGAGGCGAGATCGGAGAAAGGCGAGGTGAGGTGAGGTCAGAGCGAGGCATGGTGACGACAACAGTGAGTCGAGGAGCGTTCAGGCCATGGTGAGGAACGACAAGAAGTGGCGACAAGGCGAGGAGCGACGGCGAGGAAGGGAGGGGCGGCGAGGGAAGGACCTCGATGAGGTCATGATGGTGAGGGAGGACGGCGATAGAGGGAGGCAGAGAGACGAAGACAATGTCAGATTTGGAAAGTAACGGGTCAAATAGTGATTTTCTTAATATTCGTGCAAAAGCAAATTGAGCAAATTGGCTGGGACGGAGGGAGTAGTATTTTAGTTTGAAAGTTATAATTGTAAATGAAGTAAATAAATATATGGTTCAAATGAACCATAGACTTGATATATTTAAACTTATTTTATGTTATGAAGAATAATATTAAAATAAAAATATATATAAATATAAAGAGTAAGATACACATTAGAATTATATTGTTTGCAACAACCTTCTTAAGCTAGAAAACGATAAACTACAAACATAAAAATTTTATGGACAAAATTTTAAATGAGATGCATGCATACATCAACAAAAAGTCAACATGAGTCAGCTTAGAACATATTTATTTCTATTCTATCATCAACAATTAAATCAAGAACAAGAAGAGTGAACTAAAGAAGAGAAAGAAAAAAGAATTGGCAATCAGTTTACAAAGCGGTGGCAGCGTTGAAGCACCCGAACAAAGACGATTTTGTCTTCCGGGAATTCCTCATATTGATCAACGCCATGAATTCATCATACGACATGGCCAAATCCCAGCAATCGCGGCCACCCACACAACTCAATGAGCCCTCCCATAAACACACTTCCACGTTTAGCTTCCCAATTGTATTGGAGCCCTTCATGATCTTCAAACTTGTCTTCTTCCACCGACCGCTCTTTTCTTCTTGTTCATGGTCTTGCTCGTCTTCTTCTTCGTCGTTCTTTGAGGACTCGAACAAGTTCTCGAACCTGGGGTCTTGTCCGAAGTCGTAGTCGCCCCAAACTTCTTCATCGTACACCGTCGCTCCCATTCCCAACTCATCGGAGGCAATATCACCTTTCTCCTCAAAACACGAACCCAAATCCAGTGCTGCAGTACCCAGCAGCGAATCTTTGTAAAATGATTTCTTGTGGATGTTGAAGTAAACCCACGGATCCCGGCCATGGAGCGCGCTCTGAGGGACGGAAAACACGTATTTCTGGTTCAAGACGAGGTCCGAGTCCGACAGTCTGAATTTGGGCTCTGTTTTTAGCATCCGCTCTGTATTTCGCCACATTGTGACAGAGATTTTGGCAGCTCTGCTGCTTCTCAACTCGGCGGATTTGAGGTTTATTTCCACAATTCGGAGTCCACTTGGACGAGTCATGACAGGTTTCTGCGACATGAATATGACGATGGTTGTTTCAAATTAATGGATTTTCGATGATCTCAGAGTGAAGGTGAACAGGGGTTATAAAGGAAGTTACAGGGAAATTCATAGAATGATCGGAATCAGTTTTCTTGTTGGAAAAGGATCCGTTGAAATTCTTGGCCCTGTTTTGAATAGCTACCTGAAGCCTAGATGAGTTAGAATTACCGAATCCAGTCGGAATGGAACTAAGGAGTAGTTTCTATGAAATTAACAAGTTCTTTTGTATTCTTTTATTTCTAGATAGATAATTTATATTTCTCCCCCGTATGACTGTATCAGGTCTCTTAAACCCTACATTTACCCTGAATTAAGAATGGGATAAGACGTCACAACTCCTAAACGTTTTTATTATTTAGCAGTTAAGCCCATAATATTCTAAAATGGTGGCGAAACTTCTAAAACTTTTAATACTTGCTTCTGTTAGTCCTATACAATGCTTATGGTACTTGTGTGTTGCAGCAGTTCAATCATTATGATAAATTTATCAAAAAACTCTAAATATGAAGAGAGAAATAATATGAAAAAGTTAATACTATCAGATAAAGAGTGCAATTTCAATTACAAAAAGTGGCGACTAAAATGATCTTTAGGCTAAGAGAGTAAATGTAAAGACGACTAAAATGATTTTTAGGCTAAAAGAGAAAATGTAAAGAATTTTGGAATTAAAAACCTAACCATCAACTTAATAAAGAAAAATAAATAAATAAAAATATTGGCTAAAACGAATCAATTCGAACCATATCAAAATGTAGACAACTTATATTGACTAAAGTTTTGTTAAAAAAAAACAAAAATAAAAAACCAATAAAAAAAGGTCTAAACGAAGTTACTATAGTTGATTAAAAAAAAAACAAACAAACTATGGTTGCAAAGATTTTTATTTAGAAGACAATAAATAAAATAAATAAATTTTAATTGATTATCATAAATTTATTAATGATAAATAAATAAATAATTATTATTAAAATTTATTACAAAAAAATATCTGCTAGGATTTACGGCTTATTAAACCTCTTCATTTGTTCTCTTGGTCTCTAGTTTTAAACTAGAACCATTACAAAAATAGGAAAATTATAATTATTAAAGTTTTATTTCAGAAAACAACAACAAAGAAAATCAATAAAAAAAATTCAGGATTAAGACAAAAAAAAGGGGAAACACTTTAGGTATTAAGGATTTAACAATTGACGTAATAAAGATAAAAAATGAATTAAATAAAAAAATAAATAAATTATGATCACTAATGACTTACTTGAAAAGATAGTGCATAAAACAACAACAACAACAAAAAAAAGCTTGGGGACTAGGAGAGTAAATAGAAGATCTAGTTAAATAATTATAAAATCTGGAGACCAAAATTAACACGGACGTAACTCGAAGCCTAAAATGGAAAGATTTAAAAGTTAGGAATTAGAACTGCATCTTTTTTTTTTTTGGCCTTTTTCAAATGTGATTTACTCAAAATCTAATTTTTAATATTGATGAAAAATTTACTTTCAATTTTAACAATTGTAGATCAAATTACCTTATTAAAATAAAAAATTTGAAGTAAATAATTGATGCTATAAAACTTAATCATCAATAATGATAAAAAATGACTGAAATAAAAAAATATTTTAAATATATTAATCAATTAACAGTCTAATCATTAACTTAACAAAGATTAAAAAAAAGAAAGTAAAAAAAATTGACTAATGTCCAATCAAGTAGAATTAGATCAAAAGTAGGCAAATTATAATGATTAAAATTTCATTTTAGAAAATAACAATAAAGAAAATCAATTATAAAATGTTAGGATGAAGACAAAAAAAGAAAAAAACTTTAGGTTTTAAGGATTTAACAATTAACTTAATAAAGATAAAAATTTAATTAAAAAATAAATAAATTATTGTCACCGATGTGTCACTTTAGAATATAGTACATAAAACAACAACAACAAAAAACTTGGGGACCAAAAAAGCAAATAGAAGATCTAGTTAAATACTCACTCCATCTCATGATAATTGAAACGTTTATCTGGACATCTAGATTAAATTATATGCAGTTTATGTGTTTTTTTTTTAATTTTACCCATGAAACTAAAATTAAAAAAATTTGTTTTTGAGTTTTGTATAGTGAAAGTTTAAATAATGATTAAAAAAGAAAATAATTTTTTTGGGTTTTGAGCGGTGAGAGTTTAAATGAAGATGAAAAAAAAAATCTTTATTGAATTTTATGTAGTGAGTTTAAATGAGAGTAGTAAGATAAATTAGAAGTTAAAAACTTTCTAAAAAGGAAAATATTTCATTTTTTTAGGACAGCCAAAAAAGAAATATATTTCATTTTTTTGAGACAGGGGGAGTAGCTATTAAGGTTGGGAACTAAATGTAATATGAACATAACCCATAGCCTAAAATGGAAAATTAGAAAAGTAGGGACTGAAACTGTGTTTTTAATTGAAACAAAATGTGAGGCAGATTGAAATCTAAAAGATTGCGACACAAACTCTTAGAAAGTAGAGCGTCTTGCGAAAAGAGGATTAAACTTAAAAAAGGAGCACATCGCATCCCGAGGGGAGGGGGAAAAAGACAGAATTGTTCATCTAGAGTAAATGAACAGTGAAATGCATTCTTCTTTTAGAATATAGTATAATATGATATAAGACTTGTTCTAGTTAACAAAAGTGAATAAATTAAATAGAGTATGACCCTCTAATGAAACGAGAAAAAATTAGACGTATAGAAAGTTTCAGAAGTTTTGCCTAAAGTTTAAACGATAAGGCCTGAAGTTGAGGGACTATCAGCTCATCTTTCAGGACTTCTGGCAGCATTTCCTGGTTAAGCATATGGAAGTTTTAGATCCCAATATTAAAGGCACATGAGAGGATTATGTGGCTCCATCATTAGCGAGAAAACTGTAACTTGAAGTTGATTTCCGAGAATGGAGATAGCAGGTCATGTCATGCACTTATGGTTTGACGGGTAAACTTATTCAGCAAAACAGAACTTGAGGAGTTTCATGAAGACAAAAGGAAACGAGTCGAATTTATTATAACACAATATTACAACACTTATCCTTCATCAAAAAGTACAACAGAGCCGCAAGCTACCAACGCTTGGTCTTTCACATTGCAGCATTTCTGGTCCTCTGCCTTGCCTGAACATAAACCCAAGTCTTGCGCCAAGGAGCGAATGCTGCCCTCCTCTTCCCTGGTTTCCCGAGCCTACTTCTCCTAGATTTGGATAGCTTTCTCTCCAAGTCTTTCATCCTTCCTGTCAGATTCAATACAACATCTAACTAGTCTTTTCCTGCTTCCATTAGCTTTTCCATCATCTCCCTTAACCTCTTGTTCTCTTCAATCAACCTCTTGTTGTCACTAGAGATCTCCAAGTTGCCAACAGAGGTCTGCTCCTCATCTTTTACCACCTCATCAGCCAAATCATGTTCAGCTTCATGGCGCTTTGATTCATCTTGCTGCTCTTCCTTGCCTCCTTGCTTCTCCTCATCTACAACTTCTTTTACCTCTGTTGCATCACTTCCATCTTCTGACTCTGACAATGGCGGATAATCAGTAGGAGCAATTTCGACTCTACCATCACCTATTTGCACTTATTTGCCTTCAAGAGCTGAAGATAAATCTTCCTGCTGCACTCCACTAAAAGCCCATCCTCAGAGGCCTCCTCAGATACGGAGTTATTAGGAAGTTTTGTTTCCACCTGCACCTTCACAGGGCAGTCTGCCTTCGGATCATCCAGTTCACCTTCAATCACTACTCTCGCAGCAGCATCCGTCACAGTTGTTCTGCCTTGTTCTACTTCTCTTTTCCCTGGAACGGTCTCATCTCTTTCATGCATCTCACTATTTTCACGTCCTTGAACAACAGGCCTTCATCATGGTCCCCAGCAAACAGCTCTTCGACTAACTTGATTTCTTCTTCTTTCTGAGGCATAAAATTCAGAACGTCACCTGCACTTCTTCAATTGCGAGAACCACATCTTCCCTTTTTCCTTTTGCTGTAACATTTTCTGCACAACCAATAGGAGATTCATCATCTAACAGTCCAGTGGGAAGCTCTTTCAGCAGCTTATCTTCTTCATCCTCAACAGGCAGAGTAGAGTTGTCCAGTGGCTCTGAGGATTGATCTTCATTCTCTTCTTCATTATGGCATACAGGCACTGAAGCATCAATTAAGCCATTAAGCAGTTCTTTTCCCTGCCCATCTGAATCAAAATTCGTGTGGCTTAGTACCTTGGTCTCCTCATAAGGGAAGGTACTGCCATCTCCTGCATCACTTGTGGCCAGTTCTTGATTGTTAGCTCTTTCTACTAATACTAGCGCAGGTGTTGCTTCCATCATTTGGCACCTTTTATCCTTTTGATTTTCTTCTGAGCCGGCTTTGCTTTGGCACCTATCATTTGCCACTGGCTCATAGAACGTTTGTTTGGACAGATTCTTGTCACTCCTGGATGGTAAATTCGTGACGGAGGAAAGTTCTTCCTCATCTTCACCATTCCCATGATTCCTTACCAAGCCACTCTCAGCTCCTGCCAGCTCCCCGCTCTGGAACTCCTGCATGCTAACCTCTATGCCCTGATCACCAGCTAGTTTAGAAGGATGTGGTGCTTCAACCAAATTCGGCTGCCTGTTATATATTGAATCAAGTTTCTCCTGCAGGGTTTCAAGCTTCAATGCCAATGATTTTTTGATGTCTCTAAGATCCGGATTCAAGCCCTAATAACCAAAGACATTCAAATGTCTGACAAGGTTCGGTAAACACTTTCTAGAAACAGAGTAATCTAAAAGCTGTTCCCACTGCATTTGAAGCTACATAAAGTTGTTAATCCAAGATTGATGATAGATCAAATCAGAGGACCCGAAAAAGATAAATTACCCAAGAGCAATTACTAAGTGTAATATAAAATTTTTGCAGTCTAATAATAAATAGTTGATGTCTTTCACATACCTGAATTGTATCTAATTTTAACAGCAGGTTCATTATCATTTCTCCAATAATCACTTTCTGTCTTTCATCTCTCCCAAGATCAGGTGAAGACTCGAGAGCTTGAATACGACTGCCAACTTCCGTCACTTGCACTCGTACGTTAGCCATTTGTCTTAGTTTCTTTAGAGGTTCCCATCGCCTCACCTCGTAACCAAGGTAGGCTGATTGGATTAATGTTGCTGCTTCAATATCTGACAACGTTCTTGACATGGGCTTGCACTCGCAAGAGGCAGTCTTGGCGTTCTCAGAATCTGTCCTTACTTCGACAAGTTCCTCAGACCTGACACCATTTTGTTGAGATTTTTTGTTCTCTCCTATTCTCTGTTCATTACTTGTACCTTTCAAATTTTCCTTTGAGGCTTCCTTCTGATCACCAACACATTTTCCAGGCCTCTCATCCTCCACTCTTTTTTTCTGCAACCTTGATATGTGTAACGACCTCTTTCTCGGACTCGGGGTTCAAAGTTTGGCCAGTATTTGAAGCCTGCGTTTCCTTCGTCACGTCTTCTTTAACAGGTGATGAAGTAGAGGCCTTTGAACCTTCTTTTGATGTCCCTGATAATGGTGCTTTAGGAGGACTAGGAGACCTTGAGAAACCATTACCATTTTTCTTCTTAGGCAAAGGATCTATCCTCAAACACACTGGTGGTAACTTGGATGATTTTTTCGGGGATGAAGATTGCCTTTTGGCGCCATTTTCTGAAGGTCCAAGGATTGCAGTCTCATCCGAGGGCTTCCTATCTTCACCTGTTCCTCTCTGTCTCTTTAAGGCTATCCGTTTCTAACTGCATATGCTTCACGGGAATGCATTTCTTCTTATCTTTTTGTTCCACGATCTCTTGGATGTCTTTTGGAGAAGCTTGTTCATTGCTTTGAAGATTCTTCACAATACCATCTTTTGCACCCGAGTTTAAGGGAAGTATCTTGAAATTCTTCCCAGCCACAGTCAAATTCTCAGAAGCAGCACCGTCTTTCGGGTTTTCTTGATTCGCTGCCTTCCTTTGCTTCCCATAAGATGGCACCCAGATGATGGGGAAAGGAAAAGACCTTCTCCCTTCATTGTGGTGGCCCTGTGCTCTCTCCTCACCAACACATTCCATCAAAGACCTAAGGCCATCCGCATCAATTGGAAGCCATCCATTGCTTACGTTCTGCTGCTCTGGATCAGAATGCTTAGCACTCCCATGAGATTTCGCATTCCAGTCCCTCACCTCCGATTCAGAAGGCTTCACGTCACTCTGATTTTTCTTGTATTCTGGAGGTATAAAAACAATAAGATGCTTAAACTTCCGTGGTTGAGTTGGAACACGCGCATCACCTCCATTTCTGCTTACATCAGCGTCTTGCTCTTCTTCAACCCTCACGTTCTTCTCATCCTTCAGGTGATAGGGGTGGTTAGGACAGTCACAACAGTGATAGCTCCTGGCACCCTCCGCGTCATACTCATACCTAGGCCGCTCCATCGTGTAAGACGGGGGAGGAACATGGTATGGGATACCCTCAGGAAGTGCAGGATAGTTCCCCCAATGATAAAAAGCAGGAGTTGGAGCAAAGTAAGGATATGGAGGCCTAAACCCACAATACACCGGGAAGCTACTGTGATTGCAGCAACCGTGACATGGATGTCCATAGCTGCCGCTATAAAACCACAGTTCAAACATCATGGGATGTCTGGGCCAATCAATCTTCATTTGAGGCTGTTCAAAACCCGGGAAGAACAACTGATTGCCCTCATGAAGGTTCGGCTCCATATATCCGTACATCGGCGTCATTTTCTGCAGACCTTTATAAAGGTAATAGCCCTTGGTTGGTCTTCAAGCTCGAACCACCAGGTCCAGGCGCTCTTTATCTTTATTCTGATAAAGAAACTAAGAATCAGCAACAACAGCAAATTTCTGCGACACGGGGGAAAACAACATTATCACTAATCTGAAGCGCAAAGAAGTTCCTTGCGCCTCATAAACTCATAGTAATAGACTTCGCTCATAGAGTGATTACTTTAAAGGCTAAATTGAAAAAACTGAAAAATTGAAAAATTTTAAAAAATTGGTTCAATATTTTGGTTTGGTTTTAGTTGAAACCGAATAGAGGTAATTTCAATTTTAGTTGTATAAATCGGTTATTTTAGTAATTGAAATAACTGAATTAAAGTTTTGGGCTTTAACCCATGTTTTCGTTCATTGTATATTGTTGGGCTAATCCACCCATGCCCAACAACAACCCTTGGTCCCTTACCCCCTTACAGCCTTACCTACCCAGTTGTCTCCTTTTTGTTTCATTTGCCATCTGTCGATCTCGTCTCCCTCCCACTCCCTGGTGACCCCTGCTCTGCCTTCACCTCAGTTTCTGATCAGATTCGACCTAGTCCGATAGTCCCCAATCATCGTTGTCAGCCCCAGCCCCTAGTCGCCGTAATCGGCCCCAGCCCCCAATCTCCATGCAGTGGCAGGTTGTCCTTCACGTTCTCCCTTTGCTTGGCGGCTTTGCTTGATCCTGGTTCTCCTAGAATTTGGTGACGTTCTCGGTGTTCTCCTTCTTGCTCTCAGCGTTCTCGAGCAGCCTTATCCTTCTCAAATTTGCCTCGATTCACGGCCTTCTGCGTAGACACAGCCAAAAGTTTGGCTAATATGGCCAAATTGTAGGACATTTTGGTCTTAAGCTCCCTTTATTTGTTAATTTTTTAGTTAATTCGGTTGGAACTGGACTGAATTGAAATATTTTGGTTTGATTTTTATTTGGTTTCCACTATCATTTCAGATTGTTACCACAAAAAACTGAAAACCAAAAAAACTGACTTATTTGGTTCAATTTAAACCAAAATAATCAAACAATCACCCCTATTCGCTTATAGACAATTGAGAAATTTACAAAAACCCTCGATGTTTGCCCTAACATACACTTGCCCCCTTTATTTTAGAAAACCTATAATTTTCCTCCTCAAACTGTCACATTTGTCAACTTGTCTAATATGCTAGTGAACCAAATGTCTTGATTGACCGACAAGATTTTCAATTTGTGCAAATCAACCACAATATTCATCTCATGCCACTTTCAATCCATTTTCCCTAAATGTATAATATATTTCTAATAATTTTTTCATTCCTGAATAATTTCTATATTTATAAATTTACTATTAATTTCTAAATCAATAATATATTTCCATGTTTATAAAGCAAGTTTAGCATTAATTTACTTTTTAACATCTTATTTATTTTTTAATTAATTCAAATAAAGAAGTGCCATTTTTTAAGAGAAATATATTTTAACTAATTTGATGCATCTGTTGTCACTAATTTGATGAATTTCTTATCTAAATACCTTTAATATGAACTAAACCATATGGTATAACATTGAGCTAGTTATGTCGGTAGAAGCATGTGAGGTTTTAATTGGTAGATGATGACAGATAAGGAATGTATAAAATGAACTGATCAGCTTAATTAATGATACTGGTAATTACAATAAATTTTGAAAGAAAAAAATAAAAAATCTTGCTTTCATAGATTTATCTTCCAATTTGCGTATTTATTATTAGTTTTATTCAATGTTATTTCAATTAATCAATCAATAATTTCTCTCTCTCTCTCTCTCTCTCTCTCTCTCTCTCTCTCTCTCTCTCTCTCTCTTTCTGATTTGTGGCTAATAAGTTTAATTAAAAGACAATATAAAACTAACACAAACCAAAAAAATTAGTCATATGATTTTTTCTCACACAAAAAACTAATGCACAAATCAATATGGTAATTTACAAAGAAAAAGAAAAGAAAATAACACGATCTAGTCATATATAAATTAAAAAAAAACATGATCTAAGAAAAAAAAAACATGATAATACATTATGTGTTATAAAAAATTATAGAATGTGTATATTTTTTCATATGGTGAGAATTAGGGTTGAATAAATAAAATTCATTTTATTTTGAAGGCTAATTCTCAGGGGCGTAGCTACGTTATGCTGGGGGGGGCTGTTGCCCCCCCGGGAATTTTGAAAAAACGTAAATATGGGGTATTAATTTGATGATTTTGTCAAAAGTTAAGGATTGTGTGTGCATTTTGCCCCCCCAAATATTGTGGAAAAATATAAAGATGGGGGGGCAATAAGGTAGGCTATGAAGAAAGTAGGGACCCAGTGAGTAGTTATTCCCTTTACATTAAGGGGGTATTCTAACATGGCCTAAATGCACTATTAGTCCTCAAACGTTTGCAACTCGTATGATTTGCTCATTGATCTTTGAATTAGTGTGAATTAGTCCCTATTTATAGTTTTACCTAACCGCGACATCGTCTCTCTCCTCCGGGCTTCGCCGACTCTCCTCCGGGCTTGCCCCCCCGAACCAAAAATCCTGGATTCGCCACTGCTAATTCTTACCATATGAAAAAATGTACAAGGTTCTGGAAGCAGGTAACTAAGGGGAATGGATGGGTTTACTAGATAGTCTAGATTAGCCCAAACTCTTAATAATTGGGCTTCTAAGTTTGGCCCAAAATATAAATTAGGTCGGTTTATGATTCCCAGCACACTAGTGTCGGCCCAATAGCCCTGCGAAGCTTCGGCTGATTGCCTAGGGACTAGTCGGATATCACTGGCTCGTTGTTCGTCTTCCTCTGCTGCGGCTGCCGCCTGCGTTTCAACATACTTTTCTGGCCGCTGAAGCCGTTTCGAGTATTATAACTCGCCGCTCTGAAGACATACCAATTTTCTGGGTTTTAAACTGCTGTGTTTCTTGATTTAAGATGGTGAAAGCAAAAAAGCCCCAGAAGTTCGCCGTCATGAAGAAGATGGTCACTGCCAAAGCTATCAAAAAGTAATTTTTCCCTCACTCTCTTCCTTTTTCTGTTCGTTTGTTGTTTTTGTAACCTAGGTGAAAATTTCTTTGTTTAAATTGAAATTTTCAGTTACAAGGAAGAGGTGTTGAATCCGAGAAAGAAAGACCTAAGCAAGGAAAAGCTCCCCAGGAATGTGTAAGTCACTTGCAGCTGATTTTTTTTTCTACCCTTTTTTGTCGAGTTTATGGGTTGAATTAATTGATTAATGTGATCTCTCCTTATTATGTTTGATTTGAGATAGGCCGTATGTTTCGTCAGCGCTTTTCTTCCAGTATAATACCGCCTTGGGACCGCCTTATAGGGTTTTGGTTGATACCAACTTCATCAATTTCTCGATTCAGAACAAAGTGGGTTAATTTTCACTCTTTCGTTTTGTTCCCAGTTTAATTTATGTTGGTTCTGATTCGAATGTATCAGTTTGGTGGTTCTGTATTAGTGAATTTATCATGCCATGCGTATAATTTTTTTCCCTCTGATTTCCCAAATTTAGCATGCTCTGTGATTTTTTTTCCCTTGCTTCAGTTCTTGCTGACTTGCTTTATTTACATTCTCTGCGTGCAGTTGGACTTAGAGGAGGGAATGAAGAAATGTTTATATGCACAATGTGAGTTGCAACATAGATCTCATAGCTTTCATATGTAATTGTAAATCAATGCCCCACTTATGGATCACCACCTGCACCCAACACATGCAACCGGGTCTATGTAATCTAATGTGAGTGTACTTTCTTGTTTTCCCCATTGTTTGCTTTACTTAACTATGTTTGCTTCTCCAAACTTGAAGGCACTCCTTGCATCACAGATTGTGTCATGGCAGAACTCGAGAAACTGGGTCAAAAATATCGTGTTGCGCTTAGGTGATTTTGATTGAATCTTATAGTATTAGTTTTTGGAACTGTGTGTTTGACAATTGTATTAGTATCTTACTTTTCCTGGTGATCCTTCTTCTCTTGATGTGCCTCTTTTTGTTTGCAGGATTGCTAAGGATCCACGGTGGGAAAGATTGTCATGTTTTCATAAAGGGACATATGCTGACGATTGTTTAGTTGATAGAGTTACTCAGGTTACTCAACTTCTCTGTCACATTTTTTTTTTATTTTACATTGTATTTTCCCCAACCAGAAAGATTGCTGACTTTCAGATGTTTTGATTGAATTTGAGTCTCTCCTCAGTAAAATGGTGATTGGGTATCATCGATTATGTGTTTTCAGTGAGAAATTTTAAGTGTTGGTTATGGTGGTTGGAGGTTTTTCTGATACTTTACTGTTTCTGTGTTTTGGTATATTCTGGAATATCACAGAAGATGGAACCTTCTGCCGTAAAATTAGTGAACTAACTCAGCTTCAAAACAATCTAGCTTCAGTTTTTGGTTTGATGATGACCAATAAATGTTTTGGAAGTAACTGCTGATTAGACTTGCACCTTACTTTCTTGAAGTTACTTTACTCTGGTCTTTCATTACTTTCTTGAAGTTACTTTACTCTGGTCTTTCATGCATGAAATTTGGACTTACATGAACTCTGTATCTTGGGAACAGCATAAATGCTATATAGTTGCTACATGTGATCGGGATTTAAAAAGAAGAATCCGCAAGGTAAGATCAAGTTAGCACTGTATTGGTATTTGGTTCCATTGTTGAAAGATAGCAAATTATGTATTTATTTCTTGCTTGATTGCTTTCAGATACCTGGCGTGCCTATCATGTACATCACGAAGCACCAGTATTCAATTGAGCGCCTGCCTGAAGCAACAGTTGGTGGAGGTATAAATTTTTAGTGCAGTTTTTCATTTGGCAGTACGTTTGTACGTATTATAATCAACATTTTCCCCATGCTTCTGTACACAATTCCCATAATTTTGATCCTATTCAATCCTATTCAATTTTGAGTTGGGAGTTTTTCATCTTCAGTGAGAGGGCTTACCTTATAAATTTTTCCGTTTTATTTTCTGTTATTAAATTTGTTGTTTCATCATGTATGTGATTTTCTGATATGATGCAGCCCCGAGATTTTGACCCAATTAGGATGCTAAGTTACTTTCAGCAGCAACAGTGGCAGTGGTTCGATTCTCATGTTCTGCTGCGCATCCAGATTTTGGCCAAGTTTCATAAGCACTTTTCCTGTGTTGGTTAGAGGTCTGAGGTTGAAAGTTTGATCGTAGAAACAGGCATATAGCATGATGTACCACAAATTTTAAGTTTGATCCAAAACACGAGCTTGGCTTTCAATTGGAATGCTTTTATAGACCATTGTGCTCGGTATCCTAATTTTGGTATTGTAGTTATCTTGTGTTATGAACACTATCTTACATGGCGCAAAGAGTTTGGTATAGAAAGCGACGATAAAAATGCAGAATTTGCGAATGTCAAAACTAACAAAGTAGTGTTGCAAAATTAATAGCATGTGCATCCTGGGCAACGTTTTTCGTTCAGGGGGCATTCCACGCGAACTTGTTGGTCTCGATGTCATATGTCATATGTGGCGCCCAACAGAGTCATGTCACAGGTCGCACAAGAACAATCTCTGGCCAGACAGCCACCGCACCACAGACCAAATCAGGTTGTACAAGAACAATCTCGGGCAAAATACTAGCGAGCGCCTTCCAAGATGGTCAAAAGTCCAATCCAGCAGTCACCAGATATGTTTAACACAGGACTGGATGAAGCACGCTCTGTGCTGGGGCTGAAGTTCTAACTAGGATTGTGACTGATTCTATCTGTTGAGAGAGTTGATGACTTCCCCCGTGTTATAATCTGCCTAGTGGAGACTCAAGGACATGATCATCTACTAACCAAAGGCCAAAGTCACGGAATCGCTTGATCTTCTTCTCGAAGCCTGTGATGTAATTGTTGTGAATGATCACATGCCTTCCTTTGGTTTCCTGGACCCATGTTTCGTTCTTGAAGTACAAGCCCCCGGTTGGAAATGCTGCCTGTGGCAGAAGGTAGAGATCCACCTGCAAAAATATTACTCCATATGTAATCCTCGCAATTTCACTGATTGTCCTCATTCTTTGCATAAATATACGCATGTGCAGTTGTTATACGAATGGAGCACATGTATCAGCAAATGTAAGCAGAGAATGCATATGTATGGCTGGTTTTGGCTACCAAAATAGGATGGGCGAAAATGTATATTTGATGCGAGCTATGAAATATGCATTTGAAATATGATACACAGAAAATCAAAACTGATCAGGCGCATTGATTTCCATCAAACTTCTGTTGACATAAACCACCAAGATTTTCCTTGGTAGCAGAAATACTAGCTGACTACATCAATGGCCGCAAGAGAAATATAAATACCTGTCCAGCCGTTTTATTTAATGCCCAGTTAAAAGCAGGTTGATCGTTTGATTTCTTTGACTTGGACCATGGCTGAGCAAGAAGCTCTTCAATCCATTTTTTCATAACCAGTTTTGCTCCATCTGTAGGATGCATGAAAATCATGCAACTGCAGATGTAAGTACGTCCCTTTTTGCCTGGAGGTGGCAAATCATGCGAGTGGTCCAGAGGCTTCACCTGATCAACAAAACAAGGTAATCATAAGGAACAAGTTTGGCCGGAAACAGAACAATCTTCTAGTGTGATGAATGGAACAGTGACAGAAGCAGCAGTCAGCAAATAACCCACAAAACAACAATGCACGTATGATCAAAATCAAAGAGTGACCTGAGAGATATTACTAAAAAGTGCGAAGTTAAATGCCACAAAAGTGCACTCAGGCAGATCTGACAATGACCATGAAGCTACAGTAGCTAATGTATGGAATTGATTGCAGCTTCTAACCCTTGGAGAAGCATGAATCTTCTCATATCCACATCATTTTGGACTCGATAATCAGTTTATATGCATCCACATTGATAAACTGATCACCATACTCAAAGGAAGTTTCTGTACACACTCAATCCCATATGCCAGTTCCCTATGTTCGACGCTTTGATCTACTCTAAATGTACAAGGAACAAGTATGATGCTCACCACAGCCATGTCATCCGTAAAGTAAACATCATGTTTTCCTTTCAAATAGGGAAAGGGATCCCCTAACCACACCATATCAACATCATTGTACATAACATTGTATCCAAGCTCCAAAATTTGAAGCAAATGCCTCGGTCTCCGAGACGTGAAATTGAAAAATCCCTGCCAAAACAACCCCAAATCAGTGTCAAATGGCTTAAACATGGAGGAAGGGGCAAAATTTGCACCCAGCTTCGAATTATGACAGAAAAGCCCGCTACAAGTAGCTCAATTTACAATTGCCCACTAAAGAAAAACTCTAATAAAACAAATCCCAGATGCAAACGAACCTGAGAACCGAACTTATGAGCAGTCTGCAAATCGGGCGCCGGAGGAACAAGCACAGCGTGGCCTGGCCACTTCTCATTGACCTTGTAAAGAGTAGCATAATCCTCGGCAATGACAAGAACCTTGTCTTGGTGCCTCTGCGTGGCAATACTGATCAACCAGTTGTTGAGAAATGGCAAATACGGCTGGCTGACAGCGCAGACGATCACAGTCCCGTTCCGGGCAACAAATGAAGCGGCTTCGGCGAGAGTGTAATCGCGCCATCGAGCGAGCGAGGATCTGGAATTTAGGAACATGGACTGGGGAACTCCGGACCAAGGCACGAGGACTCCGAGGAAGATCATGAGGGAGAGAAGGATAATAAGACCAGTTCGGCTGAAAATGGAGATGGGTTTTCGGGAGCTTGCCGAGGAGAGCGGAGCGTAAAAGCTGGAATCTGTTAATGGATTTTGGAGAGGTCTTTGATGCAAGAACGACGACATTTTTGAGGCCAGAGAATTGGGATTCGATGAGAGGGGAGGTTGAAGAAGAAATATAGATTTTTGTTCCCACTTCCTCGGGATCGAAATCGGATGTGAAGGAGAGTTTCCTGGGTTTGATTTCTGATATCGGATCTGTTGCGCACTTATGCTTCAATGCACTCGAGTTGGCGCCCTTGCGCCGGGAACTGATGCAGGAAAACTTGGTCGGGCTTGTCGGTGCCAGCCTGCCAAGTCCGGTTCCTTATTTTCATCCATTTTTTTTCTTTTTTCCTTTGGTATTGAGAATTAGAAATATTAGAGCATCCCAACAATTTCCCTAAATTTTTTTTAAAAATGGGGAAGTGGAGAATGAAATTTCCATAATTTTTTTTACTCTAGCTTCAATAGCTTTTCATATTTTACAGAATTTTACATTTATTACACAATAATTAAATATTATAAACTTACGGTAAATTCAAATTAATTACTAGTTTAATTATTATATAATTAAATAACTATAAAAAAAGATTAAACTTATGTATATTCTATCTCTAAGGTGTACAAATTTATGCTTTCAAAAAACTTGAAAATATTCCAAGATTTCTCTTCCATAAAACCAGTTTTTCTTCCATCATCCACAACCCTTCGAAATATAAAATTAAATTTCAAATCAACAAATTCCTACTAATCAAACTAGTGTTAGTGAAAATCACCCACTCCACATAAATCTACAACAAAAGGACATTGGCCAGGACCAAATTGGCCACATATCCGCAAGCGGCCACTTTGTTCAACGTGGCACCATTTGGAAACCCATTGGGCTACTAGGGGGTTGATGCGGCTGATGGGGTCAGCCTTCCAATAGAGGGTGTTGTGGTAGGTGAAACTGTAGAGTTAGCTTGTAGAGGAACAGGGGGTGAGCTCGTCAGAACAACTGTAAGGGTGCCTGTCGGGGTTTAAACAGGAGGGGAAGCCTTGGGTATAGCAGTCAAAAGGGTGGTGGTAGTTAGAGCCGCCGCCTTAGGTGTTGGAATAGGGGAGGTGGTGGAGAGAGTGGAAAACGTGAAAAATTTATTGTTTTTTCATTTTTCAAAATTTTTAGTATTTCTGCAGGTATATTGAACAGAATTTTCTTTTTTTATCTAAATTCCTATTTTAGGGAATGAGATGGAGAATTTGTTGGAGGTAAAAAGAGCCTAATATTCTCTAAAAACATAGAAAATCCTCAAAGTGGAGAAACTGTTGGAGGTGCTTAGATGATGAATTTTTTTAGATAGGTAATTTACATAGTTTTTTATATTTTACTTTTGAAAGTAAAACAAATTTTCTTTGGGATTTTTTATAGTGAGAGTTTAAATAAAGATTAAAAAAAATCTTTTGTGAGTTTTCTACAGTTTTTTGGTTTTATACAAAAAGTGTTTAAATGAGAATAGTAAAATAAAATAAATGTTAAAACAGAGAATTTAGGTCCTTCCAATGTTCTGTTCTCTCCTATTTCACCTTGGACTTCAGGTAGAAGAAACCATATTTAGCTTGGCCCGAGAACTTCATGTCTCTTCTAAGAATGTACACAGATCAGGATATTCCTTATTTAAGTCGAAAAAACAGAGAAGATTATGCCCCCCGGCCATTTTCTTTTTCTTTAAACAGAACAATAATCTTCACCCTCTCGGAAAGGCTAGTGGAACAAAATAGAAGATGAATATGCTTCAAATCAAATATTGCTCACTTAAACCAACATTCACCTAAAATTCTCTCAATATAACGATTTTAGAACTAGACTATTCCCAAAGACAGAAGTGAGGACATTTATCGATCAAACCTGGGTCAAACTATCCTCGCAAGATTAGCCAATTGCGCCCCTTCCGTCACCGGTCCTCCCTCGCTCTCCAACGTAATAGTGAAAATGTAGAGTTCAACTCGACCATAACCCTTGCGGCGAACAATAACCGAAGTGGTTTTCAAAGCCTTTGTTCTGCTTCTTATGCCTCTGTTATGGGGACTAGCCTTGTTCTTAAGCACAGCCATGAGCTCCATGGACCTGCCAATAGAGAAACCTGGAAATCCATACCCAACATTGTTGCTGCTCTTTCTATCCAAAATTTGGTCGACCTCCAGCAAGACGAACGATGGCAAGGTGGATGATCAATTAATAGTGTTGGTCTCAATGGAACTAGAGTGCCGCGGCGAACCACCTCCATGGAGGCCGATACAAACCCATCCCCGCTTCAGCTCGCTAATCTAAACATTGTGGCCCCTTCACATGACTGTTCCTTAAACTGTTGAGAGTTCCGGGTTGCAGTTTAACCGGTTCAACGCCGGTTCTTACATACTTTTATATTTAGATTTGGAGGACTAGGAATGACTTTATTGTCCAAAATAAAATAATAGGACCTTAAAGGAAAAGATACATATAATACAAGGACTAAAATGATACTTTTACCTAATATAAAAACCTGTTACTTCATCCACCACCCTAAATCTAAAGTTTTTTTCCGCCGCACAGCTCCATTTTCTCTTTTATAGTCGTCTTCTTCTTCTTTTCTCACTTCTCCTTTCTTCCTTTTTTTTTTTTTTTAATAAGTTCCACTCTCTTCTCCCTTCATTTTTTATTTGTCTTCCTTGTTTATCCAGTTTTGTTGTTCTTCTTCTTTTTTCATCTTCTTCAGCTTTTGGTTTCTTCTTTTCCTATTTTCTTTTCTCATCTTCTTCTTTTTGTATTTCCTTCTTTTCTCTTTCTTTCATTTTGTTTATAATTTTTTTTGGTTAATTGGTTTAATAAGTTTAAATATTTTTTTATAATTTTTAAATATTTATTTCAAACCATCGGTTTGATCTTTGATGGTTTAACGATTTGATGGTTTTAAGTGATTTTTCTCGGTTTTGACCAAATATAAAATGAGTCGATAGCAGGGCTGGATGGACTGCCGGTTCCTGGTCTAACCAGTTGAACCATCCGGTTTGGTCCGGCTTTGATAACCCTGCCTCTCCCTCTCCTTCTCTCGTTTTTATTTCCGGTCAACATTCAGTTTTGCTCCTATCTGAATTAGGTTGTTTGAGAAAATATTATTTAGCTCCTTTGTAAATTTGTAGAAGGGGAAATACTTTTGTATATTCCACACAAGAGCAATAGATTTACAGGGTCTTATACAATCTGAAAACTGGGACTTAAGAGTCCAAGAGAAACTGTAACTTGGTAGTCAAGCAAGCTACGTTTAAGGTTGTAGAGAAGGAATAGGCTGCGTATAAAGCTGTAGAGAAGTAATAGGACTCTAATACTACGTATAAAGCTGTAGAGAAGTAATAGGACTCTAATATCCTTTGACTTCTATTTCCCTTTCATTTAAGTCCTCCCATAACTGAAAACATTATTTTTGTAACAGAAGTCAGACATGTGGTCACATGTGTCAAGTTTCCATCAGTTGACTCAACTCAAGGGGTAAAATGTCTCACTTTCCAAAGTATGGGTGATCAGTATTCGGTTTAAACTGAAAAAATTGAAAAACTGAAATAATTTTTAAATTCGATTCAGTTAATTCGGTAATTCGGTTTGGTTTCAGTTGAAACCGAATAATAAAAATTTTGGTTTCGGTTTTGGAATTCTGTTAATTCGGTAACCGAATTAACTGAAATTTTTTATACCAAATTTTTTTTATTTGTTTCATGAACAATAATGCTACCAAGTAACCCAAATTAGCTTAGATTTTTATTTTCTTTCTTTCCATGGATAATGAATCTTCTATATTGAATAAAATTTGAAAAGAAAAACAATATCTCTCTCTCATTTTATCTTTTATGGAATTTTACTACCATTTTTTTGATTAATTTGGTTTGAACCGAACCGAAATATTTCGGTTCGTTTGAATTCGGTTTTATAGACTAATTCGGTTTCTAAAACTGAATAAACCAATTAATTCAGTTATGTTTAAACCGAAAAAACCGAATAATCATCCCTATTCCAAAGTTTGAGGGGGCGAAAAGAGTTAGGCCATTATGAAACTATTTTTTTTTAAAAAGGACAAAATGCGCATATGGTCCCTCAACTTGGCTAACTCTAACGAGTTAGCCCTTTATCTTTGACTCATTATGTGTTAGTCCCTCAACTTGGAAAAAATTTGTGAGTTAGTCCAAATTGGATGAAAGGCTTATGTGCTGCTGATGTGGCGTGGCAGGGTTATATGTGTTGATGATGTGGCATGGGGCTTGGGAGGCTTTGCTGAGCTGGGTTGGGTGAGAAACAGGGGGAACAAAAACACTCCTCCAAGGCCCTAATGCGCCGCCCTCAAAAATCGATTGCCGATTCGCCATCAACCCCCAAAAAATTCGACGCCCATATCCAACCTCATCCATTCGCCGCCCTCAACGCTCTCGTACCCATCCATTTCCGATGCCCTCGACGCTTTATTGCCCCTTTCCTACCGACCCCCCGCTTCCCTTTGCCATCGGTCTTACCTTTCTAACTCGGGTCGATCTCGTCTCCTACCTTCCATCAGTCTCGCATCTCCTTGATTGCCGAATCTCCTGTCTCCCATTGGTCTTGCATCTCTCGAATCGCAAATCGCCGACCTCTGTCGAATCGATTCTCATCGAATCGCCACCCTCTGCCGTCCTCAACAACAAATTCATGCCTTCATTGTGTCGCCTCTGTCACCGATCTCTGGTTTCTTGCTTGATGACTTCAATGTGGTGGAGCTCGAATCGTCAAACTTGAATGCTCCATCACCGCCGCCGCCTCTGTTCGTTTTTAATCCACCTATTCACTAACAGACGGCGTTAAGTCAGACCCTCGCTGAGCTGGACGCCTTCCGTTAGAAGATGGACTAACTCGTTTAGTTTAGCAAACTTTATGGACTAAAACGCTAAATCTGGAAAGTTAAAGGACTAACTCGCAGTTAGTCAAACAACAAGGACTAACTCGCTCGAGTTTGTCAAGTTGGAGGACTATATGTGCATTTTGGCCTTTTAAAAAATATATATATACAAAATCATCACACACGCACACAATGACAAGTGTTGTATAATGGCTGATTGGTCGGCTCAACCACGGGCTTGGCCCAAGCCTACATCTTCTTTGGATTTAATTTTGTGTTAATTACAATTTGCCTCATGAGGTTTAGGTAAAATTACACTTTATCCCTCTTATTTAAAACATATACACTTTACTCCCTTATATTTTTAATATAGTCCAACAGCAACATCTGAAATCTTAATTTAGACTATACGGTTGTCATATTCAAACAATTTCAATATATATGGTATTTTTTTATAATTAATTAAAATTTAGAAATTATTGTATTAAAAACTGAAAAAAATATAGAAAGAAAAAACTTGATAATTTAAAATATCCATTAATTATAAAAAAAATACTGTAAAGATTAAAATTATTAGAAGATGTCTATTGTAATGTCTAAATTAAAATTTCAGAAGTTACTATTCGAATGTATTAAAAAAATAGGGGATAAAGTGTACATTTCTAAAATAGGAAGGGCAAAATGTAATTTTATCTAAACCTTTGGGGATAAATTGTAATTATCCCTTTAGTTTTTCCATCTTTACCTCCACAAATGTTTTCATGCACTTGTAAAAGTTTAGACCTCTAACTTTAAAAATTAGGGCACATAAATCTTTTCCAAGTGAATCTAAATCTGTTGATCACTATTAACATTACACCTTTGATCATGGACAATCATCAATCCAGTACATTAGAGTGGGTATCGTGGAAATTATTTTCAAAATATTAGTGGCATTTATTTTGAAATATACATATTATTCATAAAATACCCTTCGTATCGCAAATGATGATCGCTTTGACTTTTCACGGAATTTAAGATTTTTTTTTTTTTGTGTTTTTTAGAAAAGACAAATGAATAATAGTGATAATTTTATTTTTTAAGGAAATGCGGGCAAGTAACTTGAGATTTCTGGAAAAGGAATAAGAGCTTTACACACACATGTATGTATATGTATGTGTATATTTCTTTTAATTTATAACGGTAGACTGTTAAACATAATTACATTTATAACAAGGTGTATGTGTCCGGGTATGATTCTTAATTTCTCTTTCAGTTTTTGTAAGACATCCAATAATTGCTAGAGACACATACTAAAATTGTTAAGATTATGATTTGGATTGTAGGATCGTGTGATAGTACGATATAGTTTAACACAAACTTTTCAGAACATAATAGAATCAATCATAGGGTAATATCATGGTACGATTGTAACTACGATCATAATATCGGTAGAATTGAAAGATCCTAAAAATCCTATTTTCTATTACATTTCTATTTGATTACTTTATATTTTATCTAAATTGAAATTTTTAAATAAATTAGCCCTAGAAGTAGAAGTCCTAATTTATGACCTCTAGTCACTCACTCAGGTGACTTAAATTATAAATTAAACAAAAAAAAAAAGAAAAGAAAATGCGTGATAGCACTACATTAAGACACAAGAGTGGAGACATAGAGCAAAAAGCTTTTGTTGTAGAAGATAATGACACTGATACAAATGTTGGTTTTCATATTCCCTTTGATATTTTGGATGGATGAATTCCAACTTAAGTGTGTTTATAGATTTCTTTTAGACTTATGGTGGCTATTTATTGGTTATGTTGGTATATGCCCTATTAGGACTTGAAGTTTATTTTTGTTGTAGCAATATTTGTGCCATATCATTATTATGACACTTGAACCTTATTTGAATTTCCAATATTATTAATTTTCCATGTGAATTATACTCCCTTTGTCCAGGAATTATTGAAATATTTTTTTCCATGGAGACTAAGAAAGAACAAGAAATTTATATATTGTTTCCATTTTTGCCATTAATTTTTTACATGTATATCAAGAAAGTTGAAAAAAATAATTTATTAAATATAATAATATTACTAAGATTTAAGACTGTTCAATAGACAAAACGATCTAAGATAGGATCATGATCATGATAACCTTAATACATATGACTTTAACGGTATTGCTAAGTCTATTTAGTTCAAACTTGGCTAAAAAAGCTTAGCACCGTTTTCTGCAACGGTATCGACCATCAGCCAGCGGTCAGTGAAGGATGCACCCCCGGAGCATGCTGAGACGATGAATTATAGAATGGTCACATATGCAGTAGAATGCTTTGTAATTATAGAACCAACCATTGTAAACGCTGTTTTGGTATCCTCGCTGTTAAATGGTAGTTCATATCATTATTGAGAAGAAGAATCTTGCCCATCTGACTGGTGCCAATGCCCCAGATTTTATACACAATTTTCCCATTATTTTCAAGAAACCATTCAAGCAAATAACTGCTTAATGATCAACAAGACAATTGAACTGAACAAAAAACAAGGATATAGTTACAGGCAACTTGATCTACCTAACTGCGGAGATTCACTTAATGACAATTGTTCGGGGCAACACATCAAGCCTTCATCTTTGGTGCTTTCGGTTTAGCAAAGAAAGAAGATAGCATGCTTTTGTTCCGAACAGGGGCATGTATGATTTCATGCCTTGGGTTGTCAAATGACCTTGCTGCACTCAAGGGTTTCGAGCCATCCAACATATCCTGTAGAAATGGACCTTTTCTTTTGTAAGCACGTAACAAGCGAAAAGGCATATTTGCAGGGTCCCAACTATAACAGTACTTGATAAGAAGCTAGTTTTCTCTAGGGTCCTGACTAGTTGACAGTTGATGATTTAGAAAAGGAATCATGAACACATCTGGACATTCACGCTGGTGAGGTCATCTGAAATTCAGGACCCCATTTGTGTGAATGACTTTTTCTAAATCATGACTGCCAGTTATCTTTATTCTTTTCTACTGAACATAATTTTCCGACAGAAAATGGTAAATGATACCACATGGCAATGCAAGGAAAGATGTTGAATGACGGTAAAGCAAAGGACATGCTAGCATCTACTTGTTCATAATAATAATAAACATCATTGGCCAAGCTTCTCATAAAAATATATATATGAAAGCTCCTTGATTTTTGACATTACCCTGTGATTGGCGCCAAATGTATGTGGACCAGCTGCTGCGGAGATTTTTGTTTTCATGCTATCTTCATTTCCTGCAGGGATGCAGTTTCAAAACATAACACATGCCATCAATGGGTTCTGAAAAGGTGAAAGCTATCCTATCTGAAAATATGAGATACCATTCACATACCTAACAAATGGAAATCCTCCGAGATTTTTCCAATAGTTTTTGGGACTTCAGTACTGCAAGGTAAAACAGTAAGCAACAACAATCACCATATACTCTCAGCAGAACAATAGCAGGAAGGGGAAAGCAAATTGACAAAGATATTTATCCAAAACAGAAATACAGGATAAAAAGTTTTATTGAATACCTTACTGGAGTTTGTGAAGCCCCCTTCAAAGTGGGCTTAGTTTCAGAGCCTAAATGCCACGAGAGAGTTTTTGATGCAGGAGCATCTACATGCACGAATAATTAATGGTGTAGTAGTGAAGTCTATCTTGAAATGGAAGATGTTGGTTGAAACCAGTGCAGAACACGAAAAAAAAAAAGATTTCTTTTCACTGTGAAACCTTATACCTGAAGGTTGAAGACGAGATCTAGCCTGAAGATACTGTTGTCTAGCATCTGTCTGCATCTGTGGACTAAAATGTACCTTCTTGCTGACAGAACCTAGATCCAAGGAAATTGAAACAAGAATATAGAAGGAACCAAACAAATGTACTTAAATCTCACATCTATCGATCACAGTTCGGGTAAAATCTAAAAGATATAGATCTTACTGGGTAACATGTAGTGTTTGTGGTGTCTTGGGACGAAAGCCAAGAGCTGCTGTTGCCTGAGACCTTCTTTATCCGTGTACACTCGACATGTAAGGATTTTCTGATAGTTATTAGAAAGAAATAAATGAAAAGACATAGAAAGGTTCAGAATTTCCATTTCATATTGTCTCCATAGATGGGTGTGATAAAAAATCTCAGTAGAAGTAATATACAAGAACCTTATATCTGGGTTAAATGAACACATTACCTGATTTATACAAGACATCTGTAACTCAGTAGTGGAGATGTCCAGAGTTTGCTGGTCAAGAAGGTCAGTTAATTTATAAGCCACAGTGCCAAGATGATCAACAGCATTAACGAGTGCTCGGACAGTATAATCCTTCAGATTGTCCAGCACCCTACAAATAGGTGGCAAAAAGAAGAAAATAAATGAATTCCCATAACAAGCATTAAATAAATTGTAAAAGACTCATGCACAAGCAGTGACGCGAAATAGCAAAAAAGTAAACCTCATAATGAAAGACCACAAATAATTTCATTCTAACATAGAAGTAAATGCAGTAGCCACACCCCCCCTTTCTCGAGGGCCTTTGAAATTCAATGCAGATCATGCACCACATTAAGATTACTTCTTTGCGGGTGAATCCAGGGAATTCAACAGAAACAAAACACACTAGCCCTCTATCAGAGGATAAAGTAATTTTTCCTTCAATGCTCAATACACTAAGCTATCTAGCACCTTTCACATATATAACTTGAATCCCAAGCTCAAAATGCATGAATTTCACTACCAGCTTTGTGTTTAAAGGCAAATGAATAAACAGAGGAAACTAAAAAGAAAAAAAAAAAGATTATTAACAAGTATATGGGCTTACATCTGTTTCTGTTCGCTATGAAGGTAAGACTTCTCACAGTATTCTGCAGCAGAATAAAGTTGAGGCCTTAAGTTTTTAAGCTCCTGCAGGACAATATAGTTAGGTGAGAAAGAATTTATAGAACCTGAAACGATTAACACTCATTAAAGACAGAATTTATAGAACCTGAAACGATTAACACTCATTAAAGACGCTACTCATTCAGATCAACATATTGAAAAACAGCAAATTTAACACAAATTGGCGCTTTAAAAACAAGAATAGCACTGCACCGGTGAAAAATTTTACAAAATTTTATGCGTCAGAGAATTGGTAGATGAATAAAATCCAACATGCGATTATTCTTTGATCATGGTCTACCACAAATACAGAAACATCAGGAAGACGACAGAAAGTAACCACTACCAACCCAATAAAAACAAATGGTTCAAATACGAAGGAAAACAAACTCTCCATCAACGAAATTCAAGAAACAAAAGAGAAAAGAGACAGATCTGATCTGAGAAATAGTCAAAGAAGGAAATGAGAGGCGAAGGGTTGAACCTGCAAGGCCCTGACGAAGTTCTTGCTCCGCTCCATAGAAACCTCATCGAAGGTCATGGCATGATTCTGTGGCGTGAGTCTCTCCACCTCCAATTGCATGATCTCCCAACTCTGAGAAAACCCCAATTACAGGCGCGCCAAGGTTTCAATCACCAACCAAATCGAAACAGCATGAAAAGGCAGATGGTTAAGGATGGGAATATGTAATGTCCAAAAACAAAAAAGCACTAGTTAGTAACAGGAAATTGTTGATTAGGGGTTAGGTTTCGGTGGGAAGGGATAGCTGAGCGAACTTGGAGAGAGTGAAGTAGAAGCGATTGGGATTGGGGAAAGTGACTGCTGTATTGTATTGTATTGTATTGTAGTGATGAAATGGAAATGGCGGTGGTCGAATCGCAACAGTGGCAGAGTTTGAGAGCTCACGGCGAGAGAGAGTCGAAACGGTGGATTCGAAATCCAAAGTAATTAACAACCGGGAGTTGTCGCTTTCCGAAGGTTAGATGGTACCCGACCAAGACGATGAGACGCTCCGCTTCCACTGTGAAGGACCTGCTGGATTTAATTCTGGTCCGATGCGTCAAGTCAACACACCAGGTTCCAGCTCAGCCTGTCAAGTTGCATTTATTAAATCACACGTTTAACGGCCTTTCTTGCTTATATATGCTCACTCACTCTCACTCTCTCTCTCTTTTTTCCTTTCCTTTTTCTCTATTTAGTTAAATCGGATATATAGACTTTTATAAAATTCAGTGAAAAATGAAATAAGCCAACGAATGTTCAACGGGGAGAGTACTTGTTAATGCTACTGCCTACCGGGGCAATTAATTGAAAGAAATAGTATTGACCAACGATTTCTCTTTTATTTTTGTTCTAAAAAAAAAATTACGTACGTCATGAAATATGATGTAATGAGGATAAGCACTTGTTCAAACAATACCCCACACTTGAGTCAACTTCAACTAGTCATGGATGAGTAATATGTAAATAACTAAGTAATATTTTTTTTTTCTTGTAATAATTCATGTACGAAGTATTTAAAAGTGTTTTTAATAATGCACAACCTTTGATATTATATCAAAGAATGGATTGATGAAAATTTTGCCACACAAACACCAGGTGAAAGTATGGAGTCTTGCAGAAAACACTATGTTACTCAAGTTAGCATGAATCTCAAAAGACATAAATATCATGAAAGTAATCTCATATCTCATAAATAAACAGTAACAGTTTTTATACAAGCTTTTAGAAGGTTGTGCCATGTGGATTTAGAATCATTAGATGGAGGTATTTACTCTTAGTAACCTAGAAATCGTCGATCAAATGGCACATGTAACCATGTGGGGAAAATTGGATGCTTGTCTCTTAATGAATATAAGTCTTACACAATGGTGGGTGCACTTGTAATATATGGGAGTCCATTGACTCATTTTTCTAGGAAAATGTCAGTAAAAGCATGTAATCTCCCTTTAATTTTTTAATGAACCCATAATTTTTAAACTATTTATGAAACAAAAGAATGCGTTCATCTTATATCAAGAAAGATAAATAAAATGGGTCAGTCTCTTCACTCAACCGACAACTAAAATCATGAGCGAAATCCTATATTAGCCCTTGTACTTTTATACATTTTTCTATCTATACCTTGGACAGTTAGACTCCTTGGTATTTTTTTTTTCCTTCAAACATATGGAAAAAATTATAGTTGAGTACAAGATAAAGTCAAGAAGTTAAGTTAGAAGAAATATATAAGTTTAGGAGTTAAAAGAAAACTTTTTTATCATTTACATTCTATACAAAATGAACATCTCACTCATCTTTTTCATATTTTATATTTTCTCCATTCCATTTTGGATGAAACGTTTGGGTTTGACGTGAAAATTAAGAAAGAAGAAAAAATTTATGTGTTGTTTCCATTCCTATCCTTCACCTTTTACATGTAAATTAAGAAAAATGTTAAAAATGGATATTAGATAATAGTTTGAAATGTAATATGATAAAGTAATTTACTAAATATGAAAATATTGTAGAGTTTTGGTACGACCCAAAATAGAATATGTTGCATTCTTTTGGGGGCAAAAGGAGAATGATTTTCTAAATAATTTTTTAACTCTCATTGAAGTCATTCAACCAAGTGCAAAAAAAAATGCTAAATCGAAGCATTGTCATACTTTCTTTTAAAACACATTTTTTTCATTAATATGTTATCATATATACGGAATTTATAAGCATCACTAATTGATGTTAGAGTTTTATACACACACACACACATATATACATATAGAAATTTTGAATCCGCTACTGGTCATACATATGAGTTGAGTTGTGAGGTGAATGAGCCTTTATAACTCTTGATTCTGATTGAGCTTGATAATCCTAATTGGTTTAAGTGCCCAAAATATATGAGTTCAATTTCTTCGGTATGAATATCACCATTTAGCAAATAAGGAAGATGAAAATTGTAAAAAGCATGTGATCGCGCTTCATAGTAATGTGGAAATAATGACGAAAGTGGACCCAAGTTGTCTCAAGCGATCAAAAATAGGACTCAAATGTGCAGAGGAGTTCGGGTGGGATCCTTGGATTTCATGGGACAAGCAAGACGGGCACTGGAACTAAGAATAGATTAGGTAATAATGATGAAGCAATGATGTTAAAGGAACTGCAAGACGTAAGTTTGGTTTAAGGTTAGGCTAGCCACCGCAAAGCTAAAGTTGGTGGGGGCAGGTGGAGGCAGAAAGCAGAGAATCAGATTCTAATTTCAAAAAGAGTGCTTCCTTTGTCCATCATCAAGCTTCTGCCCATCACATTTTTTATTGTGTCATTAGAGGCATAGATAGCTTCGTTAAGGGGATTATCTTACTTGCACAATACGAAACTATACAGCCAATGTACAATATTGTCCAACTCTAGAAACAAAGGTCGTGACTGCTAGTGACTGGCCTAGGCCCAGCACAACTAGGAACAATCATCAACCTTGTTCATTCGTGATGGCCTAATCCAACTCTCACATTGTGGGTGCCAGGCTCAAGCATACTGTATCATACACTCAACTGCAGTCTATAGCACAAAATATGTACCAAAACTTGTAAAACGGTATAGCTGGTTTACTACCATGCGCTAAGCTCTCTCTGAAGATGAGGATGAAGATGAAGATGAGGATGATGAAGTCTCAAAGTAGGTCGGCTTCGGGGTTGACGGGCACGCAACAGATCTGATTAATTCCTCCACATCAAGCACACGGAACTTTGGTGGAGAATTGGGAATTATGTTATCGACTCGATGCTCATAAATCTTCCCAGTCTTGTCAAGCTTGTAGACCGAGGTCCCATCAAACCGCCCATGACTCTCCCAGGGAACCCGCGGGATGCCATGGACAGTCCAGCGAACCATTATGACATTCTCCACAGGCTGCCAAACACTAACAATGTCAAGCCACAGGGCCCTGAAAAACATCCTTCCATGGAATCGCAGTGCCCAGAAAATTGACCTATAGTTGTCGATTCCCACGAAAGTATTGACAGGATCTTTGAAGACGATATCCTCCCTGTGGACACAAAAAAGAAGCGCACCCAAATGGTTAGTGGTCAATAGTTAAGTGAGATAATCAGCTCCTTACACCCTATCAGTAGGACAAATTTGCAGAATGTTTGGAGAAGAGTAGGGAATAGAAATGCCACAAAAAAAAAAGAACTACAAGCACCTAGTCTTAACTCCAGTACAATAAAAACATGCACAACCCAGCCAACAGCGTTTGCAAACGAATGCACATGAAACAGATTACAGCACTTGCAAGAGATAAATGACAGGAGGCACACTTGAGCAAAGGTACTGCATAACATACAGAAACCACCGTTCAGATTGTCATTATTATGATAGAAAAAGAGCGATGGATTAGCTTATAGCATTTTTCTTCAATCACCAGAAACAACGGACAATCAAACAAGTTTCCCATGTATCATAGGTTCCAAGGCACTGTTCACTGTATCACCTCTAATATCAGGTCACAATACGTGAACAACACATCAATTTGCTGTTCTTAAATCATGCTTTAAGTTTGAGAATATCACAAAATGATGAACTCTGCGGACACATTCTAGACTCCTACAAAATCAAGCATTTAACTCAACTACACTGTCTCGATCAACCTTCCATCACAATCCACTTCTAGCCCTCGCTCAAAAGAGTCAAAAACTTGCTTTGAGCAGCTTAAGTAGTTCTATCTTATCTAGTTTAATGCAGTCTAACCCAATGCCGTCTCTTTTCATAAATCTAAGGCTGTAACTAAAGTGGAAGCCAATGAAGCCCTTGATCCCGTTCATTTCACCGGGTTAGAAAGAAAGATTCCTAAGTCGGCCTAATGAGCCCAGTAGTACTCGCCACACACTAAATCAGATATACCTTCGTTCCTAAGTACAACCAATTCAATTTCACAAGCATGACTAGAGTAGATACAGTATCAACAACCATCATTAATTGGCCGTAAGCCTATCTCGTGAATAAATCGTGTTTCAATTCTCATCAAAACCAAACAATGATTAATTTCATCAGCTCTGTGAAAGGCATCAATACTATCCATCGGGGAATAAATAACGATAACATTTAGAAGGATCAATAACAAATGTGACTCGGGGTCGATAAAAGCTTGTGCTTTTAAGCAAGAGAGGTTAAGCTCAAGTTCAAGATCAATAAAGTGGAAAAAAGTTCCCAAAATCCGAATCAATCAAATGCATACTAAAAAGATAAATCAGAAACCAACCTGTAAATATCAAACTGGAGCTCGCGATAAAAGAGTTCAGGAAACTCCTCTCTAAGGGTCCGAATGGCGTAACCCATATTCAGATAATAATTCTTCTTATCCTCCTCTTCCTTGCTCGGCTTCACCGCTGGCTTAACTGGAGCCGAAAACTGCCCGTACTGCCTCACGTTCTCACCCGAAACCGAACCCCTAACGCAGATCCTAACTCTAGCTCTGGACCCGACCCTCTCATTCCCAATCAAAACTCTCAGACCCTTGTGAAACTTGGCGCTGGGCTTAGGGTTTGCGAAGTATGCGCTCGCAGCAAACGCCATTGAAGGAACTGGGAAACCCAAGCGGGAATCAAGGGGACGGCAGAGATGGATTACGAGAATCGGAGATCGAAAGTTGTCATTTTCCCGGGGAAAATACAGCAAGAAAATCCGTGTGCCAACTGCCAAGCGACCTATAAGTCGTGTCTTCTGTTTTCCGCCTTTTAATTTTGGATAACGTTCGTAATTGCCATCGTTATCGTGGATTTCGCCCTACAAGAGATGAAAATATGGCATTGGTGGGTTACATTGGGGATGGACTGGGCTTCCGTAGTTACTTGGATAAAAATGAGGCGAACGAATCTGGGCTAAGGGACAAAACATATCTGTTGCTCTTTTGGGCCAAAGCGAAAAGGTGATTGTGAAGTTTATTAAATTATTTGTATTTCTGGTGCTTAGAGACATAATCCTTGTATTTTATATCTCAATTTCATAATTCTCCTACCCTTGCCATCAGCTATCGGTCCCGCTATGCTCTCAACTGCTGTTCCTAATCTTATTTTTATAATGATTGTACTTATTTAAGTTTTAAAATGATTCTTTCTCATTTCCATTGCAGCTTTACTGCCCTTGCTCCTTTCCTAGTGCTTTGGGTCATCTAGCTCTAGTGGGCTTTGAAAACTGAAATTTTCATTTGAAATTGACATTTTTTTAATTCTTGCAAATAAAATTTGATTAAACAATTGCATTATAAATTTTGATTATCGTTATTGAAATATACATATATAAATATATAATTATATTATAAGTATAATAATATTCATTTTGGACTCTAAAAATCTAAAAAGGCATATTTTTCAAAACTAGTTTGAATATATTTATATATTTTCTTTAACTAAATATGCATAAAATAATTGTTTGAGTCAATATTAATAAATGAATTAGGCCAATGTATTTATTCTGCATCTAATTATTTTATGTGACACAGATGCTAGGTTTTTGATTTTATATTTTGTTTGGATCAAGTTTTGCCAGTTTAGTTAATGTATGCATTTGATTCTAATCTGTAAGAGCTCTTGAGTGGTTTTTTTAGTATAATATAGGTATCCATCTTGAGGTTTCCAAGAAAAAAATTAGGGTGAAGTATATATCATAGTTGACACAGCTCCCATCTCTTCACAAACATTTCTTTCCCCGTATGAAGATGTGTCCAAGATAATAAGATTTGTATTCCAATTTTTATCATCCATATGTTCTAATGCAATTGATGAATATGTTTATGAACATATTAGTGTGCGTATTAGTGGAGCCACTTTTAAAGGTTATGAGCTTAGATATGCAGGCGAAATGAGAATTGGGGAAATGAAATTTAGACTTAGAACGTAAGCGTTTAATGTTAGATATTAGAAAAATTAGTTAATGATTGTTTTTGACATTAGCAGTAAAAAGGTTACCACAGCCATTTATAATTTATTTAAATTTTTAACACTAATTTTCAAAGTTATTTCCAAAAGAAACCGTGTTATCTAAATTTAAAGATAAAATTTTTAAATTTATACACTTATGTTAGGACATGATTACAAACAAGAGGCCATAAAATTCACATGATGGCAAGTACGTTGGCCAGTTAAAGACATAGAGTGTGCTAGTTAGCTAGTTGATCCAACCAAAGGTTTTAGTAAAAAAGTTTCCTAAGCTTGAGGGGAATAAAATTAGAAAACTTGCAAAAACCCCTATCATTTGTCCTAATCTACGTTAACCTCCTGCATATTTGAAAACCGACACTTACCCCGTCTGTTAGTAACTCCGTCAGGTCATCGGTTAAGAAAATAGGAAAAATGCCTAAACTATCATTCTACATTTGTTTTTCTGAGCCTAAGAACCTTGAACTTTTGAATCTAATAAAATAAGCATCTTCTCCAAGTCAACCAAACCAGTTGTGATTTGGGCGAGAGGTCAGATGATACCCAAATCTCATATGGATGGTGAGCGAAGAAGCAGATCTTCCGCTTGCAGTTATTTCCGTCCTTGAAAGCCTCGGTTTAGTACCAGTTCAGGGATTGAACACTCGAACAACATGTGTGCATACTTGCAGTCACCTCCCTGGGGGCAGCCTATACCTCGGCGGAACTTAGAGCAGATGGTGGAGCCGTAGCGGAAATGGGGGTTAAATCGAAAACTGATAGTTATAGCTACTGCTCTGGTAAAAAAATTCATATTCCTTGCCAATTTGTAGCTCAAGTAGCTTTTTCACGCTCTATCATCGCTTCCAATAGGTTTTCGGTTCTCCTTTTCTCTGATCCTTGCATTTTCCATACTGTTTGATCTTCCTTTTATAAATTTGTAGCTGTTTCTCTCTCTTGGCCTCAGATTTGCTCTTTTTTCTTTCTTTTTTATATGATATTGGTCGGTGTCCTTAAATTTTTGTTGCTCTCCCACTATTTCATTCATTTGTTTCCTCGTGCCAATAATATGGTTCACTTTGACGAGTCATCTCCGTTGATAATAGAGTTGCCCATCTGCTGGAAATGGAAATTACATAACTTTTTGATCAATTTATGCAGGTTTAACTATTTAACTGCCTCAACTCTAACTTTGTCTGCTAAGCTAAAGAAGCCGGCATCCCCCCAGATTAGGCAATTTTCAATTCGCAAGCTTAGTGTTAAAATACTCATACGAAGTAGTGGAGGTGGAGCTACTCTTCTCGAGATAAAAAAATAAATGTGACAGTCTGAGGAAGATCTTCTCGAGGTGAAAATTTTATTATAGGAATTACTGATTTTCAATGATCAAAACCTATTACCCGCACAATGATTGCTTTGCAAGCTTCATAGCAAAACCTTTGCGATGGAGGAAGTTGAGATGATAATAACACCTCTCCAGCCCTTCCGCATAGAAATCTTCGACCTTAAGGGACTAGACGGAGGAGAAAGGCGAGATGAGGCAAGGAATATTGAGGCGAACGTGAAAAAGAAGAGCGAACAGAGTTATTGTAAAGCACTACATTCTAACTCTCTTCGCAGGCTCTAGCAATTGCTTCCAAAGCGGCCTCGAAGAGGAAGCTTTGAGACCTTCCATCGGAAATTAGAACGGTGATTGAGGTCCATTTTCTGACTGGTGAGGTATGAAGCAGAATTGTGAGAGCGGAGTTGCACCCAAAATACCCGCTGTACAGATGAACTCTTAATCACATGCTGAAGGGTTAAGGGTTGGATCACCTTTCTGTTGTTGATTCATCAATATTGGGTTCCTTTTTGTGTTACTTATAGTAACCTTCGAACTCCTTGCACTCTTTAGGTTATAGATGATTTTTTTTTCATTTCCCCAAACAAACATTTTTTGCTAACTGGTGTATGCAGCAAATTAATAAGCTACTTGTTTTTGTGTATGTTGCTTTGCTTTTGGTACTTTCTTCAGACTAAATATGGCATGCCAATTCTTGAATTGTTTTATTAGATTCAGAAGTTCTGGGTGCTTGGGCTCATAAAGAAAAAGGGATAAGGGTAATATAAGCTTTTGTGTCTTTCTCATAATTGATGAGCTCACACAGAGTTAGTAAAAAAGGGGGATAAATGTAGGTTTTTGGATATTTACGTAGATAAGTGTAAGTTAAGGAAAATCACTAGGGGATTTCTGTTAATTTCCCAATAAAATTCATTTAAACAAAAGGGAGCACTCATATCAGAGTCACAGCAGGCAACAGCACGGCAGTAACATGAATCCATATTCTTTTCAAGCGGCCACGCCGCCTCCATGGCCGCCGATGCTACCGCCGGCGCCGCCACCGTCAGCTGCTTTCTGGAACAGCAGAAACGTCAATGATCGTATTCGAGAACTGGAAGAAACCCTCCAGCTTGCAAAGGCAATGTCCGTTGTCTATCTTTCATCTCTCTTTAATATTTCGGATCACCGATTTTTTTTCCTATTCGATGTCGTTAGTTGTAAATTGGATCCTTCTGTGTTCTGTAGGCAGAAGGAGTTGGAAATTCTGAGGGCAGTCAAAGACGGGAATGGGTCTGAGAAAGGTCCTAGGGATGGGTCAGCAGACACGTCTGTTTCTTCGTTCTTGAAATATTTGGAAGATCGGGGGACTGATTGGCAAGCCCAGGAGGGGGTGTCGGTGGAAGCTGCGAGTGCTTTGATGGCAAAGCTGAGGGCTCAGCTGGAGCCGTTTAGATATGTTGTGGATGAGTCGACTCCTTGGGAGGAGAAATCTGCGACTGTTAGGTTGGTCAATAAAGTTAAGAAATCTAAGAGAAACCAAAGTTGGAGGAAGAGAAAGCGTAAGCGCATCGCTGAAATGCTTGGAAAGGTTTGGTGTTCGTTGGTTTTGTTTTTGTGTTCTGCTTGAAGCAGCTGCTTTTGTTTCCATAATATTGGTTTTTCTGGTTGTAGGAGAGAGAGCAATTTGATCAAGTTGATCGAGAAGCTGATGAATGGAGAGCTAGGGAGATTGCTAAAGATATTGCAAGCCAAAAGGTAATTTGAGAATTATTGTTGCTTTGAAGTCGATATTTCATCGTTGCTAACCGAAGAGGACAATGCTAGTGTATCTCTTGATAATCATTGTCAGATAAATTGGTATCAGTATGTAGAGTTAAGGTTGGAATACTAGCCATCACCATTATGACCCCAATTTAATTTACTGAATAGTATCTGTATTTGCATTTTGAAGGTGCAAAAGATGAAGGAAATTGCTATGCTCAAAGCCAAACAAGAGAAAAAGAGCCTAGAAGATGAGGTGATTTTCCGTCCTTACTTGGATAGGCAAATGATTTCTGTTTGTATCTGAAATTTATGATTGTTGTGGGCAAACCAGTTATTGGAAAAAATGATATTTTCCAATCATTTCGTGCTCATGTTTTTAAGTAGTATTGTTGCAAGCATTTTCCTCTGTTTCTCATTTATTTTCACGACTTTGATGGCTCTTAATGGCAGGTTACCTTAATTTGTCTTGATTAGTGAGCTTAGTGTTAAAATGCCTCTTGTCTAATCTTAACAATGTGTCCCTGTTAGCTTGAGCTGGTTCTAATTGTGGAGAAGCTCCAAGAGCTGCGGTCCATTCGGATCCAAAAGCTGAAGAAACAAGGTATGCTTTCTCTTCTCTTCTTCACTTCTATTGTTTTGATTACTTTACAACTTCACAAGTTGTTATCCTTGCAAGTATATCGTCATTCCTAACTTAATTTTTCAACATGTAAGTTTTCAAAATGATTAGCACATTGTACAAACATGCACATGCACAAACACAATACAGAGATATATGTTCATTTCTCAAACAACAAGAACCATTGGTGGTAATAATAAGTGCATTTTGACAGATAAACTGTCATCGCAGATTTTCAAGACTGCTTTTTAAATAGAAAGTGCAATGGGGTTGACTTTTCCTTTAATTTTGGGTTCTATAAATTTTCTTTCCTTTGGTATCTGCATCTATTTTGGGTAATATCTAAATAGATATGTTTATTCTGTCTGCTTCAATTTGTGTAAGGACACTAACACTCTGTCTTCCGTTAAGTACAGGACATTTTCTCCCAGAAGAGGATGATAAATTTCTTGAGAGGGTTCAAGCTGCTGTTGAGGAAGAGGAGAGACAAGTTCTTGCTGCAGCTGACACAGATGCTGCCAAGGATGCTATTGCCAGTGCGGAGGAGTCAAGGAAGAATGTGAAGAGTGAAGAAGTTGTTGTAAGTGATCCAAGTGTTGGTGATGATAAAAGGAGAGGTGAAGAGCAAGCAACTGCAGCTGAGAATGAAAAGGGCTCCAGTCTCACTAAATTGGAGTCTGGTAAAAATTTGTCTGAGGGACAAGGTTCCTTTGGGGCTTATGATTCTTTGGGAAATTTGCCCATTGAGTTTTATCACTATTATCATGGCAGCAATACTGATATGGGCACCCTTATTGAGGTACTGAATTAACTTTCTCAGCTCCCACACCTGTGACAACTGTACGGCTCTTTCCTCTACAAACATTGGGCAGTAATTGTACACTTTCATAGTTGATACTTTGGTTTTCCTTCAATTACAAATTTATTGCATTAATTGGCATTCATGAATTCTTTAATGTCAATACCATGAGCATTTTCTTTTGCTGCTAATAGCTTATTTTTGGCACTCTTGCAGGTTAGGAGAACATGGGATGCCTATATTAGACCAGGTGGAAGGTACAATTTTTTCTACCATGCGAGACAAAATTGTGAACATTTTTTCCATATCACTTGAATTAGTTGCAATCGAGAGTAGTATTTTTGGAGTAGTAGATAAGAATCAATTAATCAAACACATCTATTTGGCTACATAAATTTTGTGTGAAAGCTCAGATGAAGAGAGGTCTTTATGACTAAGGGCTCTTTGATTGTAGGTTTTCCATCAAGTCTTTTTTCACCCCAGATGCCTAAGGCCACTTTTCCTTCCCTTTGTCATCGCTTGATCTATATCATACATGACCACCCCTGTAGGTTTTGTAGACTAAAGAGTGCATAGATTGACGTTCTGACATTCAGGTTTTGTTTCTTGTCTGTAATCGAGAAGCTTTCTTTTCCGAAAGGTCATGGATCTTAAGGTTGGTTTTGTGGCCAATATTGCTTGGTCCTCATTATTGTCGCCAATTCCACCGTAAAAACTCCTGAGTCCAAAGAGACTTGTACCAAGGAATGCCTGCGGTGGCCAGTGCATTTTCAATCAAATTTCTAGTCCAGTGTCACCACAACCAATTCATCTTGATTTATCTGGCAGTGTATGATTTATGAACTCCAAACGGTTTCCTGCATGCGAAGATGCTGATGATTCTTCTTGTTGGAGGAACAAACTTGAAAAGAGGCATACAATTGTTCAAAAAAAGATAACTGGAGAATGTAGTTTGCGTTTATTAAATGAATCTTGAAAATTGGTATGATTTTAAATGCTTCTTTGATGCAGCCGAATACCGGGACATTGGGTTCAGCCCCCACATCCAGCAGATGAAACATGGGCGTCATATTTAGTGATGCCCAAGTGAAGATGAGTCATCCGTGCAGTTTCAGCTCCAAGGTGGTTCTGCTCCTGGGTTGGAGTCTCTACTCTTGTGGATATGGCTGGGCAGGTCCAAGTGAGGCGAGGCCTTGTCACTGTCAGCGAGGGTAATATTTGAATACTTTGTCGTTGAGTTCTTGTCACGTGAGTGAGAGAACCTTAAATCTTGGATCATGCAGTTCTTTAGTCTTTCGACGTCGTCTTGCACAACATTGCGTCAGATGAAGATTATGTAACAGCATCCACGTGTTGAGTTCGAGTTCGACGATCATTCTTTAACGAGAGAAATGAGGAAAGGGTAGGTGGCACTGTCACAGGGCAAGTGTCACTCTTACGGCCAACACCCTCTCCATATAAACAAACAAACAGCCATTCCACACCATTCCATACTAACACTAGCACCTGGGCCCTGTGCTTTATTTAGCTTCAACTTGTAACATACAATGGCCAAGAGCAAGGACGACGTTACCTACGGAACAGCACAGGCAAAGCTGTCTGAAGATGAGACACTGAGAGTGAGGTACAACCATGGCACTCCTCTCGAAGGCGGCAAAATCGCTGATTCTGAGCCCGCCGATCTCTCCTCGGCCGCCAACCGCATCTCTCGTGACCAGCCTCAACGTGATGGCGATGCACCTGGAACTGCCCAAGACCCGGCCAACTCGAAGAAACAGAGTAATGGTTGAGCCGTTATTTAGAACAGAACCACAGGCTTTGGTTTTTACATTACTTTGGAATGTGGTTTTACATGATAAACACTTGCTTGTCCAGAAAAACCAACAGCGTCACCTAGGAATGGATGATGCCATTAGTCATTGATTATCCTGTAACCAAATCCAAATGGACCTCTGTTTTGTGTTTGTCATTACATTTCCCTATCTTTTCTGTTCAAGAAAGCTTTGCTGGGGATGTTTGATTGAGAAATCCATAAAAATACATTTTAAACGTTTCTATGTTTGGTTCTTAGCTTGTAAAGGATGAATATCTTGAGCCTTGTTGTGTTTGAGATATTTTGCATCTTTCTTTAAACTTTGAGAGGAGTCATTTCATTATTGGAGCCTCTGGAACCCTCGGCTACACAAGTTCTTTTTCGTTTTTTCTTTTTCTGGGTTTTCTACCGGTACATGGAGCATTTGATGTTTATGAGCACTTCTGCCTGATCTGAATTCCACTCTGGAGGACTTTTGGCATTCAATGCTGCACTTGAACTTAACAGTGTTATTGGTCTGGAATCACGACTGCTCTGGTCTGAAACAGAACAAGCAAAGCTGGAACCTGTTTCACCAAAAAACGAATAAAAAAGCCTTGTTATATGCTCTATCGACAAATTAGGTTCAAGTAAGGAATTCTTGTGTCCAAAGAAACTGGAAAGATCAGAAGTGACCAGCGCTGTTGTTGTAAATAGTTGTTAAGGACTCAAAAAGTGTTGCTGTAAATAGTTGTTAAGGACTCAAAAAGTGTTGCTGCAGTTGTAATTGATCAAGGAAATCTGAAAGGCAATAATTATCTCTAATTTTCATACTATTGTAAATTGCCACAAGGGCGGTGAATGTTTCTAAACATGAAAGTAAATAAGTGTGTCCTGTGAACTTGGATCTTCAATCCAATCATCTAAAAGGTCTTGGTGGCTTCTCCAATACAGCGGAAAAGAAAACTTCTCTGTCATCTTTGTCCCTCTTTGGCGCAACGGCCCATTTGCGCTTCCTATACCTCAGCACTTTGAACGCGTCCAAGTAGTCATCCAAATCTTCCTTCAGACAGAAGAAGCTATCAATCCAGAGCAACCCTCCCGGCCTCAACACCCTGTCCCAATCGAACAACACAAAGTCCAGCAACATGAAATCGATCCAACCGTCGAGAAATCTTGTCGTGTGGATCAAATCGAGAGTGTTGTCAAAAAATGGCAGCCTCTGGTTTATGGTCAAGTAGAGAGGGACTAGTCCCCGGAGAGCAATCATCTCATTGAATGGAGCCCCAAGGTTTATAGTTGCTGATACGATTGTCACGTTGAAGTCTCTCATTCTTGCTGCGAAGGTTCCTGTCCCTACACTGAAATCAAGCCCGATTCGAATCTCCCCCGGCTTGATCTCGAGCACTTCTGGTATCAAAAAGTCCGCCGTGAGGTTGGTTTCCGGGTCCATATCAACTCTTTTGATCCATCTTGGCATTTCGTGGTGAGAAAGATTGAAGCAATCTGCACACTTGAAGAATCCCTTTCGAGTTAGGTTGCTTGCCAGGCAGTTGAAGTTTTTACAACTGTATCCACTCCATCGGACATTCCGGTCATCTGGGAGCTTCCACATGGACACGTTGACAGGGAACGGCTCCATGTAGAGCTTTGGGGCTCGCGCAAAGCACCTTCTTCGTGGCAGTGGATCGCAGCCGTGAACCATGAGCTTCTGGCCGAGCTTCCAGTCGTCGTTGCACAGTTCGCCAACGTCATAGTCCATGTACTCTTCAAGCTCCTTCTTCATTGCAAAACAGGCATGACCAATGCTTGTGAAAGTTGCGTTTGATCCCATAAAGCTCTGCTTTCGTAACCTGTTTGGCTTTGCTCGGACATACTTCCGTATCTCCTCTGTTAAGAAGAAATTGGCTGCCTCATCTTCGTCTTGCTGTCGCTTCGGCTTCACAAGGGGATGCTGAACTGCTTTTGTATCATTGACTTGTTCATTTTTGGCGCCCAGAGAAGCCTGAACTGACTCGATAAGCCCAAGAATATCTGCAAGAAAACAAGTCTGTCTCATCAAACTTGATGCTTCTGCTGCTCTTGTTGATGATGGCTCCTGGGAGGACTCTCTCAATTCCTTCATTTCTTGAACCACTTTTTGCACCACCAAATCAATGGTTATTCTTGCTGAACCTGGGATTTCACTGGATCTTCCCAAGTTCACATGGCTGCAGAAGGAATCAGTGGGAAGAAGGGATCTAACGGAGTGGAATTTACTGAAGCTGATTACGGAAGCAAGAAAAGAAAATGTAGCTAGTACCAGAACAGACTTGGGAAAGTGAAACCCACATCTTAAAGGACTTAGTTTTCTCATCTCTCTACGGGGAAGGCAGAACAGGAACAAGCATGACCAGAACCCACAAGAAGATGGGAATGATGATAACTCTTAGCTTTTTAGCAAGGAAGAAGAAAAAATTTATGGATCTGGTAAGTAAATTAAAAAGGTTCGAAAATTGGAGAATTTGAGACTTTGAGATTAGAGCCCGCAAGGTTTGGTTTAGTCAGAGACTTGTTTGTGCGTGAAAAGGTAGAACAACTCTTCTGGTTGCTTGAGCAATAAGAAAGCAGCATGTTCACCAGTTGAACAAAATGTGCATTGAAACCTTTTTGTTTCAGATTACTACTGACGCAGAAGATGACTGTGAATTTCTAAACAGATAATACATACAGCAACCTCCAGAACAAGTAAAGGCAGATTAATTTTTTTTTTTTTTATCGTCTCAGGTTTTGAGGTGTTTTTTTTTTTCAATACTCAAAATATTAGAAGTGATGGTACAAGCTTTATTATGAAGGAATACCAAACATATCCTACGATACTCATCCAACCTAATCCACTGTTTGACTGTAAAGGGAGAAACATCTTGCAAATCAGAGTTTTGAGGTGTTAATCGTATAATAAATTTCGAGATTCTAATGGTATATGTGGTACTAATTTTTGTCTCACATTTTTGAGATATTTACTATTTTTTTTATTATTTCAAATCTTTGTAATATTTTTTTATTTAATAAATTATTTTATTTTGTTATTTTTCAAATAATCACTTCAATATTTCACTTTTTTTTAATCTTTCTTGATTTGCATGTAAAAACGAACCATAGAAATGCAAATAGCACACAAACCGTAATCTTTTTCTTAATTTCCATGTCAAACCTTAATATTTAAGAAAAAATGGGGGACAAATGAGGTAATTTTGTAGCTTAGGTTATATTACATGTGAGAAAGAGGTCTTGAATTGAAAGTATCAACTTCTATAATGTCACGGGGAATTGTATGTCAACTTCAACTTTTAACGTAAAATGCTGCGTGCATAACCAAATTAGAATTCAATTAAGTTTGTGCTTATTTATATGTTACGCTGTTAATAACGCAAATAGCAATTTTATGTGTTTTAGTTGCAAAGTCCTAATCTTTCATAATAATTTCAAATTTCAAAATGTTTCGTGTGGAATGGTCATGCATGGTTCCAGGGCGATAGGACGTTGTGTGGTGAAAGGGTCAGCTGTTGTGGGATACTCTCGGTTTCGAGTGAAGAGTCAACTGGGCGTCATTGGAGTTCGACATCGCGACGGAGGTCCAATCAGCCAGATTTAACCTCGGGGATTCAGTCTGGGCCCGTCTCCATTGGCAACAAACACGGTTCGGCGGTGGGATGGCTCTGATTCCGTCCGGAAATCACCTCTTCTCCACGGTGACGATTGTGTGGGAGGAAGCCAGACACAGTTTCAGTTCGGACTAGGACTAGGAGTTCCCTACCAACCTGAGCAGAAGTTAATATTAAAGTACTAAGCAGACGATGAAGTAAAGGGGCTCACGTGGCCTTCCAAAGTCTGGTCAAAGAGGTGTAATAAAATGAAAGTGGAGGGGCATTATGGGAACAAAAATTGTGACCCTATTGCCTGCCTGGCTGGCCCATCAGGAAAAACGAAACACACATTAATGGCAACCTTGATAAATTACGCCGAATAACCCGTTTAGTATTTTCCTATCGATACAATACAATGACAATATACAAACAAGTCTAGCTTTTTTAAAAAAATTACAAATCGTTGTGCATCATCCACTTTGACGAGCAAAATGGTAACACAAAAGGATCACTCACGATTAAGCTAGAATTTGAGGAACACCCACAAGCATTTTTAAAATAACGTTGTACTCTATATAAAATAAATAGTTGAAAGTGGTCTAATTGCAGCGAGGTTTTCTAAAATTCATGCAGTAAATTCCTTCACATTAGATTTAAGATTCTGTGTGCTAAAAAAATCGTTGTGCACAAAAAATCGGAACTAACAGTAACATAATATTCTTGTTTCAATCCAAAAATATATATATCACAACAAATGATAATATGAGAAAAAAGTTCAGTCCCAGAGTCGTCATAAAGTACATCCCCCGCCCTTTTCTTCCTTATAGAAAAATGAAAATTGGAGATCACTATAAATCACAACATCCAAAGGAAAAATCCTAAGTACTAATCGATTCCCCCATAACCTAATCAATATTTTCAAAAGAAGGTCCAAGTAGATTGAAGTTTACAAAATCGCCCCACCCACCTTCCGGAAAAAAATATAAACAAAAAGAAACAGAAAACCAGAATCAAGATTAACAAGCATCACCTCCGCCGCCTCCGATCGGCGGCGTACTGGGACAGCGGGACGACCTCCTGGAGCGGCGTAGAGATCGGAGTTGGAAGCGGCGAATTCCGACAAACGGGACACGACCCATTAAGCTTGAGCCAAACATCAAGACACGAGGAGTGAAAATAATGTCGGCATTCGGGCATCATCCTCAGCATCTCCAACTCCCTGTAATCGCAGAGACAAATCGAGCACGTGGCATCGTCTCCGGCGGGAACAACCTCCTTGGTGAAGGGGAACTTGGGGTAGGAATTGATGACGGCCTGGTCGAGACCGATGACGGCGTCGCTTTCGAGGTCGAGGTCATGATCATCTTCAGCGACGAAGATGACGCGGGGAAGGATGATTCCGCTGTCGGCGGTGGCTGGGAGAGGTTGGGAGGGGGACGAGGAGCGGCAGCAGAGGTAGGAGGCGAGAAGGAGAGATGAGAGAAGAACGAGGAAGGCAAGGGCGATGGCTATGGAATAGCCGAGGCCTAGGGCGGAGAAGTAGTGGGAAGTGGAGGAGGCGGCGGCGGAGGGCGGAGGAGACATTGGAGAAGGAGGGAGGAGGAATCCATTTGGGGAGGGAATCGGGACGAAAGAAAGTGGGTAATTGCTTCTACTGCATTTAATATTCGCTTTCGCATTTATTGGGACTGTTGGGGGCTTTTAACTTAACGTTCCATCTAACGCCGTATTATATGCGTAATTATTGATTTTAAGTGTCCCTATAAATATAGCATACACACACACACACACACACACAATATTGCAGCTTTTTTTTTTTTACTTTTTTTGTTTGTGTGTTTGGAATTGTTTCGTGATCGTCCACGATCTTAAAAAGGACAATCACATACGTACCTTAAGCATGCATTTCCACAGAAATTTTTGTTAGTGATTATTTTTATATATAGTGATAATTTGCTCAACTTGTGTACCAATTAAATCTATAATTTAAGAAATTCAAAAGTCACTTTTAAAAATATTTTTTATAGAAAATGCAATCCTAATAACTATTGATGAAAAAATGTTGTCCTTCAAATAATATTAGTTATATACTCCATCTACTAAAACTATTACAATATATTTTATCTTGGGTAATTTTAAATTTTTATAACATTTTCATATTTAGTAAATTTTTTTTCCATACTACCCATGTAACTAGCATTTCAATATTTATTTTTTCAATTTTTTCAATTTACATCTAACAATTTAAGTGTAAAACCGGAAAAAAATACATAATTTTTTTACTTTCATAATCTCTACGTAAAATTAAATGATTTAATCGATATGAAACAGAGAAAATATCGAAAAAAATGAAAGTAGAAAGAATATAATTTTTAATATGATAAATAAAGACTGACCCTAGATTATCCATTAAAATGATAATCCTGTGATGGGGCTCAATGAATTAGAGGTGGCTTCACTCACCTAAATTACTTAGATTTATCTATAATTTAGAAAGAATTATGAATTATCATATTATTAAAGTTGTTTAGATATTCATAAAATATGTTTAAATTTCAATAATTTATTAGTTTGATTGACATGAATATCATTATATTATGTGACTATCTAGAGCGAAAGTCTAATTTGTGTAAGAAATTTATCTTCTGTGACTATGGGGTTTGGGGTAGGTAATTTAGGCTTTTTTTTTTTTTGACGAATTTAGGTAAACTTATCGTCTCATTCTTTTATAAAATTATTTTTGTCTAAAATAAAATAAAAAACGTTTTACATGTATCATTGAACTATACAAATAAGATATCCTAATATTGTATTTGATATCAAATGTACATAAAGTAAACTATAATATTAATATGATTGCATATTGGCCTGCCACCAAATTCTTTTGCCGAGTCAGAATTCATTATTGTTGTGATCTCATTGTTCTTTCCACCGAAAAGAGGAAAAATTCTTTTGCCGTGTCAGAATTCAAATATATATTCGTGCAAGATATTTAAATACTTTTCCCTATTCCTATAAAAAAAAATTATTTTCCATATTATCATTATTGTCAGTAATTTATTATCCACGTATGCCGTACAATATTGAAAAAACTATGGTTACATTTCTATAAAAAAAGAAAACAGCGGTTACTTTTTTTATTTTCAAACTCTTTTTTAGGGAACTTTATTTTCAAACTCTTATACATCTCCAAAATGCGCTTTTGTTTTCAGGAAATTAAAAAACACTTCATCCGTCTCAAAATAAATTATGCATTTCTTTGGACACAAAGATTAAAATATGTATAATTTATGTTATTTTTTATTTTTTTACCCTTGAAGCTAAAATAAGGGGAACAAAAATCTACTTTGAGTTTTATGTGATGAGGAATATGAAGATTAAAAAAATAAATAATTTTTTGGGTTTTGTGTTAAAAGAGATTAAAAATATTGGTAGTAAGGTAAAATAAATGTTAAAAACTTTCCAGAAAAAGAAATAACTCATCGTTCTTGGGAGAGCAAAGAAAAGAATACTTGTCATCTCTTTATGAGACAAATGAAGTATATTGTTTTGCACCATTAAGTTTTTTGTTAGTTCTTTTTCTGTACCTTTACCTACGTAAGTTGGTATCCTTATACGTTTAGTGTCATTGAAATTGGAAAATCACATAATCTATAGAATGAGTCAACTTTCTTAGGTTCCTTGTTTCTCAATAGCTATTAACTGACTGATTTTAGGTTCAAATCCTTCTTTGGAAAATTCTGTAGTTCTTGTTTTCTTAACCTAGTGACCACTAACCTTCACTTAGTTTTTAAACTAGCAGAATATGTGGCATGTGTGCAAATGCTGTGGAACCAACTAGAGGTTGGCCTAACCATCCCTAATCTTCCCTGTCAAAGGCCAACTTAGTCTAACCTAGGGGAAACGGGTAGGTAGCATGTTGTTTGTGGGCTTGGGGAGGGGGCAAAAAAATCGGGTTGGACTGGCGGGGTGGGGGCTTACTTTGCTAGTGGCTCTAACGCCCCAAAATTCAAAAAAGGGAAAATTGAACTTTTGGCCCCCTAACATCTCCAAACTGCTCTTTTAGGCCAAAATTCATTTTTGTTGCCCAACTCCTAGGAATAATTGGTTTTTTAGGGCATTTTGGGAAATTAAAAATTTTGACTCTCCTATAAATACAAAAGCTCATTTTCACTCCTCCTCATGCTAACATCTATAATATTATTCTACATCTCTACTTATTTTCTCCATTTCACTTATAGCTGATCTTATCAATTTCTTAATCTTTACTTAATCTCTTATTAATCTTTACTTATTATCTCTCACTCATCTCCACTAATGGAACCAAGGAAGAATACTTCTAGCAATTTGGCCTATAGTTTTTCATTTAGCACCAGAGTGGGATCTTTTTCCCATCGCCCCAACCACCCTAAAAGAGGGTCATTCAAAAGGTTAATGATGACGCCAATATCAATATTGCAAATTTGTATCGATTTGGGGCTTGATGAGCAACTATCCAATGATGATGCTCAATAGGTAGAGGTCAACTCGCCCATGGATCTAGGCGGAGGAAATGGGTCACAACCGATACCTTGAAGCCAACATCTCAAGCGTCCATAAGGTAGATCCAGGAAACTCCCATCTTAAGTTTAGGAGCATTACAATGTCTTGTGAGAATGAAAGGCAATGTATGTAAAGTGCAAGTATTATAGTAAAAAGTTAGTTCATAAACTCAACTTTAGGACAGAAATGGTGAAATGCCATATGGGAAATGCCCATAAAGATCTTCATCTTGGTGTTTCCGCCAGTTTCGATTGACCAAGTATTTTTCAATTTAACCATAAGGCTTGTAGAAAAGGCATAATTAATTGGATGATGCTAACTGAGATACCTTTTAAACAAGTTGAAGATCATTATTTAGAAAATTGGATTGTTGATTCCTTTTAAAAAGACATCTAGGAGAATAACTAAGAGTGAGAGCTTTAAATTATTTAAAGATAAAAAATCCAACTTGCTAACATACTTTTCATGTAAAGATCATTGTATTACATTTACTAGTGATGTGGATATCTCCCACAAGCCAAAATTATTACTATGTTTCTGCTTATTGGACTGACAATGATTGAATTATGCAAAAACATATTATTACATTTAAGTTTATGAAATCCAATCATACTAGTTGGAATATCTATCAGTGCATTTTAGATACTTTGTGAGAAATTTTTGATCTAACAAAGTTTTGTGCATCTCATTTAATAATGTGTCAAGTAATGATTTTGTTGCACGTGAATTGAATAAACATTTGAAACCACCCCCACAAGGTGCATTTTTTCATATAAGATGTTTGTGTCATATTTTAAATTTATGTGTCTAACAAGGGCTGTAACTTTTGTAAATCAAAATTGTTTTTATTTGTTCTGTATTTTGGATTGAAAATGAGCATAGTTTTTCTTAGAAAATGTTTAAAATGGATTGTCTTACATGATGAAACGTTACTTATGAAATATTGATAGACGCATATTTGTGTACATATTTGTTGACTAGTTTTTAAAATTTAAAAATGGTTTCTGAATCACTTACCCAAGACATGTGGGATAATTATTACAAACTAAGTGAATTGTTTAAGTATTTTTATGAAGCAACTATTTTCTTCTGTGATGTTTACTACCATACTGCACATTAGGTTTTGTAATAGTTTATGAAGATTGTGTATGTTTTCCATCAGTACAAAAATGATTAGTTTTTGAAACCCATTGTTGAAGCCACAAAATCTGGCTTCAATATCATCTAAGACATCCCCCAATCTATGTACTTGCATCTGCACTTGACTGTATGTAAAGATAATGAGGAACGCTTCATTTACTTGAGGCGTATTATCACACTTTCTTAAGCATAACTCAAATTATAATGTACTTGTTATTTTTGCTATTACTGACAACTATTTGCGTGAGTTGTACAAATTGCATTCTATCAGCCATTTGGATAAAGTAAAATCCATAGCACATCAGATAAATGGTGCTTCATCATCGTCCTCATTTATCACTGCTCAACCTCGCCCTACAAATCTTGAAACATCCTTGACCAATAGCCTTAGGTCTAGCCAAAGTTATTGACTACCTCTCCACCTTATTTGAGTCAAGTGATGTTAAGATATTGGAATTGTGGAAAACGAAAAAAGATAGATTTTCTATATTGTCCATCATTGTCCAATAGATTTTAACTATGATGATCTCAATCGTCATTTTTTAGTTTACTTTTAGTGTAGTTAAATAGGTGATATCAAAGAAACAAGTTAGATTGACACTTGAAATAGTTGAGGCTTGTGGTTGTAACCATGATTAGGGTCTTGTTTTTATACAAAAGAAAAATTAGAATAGTTTCGATGATGAGGCATAATTTTCAATTTTAGTTTTTCATTTTCAATTTTAGTTTTTACTAATCTGAATAAGTTGTTAAGCACAGATCCTAGATTGTTCTTCTTTTCCTATTTGTTTTTTTTAAATGTTTGGTCATTTTCTCATATGAGGCACGTTCTGGTTATTATAAGTGTCATTAGGTTTTTAAATTAATAAAATTTACACTGATAGTAGTGTTTCTTTTTTTTAAAACAAATTACTTATGCAAATTAATCACAATATTTTTCTAGTTAATTTTTATTTTATTATTTTTTAAAAAATAAAAATACTTAGTTGTATCTAGGCTTGACAATACCCAGCCCAGGTACAGCCAGGCTAGGTCAGCCCACCGCTCACCTCTAGAACCAACTACTAAATTAAACTATAAAATCTTAGGGGTCAATCACATATTTTTCTTGTCATTAATATTAATTATATTTTCATTTAATAGTTTTGGACGCGTACGATCGCTTTTATTTTTTTCCCTCTACTCCGGCAGAGAAAAGAATTATCTTATATTTATAAATAATTCCAAACTATTTATCTAAAAAGTTCTTTAATCATTAAAAAATTATTAAATATTCTAAATTCACTAAGGCAATCGTCAAATATTTTAAATTGAAATTTTAGAAATTAATGTGACACAAAATAAAAAGAAAAATAAGGATACATGTAAAATTCTAAAGCTATCGAAGTCATAGTTGCACAGTCCATGATTTTTGTGAGGAACGAGAGAAGATTAGGAGAAAGTAACTAGCTAGCTCGTAAAGAGAAGAAAGTGCCCGGGAGCCTGCTGCTTTTTGACTGGAAAAGCAAAAAAGAGAAAGTGGATACAATTCATTTCTTATCAATGTGTAACTCGTTTAATTTTAAGTGGAATTGATTTACAATGGTTTATTTTTATTTTATGATTGTTTATGGATCTAAGTATCATGTGAAAGTTAATATTATAATTGAAGGAATAATATTTTTTATAATGCAATAAAATTTATTTTAATTTTCTTTTTCTTTTTGGATTGAGAAAGTAAAAAGTTCATAAAAGTGAAATTACATCCCAAAAGATGTTATTCAATGGACATGTTAGACATTTTTCATAAATATTAAGGATGTTGTGCCATATTTATGTATATTTTACTACGGCTACCATTAATTAAATCATAAAATAATAGTAATAAAGAATCATTCTGAATAGCTATATGACTTTGGCCTCATTTGTATAATTTTTTTTGAAAAAGAATTATATAAATATGAAGTATTGTTATTCATTTCATTTGAGACGCATCAAATTCAAAAAATGTAAACTGTTATGGAGGGAGTAATACTCTTAAGGCTAAAATCAAGGACACTTGTCATCGTATTAAAGTAATAGTATATAAAGCACAACTCAAGTTGAGATCCTTACTAGAGCGAACATAGATTGGTTCTACATATAGGAAAATTGATAATTTTTTTGTTGGTTCTGGTTACATATGGAACTAAATTGAGGTAAAATCAAATCCGATGATATATATAATTATATAATAAAAATTATATTATTACTAATATATATATATATATATATATAACCCTTAAACTGATGTCCTAAATTGAAATAATATGGAAGTTGTGGAATCATTTGCCAAATTTCTCCATATTCACTTTATTCACTTCATTTCCTAGACCGGCACTCCTAGGTCATTTTGCTTTCAATGTCTCTACTCCATACTATTCTTTATGACATAATCTTCATGTTTCTTCATTTATGAGTCATATAAAACTAGAAATTTATGACATCAACATATTTCAAGTTTTAATACCAAAGAAGATTGTTTTAAAGACTTAGCTTTCCATGTTAAATATTATGTCAATGTTGGAATTACTAAAAGAGAGTAAAGTGATTGAGATGGAAAATACTCAACAAGCAACTCTTTTGAACCATTTTGACAATAGCATATTAAACTTTTTTGAATGTATCTAAATATATGTATTTAAATACTGATTTAATTGTATATTATGTTAAATATTTCATAAACTGATTATGGATGCAATTTTATTGAATTTTGATTTTTTTTATAGGCATATGGTATAAATCAAAAAACCTGAAAACCAGAACCATGCTCACCCCTAATCTTTACCATCCTAGTGTGTTATCTTTACCAAATCAAACTACCAGGTTAGCAATATTGGGCCTAACAACTAAAAGGTAGGAAACCCTTAATCAAAGATTAAATTTCATCAGGCGCATCATGTGTCAATCAACCAAATTGTGACTTAATGTCCTTCACATTTTAAGAAAAAAAAATAAATTTTCTCATAATTTTTATAAGTAATCTCTTATACCCTAGAATACTTAATTCTTAGTAAAAAAAAATTGAATTACTATTTTCAGTTGAAACTTGAAAGTTGGGTGAATTGAACCGCTTTGGTGATAGCACTGATCCCCTCACCGTGTTGGCGATTCTGTTTATCACTTTTCCAAGAATACATGTAAGCAAATCAAGCACTATATTAGTCATGACCTTCAATATATAATTGTTTTCAGGATTCACCATAATGATGAGCTTCTAGTTTCTCTTCAGCTGCTCTTCTTCGCTTCTACCATATATTGCTAGGGTTTAGTCCTTAGGTTAGAATAGTTTCCTTAGGTTAGAATAGTTTAAGTAATTCCAATGGAGCACAATTTTAAAAGAAAATGCTTTCATTTTCCGTAATAGCAAAAATAAATATTATTGAATATAAATATAAAGTGTAACTCCCAGTCCTAGAAAGATAGTGAAACAAATCACTCCCAATAACATCTTAAAGATATAAAATACATTGGATACCCTAATTATGTAACAAACCCAAAATCCCTATTTAAAACCTCTGAAACCTAAATAAACCTAACATCCCCTACTAACACAAAAAAAAGTACAAGCTTAAACACCAAATATCCGAACCCTCTAAACCCACAAACGTAGGAAATCTAGAATCTAGTCTTTAATTAAACTTTCATATCAATTTTTTTAGTTCACATTTCAACGATAATCATTTTAGGACTCAATCCCAATTTTTTTGCTCTTTCTTCTGCTCCCTAGCCTTATCTAGATTTGCTAACATATCTAATGTTAGTTTATCACAACTATCAAAAGACTTGTAATAAAAAATGAAATCTGTACTTTCTAGATTATCACCATAAGTCCCTACTTCTCCAAAACTCTCATTCCAACAATAAAAAAACCACTCAATCTCATTTCCAATGAAATGAATTGAACTTTGATAATGATGTCCATTTTTAACAATTTTTACCACGTCTTCAACTTTCCCTCTCATTCAATAAAAATATTGAAAGATTTTTTCTCAACAAAAACAAAAAATTCTATGTCAAATTTCATCCTAAATGCCTAAAATTATAGAAAAAGAAAAGCAAGTTTCTCACATATAACATATACTGATGTGTTCAACCTACAGTTCTCCACTCTTTTAAAAGAAAATGCATATACAAGTAAGCTAATATTTATATAATATTTAAATAATTATAGGAATTTTAACTTCATCACCGTTTTTTCGTATTCACAAAGATAATGTTCCTGGTTGCTAATTAATACGGTTTTTGTATATGTACAAGCTTATGTATGCTCATATTAACATGTTCTCATATAGTTCTTTTTTTGTTTTGTTTTACAGTCATCAACTTGATATAGATTCTCGCAGTATGATGCTATAAACAAACATAATGAGCATGGCTTAAATATCTACTACTAAAAAAATGTTATTTTCTAATGGCTTCGCGATCAAAAATTCCATTTTCCAGTGGTCCGCTTGGAAACAGGGCCATTGGTAGATCATGCGTTGGAAAAAAAATTTCCCAACGGCTCAAGGACCAATGACCTTCACGTTGGAATACGAGCCATTAAAACTTTTCAACTGCATACCCTCACAGAAGTATTTCCAACGGTTGCCCCATGCCGTTGGAAATTTGTCAATGGCTGAGGCTGATGAAACTTTTCCAATGGCTCAAGTTGATGGAAATTTTCAACCACCATTAGAAAATTGTTTTAAAAAATAAAAAAAAATAAAAAATCCCAAAAAATATATTTATACAATTAAAAAATTTATATTTTATATTTACTAAAAACATATTTAATGCTTTATCTTCATGAAAATTAAATTAACTAAAATTCAGTAAAAAACCATGATAAAATATTTTATATTATTACTAAAATTATGTTTTATATTATTTAATAAAAATATATTTTTTAAAAAATTATAATTTATATTATTAAAAAAATACGTTTACTAAAATTATGTTTTCCACATACTTAAAATTCACAAAATCTACAAAATCAAAAAGTTCACAAAATTATATTTCTTTTTATAGAAAATTATAAAATTCAAAATCACAAAAATTCACAAAATAAAAAAATCAATCCCCAATCACAAAATCATAACAAACACAAAATAAAATCAATCCTCAACCATAACAAACAAACACAAAATAAAACAACTCGACCAATTTGATCTGTTACATCCAACAACTCAATCTAATCCAACAATCAGATATGATGCGAAATCAAATCCAACAATCCAAAATCAAAGAAAAAAAAATGCAAATCCAAGATTGCAAAAATCAAAACTAATTGGAAATAACCTATATTGGACGACAGTTGGAAAGTGAGGCGTACGAGGAAAACAATGCCTGAAAAGCGATGAAGGTGAGGAGAACGGCAACAAAATAACAGGGCGAAGAGCGATCAGAGGCAGACCAACAGACGAACGAAGAAGTAAGGCAGACTAATAGGCAACGTGGACCAACAGACGAAAAACGATAAGCAACGATAGTGAACAATTAAGAAGAGAACAGGCAATCGAAGAGGAAATGTGAACGGCGGAAGCACAGCCAATAAAGGCAAAGGGTCATATAATCCTGTGGCAAAACGATGAGAGGAGAAAAGAATGAGAGAGACAAAAGAGGAGATGAGAGGAAAAGAGAACGAGAAAGACAGAGGAAAAGATGATAGGAGGCTAGCAGAGGAGATGAGAGAGGATATATAGCTAGGGTTTAGATTGTGTTTGGTTATTTTGGCCCAATAAAATTATATATATGGGTTGAGCTAGCTTGACCTAATGAGATGAATATAATAATAATAATAATAATAATAATAATAATAATAATAATAATAAATTTTATTTTATTTTATTATTATTATTATTATACACATGTGTGCTTGTGTGCGTGTGCGTGTGTGTGTGTGTATGTGTGTGTGTTTGTTTTTTATATTTTGGTATTTCTATGTAAAATATATTTCTAACAGCCTTTTTTCCAATGACTTTGCATTGAAAATTTCCAATAGTCAACGCATTAGAAACTAAAATTTTAAAATTTAGCCATTGAAAATTTGGCCGTTAGAAAATCCATGTTTTTTAACAATGACCCTTTCAGCCCTTGAACTTGGCTAACCAGGGTACTTCCCCCTCCCCCCAACTTCAACTATGTCCAACTTAGCCCCTAAACTTGCTTAAGTGGGTCAATTAACCCTTTTGACTAACCCGTGCCCATCATATGATGGAGTTCTCACAAACGTCATTCGCTTATATTTGCCCATCCATGAGAAACAACAAAACCTGTGGTTTATCGACACACCTAAATCTTGAGGGTGTTAATTACAACTTTTGATGAATTATAGGGACTAAATTGTGTAATACTTTATACAAAATGACAAGAGAAAGAAATAGTAAAGAAATTATCCCAAACTTCCTAAATGTTCGCTACTTCACCTTAATTTTAGAAATGTTACAGAAAAGCTATCATCTTACTTAGGACAGTGAGTTCAGCAACAAATGAGTTTGCCTTGCCAGATTTTGAGTTAATTTCCTCCAGCCTTGGCTTCACCTTATTCTCTTCCTTTGGCTTTGGATTCACCTTCAAGGCATCGACATCGTTATCTAATCCTCATCCACGTCGTCGTCCGATTTGAGGCTTAAGTCTGACACTACTTCAGTAATTCTAGCGGCTGAAGCCAACCCGGGGAAATTGTGAGTTGTTTGTGGTGAAATTATGAGTTCGAGAACTGAGTTGCTCAAGATGCCAAATTTAGACAAAAATTGAAAACTTGAATAGAACGTTGATGGGGAATTGAAGATAGGGCAATGGCGTCATCGTTTGTGAAGTAGTTCATGAATTGATTCGCGGTGGGATCATTGTTTCAATAGCCATTAATTCAAGAGTAAGAGTGAGACTGAGATAGGAAGTTAGGCAAATGGAAACTAATTGAAAGGGGTCATGTGACGCACATGGTCAATCAAAGGGTTAATTGACCCATTTACGCAAGTTTAGGGACTAAGGTGGCCTGATTTGAAGTTTAGAGGGATAAGTATCCTGGTCAACTGAGTTTAGGGGTTAAAGCAGTATTTTGGCACAATGAGCATGGTGTGAACAATATGTTTATTATTGAAATCTAATGAACGAATAAAAATTATATATGCATAGAAGTAATAATTTGAGGTAAGGTAGGGATGACAATGGGGTAGATCAGGAGATGAGCCACCGTACCTACCACCCAGCCGCCAAGCCTGACGGGTAAGAAAAGATGCCCGTGCCTGCCACCCGTGATCATGGGCGCCCCATAAATTATCCACTAGCGATTGATTCTAGACTTCCCCTCTTTATCAATCCTTTGATCGGTGTTGTAAGCCAACGGGTAAGAAAGCTAGTGTTTCAATGTGTGCAAGATAGTCAATTGGTGATCGGGGAAAATGAGATGTGAAAGGCGAGATGGATTTGGATTAGGTGAAAAAATGAGAAAAAAAAGGGCAAACATGGTAAGAGAAGGTTGAAGAAGAAGAAGATGAAGATGAGATAAGGGATGAAGAAGATGAGTTTTTATTTTTTGTAGAGACAAATAAATGAAGAAAGTGAGGTTTTTTGGTACAAATGAAGAAAGAACAGGCAAAGAAGATGAGTAAAAAAGAAAGAGCAGGCGGAGGCAGAATATAGCTTTTAGGGTTATACATTTGTTAAATGACACATTGGTCACTTGATTTATTTATTTGTTTCATTTTAGTCTATTATTTTGACAAGTTATAATTAAGTCACCATCAAACAAAGGAAAATTGTGGCGGGTTAAAGGTGTGGTGGGTCTACTCATGGGATAAAATCAAAATCTATAACAGATATATGAGTGTAATTTTCACCAAATATCTACAATCCATGAATCGGGTATTCACAGGTCACGAATTTTACCTTATCCATTATTATCTCGAAGGTAATGTGTGATTTTTTAGAGACATGGTATGGCTAAGAATTAAGACCGTTAAGGATTGTGTGGATCATCAGTTACTTCATGTTCGCTGCATTCATTTAATTACTCATTGTGGCTGGGGCCCAAAAAATATCTCAAGTGTTTTTCGCCTTAAGCATACTGTTGACTTTGAGAGGGAACACGATCTGGGCATTGAACTACCGGCCAATGCATATCTAGGACTTCCGTTTCTATAATAATCAAACAAATTACCTATTTATAATACATAGTTATGCATGATGTGTCGTGTGTATGTGTATTAATTATAATTGGACCGGATAATAGTACAAGCATCAGACTCACTCCTGCTGTACGTACGTAGTGCAACACATGATCTATTGATCATATATGATTATTATAATTCATTATATTAATTAATTCTGACTGGTAATTAATAATCTGAAACAATATAATAAACAGAATGTGACTGAGGAGAGAAGCCCTTGTCCGCATTAGCATTGGGTACAGTACAGCCCGATTGGGTTGCCTCGAACATTGATGGATATGGCAGTCTTAATTGCCCCCAATATTTAAGTTAACTAAAAAAAACTGTGTGTGTGTATATATATATATATACTAATTATAAGAGCTAGCTAGCATACATGGTGAATAAATTCATCACTCTGAGTCTGAGCGTCCTTATCTTTGAAAAATTAAAGTGATTTAGGCGTGCATGAGAGAAAAAACAACATCGATCTCACGTACGTACAGAAAAATGAAATGAGCAAATTAAGAAAATAAATCAGACCTTGGTCGGTCGGACCACTTTTGGTTTGCTAACTAGCTAGCTTTTTCCTTGATTAATCTTCTCACCTTCCTCTATTGGCAGCCCATTGAGTTACGTTGAGGAAATAATTAATTTCTGGTCTGGTTGTATATATATGATGGTGGTGGCATCAGAATCCTGCAACGGAAAGTAGCTAGGAAATATGGGAATCCCAATATACCTTAATATTTATGGACTAAACAAAATCAAATGCTTTTAATGAAAATGAAATTATTCCTAATGTAACTGATTTAATTTCATCACCTAGCTAGCTGGCTAGCTACTGATCAAGAGCTGACTAGCTTATTGTGCTTCTGTTGAAGTAGAGAATGACCAAGAGAAACACTAGTATGAAGAACACTATTGCACCAATGCCCACTAAAAACGCAAATATTCTGTGCTTCCTGCTGCGAGCATGGTTGCTGCTTCCTTCCTCATCACTTTTCGTTCCATCGGACTCTTCAAGTAGGGTTTCACCATGCTCCATGGAAGTATATCTTAATCTCACCTCTGTTGCCTGGCTAGCTACCTCAGTCTTCTTCTGCACCTCTGTAATAATTTGTTCTGTTCACTTCACAGTTCATGACAACTTTCGTAAGAGAAACTAGGAATCAACTCAAAGCAAGAAGTTGTAATAGGTAGCTATCCTGGTGCCTCATCAGTGATCGGTGGAGGTTATATGGAGATGGCTGATCAACCAACAGAAATGAGAAGGAAGGCCAATAAAAAACAAAAAAAAAATAGAGAGAAGGAAGGGCCAGCAATATTAACTGTGACAAAGACACTACTAATTAAAACCAGTGGTCCACCAAGCTCTCTGTTAACCAAACACTCTCGTATATCTATCTCTATCTCTATATAGTTGTCCATCTAGTGGACACAACTCCCGACCCATATATACATTCACATGATCTTTTCAGTTCTGAAATCGGATTTAATTCCTAGATATACATTGTCATGCCTTCAGCAATTTCTGTAGATACATACGTATTATTTGGCAATGGCGGATCCCCCCCTTTTTTTTTTTAAAAAAAAAAGGAACTCCGCTTATGTACATGGGTACTATTTTTTTTCAGATGCATAATAAATACTAAAAAATAAAATATGCAAATGTATAATTATCATAAAAAAATCTTTTTCAGAAAAATATGAAGTATAAAGTCAGAAGTGCCCTAACAGTGCTTAATTAATTAAACTTATATGCTTGTATTTACTCAACCCTTAACTTTATCTTGTATTTAACTTTTCCTATGTTTGAAGAGAAAAGTAAATAAAGAATTAAGCTTAAGGTGGAAAGAAATATGAAAGATAAAGGGTAAAAAAAAAGGTTTTTTTAATAAAAGATTGATTAGTTATATAGAGAAGACAATAACCCAATTTTTATATTTTTTGGAGTTAAAACAGATCTATTTTTCAATTCAAATTGATATTATTGAGTTTAGGGGATCCACTAAAAAATCAAACGGGATCCAACGGCCGAATTATATCTGATATATCAATATTTTTGTGAAAAAAAGGTAGATCCGCTTCTGTTCTTCGGAATGCAATACCAATTGATTTGGTTGGTATCTGTATGTACATGTAGCATATGAAGCGTTTCCATCTACGAATTATCTTTACAAGGGAAGTACGTATTTATCAGTTATCAGTTGCCTGCAAATAGAGATTGTAAAAGAATATATAATACTATATGTTGGAATTGCATATGCCATATATATTAACTACTGCTATATATATATATATATATATATATATTCATGAGTTAGCTACTTGGTTCACAAAATTAATTGTATGTTTCGAAAGATTTAAATACAGGAACAGCGCCAGCCTCCTTTGTTAAAAATATGCACAATGTGTGCCTAGAAACTACTTCTCTCTTAATTGCTGAATTGGTTTAAGTGTGAAAAACAAAAAACAGCAGAAATGGAGATGCGGGGTATCGATCCCCGTGCCTCTCGCATGCTAAGCGAGCGCTCTACCATCTGAGCTACATCCCCTTTCGATTCCTGTGCTCTCTAATAATTTCTTTCTAGTGTATAGCATCAAAGTCCATCTTATTTTTCAGTCCTTTAGGCAGAAATTTTTTTTTCTATTTGAGCCATCTAAATGGAATATTCTGATTCTGAAATTCGTAGTACATTTTAATTCATTTTTTTTACGTTTTCTTTTAATTACGCATTCGAGTCTTTAAGGTTTAGTTCCCAAATGGCTTCTCACGTATTTACCCACACCTCGAGCTATATGCCTTGCGCCAATCGTGACATATTCCCAAATTGGATGACCCAGTGTATAAGCACTTGCAGTAAACAGGGAATTTTAATGGACTACTTACATTACAAAACTAATCAAGCAACGTTTTGTAGCTTGGGGATGAAAGTGCACCATGGTGCATAGTTTCGGGACTTTTCGCGCATTGTACCCGGCACTGGTTGCTTTTTCAATTACCGGAAACAAAAAGAGACGTGTCGGCGAAAGAGATGACAATAGTAAAATGATGAGGAAAAGAAAATGAACAGCCGCCTGGAAAAGGAAAAGGTGAAAGCAAAACCAACAAGTATTAACATTGATTTGAAGGTAGAGGAAGGTAGTAAATCAAATGGAGTTAATTATTATTATTATTATCATGAGAAGATGTGGAGAAGAGATCACGGAGAGTGGGGAGCTTGATTTCGCCCTTGGTGGAGAGGGGGATGGTTAGGTTGCCCACAACGGGGAGGTCAACGATGAGGCCTATGTCCAGCTGGTAATCGATGTCCCAATCCGCCCCGATGTCACGCACCAGGCTCACCAGGACGCTGTGCGCCACCCTCACCGCCACCTCCAGTATCGTTGTGTCCCTCGCCTTCAGTGACCCCGGGTCCGGTATCGTCCCCGAAGCTATCTCCCTGCATCCGTACATGATACATTTACATTACTGGTACTCTTAGGGTTTGTTATTATTAATTACTAAAAGAAGCTGCGCCTTGGCTTATAATTAACCTTTATAGCTTAAAAAATCGAATAATATGACGCTAGTTCTTATATATGTTATCGTTAATCATAATGTTGTTAGTAGTTTAGCAAAACAAATTAAACCGATGGATGAATTGGACGGGAGTTGAATCAGAGAAAGGACCTGTCCCCGCTTTTGAGGGAGTAAGAGATCTCGCAGACGGGGAGGGGGTGGCCGTAGGGGTTCTTGACGGCGACCTTGGCGGCATAGTCGATGCCCGCCCGGCTGATTCCTTTCATATCCACGTCCTCTACGGCGGCCTCCGGCTTCGGTATGTTGGCCACCTTCTCGGCCACGAAGTTCTTCGCTTTGTCTACCAGCGACAACGATTCTTCCTTGGATTCAGACATTTCGTAACACAGCACCTGCAGCCCCTTCCGGTGATAGATCGATGGAATAGTTGAGATGTGAGAATTTAATAGCGGACGGTAGGGTCTGTGCCACGACGCGCGTGGAGGAGTGGAGTGGGTCGGGGCGGTGGATTGAAATGTTTGCAAAGTGTACGAGCTGCTCGCAAATTTCTCCGCGGAATCAGATCTACGCGTCGCTGCTTTTCATTCCTAATAAAGTTTCCTTTCAATTTTTAAAATGCAAAATCAGCCAACATATATAAAGTGATCCATAATAAATTAACCAGGACAGCTTCACACGGATTCCACTACGTACCGCGATCCATTTGGAATCAAAATTTCTATTAGCTTTACTACCTACAACGAGATAGGACAGCTCCAAAGGCAAATGCAAATGCGGGCAACTATTTTGGAGTGCTGGGAACATATATAGTATTCGTAAGTCTGTCTGATTTTATTTTATTTTTTTGCTCCAGATGATTTTTATTTTATCAATCGATTTTTGTTGCAGCAATTATGAAACTCGCTTTTCGATTGAGAAAAATTATTTGGCTCTGTTTGAATCAATCTTCAGTTACCTAGCTATTTCCTTCACTTGGATACTGGCTATTTTCCTAGTAGCTAGAGCTAGTCAGGCACGGCTCCCACGTAATTTCATACAGGTTGTTCTGTTCTTGGCTTGTTGCGTAGATGGGCGTTGATAATAATGAACTAATCGGCCATTCTCAACCACTGCATGGATGAAGATCACAAATGGGCGGACTAGGGTAGGGACAGAATGATCTTTTTCTTAGTGATCGATCTGAAACCAAGATTTGATTTCTTGTAAGCATAAATATAACTACCTATATATATCAGGGAAGTCATTGGAGTAGTTAATATATATTTTATGAAGTATTTTAAAAAATAAAAATATCATAAATAGTAGAAACAGTAAAGGTAACACTAGTTTTCTTTTTTCATGTAAAAATTATGTTTTCATGTGTATCAAAAGAACTTAAAAATATATTTTAAAAAATTTACCTTTAAATGCCGATGTCTCTATCTCTCAATTTTATTTTTCTCATGCTAAAATTTGATCTACGAAGCTGCGTCTTACACTCAACAATTGATAGCCATGAAATCACTTGAGTGTCAATCTACCACAACAGCTATTTGCAAGCTGGGAGTTACAATTATTTATAACTTCTCCAATTTTCAAGCAACCCACCCCCCATTTCTATGAGTTTCTTTTTATTTTTTTAATCTTATTTATACGTGATGAAAGAAAGACAATCAGAACTTCAATTTCATAAAGTATTTTTGTATTTTAATTTTTATACTGTAACTTTAAATCATACCTATTGTTGTTCCTGCACCGTAAAAATATTACAAAATTTACATATAATAAAGTATAAAATTTAGAATAAAATTTGATCACATTAGCAGCACGAAAAGAGATGAATTTTTCATAAAAATTAGTAAAATTTGTAGTATAAAATAGGCTAAAAATATGAGAAATATTACCTATATGCAAGGATAATTAGGATGGGCCGTAAGTCTACCAATTCTATTTTGGATGTTTTGTTTCATATTGGTGCAACAGTCTTAGTCATGCCGCCCTCAAGATAAAACAACTCAACTATCTTGTTATAGCCCTATACACACATGCACAATTGTGAAGTAAAACTCCACTTACACCTTTTCTTTACCCACTTGCTATTTGAAAATGTGTAAAAAAATAGCTTTGTCAAAAAATCTAAAATAAATAACATTTATTGTCTTTAAACTATGTCCAATGTTGCTTAATTGTCCTGAAACTATGAATTATTGTGTCATCATTTTCAAACCACTCAATTGTTGCACCTGTTGTCCTATTGTATGCCATCCTTTAAACAATGATGAAAGTTGGGGAAAAAATTGCATAGTTTCGAGATAATTAACATTTTATAATTTTAGGATGATTAAGTAACATTAGAATAGTTTAGGGATGATGGTTGTCATTTACCAAAAAATATTAGAAGTTGGAGAGAGGTAGGGGCTAAGAATGTATGGCACACCCCAAGTGAGCAAACAAACATGTATATACGAGTTAGAGACCACCAGCCATTTGGAACAAAATAAAATCAGAATTAATTCACCAGCCATTATTCTGGAATTAATGCCTAACGGCTATAAATTACAAAGTAAAAGCTAATAAGTACTTTTTGGAGTAAAACTTAAAACGGCTATGACTAATTGTAAGAGTAAACTTATTAATTATTTTTTATTGAAATGGAAATCTCGAACACCCATTTTCTTAAACCTTAGCTATTTCCACTTGATAGGGACGCTCGTGATATAAGATAGAGCCAATGCTCCAAATTACTATATGATTATGAAGATTAAGATTAGTAAGTTTTAACATATTTTTTTGTCATAAAAACTCAAATTATAGTTTTAATATAATTTTCTTATAAGTTGAATTAAGTTAATCTTATATAAATTTTATATTTAAACACTCTAAACCCCATACCCTAACCTAAAATCCTGCTCTGAGCTTGGTTGGAGGTGGATGCGATGATTACTGAAAGAAAAAATGGTGGTTGGAGCTCGAATAGTTGCATTAGGTCGTTGTTGCTGCCATGGGAACAACTTGATCGTGGAGGGAAACCTAAGGAGCACAACGAACATGATAGTTGGGAGTCCAAGGGCAAGAAAAAAGGAGGGACGGGGCCGGGTGGAGGTTGGTTGTTGTGGGCAAATAAATTTGAGGCCGAAAGCTATTGTCATGTTTCATGTTCTCCACTTCATCCCATTGGGTCCATTCCCATACAATCAAAATTTTCCTTGCAATTTTGTCAATGGTCATAATACTACATGTTATACCTGTTCTATGTGAAGAAGAGTATTTCAAAAAACTAATTTCACATGGCTTCTTTTTAGGATCTATAAGTTGCCAAACCTAAATATGTTAGGTAAGAAAAGAAAGAAGTTGTGGGCTCACATGTATAAGATGTGTCAAAACAATTGAAAGATCTCAATTTTCCTTTCCCCCTGCAAGCAAAGTATCACAAGGTCTAGTCCAAGTTCATTTTTACTCTTTTCCAGTCTGACTTTTTTACCTTTCTTGCTCTTTATAAATACCCGGCATGTGTTCACTTCCAATTATCCCAAGCTCTCAAGCTCTCTCTTCCTCCCTCAAAACATTCGGCTATCTTCATAGGTTTCTATATTTTTACTGGTTTCTATAGTATCCCGGTCACAAGTGCAAGCAATACAGAAGACTCATTGTATCCTAAGTGATTTTCACATGTCTGTTCTCTTGTACATTTTTTAGAGTTGCAAATTATAATTTTTGAGGTTGGTGTTTACATATCTCGAGTTTCTATCATTCGTGCTTTTCGGTATCAACATCACAAACCGTATCTATAATAGGACTATTTTGAATTATCACGCCACGTACAGGAAACGTAAGACATGTGCGAAGAGATTTTACGCGATACAAGTCCCACATTGTACGATATATTGTTGGCCAATTAGTTAATAAACAAAACTCACGGATGCGCCTGTTGCCTGCTGGGAGCAAATAAGGAGCAGGTTTAAAAGATCCTCGAACCAAGCCTTTTGGAGGTAATAACCAACATGAGAGTCGCTCAGCTTTTAAGCCCAACTAGCCAAGTCTGATACATTTTTTTTTTTTTATAACCCCTTTCATTTCTATTCAGAAATACAAATCAATGAGGCTAGCCAAACTAATTCCCACATCAAAGATAATTAATACAAATCAATGCTAATCCCATGAAAAAAGGTGGTTGGAGGCCGAATAACTGCAATAATCTGTAGCTGCTTCCATGGGAGCTATGTGATAGTGGAGGAAAACCTAAGAAGGGCAACGAACATGATAGTAGAGATCCAAGAGTAAGAATAAAAGGAGGGACAGGTTTGGGGAGGAGATGGCTGCTTTGGACTAATAAATTTGAGGTCGAAAGCTACTGTCACGGTTCAGATTCTCCACTTCATCCCACTAGTTCCATTCCGGTACAATCAGATTTTCTTTGCAATTTTGTCGATGGTCATAAAACCGCAATTGCAAGTTCCAGTATCCTGTTACAGATGGGTAATACAGGTTTTCGAACTGCTGAACTAAGGCGGCTGAAGTTGTTACTATGGTCAATATCCCTCTTACATCTGACTTTTAGTGTTGGGCTGGTTATGTGCGAGTTCGGCTGTTTCCCGCCTGGACCAGCTTAATAAGGTTATATCTGTTTATAATGAAAATCTGCGCACCGTGAGACTGCCCGTCGGGAGCAGGTCATATAGCCGCAGCTCCCCCACAAATAAATGAGGCGGGCCTTTGGGGGCACAAAATGAAGCTTGAGCCTGTAAAATAACTTGGGGTCAGCTTCTATGCCCAAGTGGCACATGTGAACAGTTAGTGTTGGGGAACTATTTTTTTCCCCTTGCCTTTGAGATTAATTCATCACAAAATAATTGTTTTACATATATATTCTATTCGTTTTTTCCCCATCACAAAATACTTTTGTTACATATATATTCCATTTGTTTTTTCCCCCTTCCCTTTGAGATTAATTCATCACAAAATAATTGTTTTTCCGTACATATTCCACTTGAAAAGAATTGATCCACAAGTAAATTTATTTCGACCAATACTAAAACCCCAAAAAAGAAAATGATAAAGAGAGGCACTTAGTCTAACTAATGTTTTTTACATATATATTCTATTTGTTTTTTCCCTTTCTCTCTGAGATTAATTCATCACAAAATAATTGTTTTACATGTATATTCTATTTGAAAAGAATCGATCCGTAGGTAAATTTCAACCAATACTAAAACCCTGAAAAAGAAAAGGACAAAAAGATGTACTCAGTCTCCTAAACTTATGGCTTCCACAAATTATTTTCAACATATGTTGGTTCAAGATTGAGGTTCAGGAACAATAAAATTACTGCTTCATTCATTTGAGAATCATCATATCACGGCTAGGAATAACATCTTAGCTTGCACTCGAGGTCTCATCCCTTAACCTAGTCATGGATAGGTCACATGCAGACAAACTTGGTAGTTATTATGTATCTTGTATACTTTTTTTTTTCCTTTTTGGTAGAAATATCTTGTATGATTCTAAATATCCAAATTTATTTTACTTTGGGAGGCAAAACTAAATCAATCAATTAATTGAAACTATAGATGTATTTGGAGGAAAATGCGCCAAAAATGTTTCGAAAAATGTTTCGAAAAATGTATACTTAAGTACTTACATCTCAGGACTTGCCAAAACTTGATTGGCTCGATCTCAAATGTACTGGTGGAAGCAAGACCCCAACACCCCACCCAAAAAGAAATTGGAAAAAAAAAAAAAAGAAGAAGGTTGTTCCCAGAAGAGACTAATGACCCATTGGAAAGGCATTCCTCACAACACAAAAAGATGCCTGGTGTAGTTTTTGAAGAATTTGCTGCCCATTTTTAGAACCATTGCAGGGATTAGGAGTAAATCATCAGTGGAATTCGAAAACAAGGAAAGAGAAGAAGAGCATCGATCACAGCCAGTACTACTTGACAATAATATTTGGGGTCCAAATTTGCTTCTTCCAACTTGAATTTGCCGACTCTTTTATAAGAACGATATGTGGTACAACGTTGAGCTCATTAGTCTATCTTTTGACCCTTGCAGGGAGAAGGATTTCCACTTAGCATTGGAGACGATTATTGATGCAAGTCTCAAAACAGACAATTTAAGATTTGGTGACTTCTTAAAGAAGAATTAGCAAAGAACTAATGAAGCCTTTGGAGGAGACTTTGATGCTCTAGTGAAGGAACCACAACTCTATAAATATCCCACACTGCTTAGTGTAGTGCCGGGCAAATTAGCCAGACGCATAAATACATGGAACAATGATGAGCTGCGCCTCGAGATTGTTGGAAACGCTAGCGTAGTCATCCCAGAAATTTAAAAAGATGACTACGGTTATTTTGCCTTAGCAACTGATAAGAACAGTGTAGTTGTTGATTTTGGCTCTTGGGTTGACGGACTATAGAAATGGAATATATCAACTGCGCAGACAGGTGCCTGATTGGGAAAGAAACCCTTTTTTTTTTTTTTTTTTGTTTTTGGTTTTATGAATTTGTGAAGACACTTGAAGCAAAACTTTTGTGTGCACATGCCAGAAACAGGCTTATATGGACCTACAACAGCTCTGGTGTTTTCTCACCCAAATCTTTTGTGGACAATGTTGATAACTCGATATCCCTGCGGGGCAAAATGCTGAGTAAATTACGACTTCTTGGAGGTTTTGGCCTCCACAAAAGGTGAAAGTTTTCTGCTGCCCTATTTGTAAATCATGCGCAGAAACAACAGATCATCTTTTTCTACGTTGTGACTTCGCTTGGAGTCTACAATGAAATGGTACCCGATGAACCCTCCAGTACTGGTCCCACCAACGCCGGGATGACCCCTGTTGTTTCTGAGAGCAATCTTAAGACAACGGAAATTTCAATGGCCAATTTCTTCAAGAATACTAACTCAGTTTGGATAGCAGGCAAGGTATGCTGTAAAGAAATATGGATGTTTTGTTGATGCAATATGCTGGTCTATATGGCAGGCTAGAAATGATCAAATTTTCAAAGGAAAACAGATAGATGTCAATGTTGTTTGTGATTTGATTAAGTTGTGAGTAGGGTATCGGTCTCAAGCACAATGCCAGGAGGTTAAGTTATCAACTCAGGAAATACTTGTCTCAATGGCTGATATTAAAATTAAAGGAAGCAAGAAATTATGTAGTCTCAAGTGAGTTGGGTACCCCCATGGCAAGGTTGTTCGACGGTTAATGTAGATGCATCAATCTGTTAAAGCCATGGGTTAGGAGCAACTGGTGGCCTGGCAAGGGATCATGAAATCAAATCCTTTGTGTCTTCTCAAAATCTGTTGCCAGCATGAATGTAACAGAGGCTAACTAAAGAGGCATAGTAAATTGTTCTAGATAACAGGGGTTTGGAAGAATGGGAAGTTCTGATATTCCCCGGAAACCAATCGTGGGAAATAACATTCCCATGATTGGTATGTGTTTTAATTTTAATTCTCATCTATCGAATTTTTCCTGGGAAAAATTATATTATCCATGTTTTGTGGGAAATCCATTATCCCAAAAACCCAGGTGTGTCTTACTCTTACTTCCCCAAGCATTTCTCTTATCATATTTTACCAAAAAACTAGCCACAACCCACATTCACGCATAAAATCACCAGTAGTCGCACAAATATTAGGACAAGTTTCCACTATTTATCTCTAACATTCAATTCTAATGTTATTTTGTAATTTTGTATTTCAATTTCAACATTTCAACCAAACATCGTAATTAATGTTTCCTACACATCTATTTTCCAAATATGTGATTCCTGTCAAAACTGAATTATATAGAACACTTTGACTGTTAGGACCATTAGATACTTGGCTTAGGCCAAGAATAAAAAGAAACACCAATTTAAAACATGAGGGACTTGATTGAAAGTAAGGATGAGGATGTAAATGAAATTATGGGAACTTGAAGGGTGAAAATGCACCATGCAAATAAGTGCATGGACAAAGGTGGAATTAGACCAATTTTGGTTGACAAAAACAAATTCGCCGGTCAAGAATTGCGGCTTCTTCCAAATTAATTTGGTCATGGGTTAATTACCACTTTGGGCTATATTAATGAAAGCTTGGCAATTTGAGCCATGAGTTAATAATAGAGCTGAAATAATCCTATATTTTAGTGATTAAAATGTGTATATGGAAACTTAAGGGAAGAATACATTTACTCAGCTTTCCATAAAGCTGATGTTCTTGGAGCAAGCCAAGCACTACTTTAAGATGTTCTTTATGAGTTTCCTCATTCTTGGAGTATACCAAGATGTCATCAATAAACACCACCACAAAGTGGTCTAGGTGTGCTCTGAACACCCTCTGCATTAAGTCCATAAAGAATGCAGGTGCATTAGTAAGCCCAAATGGCATTACTGTGTACTCAAAATGTCCATACCTAGTCCTGAAGGCAGTCTTAGGTATGTCCTCCTCCCTAACTCTTAGCTGGAAATATCCAGATCTCAAATCTATTTTGGAGAACACTTTTGCTCCTTTTAATTGGTCAAACAAATCTTCTATCCTTGGGAGGGGATATTTGTTCTTTATGGTTAATGCATTTAACTTTCTGTAATCAATACAGAGTTTAAGTGTTCCATCCTTCTTTTTCACAAATAACATAGGTGCTCCACAAGGAGACACACTGGGTCTAATGAACTCTTTTCCTAGCAGTTCATCCAACTGCTTCCTGAGTTCTACCATTTCAGGCCCTGCCACTCTATATGGAGTAGTAGATACTGGTGCTGCTCCTGGTACCAGCTTTATTTCAAACTCCACCTCTTTTAAGGGTGGCAAACCAGGTAGGTCTGTACGAAAGACCCCTGGAAAATCTTGAACTATAGGTATCTTCCTAAGTTCATCTGACATTTCCTAGTCATTTAGTTCCAAGCATTCTTGCTCACTTCCTGGAGTTATCATCTCCAGCACTTTTAAGTGCCAGTCCATAACCAACTCTAAGGGCTTATCCAAATCATATACCGTTCCACCAGGCAATAATAATTGTCTGGCCTAACAATCAATAATGACTCTATTCTCTCCTAACCAGTTCATGCCCAAGATCACATCATAGCCATGTGTCTTTAACACTATGAGGTTAGTTCTCAGTTTCAGTTTGCCTATCTGTATCTCATAGTTTTCTACCATATAGTAGGTAAACAAAATTTCATTGCCAGCTGTTCTTACTAAGTACATGTTGTCCATATACTTTACTTCTAGATTCATGGCCTTAACCAAGCTAGTAGCTATTACAGACAATGAAGCTCCAGTATCAAATAGAACAGATACTAATTGGCCATTAAGGTAAATTGTACCTTTCAAGGCCCTTCTACTAGTCATTTGCTGACTAGTCTCCCTTCCATTGCCCTCGGCCTCTGGTGTCTCATGTTCTTTCCTGGAAGATTCCAGCTGAAACACCCTTCTTGGAAGTGTACCAGGCCTTCTTTGTTCCTGAGGTACCCTAGGTGCTGGCCTCCCTCCTTTGGTTGGCACCTGAGTCCTCAACTGGGGCACAGGCATCTGCCCTCTAGGTCCTCTGGGATTGAAAGTTCCCAGCATTTTCTTGTTGCCCTCTCCCCACTTTGGACAATCTCACACCCAGTGATCTGGGGCTCCACATCTATGACAACCAGTGGAAGTCTTGAAGCATGGCTTATTGCCATGAAACTTCCCACAGGTGTTGCACCGAGGACCATACTGCTGTGGTTGTGATCCTCTTTCCTTCTTGTTCCCCTTCCTGCTTCCTCCTGCATCCTTCTCTTCTCTCGGCCTTTTTGATTGCTGACCTTTCTTTGTTCCACTTCCACTTCCAGGCCCACTTTTAAATTGTTCCTGGAATTCCTGCTCCAGAGCCAAGGCACTCTGCGTGACTGTGTAGTAGTCTCTGGCTCCAATTGCTCTAAGGATTTGTCTTAGCTCAGGTCTTAGCCCCCTGATGAACCTTTTGGTTCTCAGCTCCTCCTGCCCTTCATACTGAGGGGCATACCTGATTAAGCTATTAAATCTCTGCTCATACTCCAGCACAGTAAGATCCCCCTGCTCCAATTGGTCAAACTCTACTTGCTTTTGATCTTTCTGGGCCTCACTAACATATTGCTGGTGAAAGACCCTGAGGAAGTCAGCCCATCTCATAGCCCTCCTCCTGTCTGGAGGTCTCCTCTGGTTCCTCTCCTGATAACTCCTTTGTACTGCCCTCCACCAGAGTTCAGCATTTCCTTCTAGCCTGAAAGTGGCTAGCAGTACTCTCTGTGCGGAAGTGACCTCCATCCTTTCCAATACCTTCTCTATCTGATATACCCAGAACTCTGCCTCCTCTGGGTCACATCCTCCTCTGAAGACTGGAGGTTTCAGTGCCAGGAACCCCTCCAACTGGCCCTCCTTTAGTCCTCCTCTACTATGCCTTCTCTTATTCTCTTCTCTACTACTGGATTTACCCCTGGATGATCTGCTTGATCTACTTCTCATTGTGGTCTCCTCAGTAGAGGGTTCAGTCCCTCTGGAGTATATGTATGCATCTCTCTCCTCAATGTCTGGGCTGCCATCTTCTTCTTCCTCTATTCTGGGCTCCTGCCTCACTTCTGATCTCATTCTCCTGGCCCTTGGGTGCCTTCTTTCCTCATCTGCTTCTTCTTCCTCTTGGTTTCCTCCAGCCCTGCTAGACTGGTCATAACCCACTGGCTCTTTGCCAGGCCTCCTTCTTCTCCTCCTCCCCTCTGCTTCTGCTGGTTCTGACTCCTCCTGATTCTGGGCTTGGCCTCTAGCCAAGGATTGCATTCCCAGCACTAACTGAGCCACAGTGGCATGCAGTGACTCCATCATTACTTCCATTCTCTCTTGTCTATCTCTACTGGGTCCAGGTGCTTGGTACCTGGCAGTTGGCTCTTCGGCCACATTATGTTCCATTTCTTCAGCCTGAGTTTCAGGCACCTGTTCTTGCAGTCCCTCTGTATGATGGGCTGCAGTATCTTCTATTTGTCTCAGGGAATCCCTGTCCCTGCCTCTGGTTCTCATCCTGCACTTTCAATTGCAGATATTCACATATATCCAGATAATACAAGTCTTATATAAGTTAGACCTAAGTGGGACACTGTCTAGGCTAAGCTCTGATCATACTAAACCCAAGCAGGCTCTGATACCAAACAAAGCCTGTCACACCTCACACAGGCCCCAGCCTGTGCACTCTTCTAGTAAACACTCAACCCAGTTTACCCAAGATTCAATTTCTTTCACCTAAGAACCAAGTGTTAATAACTCCCTATTGTTTAAAACTTATTTTCTTAAGTTGAGAGCTGGGAGGTGTCCCAGGAGGCTTAGGAATTTTTTTTTTAGAACGGCAACCTGCAGCTTAAGTAAGGCCCAATACCACTAACTTGCAAAACAAGCAAGGCTTTAAATCAATAACTTGCAATACAAGCAAGGCATACACTTAATCTGTTAAGTGTCTAGGATGTGTGCTCATCAAGTGTGCTACTTTCATGAATGACAACCAAGAAGCCCACATTTTTGTAGTTTGAAAAATCAAGTTTCCATGCACATGTACATTCAGCCAATAATAAGTACTCAAGAGACTGCTTCTTGAAACATAATCATAAGCTCATAATCTTAACATAACTTGGCACATAACATCCACCATATGTACATACAAACCATGTACAACAAGGCTGTATATATATACGCTCAAAGTAGCCTAATGTCCAGCATCACTAGCTTGGATACAATCCAAGGATGCTATAACCCAAAGTAGCCAAGGTTAAGGTTACAAACCATATACCCTAGTTTCTTAAAAGAAACCTAAGTGTACAGAACAGCAGCACACTCACAAAACCAACCCAAACATACAAACCGTAACCCGGGTCCAAGTCCACACATCCTTCCTGTACCTAGACCGATCCCACAACTACAAAAGCCTGCAAACTTAGAACATAAGTTTCAGCCTAAAGCCATAAGACTTGTAATGTAAGTATTCAAGCCAAGATTCAGTTGGCACATACCTCGAGCAAATAGTGTACTAACTAGCACACAGACTAGCAACTCAAGCAACTACTCAAGCTGTATGTCTTTTCCTGAAACAAAATGTATGGGCAATGAGTAACAATTACTCAGTAGGGTTTCACAAATGACCATATAAGGTCGATTTAGTTAAGTCCAATGACTTAACCTCCACAAGCTTACTTATCCTGCAAGAAAGACATGAAAACATGGAAAACACAAAAAAAATATACCAATACATATAATCATCAATATACGGATTAGCATGCACAAAGAATCACTCAAGCACACAATGGACACACACACACACACCACAAAGACCATTTGGCCAAGTACCATAACATGTGCCATTGTGCACTTTTACACACAAAACTCCACCATAAACTCCACTTCCTCTAGAGCTCCGAAATGTCTAGCAAAATGGCCACATTCACTAGCATTTCTAGCACATGTCCATAGTCAATTAGCTAATTAACGACCATAACCGAATCAATCTCAATAGCCCATCAAGTAACTAAGGTCATTTGGCAAATTTAACCATCACTTAGCTACTCTAAACACTTGAATCATGGTATACTACCAAGCAGTCAAGTAGTTAGTGAACCCTACCTCACAATCAAAGCTTGAGCTCTCGGTTGCTCGAGTAACTAAGGCCGAAGCTCAATATATATTGCCTAACACAATAAGCCTTCATTTAGCTTTCATAATCACTTGTCCATGGAAAATCACCAAGAAAAACAAGTGATTATGAGCATTACCTCCTTAATCCAAGCTTGATTTCTCCTCCAAGCTTCAACTTCAACAATAGCACGGCAAGAACTCTAAACTTTGCTTCCAACAAGCTTTGAACCCCTTTGTTTTCTCGGCCAATTAGCCTAATGCGTAAGAGCCGAACTCTTTTCTCTTCTCTTTTCTTTCGTTTCTCTTCCTTTTTCGGTCAGCTAACGCACTAGAGGAACGCTGAAGCTTGATTTCGTTCTTTGACAGATTTTCGTTTTTCGGCCAGCAACAAATGAAAGCCAAGTAAAGAAAACGAAGGCAACGAATTAATGCTCCTGGCGCATTAAATGAACGTATGCCCGGTGTTGAACATTTGAACCAAAAGACAGCAAAGAGAACAACGAATTCTAGCGCATTAATTGGCGTTTGGCAGCCATTTACACATGTCCCCCAAATTGGCTCAATGCCAACATTGGTTCCCAAATTCTCTTCATGTGACACTTTCTGGACTCAAGAGATTGGGTTTTTGGGTCATGTAATAAATGAACAAGGGTTGGCTGTAGATCCTGAAAAGGTAAGATCAATCCTTGATTGGAAGCAGCCCTAGTGTGTAAGGGAAGTCAGGAGCTTCCTGGGGTTGGCTGGCTACTACATAAGATTTGTGCCAAAATTTTCTATTTTAGCAGCACCTATGACTCAATTAACCAGAAAGAACCAGAAATTTATCTGGGAAACAAAGTGTGAAGAAAGCTTTCAAGAGCTAAAAAGGAGACTGACTACAGCTCCTATACTAGTCCTGCCAGACCCTGAAAAGGAATATGAAGTGTATACTGATGCATCTCACGTAGGACTAGGTTGTGTCTTAATGCAGGAAAAGCAAGCCATTGCTTTTGGATCCAGACAATTAAGACCCCATGAGAAGAAGTATCCAGTACATGACCTGGAATTAGCAGCAGTGGTCTTTGCTCTTAAACAATGGCGACACTATCTTCTTGGTAATAAATTCCAAGTTTTCACAGACCACAAAAGTCTCAAGTACCTTTTTACACAAAAGGACTTGAATATGAGACAAAGAAGGTGGTTAGAGTATTTGAAGGATTTTGACTGTGTAATTGAATACACAGCTGGAAAAGCCAATGTAGTAGTAGATGCTTTGAGCAGAAGCTACACAGAAGTGCTCAAAGGTGGTGAAACTGAGTATAAGGCCGAGAGCCTGAGCCTTACTTGCTTGGCAAGTCAATGGCTAGCTAAGGAAAGTGAGCAATTGAATGTGCTTACCATTACACCAGAATGGAAGGAGCTTATCAAACAAGCTCAAACTGGTGATGAGAATATGGAACTGATATCTGGACAGAAAAAATGAGAACTGTACCAAGGTTTTTCCTTTAAACAAGGGGTGCTATACTTCCAGAATAGGTTATATGTGCCTGAAAAGGACAACCTTAGGATTCAAATTCTGGAAGAAGCTCACTCTAGTAAGTTGAGCATGCACCCAGGGGCCACAAAGATGTATCACACTCTTAGAGTATATTTTTGGTGGCCATGTATGAAGAAGGATATCAGCACACATGTGGCTAGTTGTGAAGTGTGCCAACAAGTAAAGGTGGAACACCAGAAACCAGGAGGGAAACTGCAAAGTTTGCCCATACCTGAGAGAAAATGGGGATCCATATCAATGGATTTTGTGGTAGGAATGCCACTGACAAGAAGGAAGCATGATGCCATATGGGTCATTGTTGATAGATTGACCGAAGCAGCTCACTTCCTTCCCATGAATCTTACAGATTCCTTGGATAAACTAGCACAACTCTATATAAGAGAAATAGTAAGATTGCATGGAATACCTGATGACATAGTGTCAGATAGGGATCCTAGGTTTGTTTCTAGGTTCTAGAAATCCCTACATCGGGCATTGGGCACTAAGCTCAAGTTTAGTTCTGCTTACCATCCACAGACTGATGGACAGACAGAAAGAACCATACAGACTCTGGAAGACATGTTGAGATGCCGTGTGATTGATTTCCAAGGAGAGTGGGATGTACATCTTCCACTAATAGAGTTTTCCTATAATAATGGCTATCATTCAGTGATAGGAATGGCTCCTTATGAGGCCTTGTATGGCAGAAGATGTATTACTCCTCATTGCTGGCATCAGCCAGAGGATAAATTTGAGTTGGGGCCAGACATTATTAAGGAAACTACAGAGAAGATAAAACTGATCCAAGCTAGGATCAAAACTGCTAATGATAGGCAACAAGCCTATGCTAATCTGAAGAGGAGAAGAGACCTGGAATTCCAGGAAGGAGACTGGGTATGGCTTAAAGTTTCTCCTATGAAAGGAGTAATCAGATTTGGTAAAAAAGGGAAACTAGTACCTAGGTATGTTGGGCTATATCAGATACTGACTAAAGTTGGAAATGTGGCTTATCAGCTGGATTTACCACCAGAACTTGGTAACATACATAATGTATTTCATGTGAGCTTACTCAAGAAATATGTTCCAAGTTTTAAGCAGATAGAAACACCTGCTGTTGTAACTGTGGCACCAAACCTTACTTATGAAGAAGTGCCAATTTAGTTCCTGGCCAGAGATACCAGGAAATTAAGGAGCAGGTGGATTTCTATGATTAAGGTACAATGGATTAACCACACTCCTGAAGAGGCAACCTGGGAAGTAGAACAGGAAATTGCCACCAAGTACCCTCAGCTATACTCTAGATTGGTGAAGAATTTGGAGGACCAAATTCTTTAAGGAGGTAAGAATTGTTAGGACCATCCCTTAGTACTTGGCTTAGGCCAAGAATTTATAAAAACATCAATTTAAAACATGAGGGACTTGTCTGAAAATGAGGATAAGGGTGTAAATGTAAACCTGAGAAAGTTTGGCTTTTAAGTGTGCATGGGAAAATTAGACCATGATGTTTTTGGCATGAAATAAAGTTGGAGGACTACAATGTACACTTGAACTGGTGATGCAAATGAAACAATGAGGCATTTAAGGGTTAATTCGGCCATGCAAATAAGTACAAGGAAAAAGGGCCATGCAAGAATGGAATTAGACCAAATCTTTTTTGACTTTAAATGGCCGGTTATTATGATGTCTTCCACCAAAAATTTATACCATTATTATATGGTTAATTAAACTTGGTAAAATGCCAAAATTTTGCATGGGCTAATAACCATTTTTAGCCATTTTGATTAAAGCTTGGCAATATAAGCCATGAATCAAGATTTGGGCCGAAATGATCATGTATTCTAGTGACTAAAGTGTAACTATGGAGACTTGAGGGGTGAAACGTACCATGCAAATTAATATGGGATTAAATGGAGCATTAATCCATTTTGTTGGACATGTGTCCATGACCGGCTGCCATGTTCCCCATTAAACAAAAAAAACAAAGTGTTTACGGCTTGCTTGCATTTTAGTTTTGTTGGCCGAAAAGGAAAAGAATCCAAAAAGGCTTAAGTGTTCTTGAAGCTTTCATGAAGAATGGCTGCCGTTTTAATGCCAATTAAGGTGGAAATGGGAGCTTGATCACAAAACCAAGCTTGGAATCCTTGAATTTCAGAGGTAGGCAATCTTGAGTTCAAGTTTAGAGCTTGGAATTTGAAGAACAAGTCTTGGCCGAGAGCTTTCAAGCTCAATTTAGAGGTATAGCTTCATAAATTCACTTGTGTTCTTGGTAAATTTCCATGATCAAGTGATTATGATAGCTAACTGAAGGCTTTGTTGTGTTAGGCAACATAATTGAATTTCGGCCTTAGTTACTCAAGCAACCGAGAGCTCAAGCTTTTGAATTTGAGGTAGGGTTTTCACATTTACTTGACTTCTTGGTATTATTCCATGATCAAGTAATAATGGCAGCTAAGTGATGGTTATATAATGCTATATGATCTTAGTTTGCTAGATGGGCATATTGAGATTGATTCGGTTATGTGTTAATTGGCTAGCTAATTGAGGTATGGCATGTGCTAGAAAGTTCTTAGTAAGTTAGGCCAACTTACTAGTGAACTTGGAGCTCTAGGGGATTGGAGAGGATTGGAAGGTTAAAAGTGCAAAAGTTCATTGTGTGCACATGTGGAATTCAACCTAGTGAATATGGCCAAATGTATCTTGTGGTGTGTGTGTGTGTGTTTTGTGTGCTTGGTTGTTTGTTTGTGCATGCTAACCCATATATTGATGGTTTATGATGATTATATGTCTCGGCCTCTTTGTGTTTTCCTTGTTTTCATGTCTTTCTTGCAGGACAAGTAAGCTTGTGGAGGTTAAGTCATGGACTTAACTAAATAGACCTTACATGGTCGTTTGTGAATCCCTACTGAGTAATTGTTACTCACTGCCCATACATTTTTGTTTCAGGAAAGGATATACAGCTTGAGTAGTTTGCTTGAGTTGCTAGTTTGTGTGCTAGTTAGTACACTTATTGCTCAAGGTATGTGCCAACTGAATCTTGGCTTGATTACTTGCATTACAAGTCTTATGGTTTAAGGCCGAAACTTATATTCTAAGTTTTGCAGGCTTGTGTAGTTGTGGGATCAGTCTAGGTACAGGATGGATGTGTGGACTATGGCTCTGATTGTAGTGTTCACTTTCATGACCATGAACATGGTCATTGGGTTGGTGCTTCAGTGTGTGCTGCTGTATTGCACACTTAGGTATCTTCTTGGGGAGTAAGGGTACATGGCTTGTAAAACTTAACCTTGGCTATTTTGGACTTGTAGCATCCTTGGTATGTTTCCAAGCTAGTGATGCTTGTACTTAGGCTATTTTGTGTGTATATGTAGCCTTGTTAGTACATGGTTTTGTATGTACATATGTTGGATGCTTATGTGCCAAGTTATGTTAAGTTTATGAGCATATGGATATGTTTTATGGGGATACCTCTTGAGATACTGTGCTTAGCTGAATATACATGTGCATGGAAACCTTGATTTTCAAACTACAAAGATGTGGGCTTCTTGGTTGTCATTCATGAAAGTAGCACACTTGATGAGCACACATCCTAGACACTTAACAGATAAAAGTGTATGCCTTGCTCGTATTGCAAGTTATTGATTTATACCCTTGCCTTGTGTTGCAAGTTAGGGGTAGGGCCTACTTAAGCTGCAGGTTGCCGTTCTAAAAAAAAAATTCCTAAGCCTCCTGGGACATATCCCAGCTCTCAGTTTAAGAAAATAAGGTTTAAACAATAGGGAGTTATTAACACCTGATCTTAGGTGAAATCAATTGAATCTTAGGTAATTTTGGTGAGTGTTACTGAGAGTGCACAGGCTGGGGCCTGTGTGGGATGTGACATTGACACCTTGTAACAAACAGCTACTAATAGTCTGGTAGCTTGGAATTGATTTGATGTTGGCTGTTACTTGGATTAATGGTATTGGGGAAAACCATGGAGACAAACAACTCTAGTTAGACAAATTGATGTTGTAAGGTCAAAGGTCCATGGTTGCAGTTTCAACCATATTGTGCACTAACCAAACAAAGAGGCCGATTCCTTAGCAAAGCAACGTTTGGCCTGGACGAAACTGTTATGCACATGTGTTTAATGTCCATTTATCCATTTGAAGTGAATTCTTATTCATGTAAAGTAATTCAGGGGTTGATGTTCTGTTTTTCACTGGTTCTTCAGGAAAAAATAAAGAATCAAAATCGATTCTAAACAAGACAGACAAAGAAGGGTTAGAGACCATTCAATAAGAATATACCCAAGAATTTTGGTAGCTATTTCAGAGTTATCCAACTTGAGTTATGAGAACTTAATTTAGCGGCTCTTTCTAAAAGACACGACACAAATAAAAAAACATCCCCAGAAAGGCTTCAAAACCTAATTCTCTGTTCAACAAGAAAAAGACAGGCTTAAATTGTCCATTTTTTTTAGCATCAATACATAAACTCTGTGCAGAGCATTGTCGATGAAAGTTTATCAAATTTTGTGAATATCTGAGGTTCTCAGAGGCCAATTCATTCCGTCCTGGTTGTCCACCTTAAGACAAAAAATAAATCTCATGGCACCAATCTCCATCTTGTAGCTTAATTCTAAGGCCTAAGGCCAAAAGATATATTATATACCTTGTCAAAACTCTGAACTCTGAATACGTCTCTCAGCTGTCACCTAGTCACCTAGATGAGGTCCTCCCTCATGTCCTTCACTGAATTTCTACTGGGTCATCTTTTACCTTCCAAGGTTTTTATTCCCTTATCCTAGGAAGTTAAGTTGAAGCAATGATTGCTAAAAATAAAAATAAAAAATAAAAAGAAACTACTTGGCAAAGCGAAGAAATACCTGCCATCCGCTAGTCATGCAAAGAATACACAAGCTTTCTTCAATAGCCGACTGGAGCTGCATCCTGCATCGCTACCCCTTCCCCCACCCGCTCTTAAAACAAAGTTATCATGCAGCAGCAGAGCTGTTGTACAACCAAAAGCACAAAACCATATGCTAGAGTCAGATGTACAGGTCAATGGAATAATTCAGGAAGGATAAAATGGACATCACAACAAACAAATATAGGAAAGTTGGTACATGATATATTATATGGTTAGTTTGAACTGACACATAGGGGAAACAAACCCAAGAAAAAGGGACACTAACCCTAGTAATAAGTATGGCTTTAGATCAGTGGCTTGAAAGCCTTTATTATGCATCTGCAACTGGATAATCAAATTAGCAATTATTGACAGTGTAATTCCATCAGTATTGCATTTCTCATCAACAATTCGACATCGAAACACACAAATCATTAACAGTCAATGTAAAATGGCCATAAATACAGGTCTCGAGTTTAAAACAAGAAAACTAACAAAAGCATTGGACCTGCATGTGCAGATCAAACCTATTGGCTCAATGACGTAGCCACAAAATTTTGGTGATGAAGAAACAGTACTAATTCGATGTCATGCTTAATCTCATAACCTTCATCTTTTAAACCAACCCCTGGGACTGCAACATTAAATTTTTCAGCCACATCGTTGTGTACATAAATAAATAGTAGCGTTCAAACAAACAGCAAATTTTCTTGACCTTTAGGAAGCGAACCTAGTCTGGCACTAACATCTGGGTAGGCAACATCAGTACTATATCACTAATAACGATATCAATAAGTTGGTAAGATAACAGAAGAAATTACACTAGGAATAAGTCGGGCTTATTTTAGATCTAGGCAGTAACATACGAAAACAAATATAGGAGAAGTGAGAAACAACAAAAAGAACAAAATCAATACAAAGCAATAAGGTTGAGGATGGAGACGGACCCTTTCTAGGCTTCGATATGACTTATTCAGAGCATCGTCGCTGGTCATCTTCACACCTATCTGAAACTGCAGGATCCAGACCGTGTAATTCGGAGAAGGATCCTCTACTTATCGGGCAATCTGTACTCAGACAACCTGGGCACCCAAGGCACTGGTCTGACTGCTGGAAATAATCATCAAACTCCGGCTTCCGGCGGTGCTAACGCAAAACGACAAAGAATCCGTGATTCAAGTTTGCTATAGCGAGTTCGTTCGCCAGGCAGGGCAGGGAAATTATACGAAGAAGGGCAAAGTGCATCATAAATCCTTTAAATTGTTTGAGCAACTCAGTAAGTTCACTTCAAGTCCCCAAGGTGTCTGTTTTGTAACACGTTGGGAAGATGACGATGTTGTCACATTTGTACCAGGGTTAGTCATTTATTGCACTTGCAGATTTGTTGTTATACATTTGTCTCGAATACGACCAAATGCATTTCAGTATCGTATTGTTTATTTAGGCAATTTACAGTATTTGCCAAGGAGTTGGTTAGCATCGTTCATATATCATAACTCGAGAACTAAGAGGGAAGGAGATAAACGGCACTTTGTCTTCGTGTCCATTATCTCTGAACTAAGAGGGAAGGAGAAAAGAAAAGAAAAAAAGCACAACGTTTCTCCGGGAAAAATGGTAAAAAGGCCTTCAAATAAATACAATCACTTCTAACAGCTGGGGTAAAAAACTAACATTCATGCATTTCAGTACATTTTGATGCGAATGCTGTCGCTATGACGCAGCTGATCAAAAGATATGACAACTCCATTGGATCAGGATTCAAAACAAGGGCTTTTTTCCATTGAGCATACCCAGCAAGTGATCAAGGACCTGCCCCCCACCATCACGGAGACCCGAATGCATGTATTCATTTGTCACCCATAATCTAATTCCTGCTATGAGAGAAGCTGTCTGCATTGCCAGATTGAAATTAACATACATATCCTCAAAATAAACAGCAGCAGCAACAGGCACCTGCCACCAGTGAAGTGAAGAGTTTGAGTGATAATCATGGTCCAGAATAAGTAGTTTCGTAGTTAGGGAACCTTACCTTGTTCATTCTCAAGGCAGCAACATCATAGAGTGAAGGCCAATCTTCCTTCTCAGCTAATAACTCAGCAGCACCCTTGAAATGTCTCAAGGCATGAATTTCATCAAACATCCAAGGGAAAACCATCTGCAGTAATTGAACAGCACAGGAAGCAAGCAACAGTCATGTAACAGAAAATTAACGTGATGAAACTAAGCCCAAAATTGCTGAAGCCAGAGAACAAAGTTTGAAAGTCCATCTTCACAACACACAGTTTTCAATTGTCTTTATAACAGAACACAAAACTTGAAACATTGGAATAGAATGGTGAGTGCTCACACACGCTCTTTAGGAGAAGCATGCCTTTCCCCTTCTGCGCCCCTCTTATAAATGGATGTGTGACACAGACATCTTGGTATGATATACTTAAGCAACGGGAATTTTTTTTTTTTTCACACAATCATCAGGAAGGAAACATTAACAACTAGAAACGACTTGATCAAATGTTAACTGGGGGAATAGAAATTAAATCACTAATGGCAGCAGCACAATAATCAAAAACAGAAGTTTTCAATCCCAGTGAGATGAAGGCATAAAGTAATCAGGTGTCAAAGCAGACAGGAAACAAATGACACACACACAGACACTCTCTCATCATAAAAAAAAACTAAATGAAGACATGGGGAAAGTATAGTCGTAAGAGGAAAGGAAGTAAATTAAAAGGATAATGAAGCTTGGCAGCAGGGACATAAGGTCAGTTCTTAAAGCTTACTCATCACAGACAAAACCGCAGAAGTGAGCTATGTCTGCTGTTAATTATTTTTTCCTTTTTCCCAGTTTTGTTTAACAGAAACACAGCTTTCATTCACTCCATTTGATACTCTCTTATATCTCTATATGATCAAAATATGTGATCCTCACATACATGCACCTTGAAAAGAATTTTTTAAACAGTGTTACTGTTTCCAGACAAATTTAATTGTTTTGGTGTCTCCCGATTCATGCCATTTTAATGTAAGAATGAATGGTAATTACATGCAAGTCCAACTTGAAATACAGTTCATTGTGCCCTCATCACAATTTGAGATTTACTAAAACAAGTCACTAGAATATATTCAGAAAACATAGTGACAACTTATTTATAACGTACAGGATTCTAACCTCTCCTGTGAAAAATACAGGACGTCCTTCTTTTGCAGCAAGGATGGCATCAAATTCACTCTGCTTTTCAGCCCTTATTTTGTGAGCAGACCACCGTGAAGCACCACCCTAACAAAACAAAGAATTTTAAAAACCAAAAATTTAAAAAACGTTGTCCAATATGCACACATTTTCATATATGTCCACACATGACCTAACTAACAAAAAGTGCACACTTCGCAAACCAGGGATGACTCTTTCCCTTCAATACGTCAAGGCATTCCTTTGAACTGAATCATGCTAATTTGAATAAACCACTGACAACTAGAACTAAAGAAATTTACCTGACAATATATAGACTCCTGTAGGAGAGCATATAGTGGATTTGTACTGAAAGCTAGCCAATTCTCAAACTGCACCATGAAAAATAAACTCATAGGGATCTTAGGTGCAAAATTTAAAGCTCTATTTTTTCATCATCATGCAATAAAAACTTCCTCACAGCATTCAGGAAGTAGGAACTAATCCTTTTAGGTGCTCCAGGAACTATAACTGGATCCCAGACTTTCTCAAACCTACAATCACATAAGAAAGATCAGATGCAGACAGAAATGGATAATCCAACTGAACAGTATCAAACTACACCGTGATTTTAACAACTTGAAAACACCCAGGTATTTTTCATCTTACAAGTAGTGCATGCGTTCAAAACCTGCACTAGATCCCAATCCAGAGAGACCAAGGAGCTGCAATCCCCGTGGTGTTAATATTCCTCCAGATGGAAGAGGCACCTGAAGCAAAAAGAAGGATGAAAACAGGAGTCAGGCAAAAATCTTAGCTTCATTCGAAGTAACAAGAATCAAAGTGCAGGGGCCTCACCCCACCTCCCTCAGATTCTGCCAAATGTTTTACAACATCGCGAATAATTTCAGCATCATGAGGAAACCTCTCATAGTACTTTTTGTTCTGCTGAATGAGTGGTTCAACACAAGCTCTGTAGACAGTGTCTGCAGAACATCTATCAGCTACAGCAGGAGGTATTCCTCCTGTGATAAGCACTTGTTTCAGTCCTTGTGGTGCAAAACTCAAATAGGTAACCGCACAAAAACCTCCAAAGCTCTACAAAAAATAAGGAACGATAGTATACGTAAAGAAGGCTGCGCTTTCACGCATTTCATATATAACCAGAACATAAAAGGCAATCATCTTAGTACTTGTCCCAAGACTGTCCACGTTCCAGCATCTGGGACAATACGAACTCGAATGAACTCCGCATCATTTACAATATTATCTGCACGAAAATGTGTCAAGTAATTGGCCAAATTCTCCATAGGCTTTACTTGCAGCATAGAAGATGTAGTCAAAGGAGTTGATAATCCCGTTCCTCGCTGCAATACAAGCACAGCGGTTACTTCTGAGAAAATCACAATTCACTCAAGAAAATGGTGGGTAAAAGTTTCGAAGAGACAATGCCTGGTCCATCAATATAACACGAAACTCTTCGCAAGCTTTCTGTATCCACCCACTGCCTTCAGTAGGCCGAGGACACTCGAAACCAGGTCCCCCTTGCAGGTACAAGAGATATGGCAAAGCCAGCTCTTCCTTGCTCACTATAAAACAATACGATTCTACTCGGTCAGCCACAAACCTAAGCGAATTCGCACAACAACTCCTGATTTGAATGTGAAAAAATCCCCAATCATTTAACATAATTAAAAAAACAGTTTCTTACGCTGAATTCAAGTAATAAACGAGATCATCACATAGGAAATGTGTTTTGAGATAGACAACCGGCTATATAAATACTGTACCAGCGACGACTTCCCGAGCGAAAACGGAGATGCTGGGAGAAGCTTCTGGATTCTTGTAATCCAGAGGAACAGTGAAACAGTGGTCCCGGAGGCGAAGGTCCGGTACGGAGTACCATTTCCCGGCAACGTGATCGGCGGCTGCCATGGTGGAGAGAGCAGGGACAGAAGTATTGCAGCGTGGGAGCAGCAGAAGAGGTTTGCGAGATACTGGAATTAGAAATGGAGTCGTCTGATCAGTTGGAGGAGCTGTACAGTTGAAGAAGAATGTTCTTATCAAAGGCCACGCGTGAGCTGCCAGCATTTTTCCGGAGAGTGACGAATGGGCTTTATTTAGAGCTCGAGCAGAACTCAAATGGAAATGGTTGTCGACATTTACTTTTGGGTTCACCATAACCTTTTCATACAATTTCATCCACGATTGTGAACATCGGCATCTTACGCAGGAATTTATTTACCGGATTAGATTAGAATTGTAAAATTAAATCATAGGTTACAAGATCTTACAATATAAACTAAGTTGTCGTTTTCAAAACTAGCCCTAGCCTATGCGGCCACACCACTGAGCGATAGTAGGTCCACTAGAGCTACAAAGGACACCATTGCTAAGTGACCAGGGCACCTACTCAAGATGCAATAGGCGCTAGTACAATAGGCGCGCTGGGAGCACTGGACATGGCATAGGTGCCTCGGGCGCATGTGTCTAGGACACTGGACCGGCATGCTTCGATAGCGTTAGGCACAACTAGGACATAGGGGCGTGACTCCCAGGACACGGTAATAGCCCAGGGCGCAGAAGCGTGTGCCAAGAGGCTTGGGCAACGTGTGACTAAAATCTAGGTAGGTGGTGCACTAAATAACCTTTTCACCCTTTATAATCAACAAAAATATGCATGAACAACCAAAACCTCAGGGGATTTCATTTAGAAAACATTAATATTCACATGCACTAAATGAGAGGTTCATACACGAGTCCAATAAGCCTACTTTAGCCACACTTGGGCTCATTGCATCCATACATTTACAAAAACCTTAATACTTCTCCTCATAAACACTAAGCTAGCTTGACTTGGCAAGTTCCCCACATATATACAACATCAAGATGCCTGCAAGCCAACTCAAGTTAGCTCGTACTCTAAGCACATAATCTTTACATAGAACTATTGAGCATTAGTAATCCAAAAGCATAAGTACTTGAAATCCAAACCCTTAACCCAAGGGCAAAACACCACAAGGTTAGTCACTCACACCTTTTCCTGAAACATGTAAGGACAGGGCAATGAGTTACTTAAACTCAGTAAAGATCATCAGCCTTATAGGCATACACATACACAAGTACATCACAACATAGAAGTACTAAGCAATAACTTCGAGCGTCCTGTGATGAAGACAAATAAAACAAAGAAAACCAACAAGCATAGACAATGTACATAATCATAGCATAAGGGTTAGCAATCGCATACAAAGCATAGAAGCACGCAAGAACTCATACACCACACACTAGCCACACATAAGTAGCTTACGGGGCCTAGCAAGCATGACCTTAACGTAGTTTCATTTTTAATTAGCCACATTAATGAACTTATTAATCCTAGAGAGCTTCAGGCTCTAGAATTTAAGCTGGCCAACTCAAACCTATGCCCTAATACTTGCCCATAACTTAGCTAATTAGCACACAGAATCACCAAAAGTGATCATAGCCTCTAATAGCCTCTTAGGTTCATATGACTCCATGGTCATCTTCTAAGTGCCTAAATATCTGCCATGATGCTTCGATAGTGTTGTACCCCCAAGATATGTCATATCCAATACACCTCATTATGGTGTGCCGGGTCCCAGTCACAGTTCCTCCACAAAGGATAATAATTTGTGGTCTTAAAGCATGATGGATGAAAGTATTGCATTTGTATGAAATTACGATATGTTACTAATATGACAATTACCTAAAAAACACACCACCATTATTAAATGTCTGATGCAAAGACATGCATCCAATCAGGATATGGCTTGAAATATGTGGTGAAGCATGGTGTGACCAACTGTATCGCTCTAGGTGAAAGAAATTTGCAAAGTGAAAATGATGCATGACAGTAGTAGTTATATGTTGCATAGGTTTATGGTAAGTTTACCCACTAAATTACTTACATGTTGCCATGAGGGTAGATTCTCAACAGAGGTCAAGTCGGTGCCTGTGACACTGATGATGAGACATCTTTAGTACGTATGTCTGATTCTAAAACATGAGAATGCATCATATGAGGGTGAGTAATATGTGTCTGTTGAGGGCCATGTGGAGATGTCGTGTTTCCACCTCTGTCAGAACGGTGTAAATGTGACTAAACATGAGAAATTGGTGCCGACATGTCCTGTGTCTTTAGAACTACATCAACATATGGTCGGGAAGAAGAACCCGTCCTTTGTAGTCGAGGAAGTTATGTCTACATGACCTCATTGAATTGTGCAAAAGATCTCTTCCCAAGTTAGTGCCTATAGGTGTTATCCCCTTTAGGTGGCATCTGCAATCATTATTACTTCATTAACTAAATAATGTAAATATGTTTATAACATATAATGAATTATCATGAATTCTCATGACCAAATATGTTTATTTAGACACATTTATGACTCAAGATCAATACCGCCACCAGCACTATCATCTTCATTCACCCAACCCAGTGCTTGCACAGTCCTCGAACTCCTCATTTTCATCACTATCAGTTCTATCAGATTGAAACTCCTCCTCATCATTATTTGTATCGTGATCAACAACCCTGTCATCTTCAATTTTATCATCATGGATATTAACACCTATACAAATTGGGCAAAACCACCGACCATGTGTCATTCATCTTGAAAACATGTCATAAGTCGGGAAATCATTTATGGTCCACAGTAGTGCAGCTCGAAGAAAAAATTTTCTCTCAATGACACATTCCATGTTTAGATTTCATCGTCCCACAAATGGTTTAGTTCTTCTATTATAGGTTATAAATAAATATCAATATTATGACGAGGGCTGCGTGGACTTGGAATCAACAAGAAAATAAACATGTAGGGTTTTTTCATGCACATCCATTGAAGCAATTTATATAGAGTGACGATAATAAGCCAGCAAAAGTACTATTTTTCGAATAGTCTAAAAGGGGCAAATCCATCGACACACAACCCTAGGCAGACATTTCGTGGTTCAGAAGCAAACCATGGGTAAATGCGATCAAAATGCTTCTAAGCTTAACCATCAGATGGATGTTTTAAAACACTTAGGGTTAGTTATTGCTCATTATACCACCACATCTGCTTTACTATCAAGACTGAAGCAAATAGGCATTAGAGACGAGGGATTAGTAGTAAATGATGCATGATTTTCCTTGATCAATCTTTACCCCTATCACCCTTTTTCGGCTTGTACCTTTCAGCACCGCAAAACTTACAGCTTCAAGAATTAGTTTCATTTTTCCAGAACAACATGTAGTCATTAACATAAGTGTCAATCTTAAATTGAGATATATCCAACTGCAACATTTCATCTAATACCAATTAGATGGCATCTTACTATCTATAAGTTATTTCTCCTTCATCAATTAGGCAATACCATCATAACAGGTTCGTCACATATGATACTCCAACCAAATTCTCAAGAGATGGACAATAACAGATAACTCAAAATGATTCTAGTAGTCCTCCCATAAAGAAGTTAATGTGGAATTCAATAGGTCGAATAATCGTTTAGCACTTTTATTGGGTTATTCATCCATATGAGAAGGACTTTGATGGTAATTAGTCCCACTGTCGTCCAATACCATCCTTTTATACGAATTTGTTAGAGAACCATGATCAAAGTCATTAAATCCACCTACTTCTCTGTGTGTATTCGATGTTTCATTAAACGGCTCTCCATGAGCCTTCCAGTTCAAGTAAAAATGCATGAACCTCTACTTGTAAAGATGAACTTTAATCTCGTCATACTTTTTAAACTGCAAATTCTTACACCTCCGATGAGGACAACGAATGTTGTCACCATTCATTTTTTTAAGATGAGCAACAACAAATGATAGAAATTCATCAACCCTAGACTCCCACACCTATATGTAAACCCCGTTTAGCGCAACAAGAAAAGGTTACGGTATATCAAACTATAGCCTGACTCCATTATAAACTAAATCTATTGGTAAACATATAAAACACAACAATGAAAACATATACATATTTTTTATTCACCAATTGATATAATATATGTTACTAATAAAAGATTTTTAAATATTTTTCATATTTAGCAGCATTATTGAAAAATAATATATTTTTTATTTATTGATAAAATAAATATGTGTGTCTTTAATAAAATAAAGAAATGTGTTAATTTTAATTCACCCAAACTTATTTATATAATAAAATTGTGTTTTAATTAAAATTTATTTCATAAATTAAAAAATTTCTTTCATATTCAAAAGTTTCCATTAATAAATCCCTCATTGTTCAAAAATAAGTCTGGCTTCATAGGAAAATGTTTTTTATTCAATAATTGCTTCATAAATATATACACACATTAATATTAAACCCAATCAATCAAGCAAAGTTAATTACACCTAACAAATTCTAATTTTCTATTAATTTCTGAAAATTAATAAAAATTACAAAAATAATTGAATTATCATGGATTATTATGTCATATATCATATATATATTCTCCGTTACCATTTAGTTTCAAAAATAAATTTTAGTTAATTATACCTAACAAAATACAAAATTTCTATTAATTTTTGAAATAAAAGAAATTAAAAAAAATTCATAGGAAATTTTTTTTATTCAATACTTGCTTGATAAATATATGCACACATAAATATTACACCCAATCAAGCAAAGTTAATTCCAGCTAACAAATTCTAATTTTTTATTAATTTATGAAATTAATATTGAAAATTACAAATTAGGCTATCTTGATATTATGATGGATTAGAATATATTTATCATATGTCACATATATATTCTCCATTACCATCAATTTAGTTTCAAAAACAAATTTTAGTTAATTAAACATAACATAATACTAAATTTCTTTTAATTTCTGAAATAAAAAATTTAAAAAAAAATCATGAAATTGCATATATCAATGCATCAACTCTAAAATTTAATTACAACCATCAACATTAACATATAATAAACATTTCATATATTTAACAACCAAAAAACTAATATTTTTTGAATTTTTTGAAAAAAAATTCAAAAGAAAAAAAGAAAAAATAATAATCCTTTAAGAACTTACTCAAAATTGAACAAGAAACCTTAAGAAAGACTGGGTTCACTTCAAATCTATGAGAACAAGTAAGAATTTGTGCTCATTGTAGGAAAAAATTTAAATATATAATAAAACTCAAAAATTAAAAAAAAAAGAAGCACAAAATAAGTTCAAAATGCAAAAATACTTACCTTTTTCAGTGATTTGGTACTGGATCTATGAATATGAGCTAAAGGAACAAGAATGAAGCATGCCAATGATGTGGATTTGGTGGAATGTGTCCTAGAAGTGCTATGTGTGAGAGTAAAAGAGAGAGAGAGAGAGAGAGAGATAGTGAGAACGAAGATACAGAAAACAAATGCCTAGAGACCAAGATGGGGCAATTTAATTTTAGATTTGTCAAGTGTAAAACGCACTATTTTGTTAAAATAGCTTACACGAACCTTTAACAATTTCCAACAGCCAAGCCGTTAGAAATTAAAGAAATTTGTCCCCACATTTTCAGTTTTGAATTTTAATTTTTTTCCACTTATAATGTAAAACAGCATAGGGGGAAACAAAAAACTTATTTTTCCAACGACTTGGCCATTGGAAACAATTTTCCCATCCACTAGCGGTTCATTGTGTTGCCATTTTCTAATGGCTAGGCTATTAGAAACTAAGCCGTTGGAAACTTGGTTTTTTTTTGTAGTGATCTAAAGAAAGTGACTATAGATTTTAGAATTATGCATAAGTTTATCCTAGTTAAAATTTTCTCCTTCCCTTTTGATCATTTTTCTCTATCACTTTATAAGTGAATGATGAATATATCGATTACCTATAACTATGTGGAGTATTAGTTAAAACTTTCCATCATACGAACCAATGAAAAAAAATTCTTGTAGGAATTTTCATGCCTCCATTTTTCCACCATTCTTCTTTGTGTTTTTTCATGTATTTGGTTTCAATTTTCGAATTGAATGATATTGGTTCAATTCCATCATCAATTACTAAATTAGGAACAAAGAGGAAAAGGAATACTCATTTCCTTTGTTTTTAATAAGTATTAATATGTACTATTATGAAAAAGAAGGAATACTTATTTACTTTGCTTCTAATAAGTATTAGTTGAAAGGAATGCAAACAATGAAAAATATGATATTGTAGTTCCATAAAAATACCATTGTGAAAAATATATCTTAATATATTTTCACATGACAATGAATGTAGAAGAATTAAAGGGAAATAATCGCCTTTCTTGGTAAAGAAAATTCCATGAACAAAAAGGTGTTGGAACTATATTGATGTATAGAAGTAAATTATATAAATGTACTCTAACCTTTAACTTGTTTCATTTTAGTCCCTAACCTATTAAATGTTCTGTTTTGGTTATAAACCTATTAAAAAGTTTCATTTTATTCCTAAATCTATTAAAAATATTTTATTTTGGTCCCAATTAAATGAAATATGTTAACTTGAAATATTCGTTTGATAAAAAAAATTTAGACCATAATTCAAACTATCTAGTAAATATCTTATAATAAATTTAATCTGTATAATAATTTTTTTAAAATTAATAGAAAATTCAAATCTTTTTTGTTACTTTCTATAAATTGAGCTTATTTTATTCAGGAAGAAAAAACTACTAATTTAAATTATCTATTTTTTATCAAAAAAATATTAAATTGTTTCAATTTATTAAAAAATAGTTACCAAATATTTGAATTGGAATTTCAAAAGTTTATGTTAAATAGTTATTTTGAGTTAATAAATTTCATCTAATGAAGAACCAAAATGAAATAATTTTAATAGGTTTAGCACTAAAATAAAATATTCAATAGGCTACGAACTAAAACAAAATGACAATTAAAGGTAATGGATCATTTATGTAATTTACTCTGATGTATGGTGATGTATATAAAGTTACTTTTATACATGTCCTAATGGGTTGAGTAAAAACTCTCATTTCCCAAAATAAACAAAAGTTAATATAAGTTCAATTAACCTAAGAATCAAATGTTGTATCCATATAGAATTAGAATATCAGTAATCATGAATTTTATAAAAATATACTCCCTCCGTTTCATATTAGCTGTCTCTTTTATCTTTTTTTACTAAAGTTTGACTTAAATAATATTAATATGAATTGAAAAAAATTATAAAAAATGATATTTAGAAACTAGAATCTTTAAAGTTTCATTTTTATGTAAAAAGTTCATATTTTTACGATAAATTTAAGAGAAATAAAATCATAGATTAATTGCTGTGAATAGTAAAGATGACAGCTTTTGTGAAACAGAAAGAGTAGTTATTAATTAAAAAAATACTAAAGTATAAAAAAAAAAAGTATACTGAAAAAGAGTTGGCAAATAAAAAATTTATAATATAGAAAGGGAGAGGAAAATTACTAGTTTCTAAAATACATTCAACACGATATGATAATTAAATAAAAAATTGTTATACCTAGAAGTTTGATTTTTTAACAAATACTTTGTATGTATAAATGGTTAAAAATTTTCACTTCAAATGCATTTAATTGGCTAATTAACTATGAGATTTGATTTTCTAATCAATGTAATACTCCCTCTATCCCGAAACTTTTGCTCCATTTATTTTCAGCAATTTATCTACAATTTTTTATTTTTAATATTTTAATATGTAAATGAAAATTATTTATATATGAATGATAAATCAAGACATATTGTTTATAAATATTTTTTTAAATTTTTTCTAACAAACAATAATATAAATAAATTCAGGTTAAAATACAATAAAAAATCAAATTGAGCAAAAATTTTTAGACGGAGAGAGTAGGATAATTTATTTTCAAATTCAAACCTTCGAATATGTGACATGGTTTTGGTCGAAACAGAAAATTATAGCTTAAATATCAATATTTTAGATTAAAAACTAAGTGGATATTCTTGTGATGATATTAAAAATTTAAGGGTGATTTTGGCCATTTGTGAAAGAAAATTTGACTTGGCGTTCAATTATGCTAGCTACAATAATGTGTTTGATTACTAAAATCTCATTTGTTTTCCTTTTATAATAATATAATAGATTAATTATTTAAATTTTTTATATATTATTATTATTATTTTCATCTTTTTACCTTTATTAAAACTTAACTAAAACCATTTATTTGAATTACTTCTTTTATTATCAATCTTTATATGTACCCTTTACTTTTTAGCATGTAGAATATTTTTATCTTCTTATTTATGCAATACATTTTACCTGACATATGTTTACTTTTCAAGATTAACCATTATATGTTTTTTCAAATCATAAGGCTCCATACAATAAAAAAAATTATAAAATACAGCTAAGATGTATAAAAAAATTAAATTAGTTAATTATTCTTTTTATTTTGGACCGAGTTAAAAAAAAAACTAAAAGCTGCACAATTTATGTTGGTTGTAATTTTTATTCCCTTTAATGGATTTTCTAATCACCCATAAAAGCTAATGTTGCTAACAATAATGTAAAGTGGAATTAAGTAAGATTTTAATATAATATTTGACCTAAAACTAATTAGTGCTAAAATTTTAAATAATTTCCATAAATTTTGCAGTTTAATAAGGAAGTAATATGGAAAAGGGAAAGTTTTAAAAAAAGATGGAAATTATATATTAGCGAACATACTAAGCTAAAACTTGCCAAAACTTTTGGGAATTTTACGGTTTTGTAGTAAAAGTAAAAAACATGAATTGTTAAATTAAACTTAAAGATTTTGGATTGAATGTCAAATATGGTCAAAATTGATAAGAACATTTTAATGTATATTTTTTGGATTACACTAATAATATAGGGTAATTTTGCCATTTATGAAGGTAAATTTGATGTGGCGCTCAATTAGGCTCTAATAAATTGGACAATTACATAAAACTCATTTGTTTCTCCTTTATAATAATATAATAGTTTGATTTCGATTTATGCAAAAGTTGTGGTGGAAAGAAAGATATAGCCCCGAATATGGAAAAGTAAAATTTACGTTTAAACCCATATTAATATAATACTGAAGCAAATCAATTGAAAATATTAAAGTAACTCAAATTTTAATTTATCTTGAAATGTAAGAAATATAAGGAAAAAAATGGCACAACTGGAATCATGAAAATGAGCTCCCAATTATTGTAAATAAGGATGTCATAGAAGATAAAATAAAACAACCGTAATCATACTAAATTTAAATAGTGAAAAAAAGGCATAGATTTATAATGAGCAACACCCGAGTTGATATAGTTGTATAGGGCTTTTGGAAAGTTGCATCATATAATTTGCCATCACTTTAATTGCTCTAACGGTGACATCAACTGCACAAGTTGACATGGTAGAAATGCATCAACTTTTTGCACCATTTTAAATCCTGACTTCACCATCATTTTGGTTATTTTCATGTGTGTCAACATCATCCATAGTGTATTTTCTACAAATAGAATTAAACACATAAAAACATTAGTGTCATAACTAATAGAAATTTTGAAGAAGAAATATATAAGTAACTCACCATGTAAAAGGAAAAGAAGAAAAATCAAAATTTTGAAGGGATAAGATAAAAGTAAGTTTCATTTGTGTAGGTTTTATGTGTTTAACATTTGATATATATAAAAGTAAATTTCAAAGGAAATTTTTAGTTTCCAAAACACTTTAATCACAATATGGTCACTTTTAATTACAATTATACCATAACTTGGAGCATACCAAGTTTATATGAAAGTAAGATGGAAAGAGAAAGTTGAGTTTTTTTTAAAAAAAACAAAAAGAAATAATAACCGGACATGGATTGTGATCTTTTTTTGGCTCCAAAGTTTATTTCAGCTCCAAGTTAAAAAAAAAAAAAAGGTTTGAATTATGCTATAGTAAAAGTAAACACATGAATTGTTAAAGTAAACTTAGAAAATTTGGATTGAAAGTCAAATATGATCAAAATTGATGAAAACATTTAATGGATATTTTTTAGATTAAACTATTAATTTTGGGGTAATTTTACCATTTATAAAGGTAAAATGATATGACACTCAATTAGGCTCTAATAAAATGGACAATTACATAAAAACTCATTTGCTTCGGCTTTGTAATAATATAATAGATTTTGTTATTAGCATGTTATGGAAAATTTCTTCAATAAGGCACTCAATCTTGCAGGTTCGGACACATAGCCCACTAAAGAAGATAAGTTTCTCGTCTTAAAGTGCCTTGAATAGGTTAGAGATGAATAAAAGAAGAGAAACCAATTTCCAAATTGTCAACAACCATAAAAGAGAGTTGCTCTATTCATCATTGCTAACATACTTGCTTTATTTGCGATTTTAGCCTAGCTAGTTATGTCAGTGTAAGGGATTGGCTTGTATTTATTTTATTTTTTTTTTAAGAAAAATGGGTGAAGTAGATGTTTACTTGGCTCCATATTGGCTTGGGATTGTTGGTCCTAATGGCGTCGAGCTGGAAAAGACAAATGTTGTGTTTGGTATGATGGGGTGAAATCCAAAAATCAATGAGTTGTTTGTCCTAAGTCATGACCAGTGTGTCCATCAAAATAGTTTAGTGGGGATGTGCGTGAAAGCCAGTGACTTGAGTGGCTTAATTGAAAGACATGCCATCTCAAGTGAGAATACCAATTCACCAGAGCACTTAACTGACTTTTGGTTGGAATTAATTATTGTGCCATGTGATGTGAATCTGAACCCCATCAAGAAATGTTAAGAGCTCACGTGGCACGATTGAAAAGTCAGGGTGTCGGAGCCACGTAGCCTCAAATCGAAAAGGCTTCCTCTGAAAGGCCGCTTGGCTTGGAGTTGCAAAATTAGCACAGTTATCTGAGAGGCCCACCTCTTGTATTGACACCTAGGCTTGAGGGAATAAAGCTTGCCAGGATGGATTGGCCATACACGGTCCAGATTAAGGATGAAAGTTTTAGGTTCTCAATCAGGTTTGGGTCAAAATCTGAAATAAATAATTTTTTTAATAATCCGTAAATGGCAGTTTGAACCAACCCGATATGGAGAAAAAATTCAAACCAACTTAACCAAAAAATAAAGGGATCAGGGTTGGATTGGGTTAGGTTTACCCAATATTCCACTGCTAGCAGTCACTTCCTATGCCACCAAGGGGGATGGATGAATGGAGTGGAGGATGACAATGCGATGGGGACGACGACACAAAGGATGGACAATGATGCGATAGATGGATGATGAAGCAAAGGACAACGACGATGATGCGATGGACAACAAAGCGAATGATGGTGCGACTGACGGATGATGACGTGAAGGTTGTGCCAAAGAAGGTTGTAATGGATGGTGAAGCGAAGGACGAACAGATAATGGCACGAAGGTTGCAGCAGAGGCAGAGCCACAGAGAAGGTTGCGGCCGATGGCTGTAGGTTAGGGAAGGGATTAGGGCTAAGTGGCTAGCAACTTAGGGTTAAGGATAAATACTTAGTGGGTTTTGGGCTATGCTTAAGTAATAAGGATAAGTAATAAAGATAATACTTAGTGGGTTTTGGGCTGGGCTTAAGTAATATGGATAAGAAATAAGGATAATTCTTAGTGGGTTGGGCTAGGATAATATTTATTTTCAGGTTAATTCAGGTGGTTTCGGGGTTTAACCCAAACCAACCCCATTTTACTTTCTTTGAATTGGGTCAATTTTTCATGTTTGAGCTGAATCCCACTTATTCTCTATACCAACTCGACTCTAACCCGAAAAATAGGGTCGGGTTTGAGGTTATGGTCAACTACTTTCACCCCTAGTCCAGCTTACACCCTAAGGTTGTTAAAATCACGATTCTAATCATAAAATCGTACAATCCTAACATAGAAAATATTGTCAAAACATTGTATGATTGAAAACATAGTAGGCTCGTGGTAGGATCGTGACTAGGATCGAAAGATCTTACAAATCCTACTCGTTATTGATTTTTGTTAGGGGTAAATTACATGGATGATCTCTAATATTTAAATTTCATTTTGCTTTCATTGTTAGTCTATGAAATGTTCTGTTTAGATCATAAACCTATTAAAAATGTCCTATTTTGATTCTAAATCCATTAAAAACATTTCATTTTGATCTCCAATTTGACGAAATTTGTTAACTCAAGATAACTATCTAATAACAACTTTTTAAAGAATAATTTAAATTATTCAGTAACTGTCTTACTGTAAATTTAATATATATAATAATATTTTTTACAGTTAATGGATATTCAAATTACCATTTTTTTCTCTCTGTTAGTTGAACTTATTTCATTCAGAAAGAAGAAACTACTAATTTTAAATTATTTACTTATTGTAAAAAAATCATTATACATTTTAAATTTATTGGAAGTCAATTACTGAATATTTAAATTATAGACATTGTACTCTTTTTTATTTGTCAAGAATATGTTTGTGCATAAATTTCTTTCAGACTTGTGTTGATTATTTTATTGATTATGTTGATGTATATTTTATTAAAGTTTGAATTTTACTTGTATTATATCAATGATTATATTGTACCATTGTTATAACACTTAAATTTTACTTGAGTTTCTAATATAATTGATCTTTTACATAAATTATATTATTTAGACAAGAAATTTTAAACTTTTGGTAGGATCTTATGATCTATGATCCAATCTTACATAATAAAAAATGATCTTAGGTGAGATCTCAATCTTGACAACCTTGTTACAACCCCTTGCCGAACACCCAACCACATGTACATTGACCCTTAAGATGATATACCTTCCAAATCATAAAAATCCAAAGCTTTTAAAAAATTCTCCATCTATGACTGTGACAAGCTTCAATCCTCACCGCCAACCTTTTCGCTCGGATGCAGGTTCTCATTGAAATCTCATCCACACACACAAGGAAGCTCCGACCTATCTTTCAACAACTTAGTGGTTTGCCAAGCCAGCCCCACCCTTAGATCTCCATAAAAGCCTGTTAATCTGAACCTCTTTCCCAAATACTGCCATTGTAGCTCCATATCAATATAATATATTAGAAAAACTCAATAAGCTCGCCACCACTTATTGATGCCAAAAGAGTGCCAAGTTACCAGACTGACCCACACTACTTACCACACCCTCACTTCACCCCTTCCATTTGGTCTGTAGGCAATTAAGTTTCACTCAGGAAAACAATGGCAGGTTGCACCCTTTTGGGCATAATAATTAATTTCAATCAACCTATAACCTATAGATCAAGTTGCAAGCCCATTCTCTTATTTTGTCTAGTTTTGCTGCATTTCTAAACTTATGTCCTTAACTGCTAAAACTTTAAAACTTTGAGGAAAGATATAAAAAAAAATATGGGTATCACTAATATGTACTAGGGAGGGGAATAGCTGCAACTTGTATTAGGGGCGGAACTAGGAAGATGTAAGATAATTTTATTTGTGAGCCATCCTAAACAATTTTGTACATTTGACTTCATTAATTTATACTCTTTTCTCTTGTGCAAAGTGCTTGTTTTTAACCTGGACTAGTTCTTTTTTCTTAAATTATTATATTAAATACTATTTAGAATAACCAATTTATAAAATTGAATTTAGGCTTATTTTTTATCTCTTGACTCATGAAGTCTACAATCCTAATCCTTTTTACCTTTTTCACAAAGTTAGAAGTTGGTCGCTTGATTCAACTTGAGTGGCAACAACATTGTAATTTTGATCTTTAACAAAAAGCTTCAATTTGATGTGAACACAAAAAAATTTCAACTCCATCAAAAACACCTACATATTTGCATCAATCTAACTTTTATTTATCATTTTTTCAACTGATCTTGAAATTCTTAGCTTTGTTTAATTGGGTAAAACAAACAAAGCTTTTTCTGCTATGAACATTTTAAAGACTTGATTTCATAACAAGATAGATACCAATATTTTAAGGGATTCTTTATTAATATATACAAAGAAATAGCTTGTTGCAACAATTGCTATCAATGTAATCATAGATGAATTTAGTTTCATGCAGGAATGATGCATACAATTTAAATAAGTTATGTATATATTTCAAATTTTTTTATTATATTAAAATATTTTAAGGTATTAATTGTCAACCCTTATTAACAAAAGTTTCTAGTTCCGCTTCTGACTTGCATGGTGGGAAGGAAAAGTGGCATATTAGGGAAAATAAGGCAACTAAGTACCCTATCCAAAGTAGTTATTATATTATAGATATATGTCTAATCACGATAAACTAATTCATCAATAATTATCCGTATATAAACCACCATTCATAATAAAATGTAACCAAATTGTCTTTAAACCAAAACTCACAATCTTCCTCCATAAACCCTACCTTGTTATCGTCATCGTCACCACCATCGTTGCCTCTAACGGACATTCATTGCCTCCATAACAAAGTTTTTCCAATCGATCATCACCTCTAAATTGCAACTTCTCCAACCGTTCATTAACCCCTAATATCACCGTCGATGCTCATTCCCAAGTCTTGTCCCTTGCTTCTAGATCATCTTAGTTGTCACTTGCCTCTAAACCTAGCCATCGTTTTTCGCCTTTAAATATACCTCTCGCTCTAGATTCTGTCAATCGTTGCTCATCTTTGAATATCGCCATCACTGTTCATCTTCGGATCATGCTGTCATTGCACACCTTCAGTTCTATTGATCATAGCTTTAAAACCATATATGTTGTTGCCTCAAGACTGTGCCAGCCTTCTCATTTTATTTGCCTCAATCGTTGCTACTTTATGCCACAGTTAAGCCATTTCTCCCTTGTCTCCGTCACAAAATTGTGCATTGAAACAATCTGCAAAAGTGTCTATGACAAAAATGCAAGAGTGTCCAACATAATAGGCAAAAGTGTGTTGAAGAAATATGTGTAAAAATTTCTGAAACAATATGTATACAATTTTTCTCTTCAGACAATATGCAAGCAATTTGATCTCTTTAAAAATTGGTACATAAAAGTGTAAAAATGTATGAAGGAATATGTAAAAGTATTTGAAAGAATATACGGATATTTTATTATACTCATAAAGAAAAATGACTAAAGAAATAAATAAAAATGTTTAAGTGCATATGTGAAAGTGTCTAAAACAATATATAAATAGTGTCTGACATAATATATGTATAGATGTTTGGAGCAATGAGCTGACAGCTTGTTATCTTCAGAAAAAAAAAGTATTTTAAGTGATAAGTAAAAATATCTTAATGTATAAGCGAAAACATTTGAAGAAAATTTACTGACATATTTGAAACAATATGTGGCCAATCTATTTTGCCCAGAAATAAAATTTCAATAATAAGTAAGTGTTCGAATGAATTTCTAAAAGTGTCTAAAATAATATGCAAACACTTTATTCTCTTTAAAAAATAAAAATGTAGAAATAAATATGTAAATATGACTAAATAAATATGTAAACGTGTCTTAACTAGTATATGAGTAGAAATAAATATGTAAACATGACTGAATAAATATGTAAACGTGTCTTAACTAGTATATGAAACTATATTTTTGTCTTGCGTGGCAAATCACCAAAGACGTGATCTTTTTAATGATTTCCAAAATTTGATGTTAGAATCAATGACTATGACCCTGAGTAGTTCATAATAGTTACCATCGGTCTCGATCAGGATTGAATAAATGCAGACAGCATTGCAACATCACCACCGCCTTGATTGTGGTGGAGCGGTGGATGTGATGACCACCATTCTCGTTCCAATTTATGCAGTAAAAGATGGTGTCTTTCTCCAAACCTAATCCACACAGAACAACAACAAGATCTTATTATAGAAATAGAGATGATGTCATCGTCATGAGACCGCACTATTGGGAATGTCATTTAGAAGCGACAGCGGATCAAAGAAGATGATGAAGTTTCATCGTCTGAAAGAGAAGATAAATGCGATTTTGGGCAGAGAACATGATGACAATTTTTTTATGATAATACGAAGTAAATTTAACATAATCACTATATTTAATTAAGCATGTATGCATAATAGTCACGGCTCCGCCAAAAAGGGGCAACGCCAAATGTGAATCAACTTTTGAAGAGGGGCCGGCCCACGCCGGACTGGATTTTGAGTTCACACCGGCACCAACTGCCCTAGGCCTTCGTTAGTGCCGCCTTCATCATTGCTTTGTTAGAGGGCCATCCTGGCCTTTGAAGTTGAATTGGTGAGACACAGTTCGAAGACAAATATTAGGTTCAGGGTTCGAACTCGAAGGTGGGCCCGTTCGTTTGGATCACTTGGTACTTTTTTTTTTTTTTTTTCATATTCTACTTGATTCACACGCTCAAAACTCCTTTTTCTTTGTCCATTAGTATATTCTGAAATAAATATTTATTCTGCATAAACAATAACCATTTTATTGATGCATAGGTTGTTAAGCATTCCCGAGAAGAAAAGAAACGTCAATTGACGCATGTTGGGGAAGTATCCCTAGAGCGACGTGAACCCTAGACGAGTCCAGGGGTGAACAGAGAGACAAGCTACCGGGCCCAAGCGCAAGGAATCGAAGAATTTAAAACTTGAATTATAAAGCCATTAGCAATCCTCAGTTTATTTGGAAAATTTTGTTAAATTGCATACAAATTATTGAGTATAAATATAACTTATTAATGTTTTGAAAATATGCTTATTCTAGTCGGTTGTTTTACATTAATCTTAATGTAGTATTGTGCATTATTCTCACATAAAGTAATTATTCGTGAAAATTATCAATTTATTGAAGTCAGACACATCAAGAAAGTCAAAAAGTAATTTCTATAATATTTTTGTGAAAAAATAAATATTTTTAGTTTCCTTTTATTAGGCTGGTTAAGTTAAAAAAAAAACTAACAAAAATACTTGATTTTTACAAAAAGAAATATTTAAATTACTTTTTAAACTTCAAAGTGCAGAGTTTCGATAGATTATCAATTTAAGCAAATAATCACTTTATATAAGAATGATAAATAACAGTGCATTAAAAGTTAATGTAAAACGAAGTCACTCAAATTTTGCAGAATCAGCCCAATGTTGCTATAATTGACGTTAGGTGAGAATAAGATATTATCCAGGGCCAAGGGAAGTGAGGGTAACGGTCGAACTTGTCATAGTCCTGGAAGTGCAATTTTTGAAAAAGGATGGTTAAGCAACAAACCTTTTCAGAGTCAAGGATGATGATGAAGCATTTTATAGTTTGAGGACCAAACGCTAATAAGCTACATAGTGTAGGGACGATTTGCTTTATTTACCTTCAAGAGTTTCACACGCCAATGAATCGCTGTTCATCGCGCCACTGGTCAGTCTTGTACAGAGAAGCATAATTCAACATATCCGCTGATCGCTCCTCTAATTATTCAGGTAAAATTGAGAACGTAAATGTAAATAAATGGATTTTGAATGTTCCTCCCAACCATGCTGGCACAAATATACACTGAAAAACAGTAAAACACAAACCTCAAAGGACAAAACAAATTATCGTAAGAATTACTACAACATGTAATATAAAACAACAGCAGACTTGATTTCCTCTCCTGAAGCAAGCCGATGTCTGCAGTAAAACCTAGAACCAGATCAGATCTTGGTCCCGGTACCTGATCTGAGACAAGGCAGCCTGACGAATGTTCAGATGTCTGATGGTTCCCTGTAGCAAATGCCAGTCTCCTATGACCACAATGAGCTAAGTCTGGAAGCAAGTTTAGCACTCTTGTAATCCTCTCTAAGCTGAATAAACCTGACATACGAGCAGAGGATGGAATCAAGCTCGCAGTACTGGAAAAATTTAAGAAGTTTATGTGCCGGCAAAAGATCAAGAATATGGCAAATACCTTTGCGCGTCTTTTCTGATGCTGGGTGTACCCTCAAACAGAGTGGACAAGCTTTCAGGAGCAACAATAAATACATTGGCCAAGCTGGAAGAGGAATTGGGGAAATCATTAAGAAACTCGATGTAAAATGCATGATCTGAGTGCTCAGGTATTTCTCAACTTACATTCCTAGCTGTTCAAATTTCTCGTCAACAGATGGGGCATTAAAACTACGCACAAACTCTCCATACTCGGTTATGTCACGCTTCAAGCGCAATCCCCCGCTGCAGGAAGTTAAATCAAAGCAGAGATGAATTATTGCAAGCTTCGACAACTAGTTCAACTGTGTACATGCATGGTAAGTACCCCACAATTAAATCCATAGTTGAAAAGAAAATTGAATTTGGAACCCTTCCTTGAATTTTGAATATGTAAAACTGTGAGAAACTTTTTAGATCATTTGGAGGGAGAGAAATAAGCCTGCTTTCAAAGGGGGATGAGATTTCATTGACACATTTAATTCTCATAAGGGCTAATTAGTACCGCTGCTTTTAGGTTACAAGGGATGTTGTTCGCTGAAGCTTTAAGAATGCTATCTTGTAAATAATTTCTAGGCATACTCCTGTTGTGTTCTCAATTTTTTATAAGAAACTCGAGCCTGGTCTTTTCCCCATGTCAGACATAACAAATAATAGGTAACATATACAAACATAGGCAACACAGAAACATACAACTCCCAGACTAAGTGTAAAACACACACTTCCCACAGTTGCTACATCCTACTTGACTAGACTCGTACAAGTCACAATCATCAAAATATCCTCTTGGTAGAATAGTACACACTCATCAGATGATCTTCAATTTTTGGACAAAACATCAGTCATAATCATACACAAGAGGAAAGTTTAAATCATCCACATTATAAATGCAGATGCCCATATGTAGAATCATCTATATTACTCCACCTGTCCCATAATCTTCTTCATTTTTTTCTTTTTTGTAAAAATTATGGATGTTCTGCCACATAAGAAATATTAAATACGTTTCTCCTAGTTAATCATCACTAAATAGCATAATTACAACAAGAAGCATAATGGGCTTCACATAATAGGAAAAGTAAGCTTAGAAGATGATGTATAAATATGGAAATGTGACACATGTTTTAAGAAAACAAAAAAAAAAGGATGGGTGACAAATATTATGGGGAAGGAGGGAATACTAGGGTCTTGCACTCTGACTCAGAAACAACATGGACAAGCAACAGATTATTTCCATTAGTATCTTTAACAATTATGTATTGCCGCCTCTGATCAACAAAAATAGAACATGACATTTAAAAAGAAAAAGATGCAGTACCTGGGATTAAAAGTGAATTTATGCCAGTGATTAATGAGACCCTTGTGCAAGCGGTTTCCCTGTTATAACAAATATCACACAAAATTAATCTTGTACAAGATTCTGAAATTATCAAGAATATCAATGCATGGCTAGAAAAATATTGATCTGTCAAAGCGAGTTTGCAGTAGGACTATTAAATCATTCAAATTTAAAGCAATCTCCTGCCTGCTGCATAATCTTGTTCTTTCCTGTATGGCTTGTTATGCAAAATATAGATGGAGAAATAACAGAGGTCATACCAGTTCAGTCAGGAACGCCTGTTTGTTTAGACCCTCCAATGCAGTGAAAGCAGACTCAAGTACACGAGAAAGATAAGCTACAACTCTAGCAATAAAGAGGAAAGTAAAGCAGAAAATTAGGAAGCAACTCAATGAATTTTCAAAGTAGTATTACATGGCCATCAAACTAATCTTGACATTGGCAACATCTCACAAAACAAAACAGAAGATGTCAAGACAGGGTGGAAAAGAAAGGGAGAAAGAGTTGTTTCTCATGTTCCAAAAAGAAATGACTTTGCGCCTTCATGTTTCTAGTAAATCCTAAAATATTCTAAAAACTGTCTGACTTCATTGCCGAACAAACCTTGTGCAGGCATTTGTTGGACGGTGATCAGGAGCCATTCCATCATCGGGTGAGCGATAGTCAGTCACCTTTTGCTCGTTGGATAGCAACCGTTCCACCTAAAGGTGAATTTTTTTACCCAAAAAAAAAAACTAAGAACAGGAGAAGAAACTCGAAGATAACCAATCAGGTAGGACCTAGAGAGCTAAAGAAATTCACTTGTCACCAAGCAATGAAACAGAGAAGTGGGCAATTGATCTAATACATGTATGAATATGATGCATACTGTCCTGATGAACTCAATTGTTAGATAGAAAGGACCAAAATTAAAGTAACAAACCTCTGCCATCACAGTTTCAATGCACTGCTGAAGCCCCTTATAAGCAGCACCCTCTGCACTAGACATTGCTGTAGCCATTTCTTCACACGAAGCAGCATGAGCGCCATCAACTGGGAGTAAGAGCCGAGAGATAGAATTTGCAAAGTACTGATTGGAAAATATGTGTATATATGTCAGCACATTTTCCCCAAAAGTTCTGTTAAACTGCATTAGTCAAGATTGATATGAGCACTTTTCTTTTTGACATACCTGTTGAACTATAGCCACGCTACTGCCACAACGTTGAACGGCAACCATGAAAGATCTGAAACTGCTTTCGCCAGCAGCTGCAGCAGCTTCTTGCTGTTGGACACAGACACAAAAATCAGTAACTTCACAATTTTCAACTAATTATTACTCAAGGCAATCTCACAACATATGATCATAGGTCATTACAGCAGAATGGGCTGCAGCAGCCACCCTTCTACTAATATTTGTGCCAAGCAAGTATTTTTCCCTTTGGGCTGCAGCATCAGTCAGGCTGTCTCTAGCCCGTTCAAGTCCATCTGTCGTATATTGACTGACCTGGAAATGAAAAGCTTTCTGAGTACCTAAGACAAAAATAATGTGCAAGTTTATATTGGCAACTTACCTGGTCTAGGAGGCTCGTAAACACTGCTTTTACATTTGCTGCAAGTGTAACAGGCTGAAGAGATGACAAAATTCAATCAATGACTGATAATGCCAATAGATCATCAACTTTTATTTTAGATAAGACACAAAAACACACAGAGGCCTCACTTTTATTTTACCAAGTATAGTTAATTTCCGAAGCTAACTAAGGGTCTGCCTTTTTACAGGCTTATTAGTTACTCCTGTAACTTCACTATGGTCAACCCTAACTAGCAATCATTCCTCTGGTCCTATGGATCTTCAAGTCATGCTACTTGTTAAGGACAATTATATATACTACTTTGGACCTAAGCATCTGCAAGTCATGCACCTTGTTAAGGAATAATTATGCCCCAGCCAAGAATTTTGATTAATGTACCTTCACAATATAACAACTTAAAAATTTCTAGCTGTTATTTTGATTCAAAACTGCCAGACTAGAAGTATAGAAGGTTAGTACTTAGATGAAATTTGAAGGTGCTCAGATTCCATGAAAGATCCTTCTGACTATGTTGGCCATATAATCTGACAGGAAACTTACTTGAGATGAAAACAAAGTGCATCTGGAAATTGCTTCCTCATTCCAGCGTACAAACTCAGTTACAACCGTAACAGATATTTGCTGATGAGAATTCACCACCGATGCCCCTTTTGAACGTCCAATTGTTCCAGTTGATTCAGAGAGTTGCTGGTTTTCAGCACGCAATTCTTCCATCTGCACAGAATACATAGATTTCACATAGTCAGGCAAAAGAAAAATCACACAGGAACTTGGGAACAGATATAAAGCATGAAAGCCGGACCTTTGCTTGGTACAGTTGCTTGAGAGAGGCCTGTTCTTGTTCGGGATATTCATCCTTGTGAGCAGAAAAGAGAGACTCCGTCAGGCCTGAGGAAACATAAACATTTGGTTCTAAAGCATCAATGTGAATAACTTTAAAGCAAGGAGAATGTAGTCTATGCTTTAGCATGCTTCAATTCAGGATTGTTGTTATCCACACCTTTTCTCCCTCCTTTACACAGAGAAATATGATGACAGACCAAGCTTTGGATTTTGAAATTTTTCTCCGAAACAAGAAACACATTTACAGAAAGTAAAACATACATAATATTCTTTCTTTCCATGAATTTATTTACCAATGCAATATGGAATAAACAAAACCACCTTGCTAATTTTTCTAAAGTATTATAAACCGAGGATAACATCATGCCAAATTCTGGAAGTGAAAACCAAACTTATGACCTCATAAAATATAAGAAAGATACCACCAGCACTTCTTTCCAAAACCACTGTCCTAAGATTTATTATAGGTAGGTTAACCACAGAAGAAGCATCATCTTCCCCACCTTTCCTACTGTAAAACCACGCACAATAAATATTAGACCAATTAACAGGCTCAAAAGAATGGGGAATAAAGAGAAGCTTTCTCAGTACCTTCAACATCCAGATCACCACATCCAACAGCTCGTAGGTCTCTAGCAAGCTCCTTTGTCTTCTCATATGCAACAGCTAGCATTCTGAGATACTGAACATTAAAGTCAAACAACAAAATAACTCTCAAGGATTTCATCAAGCATATGAAGTTTAACAGCAATAGTGCAAACCCATATAGCTACTCACCAGTAGAAGTCCACCTTCCTCCATGGGAGGTGGACTCACAAGAGATGGCTTCACTAATAATTTGTCCAAGATGGCTGTCACTCGTTGCTCCAAAACTCGCTAAATATTGGACATAATATCAGAAACACGCTACTGTTATACAAAGAAGTGGAAAACAATAACGCAAGGAAGTGGAAGACTGATTTTGATTCCTACCTGGACCAGAATTGACATAACTTCATTAGGAGAAGGGAATACAGCAGTGATCGTGGCCGATTCTTTACGTACTGTATCTGTTGGAAAATTAATGGCGAGGCATAAGTTGATGGACAAAATTCAATCCCTTACACACCATAAGCAATGAGATTTACAAACCTGTAACTTCTTTATACAAGGCAGAAAGCCCACGAGCGACATTGCTTGGGCTAACTTGGGAAGCCTGGTCACCGAGAACTACTTTAGTGTCTGCATTCATCACCTCAACATCAATGAACATTGGACGCGTTGCCACATAATGTTGCATTGCACTGGTTCCCCTGTTAAACTGCATAACCAGGAAAAAAAAAAAAAAAAAAAAAAAAAAGATTTCCCTTTAACTGGCTAACAGAAAACACTTTAGCAGATTCAGAATTAAAGTCAATCCACAGACTTGTTCTAACAAAATAGTCAACCTAAAGACCAGGCTATAGGGTGAAATTTTCATCCACTTTGGAAGCAACTAGGAAATGTCGGAAGCCACTAGAGAACCCCTGTGGTTCCACCACGGGATCTGGAGTCCCCTTATCAGCTCCCTTGTCATTCAGAAGGGTATTTTCCCTTAGCAATGTCCTTAATGAAAGTTGTGCCCTTTGCACTGGAAAAAGTAGATTTTGCCACTTTGCCAGCACTGTTTTGCTTGGTATGCCTTGGAGGCTGGAGCTACAAACTTGGGCTAATTTAACACCTTTTTTGGTATGATCTAGCTTAAATTAATGGCTCTAACTATCCACACTCACAAATAACATTGAAACCATGATAAGCCCAACAAAAGGGAATGCCACTTATTACATCCAGAAACTTAGTGTATATATCACACACTACTCTAAGCATTTTTTTCCAATCAGCAACTTAAACCAGGTGGATTGGCGGATGATATCTGCCAAGTTCAAAACTCTAATGCATAAAGCCAGGAATAGTATTTTCCTTTGCCATATCAGGATCCCAGATTAAGCACAGCAACACTAATACTCAGATAACTTCAATCATTGAAAATGAAATTTTGGTGTCATGCACAACAAGGTCACAAAACATAAATGAGGGCGTAAAGAACTAAAGGAACAGAAACATGGCAGTAACTCCAAGAGTTCTTTCACAACTGGAAAGAAAGTCTGCATTCTAAGATGCATTCCAAGTATCACCTTCAGGACTGTAAATTTTGATTTAGAACAGTTCAACCAGGAGTATTAAATAAACAAGAAGAAATTATCATAGTAGTACACATATTTGTGTATCATAAGTTCGGGCAAATTACCTGAGATAAAATTTTAGCACATTCTGACATGGTGGATAATTCTCTTTTTTGTGACGCTGCATCAAACCGGGATAACAATCTGTTCTCCAATTCTATAAAAAAAAAAATAACAAAAGGAGTGGGAGCATAGCTGGAGTAAGAGATAGTAACAAAATTACCAGCAAATGAAGTTGTGGAGAACTTTAAGGTATCTCCCCCAAGCAGGCAAGCATCAAGAACTTAGGTTTTCAAAATTTGAAGAATTTCTTTACTCCTGAAGTACAAACCGAAGAGATGCCTCCTTATAGAAATCTGATGTTGGGAGTTCACAGCCAATAGAAATAGTCGAGTATAACATAAGCTTTCAACACTCTTTCTCTACTCTCATAATTATTTATGCCACAGTAACAAATTCTAAACGTCATGCTATAGAATTAACTTGGCTCTACTATGTATAATTTAAGAAGTTAATTCACCGACTCATTCTCTTAAAAGCATGCACATTTGGAGTTATTCTCTGTCACACTCAGGGTAATGCTTCCAACAGTTTTCTGTCAAAAAAAGTACCACCAACTATGTAATTCAACGTTCTTCGACGTTCTCATGCATGTGGTTCTACCACCAGAAGAGTGTTAAAGCTTATAGAGGAAATACAATACCATTGCAGTATTCCTGAAGATTAGTCACAGCAACTTCCAGCCCTCGGCTGGCTGTTGCACTTCCCACAGCCGTTGGAACAGCAAGGCCTTGTCTGCCAATATCTTCTTCAGCAAATGATCCTGAAATGAGAATGAAAACACTTGATGCTAAAATCATGGCTTTCAGTCAGCAAGACATATTATCCATTAACACATAATACATTTCAGATCAGGACTTTAGACATTCTTGGTAAGCATCCAAAAACAACCAATGATTGTGCTGCTCAGGATCTATCACAAAGTAAAACAAATTAAGAACAAGGAAACTACACAATCAGAAATTTCAATAAGGCATAAGGGCTATCTTACGTAGTTTTTGTGCTATTGAAGCAGCTTCAGCCACACGAGTATCATCAGAAAATAGAGGTGAAAGTTCCATCAGGTCACCTGGGCTACCATTGAACTCCATTAAGTACTGCAAGGGTTACAATGATCAAGTGTTAAAGAAATGTAAACAATTATTTGCTAAAAAAATACACCAATTAACCATACCTTTATGAGCTCTATTGTTTGACTTGCAGTCTCACGCTGAGCATCTGCACTCTAATAAACAAATTCTATGTAAATACAAATAAAGAAAATACAAAAAGTTTTATTAATATAATTTCCTAAAGCATGAAACTTTACTTGCAAATGGTCCCCTATTTTAGCAGCAGTTTGTCCAACACTAGAAATGCGTGTATCCAACCTCGCAAAGCTATCAAACAAACCATCTACACCTTTTTCCAGCTGTGAAAAACAAGCAAATATTAAAAAGATATCCAATCAACACAAAACCATAACTGCATGCCAATATGACTTCCAACAGTAACATGTACTAGAAATTGTTGAGATTGAGGCATAATACGATGATGGTGATATGAACAGAAATCAGAACACTAGTAACTAATGTACTCATAATTTTAATGTCAATAAAAACATTGTGCCCTCCAATATCAGTGTATCAATGGGATGGCTTCCATATTACCCACAAGCAACCTCAGAAAAGATTTATGGTTGGTCAGTATGTGATATTATAGATAGTTTAAGAAGTGGAATGTGTTTCACTTTCTGAAACGTGAGCTTGCTCATTTTGAAACAAAACTGTTAGTAGGAAGCATGCTATGGACTGTATCTTTCTTTCAGACTTGCTTTCCCTTTTCTTGTAAAAGTAGTTGCTTTCACAGAAAGAAACCTTTGAATGACAGCATGAAAAGTTGAGAAGTTGTTCACATCTCTCAAAATAAACTTTCCTAATTTCATTTAAAGATGACTGAAAGATGCTTTCATTGTTGAACCTCAGCTAATGTATTCCGATGTTTGGCATCTTGAGCTAAAACCTCCTTCTTCAAATTGTATAGTCTTGAATCAACCTTCAAGCAACATTGAAGAAGCGAAAAGGATCAGAAAAGAGGGAATTGCTCATGCTCATTGTAATTGACCAGCATGGTTCAGAATTACCTGCTTTCTTAGATCAACCAACTCCTTGCACGAATCCTTGAACAAGGATAAAAGTGCATCTACCTCTGGAAATAAGGGAGCGGTGATCCCTTGTCCATATTTTGCAGCATCTGATGGAGCTCTTCTATGGCCATTTGACAAGCCATCATTCCCACTGATAGTGCTATTATGTCCATCTGCCAACTCTGTTTCTTCTTCTTGGAAAGATGGCAGTAAGTCATTCACCATATTCCCAAATAATGCATCAAATGAAAAATCACCCTACAGTTGAGACCCAATCTTAAATACTTTCCAGCCATGTAAGAAGCAAATTAGAAGAAGTAAAATGCTCCCTAATACAGCATCCTAAACATCCAAGCAGTCAGATCCAGTCTTTACCTTAAAGTCTTCAATGTCCAAAATCATTGGAAGGGAGCTAACCGATGAAGACTTTGACCTCCTTCCAGACCTGATTCCATCCATAGTCTCTTTCATCTGCCTCATGCAAATTGAATCAGATAATGATACATCAAGATGAACACTGGCGCATTATTATCGATAAATTTGACAAAAGAAAAATGAGGTCAACAGGGGTATGACCAGCACTGTTTTCACTAGGAAAAGCCTTGTAATAACAGAACATAAAATTGTGATGATCATCGAAACTTATCTCACCCAAGAAACTAATCTAATTTTGGTTCTGATCTAAGTAAGCATATTATCACTATATTCCTACATTACTTGGTTCAGTCCACACCACCATTTCCACAGACCACCTAGCTAAAAACGCTAAATCAAGTTATGAAACTGCCACATCCTTCTCTCAGAATCCAAACGATAAACTAACAGTAACAGAATCAAGGCTACATCTAGCGCATCGGGTTCACAGCTAAGTTACAATTTCAGGCAAATAAATTCGAATACAAAGCTCAAGCTCCCTATCGTCCCCCTCAAAAAGTAAATCTATAAACGCTACGAACTTAGTCAAACTCCGCTACGCCATTCTACTTCTGACTGTCTGCATAATCAACAACAAGCCTCCGAACATGGTAACAGCAAACCAATCAGCTCCAAATATATCGCAAACCGATCTTACACAGACTTGTAAGCCAGGAAAACGAAGCTCACCTCTGCAGTTATTACAAGAGCGCCGGAGAAGGACGTTGCAGGTCGCCTCAGAGCTGAGTTTCTGATTCGATTACTCCCTCGGTTGAGCAGATCGTGGCAGGTTAGAGTCTTGGAGACAACCGAAAACGGACCATTCCTGAACGAGAACTTCAATGAAATTACAGTACCAGTATTTTCTTTCTCCGAGCCCAAGTGACGAAATTGACCTAGTTGAGTAAGGGAAAATGGTGGTTCTGTTGATGGTCTTTTGGGAATTTCACGTTTAAGATTCAAAAAGAAAAACAAAAACAAGAAAAACAACCGAGAGTCGGGGCCGTTTTCTTGTGTATTCCATTTTGGAACTGTTAAACCAAACGGATTAAGGCATTGAGCATGACTATCGGGAACTCTAACTTTGATTAAAATAAAAAATCAGGATCTCTAACCGCTTTCAACCATTTGCAAGAAAATCTATTACCAGCACCAGGAGAATTGCTGCTAGGCTAATGTTTGACATTGCTTTGACTCGTGTTTGCCAATTGCCATAGAACATTATTTTTTTATTTTATTTGTTGGAAATACATGGCAGATAGAGATAGCCAATTGATTAACCCGGTCCAGTTGGGCTTAGGTTAGGTTTCTAGGACTCAAGCACAGCCCGCCTCAAGGCAGGTTGAGCCTCAATCGGGGCCCAACCAGGGCTCAGGTGGGGGCGAGTCCAAACTGAGCCTAGTTTTTCCGATTTCTGGTAAATGTTTTTTAATATGTTTCAAAATATTTTTTGAACGTAATTTGATTAAATACTCTTTCTGTCCCAAGTTCTCTGCACCATTTTCTATTTTGAAACGTCCCAAGTTCTCTGCACAATTTCCTTTTTTCGTAAATTTTATTGAACAACTTTACAATTATGCTCCTCCCCATCTATTCTCAAATCGTTCATTTTATTATTGTTCTACTTCTCTAGTTCCTTTCTGGTGGTCACGATAAACAATTAGGGTGGCAGACAATGGGGGGAAAAAGTCGTGGCGGCAAGCAACAGGTCAGGGAGGCAGACAATGGGGCGAAGAAGTTGGAGCGGCAGGCGACAAGGTAAGAAGGCCAGGGCAATGAGTGGAGGGGCAAGGACATTATGGTGAGGAGGTTGGTGCACGGGTGGCAGCAAAGGGGTGAGACGATCGGACGTGAACAATGGCAAAAGATCAAAAGCGACGAACAGATTGATGGATCAAGGAGATGACGACAGATCGAAAACGATCGACGGCCATAATCAAATGCAATGGACGACAAGAATCAGACATGAAGGACAGCAAGAATCGGACGAGATGACAGAGAAAAATTAGATGCGAAAGACATGGGCAGTCGAATCGAAGAGACATGGGAGGAGTGGTGGAGATGGGCAGTCAATTCGAAAAGGCGAGGGAGGAGTGGTGGGGACAGACAGCCAAATTGGAGAGGCGAGGGATGAGTGGTAGGGACGTACAACCAAATCAGAAAAGGCGATGGGTGAATGGCGGAAATGGACAGCCGAACAGAGAAGCGAGGGATGAGCCAATTCTAGTGAAGGGCAAAGCTGGAAATGAGGTGAAAACAATACATCTCCTTGGTCTGTGTGCCAGTTCTAAATGGTGCAGAAAAAACGAGACAAAGGAAGTATGTTTTTATTTGAGGAGAAACATCACCGTCTGTATAAATTTTATTAATGAAAAAGCCAAACAACATTTATATAATTTGGAACGTGTATTACACTAAAAAATGGTGTAACGTTCTAAGAAAAAAAATGAAAAACGTAAAACTTAAGATCTATGCTTAATAGTATAATCAAATTGATTACAATTTAAAAATTATAATGAAAATCTACAATCTATTTTTGTGTCTCATCATCCAAGTTTTTCATATCTTGCTTTCTTAGAGTAACAAGGACTTAATCTCAGTTGCAAAATGCAAACTTCAATGACCTCAGATGTGAATCTTGCCCCGTTTCTCCGAGGTGACTTTTTTTCCCGCACTAAAGACAACTTTGGAGAGGATGATAGAGACCGGAATTGTCAAGATTTCTTGTGCCAATATGGACAAGATTAGAAATCTTCTTCTCTTGTTCTTCCACCATTTGATGATGTATTCTTTATTGTTTTCAAATGAAATGCGGAGGTAATCATCTCATTCTGTCAAATTTAGGTTTGTAAGTCTTAGTCATTTAAGGATATGTGCTGCTGGGTTGAGCCTTTATGATGATGAGAATGTGAAATATCGAGCGGGTTTTGGATCAGATAACATAACCTTATCAGAATGCTTAATGGAGTAAAATTTGTATAACTCTCTCAATTTGTGGTTAGCTTCAGCAGAAATAGTAAGTGTAAAAACTTGTGATTGACCTAAATATGTATGATAGTATGTTTCTAGTAATTGCAAACAACCCGTGACTTTGACTTTGGGATCCAATGCACATACAACAATATAAATTTGCTGGATCAGTTGAAAATAATCAAGTTATTTCTTTTGCATTGCTTTAACAGTTGGTTGCAAAAATTCATCGTCCTTGTATTAGTTGAAAACATAGATGATGTTTATAAAATATAACATTGCTTAGTGCACTATTGGATAATAAACCCAGAGAAAAAGTTGGTTGTCTCATAAAAATATATATACAACTCAACGAACTTAAAACATTTTTCTCAAACCTCGTCCATTAACTGATCGACTTGTACTTTTGAGTTTACAAACCGAGTCAAAAGATATATCCATAGTTGGGCATCATTTAACATTTCAGATGTTGAGTTTCATCAAGTGGGGCAATCAATTTTAAACATTTTTCAATAAAAATTCCCCATATTTTCAAAACAAAACTTTTTAAATTCACAAATCAATTTGTTTCTTGTTTTAACAAAAAGTAAAAAATTCCAAATTGGCCTAATTTCATTTTGCAATTGTTATAAACCATTTTGAACATATAAATTCAAAATATAACACAAGCAACGAATATGGAAAAAAAATTTCATTAAGTAGTAGTTTTATTTTTTTTATCAATTTCCTCATTACCGAATTATTGTTTGAAGCATTGTAAAAAGATATGGACAAAATTTTATCAACAACAAAAAATTTCTGCATACTTTCAATAAGGCAGTTGAAACTGTTCCAACCCGTATGATTAGATTTCAAACAATTAAAAGCAATGATTCACTTTTGAATAACTCAATCATCATTTATCCAATAAGTAGTGACATAATAGTAACTTTGCTCTATTGAAGATATCCACATATCATATTTAAATGACAGATAATGATCAACGGTGGAAAAATATGCTTGCAAATCACTTCTCTTAGCTTCATACAATTTAAAACATTATCTCCTAGTTATTTACCTATATTTTTTTTTATAAGTAGGATTTAGATTTTCTTTGATAAAATTTTATAAGTGTTCATCATCATTTTATCTAAATGGTTTTTTCATAATCATCATCCAATTAATTAGATTTGCCTAACAGTTTTTGGATTATATAAAAAAATACCTGAACTGCCGAAACTCCCAACACCTGTCAATTGTATCTAGCCACCATATGTGTTGTCGATATCTTTATGGACTTTGCTCAAGTGCCATGAGTGGGTGCCCGTCCCAAAGTTCAACTTGTGTGCGAATTTATTGTCATGATATGTGCACTTGGCATACCTTGTGTCACTTTCTCAAACTTGCTCAAAATGTACCTAAACGGAAGCTTTAAAATTCCTGCTCTTGCCTTAGGTCGGCTCGAGTTGCTTTCTTTATGGCTTCAGTTAGGACCTCTCAGCGTCGACTTGGGTTAGTGAAATTTCCTTGACATCATCATTGGAAAGTTGATCATCAAATCTTAAGTCATACGTCATCATGTTGATATTGGGATTGTTGTCGGCAACTTTTTGTGTATGTGGGCCTTGGTTTTTGCAGAACAAACGTCATCACAAAAATGAACTGACCCCGGTGCCGGATAAGGAGGCAAAACTCTTGCCCTTACCAAGGTTCTTCCATTTTAAAGTCATTAGTGCAAGAAAATGATTGAAGAAATGGAAAGATGATTTTGAGAAAATTAAGAAAATATTAATGAAATATTGAAAAACTTGAAGAGAGCTAATAAAGAAAATGAGAGAATATTGTAGGAAATTGAATAAGAGATAATTGGTGTGAGGAAGTGTGGGAGAAGGTTGCTTATTTATAGGAGAAGGAAATTTATGTTTTGTCTAAAAAGCCCTCAACAAGTAGCCATCAATGGCTATTTGGTGAAGGTTAAAAAGTCTAAGGCAAAAAAAAAAAACTTTCTAGAGCCATTAGGAGACAAGTTGTCATTTTCCCAATTTTTAAATTATTTTCAAAAGCCAACAGTTGCCTGTTGAAATGGTCAACACGGTCTAGTCTGATTTTATTCGCCTCTCTGGGTCGCACCGTGCTCACTTGGGCTTTTATCTTCCTTTAGGCCTATATTCGCCTCGTTTATTTCCAAGTCTACTCTGTGCCGAGGTGAGCCCAAGTTTGACCGAGCCGAGTCTAGGTCAACCTGATCTAGTGGCCACCATTATTTGTAGATGCATACTTCATTGCTTTAATATATCTAATAGGATCTATATTCACATGATCATAAGCCTACATGTATAAACAGCAAAATCCAATCCAAAACAAAAGAAAACTAAAACTTAGCTTATGTGTTGCACGACATAATTAGATGCAAGGAAACTTACAATACCCCATTAAGGTTTGCCCTAACCTACAATTTACCCCTTTTATTTATGAAAACCTACACTTTGCTTTTTTTTTTTTAATATTGTGCAAAAATAATTTTCTAAAATTATAATTTAAACTGTACGATGGTTATCTTCCAATACTTTCAATCTCTTTAATATTTTTTTATAGTTACTAGACATTGTAAATTATCAGTTTTTCATTTTTATAAATGCATTTTTCTTCCTGTCAAAAATAATTTTCTAAAATTATAATTTAAACTGTACGATGGTTATCTTCCAATACTTTCAATCTCTTTAATATTTTTTTATAGTTACTAGACATTATAAATTATCAGTTTTTCATTTTTATAAATGCATATCAATTTTTTTTAAATGTCAGTTAGCTGTGAAAAAAAATATCAAAATTCTTAAAATTACTGGAACATTAATATTAGTCATTTTAAATTAGGGTTTCAGAAGTTATTGTTGGACACTGTAAAGAAATGAAAGGATAAAGTGTATGTTTTTTAAAATAGAGGGGGCAAAGTGTAGGTTAAACTAGCTACAATGGAGGTTTTTGTAATTTTCCCATTTGACATAATAGAGCTAACCAAATATATCATTAGTACTACATCCTATCCTAGTCTATTCTAGACAGAATCCACAATTTTGGTGAATGATTATCTCTAGAATGTTATTGGCACTGTTGGTTAGCTTTACCATTTTGTTCTTGCCAAGTACAGTAGAACATCCAAGCAAAATAAGCTCTTCTAATCCTAGCCTTTAGGTTATTCCCACTTAACCATACTTATCCATTCCCACGATCTGGACCACCTATGAAAAACATCTTTTAAGTTAATTCTACACATGATATCTTAACAGACCAGCATCATATATTCGCATTCAAAAAATAAAAAATCCCTTGATTTATCCTTTGTCAAACACAGAGGGCATAGAGTTGTTAAGAGAGCAATACATCAAGATGAAATACAAGTGGGAGTGTTGGGTTCAATTCCCAGGATCTTATGTTCTGCTTCCATTTTTTTTTCTTCTTTTTCTTTTTTTTTTTTTCATTTTTTTTTTTTTTTTTTTAATCTTTTTTTTAATGTATTATTCTCATTTTTTTTTCATATTTCACTTTCATCTATTTTTTCCTTAACTTTATTCATGTTTTTTCTTTTTTTTTTATTTTTCTTGAATTTTCTTGTTCTTTAAAAGCATTTGTCTATTTTTTTTCCCATTATTTCTTCTTTATTTCTCACCATTGCTATCTTTTTTTAGGGACTAAATGTAAACTCTCTGTTACATAAAAAAGGACAAACTAAAAGTACAAAAAAACATGAAAGTACTAAAAAATAGTAACAATTTTAATAAAAAAATAAAAAGTAATGCATAAAAGAATATATAGAGACTAAAAAAAAACATAAATGAAATAACACGAGAACGAGAAGTATAAGAACAAACATAAGAACATTAAATATGTCATTGTCACTAATTATATGTTCTTTTAAACTACACAAATGTTCTTTTACAAATGAATGTATGTTGAACCAATAACAAGTAATAATCAGTCCAGAGCAAAAGAATATTGTTCGATCATAGAACAATGGAAAAACTAGAATAAACCATGCATAATGGAGAACATATATGAATTAAAAAAAACAAACAACAATGCATAAACTAAGTTACACAAAGTGTCCCAAAAAAAGCCAGTAGGAAAGTATCATTTTTTAAAATATAACTACTTAAAAATGTTGTAAAAATAATAGTAAGAGTGGCAATTAATAGCGAGAGTGGCTATCTAAAATAGAAGGATTATGTAACTTAATGTATAAAACAACAAATATGGTAAAAGAACATACACACACTAATAAAAAAAAAAAGATGCTATGCACCAAGTGCCTACAAGACATACTTTTTTTTTTTTAACCTTCAAAGTTGTTCACAAGCTGATTCCAGATTATTTACATCATTATGAGCAACTCGTACGATGCACGAGAATCATTCTTTGAATTAAAATTGGGTTTATTTATTATAATATAAATTATTTTTTCATTGTTTGTATATGTAGTCTAGATATACAATACAAAACTTATCTAAACTCTTACTTGCTATTAATAGTATTATTCGATATGAGACATTACTCATTGTAGAACCTGTAATTTTAATGAAATAGAACTTAGTTGCTAAGATTATAAATCTTTCATAATTTCATCTACATAATCTTGTAGTGTTTTAATCATTACTTTGGTTTTCTTGTAGTTTAACCATTATATATATTCAAATATATAATATAAAATCATGGGTGGTAACTTATTAATCAAAATAAGACATATACTATAAACCAAAAATTAGTTTTAGAAACCTACATAAAACCATCCCTTATAATGTCAACCTCAGAAATTTGAATATTTAAATAAATCTTAGTCAATCTTGAAGTTCCTAAGCTTGGTTGACCTATATACAAAAATAAGTTAGTTAAAAAGTTTATATTATAGTAGAATAAAAAGTAAAACTAAATATGGATGAGATAGCATACAATATGTTAGAAATCTTGAAAAGTTATGATGACAAAAAAAGTGAAAACTCCTACAACACAAGATGATTCATCTTCTCTCCTTTTTTGCCAAAACAATTTTGGAGAAATCTGACCATATTCCTACTATAAAAAAATGAAAATTAGAGGAAAATATACATAAATGGTCCAAGGAAAAATATTGAACATTATGGTGTAGAAAATACTTTAAATCTTATAATTTTATGGTTAAGGTGTCAACTGAATCACCATTAACAATCTGTTGCTATATTGTACTAACCTCCACAACAACTTCCATAACATTTGTCATACAAAAAGGAATTGAAATAATGATATATAGATAGTATATGTAGCATCCAATTGTATTTTGAAAAACTTTAGGAAAACCTGTAAAGAATTCTTCTTGGTCTACGTGTGTGCAAAGTTAGTCAATAGTAGCAAACTCAAATTTATGCATAGGGAAATCATGAGATTTATGATTCACATAATAGATTTGTGTATTATGAGTAAGGTAGATCATAAATGAACGTGTATCTATGATCTAGTAAGTCTTTTTCTTTGGAAGAATTGTGAAAATCTTAAAAATATATATACTTCCTTCACGAAGCCTTGCTTTAAACTTGTATGCCAACATTTTTTTTATAAATCCATGAATTGCCATACCCTGCATATGTAAACCAAAGACATAGTAGCCAATAATAGATCATGAACATATATTTATAGCAAGAAGAAAAGAATAAATTGCAAAATTCAGTAAAATAGAGAGGGAAAAAAAAGAATACTTTTTCATCCATAAGAACAAAATCAGTACTGATAAATTGGTCATCTTTTCAAAAATTTAAAACATTCCATAAACGACACACCCTTACTTGAATAATCCAGTTAGTTCTCTCATAAGACAATTCTTCCAATGTAACATATTCTATCAGAAGACTATAAAAATAAGAAAATATTCATAAAAGAACATATTTGTCCATTATATGAATTCAAATACTATGAAATAAAAAAAAAAGAAAATCTATCATTCTTTTTAAATAACTACCTCATCTTTGATATTGTGTAGAATCTAAAAATATAAATTAGTAAAGAAATGAAGAAAGGTATCAAGATATGACAGAAAGAAATGAAAAGAATGAATGATAATATTGAGTGTTTGCTAAAAGCAAATGTGAGAATATATATATATATATATGGGTTAGTTGGACAATACCATTGAAACCAAATAAATTTTTAATGAAGGCATTCTAATGGGCCTAAATATTAATTATTACAAATGAAATTTGAAATTAATGCTATAAATGTACTATAAAGTTAATGCTAAAGGAAGTAGTCTTGGGGAAGTTAGATAGACAATATTAATACCATTGAAACTAAATAAAATTGTAGTTAGAGCATTTTAATGGAAATTAAAGCTACTAAATGGCAACAAAGGGATGGAATCTATTTAAAACAATTGATTAAGGGACAATATTATTAATGAGCCATTAAGAAGAGAACAAAAGCTAATGGTGTTTTATTATGTCAAGAGGATAGAAATTTAAATTCAATTACTAAATTTATAAAAAGTAGAATTTTAAGATCTTTTTACTATGACACAAAGAGCTTATTAAAAATTATATTTCAAAATTTAAATTTTAGGGTCATGACAATATGAGGGCTTAAATTATTAAACAATACAAATGCACTATGCAATTAATGATAAAAGAAGTAGTCTTGGGGAAATGTGTGAATTTTAGAGTGATGGCTATATAAGTACCTAAGTATTAATTATTGTAAATGAATTCTGAAATTAATGCTACAAATGTACTATGAAGTTAATGCTAAAGGAAGTAGTATTGGAAAATGGGTGAGTTTCTCCTTTATATATATATAAATTCAATTACTAAAATGTATAAAAAATAGAATTTTAAGTACTTTATACTATGATAGAAAAAGCTCGCGAAAAATTACAATTCAAAATCTAAATTTTGCAATCATGAATATATGAGTGCCTAAGTTATTAAACCATACAAACACACTATGCAATTAATGATAAAAGAAGTAATCTTGAAGAATTGTTAAATTTTGGAGTGAGAGTTATAGAAGGACTTAAGTATTAATTATTACAAATAAATTTTAAAATTAATGCTACAAATGTACTATAAAATTAATGCTAAAGGAAATAGTCTCGGGAAATGGGTGAGTTTATTCTTTATATATATATATTGATTATATGTAATCATTTCAACATTTCAAACATCATGCATCAAAATAAAAGATTTTAGATTTTTTTATTTGTTTCATACTCGAAAATATTATAATTATGAGATCTCAATAAAACAACATAATTTTATTAATTTCACTTACTCTAAAACATTATAATCATATTTGGTACTTTCACCTATAATTTTGTATATCCATGTGTGAATAGAAATACATGCTAAAAGATTTCTTGGCTCATTGAAGAATCATTCAGGAATCTAGTTCAGTTACACATCTAACTGTTGCTTAGTTTTTTTCCTCTCAAACTTCCTTTTCAAATGAAGTTAAAATTCAATTTTAGATATCTCAACACTAAATTATGATTCATACTGAATTCAACCCAAAAGAACATCAGGTTAAATGCGATCTGAGAATGATTAAACGAGTTAACAACTTCATAATAAAGTAATAATTACAATTAGCATAACCAGTATAAAATGCAATTAGAAGATCCTTGATAAGTAAAATGTTGCAGATAATTAACATATGGTGATAAGAGTGAATAAAGTTTCGAGCTGCAAAAGTGATCAATTTAACAAGGAGAAATCCCTATCAAAAAGGACTACGTCTAACTAGAGCATGAGCTTAAACTCAAACGGTAAATAGTATATATATCTGAACCGTAAGATTAAAAGTTCAATTTTCAAGAATTACAATAAAATCCAACTTGTTTATGTATATAACCGGTAGCCGGATGTTCTCTCCCAAAGTCCAATGCGGCTATAAATGACTCATTTTTCATTCGTCAAACTCTTTTAACTTAAAACTCTAGATAATACTCTATGTAACCAAAATGGGAAAAAAAACAAAAAACAAAAAAAGAAGCACTGTAACTTATGCAATGGAAAGGGATGGTTGCTCTTCTTTTTTATTCGCGTCGACACCTGCACCTACATGACATGTTCGGTGAATGAGTCAAAATCATTGAAAGCAATAACTAAATAAAAACAACTATTTCAAAAGTGACATATAATTCAAATTTCCCCCACGAGAATAAATGTGCAATTATAGTATGTCTTACTGTATTGAAGGTTCTGCGATGTTACCTTGGTGAGGTGGCCAATTCTGATTATGGAGAAGTTGGTTTGATACAGTTTCGAATTCGAGAGCCGAACAATATGAATAGGCATCAATAATAGTATCATGGATGTTTCCCTCTACACCAACACTAAGATAATTATGGTATCTATAAAAGTTGTTCATTTCAGAGGTGATTTGTTCAATTGAAGTCCACAGCTGATTTGTTCTGTAATATCAAATAAAACGGCAAACTACATAATTAGTTGGGCCACACTTAATTTGATTTTGTACAAATTCAAGTTTTTTTTATTATGTACTCATCTGTCATGCCTCTTTGCTCAATTTCACTTTTTTTTTTATTTAAGTTTGACCTAACTTTATTTATATTATTATATCACTAAAAAAATCTTTAAGAAATATATTATTTAGAAACTATAACTCTACATTTATCATTTATATATAGTTTTACATTTATATACTAAAATGTTGAAGATAAAAATAATATATAGTAATTATTATGAATAATGAATAGTGTAAAAACTTTAGAGGGATAGAGCATTTGATTTTGTTTTCAATCCTTACCAACCAAGGCTAGTTGAGAACCAAAACTGAAGTCATGAATCCACTGTGAGTAGGACAGTGAAAAAACGAACCTCATGAGCTGAAGTACATTTGGTGGCAGAAATTTCGGAATATGCGGATAAGGCCTTTCCTTGACCTCTCTGCATCTAATTGATGAGTGATCAGGCACATTAGGATATTCATGTTGCAGACTCCTGAAGGATTCTAAATATTGCTGCAAAATTCACCATGTTTGATTTCACAATGAAAAAAAAAAAAAATTGGAATGTAGTGCAATCACATCATTTTAAATTGTCTCATAAAAAGTTTGCACATTAGAAATCATGGCAATATTGCGATATCCCATATTCAATATAAGAAGTTTAGGTGATTTATGATGTATGTATATACTACAGAAGTTTAGGTTATGAAACTGCTGGAAGTACTGAAATCTATGTATCCATGTGGATATGTGTACGTATATGCTAGACCTGCTACCTTCAAGAAATAAATGATGAAAAGTCAAGGAATATGTATTATTAACGTAACCTTGTGGATACGGACACGTCTCAAGCTCTCATGCAAAATATTTTGCTGGTGCTCCAGGTCAGTCAATGAATGTGTGAAATAGGGGCTTCTTATGAAATACCTTAAAAGGAATCAAACATGGGGATGGTATTTTAAGCCACAGGTTTTTTAACAACAGAACATATCTGACATGTTGTTTATTCTAAACATGCATCAGTTAAAGATTTGGTCCTTACCGTAGCTCTTTCTCTGCATTTTCCAATTCAGCGCTGCATTTAAATATCTGTTTTTGGATATCCTATAATAAAAAAAAGTAATTATCTTTAAACTATGTTTTAGAAAATAACTTGACTTCTGGTGTATATACATATACCTCTAATGTTGGAACTACGTTGCTACTTTCACCTGTTCCATCAGCAATATTGCTGTCGTGGAAGATTGGTTAATAGAAAATCACACTAGAAGGAGGAAGAAGGTGAACTTCCCATAAAAATCTGAAGAAAATTTGCATAGCTTCAGTTATCAATTTTCTTATATATAAAAATCACCTGGCAAAAGCAAGTTGATGGAAGCTGATTTCCAAACGCATGTTTAAGACAATTCTACTCAGAGCCTACAAATACCAGTCAAACCAGTGGGTTATAGTTATACTTTTGTTTTGTCCCGGTCTAGCTAGAACAAAACTTGACTGCAACATAAATACTCAAGCTAAAGCTTTTACAAATTTGAGTTATTACCTCTTGGTTTTCCAGCCTCCTGTATTGGATTGGCACATGACGCAACAAAGAAAAGGGATGAAATACATAGAAGCAAGTGGTATTATAAAATAATACTGTATCGTGTGAAAATTTCTTCATGTAATTAAAAATAAAACTGCATACCGTCCACGTTTGTATGCAGGTAGTTCAATGTAACGTGCGAGAATTTCTTCTACCCTATAAAATCAAAGTGACCAATATAGATTGTTAATTATTTGGATCAAACGTACACATGAGTGACTAAATTTTGAGATAAGAAAACTAACCTTTTCTTTCCCTCATAAAGAATGAGCTTTCCTGTTGGAGAGAAAATAATGAGAGCTAGTTCTACATCACACAGAGTAGAAAGCTCATAAGCTTTCTTGACAATGCCAGATTTCCTTTTGGAAAAGGATATATGTCGGTATGTTCTGTTCTCTATTTTCTGAAGCTGTAACTTAACTCTCCCCATCTTCCCTCTTTTACTTTCCTTAAAATAAATCGTTTCTGCTTAACTATTTATAGTGGTTAGTATAAAGAATGCTTCAGGTCAATTCAAACGAATGAGTACATCCCTGTGGACCTTTTAATTAATCACTAATTTATGAATCGTTGGTTGTCTAGATTTGACCACTGCATAGCTTTTACTCTTGCGTTATCCAACCAGATTTCTTATTAAAGTACTAACAAACAAATTCTTATCCTCTTCACCTATAACACTTTTACGATAAAATAAAATTCTGTTCGTGCATTTCATTGAATATTGCGTAAAGAAATATTTAGAGATTTAATCTGATGTTTTGCAATATTTTTTTTTTATCCATGGTATTTAAAATCGAATTTCGGAATTCACATTGCCTTTTAAACGGAGCTAGAAAAAAATTAATCCGAACCAAGTACCGGTATTCGCTACATGTTTCGCTCGACATGGAAGGATTTGTACGGATTTACTGGGCCGGGCATGGACATGTTTTGGTTTTGCCGATTTGGACCGCAACATACTCCCCATGACCGGTCGAACACATGCACGTGAGAAACACGTGCGCCAGACGAAACAGTTTCCCTCTCTTTTTTTTCGCCGCTACCCCGCGCGCGCTTCGCTTTCGCTGTAGTTCGGTTTCATTTCAAACACAGCAACATTTTCCGGAGAAAATGGAGCCGGTAAGAAAATCATGTGAAGGAGCAAAAGAGAGAGGAACTTGAGTGGCGGAGAAAAAGAGAAATGAGAGACGGAAATTCATTCGCCAGAACAATATGCTCAATCTGCTACGAAGATCTGAAGCCGGTCGTCGAAGACCTCCAGTCTATCTCTATCTGCGGCCACGTCTTCCACGAGATCTGGTCAGTGTCTGTCTGCGAACAATTCCACACTTACTTCAGGATAAAAATATGTTCTTCATTTTATCGATTGATTTTCTTTTTTTAATTTTCGAAACCCTAGCCTTCAGCAATGGTTCGAGTACTCTTCGCGTTTGTCGAAGATCAATTGTCCCGTGTGCAAACAGGGCTGTCTGAGTCACAATGCGACTCGGCTCTACTTTCAGTCGGTCGAGGATCAGTGCGATCCTGCTTCTCCCTTGAAACCTGGGGAAGGAGAAGAGGATGCAGAGTGGCTGCGGGGCGAAGTGTCGAGGTTGCTGGCTAAGGTTTCTGGGTTCGCGCAAGCCTTGCAGTGTCAAGAGAAAGAGCAAAGGGAGCTCAACGAGAAGGTATTAAACCTTTTGATTTGCCTTTTAGCTCAAGATAGACTTGTAAGTGCTGTTATAGTTATCGTTTCGGGTGAAGCAAAATAGTACGGCCACTTGATTAGAAAACCAGAAAATGAAGTTTCTCTAGGTATTTAGAACTTGCATCCGTATCTGTGCGCAATACGGTTCTGTAACTTCTGTTAGCTCGTGCTAAGTTACTTTTTCACACTCGACTGGTGTTTAGCAGTAGGCTACTAGGGGTTGGAACTGCTGTTTATGCCGTTATGAGCTACAAATTTTAGAGCAATTCTCGTACTTCAGTCTGCCATTCTGGCTGTTGGTCACGTTGATCAAAACAAGATCTTGTACTATGTTCTTACTCTCACTGCACTTCCTGCTTGGCTTCCATTCTTTGTTCTTCTATAAGGTCAATTGAATGACCATCAACCTCATTTGATCATCAAACCTTTGATGATGAATTCTTGTTCTAGCTGTGCTTTAACAAGGAGCAGACACAGAAAGAAGTTGGATTGAAGAATGAGGCCATGAGAGAAAAGGCTGTCCTTCAAAGGGAGCTTCACTATAAATCTGAGGTGACAAGAGAAAAAGCTGTTCTTATTTTCTGCTATACCTGACTTTTCTTAACGTATTTTATATTAATGAAGTGAATGTTTGAATGAACTTCTCTCTTGTACTTGATTAGGAACTCAGTAAGTCACAATTAGAGTGCTCAAGGCTTCAAGAAAGCAACATGGCACTAGCCAAGGAGATTGCAGTTCTTAAATTGTGAGCATGTGCATTCGTGTGGCTCCTTGAATTCTTAAATTATGATGGCTGCTTTTGTAATGGTTCATATGGTTTATGGTAGGGTATCAAATTTGGACCTGGATCAAGAAGAAGTTCTAAAGCTTGCCTCTCTGGGCAATGAAGCCAACAACCAAGACACAATAGAAAATCTATGTCGGTCATTAGTCAGTCACAAAAAGTAAGTGAATGTCTTTATTTAAGTTTTAATTTGTGGGTTTCATTGAGAAACGTAACCGAGCTTTGTTTTCTTTTATTTGAGAATTTAATAGGATAGGATTCAATATAAACCACAGAAATTCAGGATGAAATATCTTATTACAAGTGTATTCAGAGGTGAAGTGAAATTTTTCTACAATGACTAAATTAGTCTTTTAATAGTATCAGTCCTCATGAAAAGTAGGTTGGCCATGCATCTTTGTGTCTTTATTTGCTCCTAATCATTTTTAATGTCTATGCTTTGTTGATTGACCACTATGCATGTTATTTTCCTGAAACTATAGGAGTTACAAGGAACTGATGGCCAAGTGTAATATTCTTGGTAGAGGTGAAGCTCGATTGCAGAAGAAACTTGAGAAAGCCAGAGTAAAGATAAAAGGACTGAAGGTAATTATGCAGTAAAACTTTATGGAGTCCCAATTTTTGAGAGTATTGTTTATTTGGTTCCCGATTATATGACAAATCACAAATGTGACAACGTGATCTGGGCTTTTCAAGTTTGCTGATATTACACTTTCAATGATCTAGATCGAGTTGTTATGCTGTCATCTGTCACATTACAATTTTCCATTTATTTTATGCTAACGGTACACTGCTGTGCCACATGATCAGATGCAAGTCCAGGAATTGGAGACCACAAAGGAGTTGAAAGAAAATGATGTCTTGAGGGCTCTGAAGGCTTCAAAGAAAGCTGCTCCTGAGGTGGTTATCCCGAAGGTTGACAGTCATTGTAATCCTTTGACCACCAACATTTGTTCTTCAGAAGAAATAACTGTGATTTCTGTATCCAGAAGCAATCCGACTTCTCTCGGTTTGTCATCCAATGATCAGTTATGTTATAAGGAAGTAGAGAATGTCAATTCTGTTAACTATGTTGTGAATGCAAAACCAGCTATAGAGGCCAATAACATGGCAAAACTTGACAAAGAAAAGGTCAATTTAACAGAAGAGGATCGTTTACCATCTTTTAGCAGATGTTCCAATCTTGTTGCAAAACATCAGGGCACTGAGTATGCCATTCTAGACTCTGGTCCATCAATTTCAGCAGTGTGTGCAGCCGATAGAGCTGTTACAGTCACAGAGGATGGAGATGATTTGGTTTATCTTTCAGAGTCAAGAACCTGCTTCAGTGATGACAGGGCTGCCCTTCCTTCCAGGGCAAAAATCACAAAACCCATGTCCAACATCAAAACTGAGACTTCATCCCCATTTCCTCTATCTGAACAAGGTATGTAGGTTACAAGTAAGAATCTATACCTTTCAATTAGTGAATATAAACTAAGCATCAATTTGTTTTAACTTAAGTCAACTTAATCCAAAATGGATAATTTTTATTTTCACATCCTTTTTTGCCCCGAACTAATTTCATTTGAAAGTCAATATTATGAAGATATAATAATCCATTTGAAAATAAATTTTTATGAATTTTTATTTTTTAATTTTTAAGGTTAGAAAAAATCATAAAAATTTAGTAAGATTATAAAAATTATATTTTCAATGGATTATTGCATCTACATAACATTGACATTTAAATAAAATTAGTTTCGGGTAAAAAAGATTTAAAAATAAAAATAAGTTATTTTGGATTAACTTGAAACGAATTGGCATTGGCTTGAAATATTTTTAAATCTGTCTCAAACTTGTTCTCAGTACTATTGTCATTATTTCCTACAACAAGTTCCAGTTTCCACAGTTGTTTTGGCCTGAAATACTTTTAAACCTGCAGGGAACATATGTTTCTCTGGTGGCTTGCTGGGTCCTGATGGAACAAAGCGGCATTTGGGGAAATGGTGCAAGCGTGCCAAGGCAACAGGAACATTATCTGCACAAAGTTCCCTTACAAGTCGTGGAAATGGGTCTCTCATTGCTGTTGGTGCTGATGGGAGAGGGGGTAGAATTAAGGTTATGCGTTCAATGAACCAATCTTCCGTGGTATGTCTTCAATATCTCTTGTTGCTGTACGCTTTTTCTGGACATGCATTCACACTCACATACTGATATAGGAAGGAGAGGATGTTGTTTGCTTTAAAACAAGGATTTCTGGCATTTTGGTTGCTTGGGATATTTTGAGATATCTCTTAGGACAATGCTATCACGGAAACTCTAACAAGATTGAGTTTTACAAATTTGTGTCAAATAGTCAGTGGACAGGTCAAACTCAATTTGATCCTGCATGCAATTCTTTATTCAATTTTTATATGCTAAATGTAGTGGAGTACTAAAATGGTTTGTTAGAACTATGCGTATGTTCAGCATTTTCTATCCCTTAAATTCAGTTGTTATTTTTGTCAATCATTATCTCAGTCATGTTGGTATACCTGGTCTACTTGATGTTTACCTGGCCAGTAAAGGTGCCAGTTAAAGCACCCTCTTTAGTCATTGAATGAGTTATTGTTATGTAATTATTGACTGTTGGCTTGCAGTGTACTGCTTTAGTTCTACTGTCATTTCAGTTGCTTCTGTGCTATGTCACACTGGTTACTTAATTTGATTATCGGTTTCAGACTAGCGGTGAAGTTTCAAAATTTCACTCTAGCCAGAATGCCCGTTTTGGTTTCCTATAGCAAAATCAAGGAGTATAACATTGAATTGAATTCCCACACTTGTTACGTGCACCTGGCTAGCATGAACTTTTGCCATGTCATGCCCTGAAACCTCTGATGCAGGATGATAAGGAAAATTCAGCTTTCCCTATCTCTAAGAAATTCAAATATGGGGGAAAAGCAAGCAACTCCCAAGGCTGCTTACAGATAGAACACTATTTTGGAAAGGCCAGTTATTGACAGAAGCAGAAGTTACATATATTGATGAATTTCGAGTGCACAAGTACGTTTCTCGTAAATATTAAGAATAGCAGCATTTCTGTTTTTGTTTATAAGCAGCATTTTCAGTTTTGTATGTTGTCCGCCAAGGAGGCTTCAAATTTTGGAAGGCTAAAGGACGCCTCACCGCTGCTTATAATTCTCAGGTATTTGTTATTGTTAGGCCACCTGAATTTTGCTTTGGATCCATCAATTAACAATTGAAGCTGGAGTCCTGTCTTGTCTTGAGGTGAGAAGAAAGCCGATAGTCCGACGCCCAACTGATTAGTAGAGTAGAAAATTGTACAGAAACTTGATTGAACTTAGTATATTTTTCAATTATGAAATATCGATTTTGGATACAGTTCTCATTCATTAATGGAGTTTTCTTTTAATCATATAGGCCCCGCATGTGGAAGTGTCACATGGACAAAAACTAATTGGGATGTTTTATTCTCGGAAGTTATTTTTCATTTTAGCAAGCAATCCATATCTCATATATCAAAGGTGTAGTCGAAAACGTGCCTGGAACCATGTGAACGTCACATGCCATTGTTTATAAAATAACTTGTAGAAAAAGAAAGAGATAAAGTGACTTGATAAGTCTTTTCTGTCAATAACCTTAGATCATTTAATTGAGTATTAATTAATGTGATTTCATCAAACAAATGGATCTCCTTCTGATGCAAAACAACAAATAACTTATGATACTCCTGTGTCCATCATCTGAAGGTTGATTGATAAACTTGATCAACTATTGGTGAGTAATTCCCTTTCAATTTGTAATTCGATACAGAAATGTATTGGTCCTTGCCTGTAATCCAATACAAAAATCTGATACTGTCATTTAGTAGTCTCTGTTTGGCAGAGTTGTTGATGCATTAATGTAATTTTCCAATGTCCCGAGTGGCGACAGCAGTGGATCATTTTAATTTTTTGTTTGACCCCATATAGATAGTAATTTCTTTCAGATGGCTCCGGCTCTCGCGTACGTTTCAAATGTTTGTTCAGCTCCAATTTACTTGTAGATGAGCCCGGCCCACAATCGCTTTAGTTTGGCGCGGGCGGGGACACTGGTGTCTTCAACTTTGTCTCGTCTCTTCCAATCCATCCAACCATGCCTCGTGTTTTTCAGTTTAACCGTTGCCAATTTTTACACAAATTCTCAACATCCCTGTGAACATAGCATCGCAAAGTAAAAACCCTCGAATTCGTCTCTCTTCTCCATATTCCCTATACCTTTATCTCATGATCCATTCATGAATTCCCTTGAATCGTCAATTTGCCCATTTCGATTCTCGAGCGACGGCGCTTTTCGTTCGAGTATAATTTCATTTTCTCGATCATGCACTTGGAAGAGAAACGTCCGTACGAAATCTCCCTCCCGAGGCGTCTGAATTCCCTCGATATTCTCAACGGCTGCTCGGCGTGGCTAGAAGTGCGTCTCTTCTATGTCCGGATTGCGCCCTGCGTTGTTGACATCGTCCCGGATCATCTGACCCTCTGTCTTCTCCGTCGAGAGACGGGTTTCTCTCTCGAGATCAACGGTGCTTTCCTCCCGCCCTCGGAGGTCGCGTCTCTAGTGCTCCGGCGCGACCATTTGAACAAGGACTCCTCCGAAGTGACCTATGTGTCCACCGACGGCGTTCGCGTCGCCGGCGGGGTCGAATTCGTGGTCTACGAGGGTGACAAGATGGTGCTTCTTTCTGGGTCTCTGGAGAGGCTGGAGGACGAGTGGAGCATCTATTGCTTTTTATCCGCCGGTGCTATGGCGCAGGACAATTCGGCGTTTGTGCAGCCAAAGATGGGGGTTTCGGCGCCTGGAATTGAGGTCTACATTGCGGGGTGCTGCGGTGGCGCGCCCGTGATATTGACGAAGACGATTATGGTAAGTCCAAGAAGGAAAACGGGGTTGAAGCGTGGTTGCTTGCTGGATGCGATTCCAGAGGATGCAGAAATTGGGAAGGAGAGCAAGACTGGTGGGGGTATTGGGCTGCCTCGGCATCGGAAGTTGCAGGTCAGTTGAGGATGGATTTTATTGAATTTTCTTTTCCATTGTTTGGAGTTTGGGTGGCGATTTTATTGGCGTTGTGTCGTGGATCACATTGTACAACCTTGAAAGCTGAAATAGAGGTTCTAGTAATTGGTCGTTGTTGGTTTGAAATTGGGTGCTTTCTAGCTCGTTGTTGTTATTGTACTACAATTATCATCATACTGCATTTTAATCCTAGCCATACTGCGACGTGCGGTTAGAAGTTCAAATGTCGCTTGTTGGTTAACGAAAGTCGCTAGATATTACAAGTCCATGCATAAAGCAAGTAATTGCAAGTTCTATCAAAAAAACAAAAAAGGAAGTAATTGCGAGTAGGAATTTCTAAATTTGTATGTTCTAAGGCTGTAGTGATGCAGAATTTTACTTTTTTTGTCCTTTTCAGGTTCATTTTTGGCAAGGTCCAGTCTCATATCTGTAGGTTGGCGCACTAATAATTGTGATTAGTGCTTAAAATATATGTTCAGTGATCAAAACCTTAGGTATGAAGAATAATGGAATTCATGACGCATTGCCATTGGCATTGTGCTGATGAGCCATCTTTTATTTCCTTTCGGTGCGTACACATGTTAGTATGTCTTAGAGATATCTATGAAACTTGGAGGGCGCATGAATACCACAATTGTGCTTATTGATCTTAGATGCATTGTTTAATGGTTCCCTTGCACACAATTGGAAGGCAAACAAACACCAAAACTGTGTTTGTAGTTCTAAGATGTGCGTTTTAATGTTTCCTTTGTTTATTTTCGCCGATACACCTGAATGTGTAATTATTGGGTTTATGCAGATTACAGGAGGTGAAGATTGTGATTACGACTTGGATACAAAAGCTGGGCACAATTACTCCCTTGAAGAAATGCATGGCAGTGAGGATGGTCAGCTTTCATGGTTCAATGCTGGAGTTAGAGTTGGTGTTGGGATTGGCCTGGGGGTGTGTATTGGTGTTGGAGTTGGAGTTGGACTACTAATGAGATCATATCAGACAACTACCCAGAGTTTTAGAAGAAGGTTTTTGTAAGCGGAACCTTCATCTGGAAATCATTTATCCTGGTTTTATGGAAAGGGAGACTTTGTATATCAGAATTTCTGTAGCAATCTTGCAAATTTGAGAAGTGGTGTCCAGAAAACCAAAGAAGATGTAAATTTAATACTGGAATTCCCAGAACAACTGGCGCAGCTAAGTCGAGCGTGTTTGAAATTCTTATGGTGAAAGGTTGTAGGGTAAGATCTGCAGGATAATTTATCTGCCATCCAGTCCACTGCTTACACAGCCGTGAATGTGCTGTTTAAAGCAGGAAGTTGAGTTCGGACAACCTACTGCAAATTGGAGACAGCGGCATGTGATTAGATATATCTTGACTAGAGAAGAGGCTTGTTAAACAGGTACTTCCAGCTTGTTCTGGGTGTGATTCATGTTCCCAAGGGTTGTCCATCCTTAAGCAGAAATTTAGCATTAGTACTTGTGTTGGAAGAGCATTTTCCTGCTTGTTTCTCTAGATCTCAGTTCGCGTTCCTTGTACAGTATTCCAAGTAATCACCCTCTCTTCAGATTGATTACTTCAGAAGCATGCTGCTACCTCTCGTTGAATTGTACTGAAAGCATGGGTCCAACAATCTGTTAGTTCTCTGTGTCAAGTCGTTGATAGAGAATTAGATGCAATACATACCATGGGCCATGGCCATTGTGCTGGTTTTCTACTTTTCTTTTGGTGCCGATAAGGGGGTGACTGGTTTTTAACTTCTAAATTCAATTTTAAATTATATATATATATATATACACGCACACTATGACTTCAACTTTATAAAGTCTTGTGTTATATATTATGTATAACAGTTTATGAAAAAGCAAATAGGATTAGCCATTCAGTTAACTCTTCTGATTCAGTTGCCCGGTTAACTAACTCTTTCCAATTCAACTATATACTGGCAACAAGAATTTAGTAAAGTTTAGACCCAATTCGTATCTCCACGATGGCTTGGAATCTAAGGACAGTAAGATAAGAAACAATATATAGCTCGAATTACTACAAACCCCATCACCCAGCCACCTGTTTGCAATATTACAAGTCAATTAAGCAAGAAAAGCTCCAAAACCATTTCACTCCGTTCGCAGGTCAGTTGAATAACAAAAGAAAAAAAAATTGTGATCAAATAGAACCACACGGAGCAGCACAGATTTCAATCCACAAATTTTGATAGGAATAAATTATTGATTGGTATGATTATCCATTCTTCTTACTTGAAGACATTACACTACAACACAAATGCAGGATAGCAACTGAGGAAATAATCGCTGTCAATCGCTAGTTGCAACTGATTAGCAACCGAATGTGCCAGTTGCAAAAACCTTAATCATTAGGTGGTTAGAGACTAACTAACGACTGAAACTTCAGTCACTAGTACCACCTTATTTTTTTTAAAAAAAAATAATAATTACTGAGATGTTTACATGTGTGTGTGTGTGTGCGCGTGTGTGTAATGTGCTAAATGTGGTAATAAATTATAATAATAAAAAAGTTCAATTAAAATAAATATAGAATCTAAACATAATATTATTAATTTGAAAATGATGAGGAGGAAGAAGGAGAAATGAAGGAGAGGCCGGAACTTAGGAAGAAGAAGGGGAAATGAAGAATGAAGAAGAATAAGGAGAAGGAGAAATGAGGAAGGAGAGGCCAAGTTAAAGGAAGGAGAAGAGGAAAGAGAAATGAAGGAGGCAAAAGAAGGGAAAACGATAAAGGAGAGGCCGGAGCTGAGGAAGAGGAAGGAGGAAGAATAAGGAGAAATGAGGAAGGCGAGGTCGGAGTTAAGAAAGGAAAAATTAAGAAGGAAGAAGAAGTGGAAATGAGGAAGGAGAGGCTAGATCCAAAGTTTTGAATTTGTTTTAGAGATTGAAATAGCGACTGATTCCAAAAAATAATATAAAATGTATGACTAGCTAGCGACTAAAAATTTAAAATTAGTGACTGAAAACTAACGACTAAAATTTTTAGTCTCTATAATTACATAATGACTGACTAGTGACTGAAATTCAGTTGCTAGTTTCAGTTGTTCTATATCTTCTTTCTTGTAGTGTTGGTATGGGTTTCCAAGATATGAGATGAACTCTTCCCATTTTTTCCACCTCCAAATCAGGATCCTTTTTTACTGTTTGATATTGTACTACTTTCTAGTATCAAATTTGATATTTATTTTCATTTTAGTGTATCACATGATTAAGAAAACACATGATTCTAAGTAGTAACACAAATCAAGACTTTGAAAAATAAAATAAATAAGAGATAAAATGAGCTGTAAATGAAAAGTTAAAAAAACATAAACAAACGAGCTAATGCCTCAAATTTTTACCCCATTTTGTTAAATTCAACCAAGCTTCTTGGAGGGGCAAAATAGTGAGACATCATAGTAGTGTGTAAATGATCATTAAAAAAAAATTCTCCTTCAGAAAAAAATAAAGAAAGGGACATTAATGAATAACATCATAAATAAATTTTTTTGGAGCTTTACCTAATGGTGTAATACTAAAATAGTATTGTACAACAAACAAATAAACGGGTTATATTGACCTGACAGAGGGAAAAATAATACAAACTTTTTCTTGGAGAAAAGGTGATCTGCAATGTCATAAGATCTTTGACAGACATGGATCTTAACCTATTAACAGGATATTAAGAACAAAATGTCACTACTTATAGAACAAAAAGAAAAACAACAACAATAAATGAAAATATTCACCTCTATTCGATTAGAGGTATCCTTTTGGCTATGATGAAAGGAAAGTGTAGCAATCAGTGTAGTTAATGACATCTACTCCAGGTCAAAGGTGGAAGAAATCAAATTGAACGTATTTGAACAAACATCATAAGTACAATTTTCATTCAATAAGTCAATGAAGAATTGATAATCCAAAATAGAGCTTCTAATCTAAAGTAACCATAAAAGAATGCATGCAGAGAAATATATCATGCCATGTATTCAAATTAATATTACAAAAATCACAGTACTAAAGGAGGAAAGTAGGAACCATAGCCTTATCGAATAGCAACCAAACTAATAGCACTTTGGGCCCAAACACTGTCATCCACCATCAAATATCACTTTCGTGTTATCCACTTCTATGCATGGAGTATATGCAAGAGTTAAGGCCAATCCGGGCAATGTTGCCAAAGCTGAAATTTGGAACCACCGTTTAAGATGTTGAAAACTTCTTTATTGAAAAAACCATTCAGCTTCTTCTATCTCCTCAGGTAATTTCTCATCACCTAAAATGATTCTCTTTCTTCCATTATGTTATTCTCCCATTCCTTAATCTTCTTAAAATTGCTAGCCAAATTACTCTATCTTTTTTGGATTGGACAGGGTTGCAATTCATGCCATGCCTTTTGTAATAGGAAGACATTGATGCCCACTTGGGCTCCACTTAAGCGGAGACACAAGCCAACCTGGCAGCCTATTCATCGGGGATAAGCACGAGAGTCCATTACGGAAGCCTTAGCGGTTATTATGGAGGTCAAGGATAAAGGAAGAGATGAGGCCACAAAAAGATAGGCAGGAGGAAGAGTTCGGTGGTGCAAGCTGAGAGGGGCTGGTAGTAGGAACTTTACTCCAATATGATTTTTCCATTATTAAACAGAGGTAGCAAAGTATGAGTACTATTATGCACATATATCTAATTAGCTTTGATAATGATTTTTCAATTTTGGCCCTTAATATTCTAGAAAATTTCCATCATGTACCCAACCCTTAATTGTGTTTATCTCTCTAGCCACCTCCAATGGTTCTAGATGATTAGAGAACAATGATGGCACAATGACGATAATAACAAGATGAGTGGCAACAATGGTGAGACAAGCAACAACAATGACGAGACAAGTTGCAATGATGATGATGATGACAATGAGATCTCTCTGGCGACGTCAATGACAGTGATATAAGCAGTGACGACAAGATTCCGGAGGCAGTAACGATCAATGTGATTTGGATGCAAGATAAAAACGGTGAGGGCCAAGGCAAGATCTTAAGGCTGATGTGAACGACGAAATCTAGAGGCGAACTGTGGTGGCAAGATGCAAGTAATAAAAAAACCTTGGTTGTAATTTTTTATGGCCAAAAAATAAAATTTGTATATTATTTTAGACATTTTTATATGTTACGTTGGGTATTTTCTGATATTTATTTAAGTACTTCTTATTTATTAGTTTACACACATTTATTTTTAAATAAAACAAATTATTTGCATATTACTTCAAACATTTTTTTTTCATTTTTTTGACACTTTACATATTTATACAGACACTTTTACATATTTATTCAAACATATTTTATATTGTTTCATATGCTTATTTTCTGGAAAGAAAAAATTATTTATATATTGGTTCAGATACTTTTATTTATTTCTTTATACACTTTTGGATATACATTCAGGCACTTTTTTACTTGTTGCTTTGGAAATTTCTATTTTATCATTATAATTAATTGTTTGCGTATTACTAGTTTACTGCAGCCATTTTTTACATATAGTTTTAAAAAATTTTACATATTGTTTCAAATATTTTTATATATTAACTCAAATACTTTTGCATATTTTTTCAGACAATTTTATACTTTACATATTGCTTGAAGAAAAAAAATGTCTACATATTATGTCATACACTTTTATGTATTTCTTTGAACACTTTAAGATATTTCTTTAGACACTTTTACACTTTTAATATTGTTGAAAGAAAAAACATATCTGCATATTATGCTATACATCTTGACATACTTTTTAAGGCATTTTCACCTATTATATTAAACATTTCTGCATATTGTCTTTGACATTTTTTTAGTTTGTTTATGGGCACAGCTTATTAGTGGCGGCAATCAAGGTGAAAACCGAGGGCTTTAACTAGCATGATTTGGAGGCAATAGTTGATAGATTTGGAGGTAAGTGATGATAGCACGATCCATAGGTAAACAATGATCACACGCAATCACAAGGGCAAACGACGATTTAAAGGTAAGGTAAGCGGTGACAATCAGATTGCAAAGTAAAGCGATAATCCAAAGGTGAGGTGTGGCAATGCAATTCAGAGGCAAACTACGGCGAAGTAATCTGGAGGCAAGTAGCTATGAGATCTGGAGGCAAATGATGATGATGGGATCTTGAGACGATGATCTAAAGATGATAGTTCATCAAAGATGGCAACGATGGCAATAGTAGTAAGGTATGGTTTCTAAAAATGAGGTTGAGTTTTGGTCCAGAGGTAAAGTAGTCAAATATTGAATTGGATTATAGGTTATATATTGGAAATTAGGTATGAATTAGTATATCTAATTAGATATATGTCTATAATATAATAACTATTAACAAAGTATTAGATAAATATATTAATTCAATTTAAATTATGGATTAAATTTATATTTATCTGTATGATAAATTAATTTAAATTTAATCCTATAAGTCAATAATTATAGCTTTGATTGTCACATGTCATCACTGTATTGTTTCATAGGGTCAAGGTTAGTTCCGGCAAATCATATGCAAAAGTATACAGCTAACTTACTAAAAATAGAAAGTCCACCACATGTCATCTCCAGAATGCCCTTTTTATGAAAAATGTCAATAATATCCTGCTTAGATATTCCTGCTTTAATCCAAGAATCCAAAAATATGATAAAGTATAATTTTCATATTGTTTTGGTTAAAATAGAATGCATTAGGCATAGGGAAAAGATACATTAGCAGGAAGTTGAAATAGAGTAAGTAGACAACCTACTAGTTTGACTTCGAGTGGATGAGAGGAAAAAAGATAAAACTACAAAGTCTTGAGACAACCAAACCTATAAAATGAGTACACTACCAATGAAAGATTGTGCCATTACATTTTAAGAATGTTGTTTTCTTAGCCAAGCAATCAACCACTAAGTTGCCTTCCCTAAATGTACATTGAACTTAATGAACTTGGCATTGCTACATGAGAGACCTACAATAAAAAAAGGGCATTAATTGTGACAAATTGTATTGAGATGAATCCAGAAGTTGTAAAATTACTTTGGAATCTATCTCAATGATAAAAGGGAAAATATTAAATTATTGGGCTAATTTTAGCCCTTCTTTAGTGTCCCATAATTAAGTCTAAAAGCTATTAGAATAACCAATGTTTCACACAAAAGTAGCAACAAATTCACGTTTTTTATTCTTGATGATATCCCCAGCCCTAGGCAAATAGCCATTAGATGTAGAAGACCCATCAGTACTAAGCTCAAAGTAATTTGAAGGTAGTGCACCACCTTACATTCAACTAAATAGTATTGGAAAACTTTACTATGATTGTCTATCATTAGACTAACAACTTCCATAGCTTTAGCCAACATTTTTTCCGTGAACTCAGAGTTCCATATATGTTCTAAAGAATCTTTTGGCGCATAGAATGTGAATCATCTGAGTGGGCTTTCTTAAGCATTTTAACATAATGTTGAGCCGTATTCCAACTGTAACTTAGTTAGGATAGAAGCCTATTATAAAACTTGCAGGTGAAAAAGAGATGAAAAATATTTTTCCCTTGGACATCATAAAAAAAAACACTTAACAGAAACCATGATCCCACGATAATTAAGATGTTTAGCAGTAAGAAGTTTATCATGAATAAATAACCACAAGAAATGTTTAATTTTAGGCATGCTTGGGGTTTTCCACACCCAAGCCCAATCCTTGTCCTGTAGGCTCATATTATTAGAACTAATCCCATTATAAACATATTTAAGCATGATATTTCAATATTTACTAAATTTTCTAATAGTTCTATCTTAGGCTTAGTTGTCACCAATTTTCTTTTCTAATGTTAATGGAAAAGTTTTTTAAAAAAAAAAGACTATTAATTTCCAAGAATCCTATTAAACATGTTATTCACAAAATGTACAGCTTTCATCAAGGGGAATAGGACCTGTGATTCAACCAATTATTGACCAAAAAGAAATGTTATTACCACTTATAGTCAGCTTATATTTTCCATCTAAATGTAACTTACTACATTGGATAGCCTTCCAAGTGGTATAATAAGTGGTGATTTTTCCAGACCTTTCATATTTATGAATAAAGATCTTAGCAACCAGTTTTTTTTTAAACAATGGGTCAATCATATGACTATTAAAATAAATGTCATTATCCTTTCGTATGTTAAGTAAAGAAATCTCATGTCACGTTATAATCCATTACATGTTTTCCTTTAAAAATTTACCTAAGCTGGATCATATGATGTGAGCTCAATACATAGAAAAATTAATGTACAACAACAAAAGAAGTAAGAGTAGGGTTTTTTTTGTCTTTGTTTTTGCTATCTAGGTCCTGATAGTAACTAGTTTATGTATGTTTTGATTGACATCTTAAGGAAGTTTGGCTATGTGGGCTTGGTTAAAGTATTTGGTTTTTCTAATCTCCAACCAATAATTTCTTTTTGGGCGTGTGATAATGTCCTAATTCACAAGATGAACTTTTTTTTGCTTATTTTGGCTAGAACTCCAGATAAAATTTGTAGCTATTTATTCTATCTTATGTAAGCATAGTTCTTTGTGTAGGGGAGAGTCAATTAGCCTTTGATCCAGTTAATTATTTGGCTCATTTTTTCTAGCATATATTCACAATCTAGATTGGTACATTTCTTATGAGTTAAAGGAATCCTAAAGATTTCCAGCTGTCTTTAAATCAAGCAAATATGGGCAAGTTATTCAATCAACTATGGAAGTATTGATAGAAAGCAAAGTCTTATACTTGTACCTGTTGATTGTTTGACCATACAGCCCATGAGAGAATTAAGAAAATCATTATAACTAGTAGGAGTAGTTTTAGCAATGAGAAACTTCACTCCAAATTTTAATAGGCTTTTACAAAATCAATTTTTAAAATCATAAACATTTTCTTCCTTTCTTTCTATGGAAATAATACAAAATCTCCTAGACAAAAAGTGCATTATTAGTAGTGCATCTCCTTGGAACAAAAGCAAATTAAAAAAAAAAAAAAAGATAAGCTTAGAGACAAAAAATTAGCTTAAGTTAAAATGAACTGACTCTATTGATAATGATTTTAATAATTATTTTATAGGTGGTGCTACACAAGTCTATAGGTCTAAAACTAGTAATAGCCTTAAGGTTGGAGACTTTTGAATCAAGGAAATAATCACCTTGTTCCACCTATAAGGAATCACTTTTGAACAAAAAATATGGTGAATATATCTACAATTAAAAGACCAATTACCCTAATTCTTTTTTCAAAAAATAACATGAATGTCATTAGGTCTATGGGCTTTTATATATTTTACGTTATTAAGAGTAGTCCATATTTTGGGATATAAAGTAGTAATATCAATAGAGCTAATCATGTAAGGATCTAGGGAAAATAAGTTTTTTTAGTCGAGGTACCATAGCTTGAAGTAAGATAAATAAAAAAGAGTTTCATGAATTGAGATTTAATGTGATTTTTAATGCTTTTTTGATCCTCGAGCTAGTTACCAATATTATCATTCAGACTAACAATTTGATTGATTTTTGTTCTTTTTAGAATGAAAGTGTGAAAAGATTTAGTGTTATTATCACCATCATGAAACTAATTTATTTTGGATTTTATTTTCCATGCATATTTTCTTTTTAAAATCTTACTATACTATTGTATTATGCTTTTTTTCAATTGAGTAAGATAAGTATTAGTGTATTCTCTCGAATACCCTCAACTATAGCGAACAATCTTTTCATTTAATAAATATATGTTACTAAGGACCGATTTATTTCAAAGCTAAATAACTTATTAAAAGTTTTGTAAATTTTTAGAAGTAGGAGTCAGAGGTACTTAATTTTAAAAAATAAGGGAAAGAAAGACAGGGTTCCATGTTAGAGCAAAGCAAGCTCAAACCTAAAAGGTCTAGCACTAGTTCTAGGGGGCAGCTTGTGTAAACTAAGCAATAAAGGGCCAAACAAAAATGATAACAAAACCACTACCACTATTGTTTTCATTTCAGCCTAAATGAGGTCACATTTTTTTTTTCAATTTAAATATATTATTCATTTTTCTAAATGAGCCAAATTCACTGTCATTTGTTAAATCACTAGAATATTTCTATTTAAAATAAGTATATTGTATAAAAAAGAATATTGCAAGGTAAAATTATTAGTGGGATATGTATGTTTTCTTACAAACTATGGAAAGAATAAGGATTTAAGCATTGTTGAATGCATTAGGATTTTAGTAGAAATTAAGCAATGACAAGGAAATTAGCATTTAAAGATTAAAAAATGCATTATGAAATTGATTCAATACTGTCACACATTAGAAGCAACAGTATAACGCTAAATTGTCCATATTAAATTTAATTGAATAGCCAATTGGTCAATTTAAAAACATGAGTGATATATTTGAGCTAGAAAAAAATAATTGTATCAATTTGGAGCAAGTCACAAACATCAATAGTTTTTTGTGATATAATTTTCTTATATAATTTCCACTAACTATGAAATAGTGCATGGTATTCTAAAAGCAGAATTAAGGTCAGAGTGGCATGCCTTTACATCATTTAGCCTTTATCCTACACTATGGAAGACTTTCTGGTCCATTAAATATTCCCCAAAGATCCTGGACTTTTTATGAAGGTTGTGTCACAATGCTGTGGCCATAAATTTAAACCTATGATCATCTTGAAACATATGAGCACACTATTTTGCTTTGTGATTGAACATAAAATGTCTGGTTTAGAGCTGTTGATTATATTGTTGACAAAAACTCTATCACTACTTTTGCATATTGGCTTTTAAAGATTTGAACTTTGTTGGTAGGTTAGGATTTTATTTCTCTTATGTCTCAAATTGGATATATTTGCTAGCATATTTGGCTTGCTCAAAACAGTGCCATTTTCCAGGGTAAGTGCTTGAATCTTCTGATGGTTATACAGCTTAACAATAAAGCTTTCACAGAGTTTTGGGCTAGCAACCAGATGATACCAGTTCATGTTAACTGTGATGAATTTCCTGATTACTAGGTTAAACTTCCTCTTGGAATGATAAAGTTGAACACAGATGGTGCTTGGAATTCTCATGATAAAAAAGCAGGCATGGTTATGATTTTGAGAGAAAATGTGGGCAATCTAATTCTTGCTAGTGGCAATTATTGTCTTGCAAATAATGTTACTAACTATGAGCTTTTGGCCACTCGTGAGGGGATTAGAAAGGCAATTGACCTCTATTTAGAACACCTCACAGTGGAAACAAATAGTAAACTTGCAGTGGAGCTTATTCAAGGCAAAGCTAAGGATTGGATGCTCACCCCAATAGTGGAAGACATCACTATTTTGCAAAGGAATTTTGTTTCTTGTAAAGTTTGGGTCATTTCTAGAAAGACTAATAAATGTGTTGATTTTATAGCCTAAGCTTGTAAAAGGGAGATGAGATCTATGGAATGAATATCTTGTCCCTTATTTTCTTTTTCTTCCCTTATTGTTCACGACTCCCTGTATAAACCTCCTTGAGTTATGGAATAAAATCAGCTTAAATGTGCCTTCAATCCCTCAAGTTTACACACTCGCATGAGTTAGTCCTTTAAGATTGACTAATTGCGAATTTTTTAGTCTTCTAAGTTAGATAAATGAGCGACTTAGTCCTCTAAATTTGGAAGTGTGTGGGACTTAGTCCCTTAAATGTCACTTGTTGTCACGTGACCATGATGCTATTGGGGTGGGTGTCTCTCTTTCCCTTGCCACCACTTGCTGCCACCAGTCATCTTTGCCAAATCCAGCATTGCACATCGCCATTGGTCTCTTTTCCATGAAATTTGGACTCACCTCTCGTCGTTAGCCTTTTCTCCTCCCTCGCCCCCACCATCCGCCACCTTTGAGTTGGCTTTTCCATGAACCATGTATCATCAGGCCTCGAATCACTTTTGCAATTGAACCCTTTACTGAAAACAAAATCAAAGAAGTTGTGAGGGTTTGATGGAAAAAACTTCCTTTCGGCTAGATGGTCCTCAATGGTGACGTGAGGATGGAATTGATGGCTCTCTAGCCGAATTTGCCAATGACGGCGATGGCAAGGGTGGATTCGCCAACTATAGGGAATTGCATCTTTCCTTGCTCCTCCTCGTTCCCAATCTGATGGTCCATTATTTTAAATTCGAATAAGTCTAAGTGTTGTGATCGATCTCTCTTCGCTAACAAAAAATGGGCTGACCAGTCATAAGATTGGATCTAGGGTTTGTTTGGGGAAAAGATGCTGACAGTGCTAAGGAAAGAGGTTGCTTGTGCTACAGAACTATCGCTGTCAGACTATCTATACGGCTGAAGGATGAACTGTGTCGAGTTGAGTCAATGTTAAAGGACTAATTCGCTTGAGCCAACAAAGTTGAGGGGTCAGATGCGCATTTTGGCCAATAAAATCTGATTCTTCTCTTTGCCAAGAAAAAAAAACCAGTAAAATACGATAATTCGAATCTAGAAAAAAAAAAACAAATAAATAAACAAACGAGTGCTATTTCTGAGGTCTCACTCCATCGACCAGAATCTTTAATTCAGACACCCTTCTGCTCTTCTCATCACTCCACCATGTCACTCCCTCAGCCTCAGGCCAAAAAAGTGCGCCAAAATCATATACGTAAACCCTAATTATCATTTTGCAGGAAAATCATCAATTCTAATGACCCCCAGGATCCGATCCTCTGCCGCAATGTTGCAGCGCGGGAGTCCGGCTCCTCTTCCCCTAGTCGTCACTCTCAACTGCGTCGAAGACTGCGTCCTCGAGCAAGACTCTCTCTCCGGCATCGCAATCGTTGATCACGTCCCTCTCAGCCGCATTGCCGATGGTAAGATCGAGACCGCTGCCGCCGTTCTCCTCCATTCCCTCGCCTACCTCCCACGCGCAGCCCAGCGCCGCCTCCGTCCTTACCAACTCATCCTCTGCCTTGGTTCCTCCGACCGCGCGGTCGACTCTGCGTTGGCCGCTGACCTTGGGCTTAAGCTCATCCATGTCGACGTCTCGAGAGCTGAGGAGATCGCCGATACTGTCATGGCTCTTTTCCTTGGGTTGCTTCGAAGGACTCATTTGCTCTCACGCCACGCTCTCTCCGCCTCCGGCTGGCTCGGCTCCGTTCAGCCACTTTGTCGTGGGATGAGGCGGTGTCGCGGTATGGTCTTGGGTATCGTCGGCAGATCTGCCTCTGCGAGATCCTTGGCCACCAGGAGTTTGGCTTTTAAGATGAGCGTCCTTTATTTTGACGTTAACCATGTAAGGAGTTGATTGTGTCGATTTTGTTTTTAGTGCTAGTAGTTTGATTAATTGCCCTAAAGTTTAACATTTCTAGTCTTTCTGTGCATTGTTCTGAATTTTAGACAATTCTTATTGTCCAGGAAAATGGAACAGTAAGCAGATCTCCTGTAAGATTTCCTGCAGCAGCTCGAAAAATGGATACTCTTAATGATTTGCTTGCCGCTAGTGACCTAGTATCCCTACATTGTGCTCTAACAGATGATACTGTACAGATCATTAATTCTGAATGTTTGCAGCATATAAAGCCTGGTACTTCGTCTTCTTTATATTTTCAATGTTTATGCCGTTGATCAAACGTACTTATTAGTAGAAATGTTTTTTGATTCCATGGGTAGGAGCATTTCTTGTGAATACGGGAAGCAGCCAGCTATTAGATGATTGCGCTGTGAAGCAACTTCTCATTGATGGCACCTTAGCTGGCTGTGCCCTAGATGGAGCTGAAGGGCCGCAATGGATGGAAGCTTGGGTATGAAAGATTCTTAAATGCCTATCCTTATTTTATTTTCTTCATTGGTGAGGGGTTGGAGAAAGAGAGGATGCATATTACAGTGATTGGCTTCTTTCTTCGTAGCTTGTCCTGTTTTCAGTTTCTGCTCTGCAATCATGTCGTATGGGTCACTGTTAATGTAGCTTGGCCTTCGCTTTTCATAAATAAGAACAGGGTAGAACAGAAAGTGGTTGCAGGAATGGATCCTTCCTTTCTGTGTGGTTGTATTTTAAGAAATGTAAAATTGCTGATCAAATTGTTATGATGTGTTTTGCTTAAGGTGAAAGAGATGCCCAATGTACTGATACTTCCCCGGAGTGCAGATTACAGTGAAGAAGTGTGGCTGGAGATAAGAGAAAAAGCCATCTCCATGTTGCAAAATTTCTTCTTCGATGGTGCTATCCCAAAGGATTTGATTTCCGATGAGGAAAATGAGGAGGGTGAAAGAGTTGATGAAAAAGAAGAGTATGGTAAAAGAGACAGGGAAAGTGATCAGCAGGAGACCAGTGCCTTGCAGTCGGCACAGGAATTGCAACTTAGTCCAGAAAGCTCCCAGAAAAAGAGTGTTGACCTATTAAAGGAGTCTCCTAGCCAGAATCAGGTTTCAGGTGTCTTTCAAAATACTCCTAGTAAATCTGATGGAAGACGCAGTAAATCAGGTAAAAAAGCCAGGAAGAGGCATGCACGTCAAAAATCTTTACATAAATTGGATGGTACCTCAGTGCTAGATAAAGAAAGTACTTCGCACCGTGAGGATGATGCCATGAGTGGCACTGATCAAGCTTTAAGTTCTGGTTCTCATTCTCCCGTAGAGTCAAGAAATAGGAAAACGCCAATAGAATTGATGCAAGTCTCAACATCTGACAATGTTCTAAAGTCTAGCAAGAAGCTCAGTGGAAAGTCTGTTGATATCCTGAAGGATGGGTATGTCATAGCTCTGTATGCTAGAGATTGTTCTACACTCCATGTGGCCAGACAAAGAAGTAAAGGTGGTGGTTGGTTCCTGGATAGCATGTCAAACGTAACTAAAAGAGATCCTGCAGCACAGTTCCTTGTGGTCTACAGAACACAGGTACTTTTGCTGGAGAACATGTTCTTTTGCTGTTTATGCTCAATTTTCTTCACTTGGAAGTATGTAGGCTGGTATTATTTTGTTAGCCGTCAAGCTTGGCTGACGTTATTTGCTGGTGCATTCGCTAGGATGCAATTGGTTTGCGGTCTTTTGCCTCTGGTGGAAAGTTACTGCAGGCAAGTCTTAAGCCTAAACTGTGAAAAGTATCAATTTTCATGTCTGTAATGGCTCATGGTAGTTGACATGGTTTTCTGTTTTTCCTTCGGAATCTTGTGGTAAGAATTCTCGAATATCAAAGTCACTCTATAAGGTTCAGATTTCTTAAACTTGCTGCATTCATATCCTAGGAAAGTAAGGTGTAGTTTTTTGTACAAGCAAAAGTAACCTGCTTAGCTGCCTGGTGCGTACCATATTTGAACGGATCTCTTCAGTTCATGTGATTCTGGTAGATCTTATTACGCTATGATACCTAAACTTATTTTTGTTTAAACCATTGAAATGCCAGATTAATCGAAGGATGGAGTTTGTTTTTGCCAGTCATAGTTTTGATGTCTGGGAGACTTGGATGTTGGAAGGCCCCCTTGAAAAATGTAGGCTGGTGAACTGCCGAAATCCTTCAGTAAGTACCCACGTGACCTAGTGCCCCCTACAACTGTAATGATGACTGCTTATAGGTCAAGTTGTTCAAATTCTTATCATCATTCATGGGGAAGTCATTCAAACAACTAACCCTTCGCCTGACAAAGCTTATGGTTGTTATCCGCAAGGTTCAAACTTCACATGTTTACTCTTGTGTTGGCCTCACTTTTATGAGCCAGAGAAAAATTGCAGGACGATACTCCTCGCTTACATGTGCCAGAGAAAAATCGTGGGACGATTAGTATCATCCAGTACTCATGTTCCACATTTGTTTTCCCTGCGTCATATATGCTTGCATGAACACATTAACCCCTGCTTAGAAGTAGTATGAGCATGCTTGCCACCAAAGCTGCCTGTCATTACCCATTTATGTCTTTATTCCATCTTTTAAACTGCTTCATCTATTGTGAACCACAGGCTGTTTTGGACGTATGCATTGAGGTCCTGGCTGCTGTAGGTGAAGAAGATGGGGTTACTCGATGGCTCGATTAAGCTTGGAGCATGATTTATGAGGCTAACCCTTCTCATTATTATTCTTGTAGTAATTGTATTGCAACTATATGGAAAATTTGTATTCTTTTGGCCTCATTCCTAGTCGGATTTGAATCCGAGCATCTGCGGCATGGTTCTTTTGTGTGTTCATGTTGTTGCCTACTCAGTCTTTTGATAAAATAAATTCTGAACCAAATTCATCAGTTGAGAAGATTTTGAGCAAATTCGTTTTAACTAAGTTAACTTAATCTAGAGTGGTTTATTTTTATTTTGACATCTTTTTTTTTATACTTTTTTTGCCTTGAATTAATTTTATTTGAAAGATAATATTATGTAGATACAATAATAGTAAGATTATAAAAATTGTATTTTCAAGAAGTTAGTACATTTATATAATATTAACTTTTAAGTAAAATTATTTTTTGGTAAAAATTAAAAATAAAAATAAGTTATTTTATATTAAGTCGAAATGAATTGATTTTTTGTCTCCCTCACTCGAATTTCCGTTGCAAGGTCCAAGTAGAAGCTTGCTTCTGCAAGAATGCAACACAACAGGCGTGATACGGCTACACTGATTTGGGACTATTTGTGTGGAAAGTTTATATATATATATATTGGGTACAACTTTACCGTGTTGGTGAAAACCATTTGGTTATTTTGAAGTCATGTGTACCCAAGTAACCTGAAATGAATTTGTTATCTTCCAGTAGATCATTTCGACATAACATTAACTGTGGAGAATTGCAATCATTTGCTTTTGTTGTCCTTGTTCATTTAATTTTAGTTTTAGTGTTTTTCTTATCCTTTGTGATTATGCTTAACATTCCTAGGCATCAGAACATATTTTCTTTTGCGTGGGTTTGAAACACTATATTCGTTTTAATTTTTAAATTAAGTTGTTTTTATGCCATTTTTATCCGGAACCAATGTCCCTCAAAAGTTAATATTATTTAGATGTAATAATTCATTGATTGTAAAAATTTTATAATATCAAATTTTTATGAATTGTTTTAGGCATTAAAAAGGAAAACTTTGTAAAAAATTTAATAAAATTATAGAAATTTTATTTTGAATGAATTATTACACATATATAATATTGAGTTTTAAATAAAATTTACTCTGTAAAAAAATGTAAAAATAAAACTAAATTATTTTTTTTATTAAACTAACTTAAATTAAAATGAATTGAGGTTTAGATTTTATTCCCTTATTTTCATAGTAATGTAGTCAAATATTAGTCATTGCATATATAGCGACTTTTTACAGAAAAAGTGATATTAGGAAAATCTTAATTCAAATTATCCAATAATATATATATATATATATATATATATATATATATATATATATATATATGAAATTAACCTTCATTAAAAACTAAGAAATCCCTAACATTGTTAAGTAACTTTGATGGAATGGTAAGGTGTGTGCGTTGATTTTTACTTGATGTCGATTAACTGCATGAATATTTTATTTCCAAAATTATTGTTTAACCACGTGAATATATTGGAGTTTGATTAGGCAAATTATTCATGAGTATAAAAACAATAAAGGAATTAGTGGCATTAAAAGCATGAAATAAGGAATATAATTCAATTTTTGCATATAATTTTCCAAATGGGTTGAACAAGTTAATAAGGAAGTGTCAACTCAATATTTAGTATCCATATATACATAAACGAAATTTAAGGAATCAATTAAATAAATTACCATGACAATTACATAACAACCGGTATAAAACCCCAGCAGTACAAGTGAGGGTTGGCCATTTCTCACATCCAGCGCTTACACTTTGTGTTTTCTTGCGTTACAAAATGGATTTAATTGTCTTTTACTATATTTACTTACTTAAAAGAATTCTCAAATTTTAAAATTTGTCACAAGCGATTTTCAATACAAATGAAATTGAAGTTTCTACATTCATAATGTTTGTAGAAACCGATGCAGATGATCAAACCAACAAGTGCACAAAGTACAATTACCATAGTAAACCCTTTGCATGCAGTCTAAAGAATAAACAAGATGCTACTGTTGAATCAATTAAAAGTTTGCAGATTATTTATTCATTGACATTTTACATGACTAATTGAAACACATGGAGAAAGAAAATGATATTTTGAAGAAGAAATTTTTTTTACTAATAATGTAGGTATCCAAATATGTTTACGATTTTTTCCCTAGAGATGGGGGGTTTTGGTTTGAATTTTTACAACTCAAGTTATTTCTCTTCTTGGTTGTAATTAGTGGAATTGGAGAGAAAGCTATACATCTATTTTTAATCTCTTTAGATAATGGCCAGTGGTGTTGAAAATCTTTAGTATAAGGATCGAGTAAGAACTCTTGACTTATTCATCATTTTTTAATCTCTTTAGCAAATGTGTACAATAATTAAAATCCAAATTACTTTTGTAGCTAATACTGTAAACAAATCGATTTTCTGCTTGAATGAGAATATTGTTTTCGCTTTCTCCTAGCCAGTGGATCAGATCCTCTGAGTTACATTAAATAATTACCAATGCTTTCAAAATTTTTATCCGGATTTCATTAATCGAATAACAAATAATTAAGAAGGATACTACAAGAATTAGGCACAAGATCTGGATAAAATTAAGAATTAGAGGGAAATTTAAAATTATAGGTTTTTACAGAATAAAATGATACAATTATTTTAAAAACCGTAATAATTTTTAGGCTTTTTAGTGAATGATTAATAATGTCGAAACCGTACTAATTTTTTTACTCTATGAAAATTTAATACAAAAGTATGAATATATTAAATTATCTATGTGTATAGTGGGAAAAAGTTGTTGTTTACAGTGGACAAAAATTTATAGTAAGACTTCAATATGTTAGTAATAGTGGACTCTAAGAGAATAATGAAATAAATTTAATGAATTAAAGAATGACTTAAAATTAGAAGGAAAAAAAATATTATTATTGGAAATTGGAGGGAATATTTTAATTATACAAAATTAGATGGAATTTACAGTTATTGCTACAGTAGTGGTAAAATAATTATGGTAAATAATAAAATAATTGTGGCAAATAATTATGGTAAACAATAAAATTGCTACGGTGGACAAAAAATTGTTTAGATAAAAAATAATACAATTATGTTAAATATATTAAATAATTAGTTTTTTCCCCTTTTTTAGTGGACGATAAATCAATGTGGAAACCGTACTACTTTTTTAACCCTACGAAAACTTAAGACAAAATTATAGATATAGTAAATTATCTGTGTGTACATTAAAGAAACAAGGACACTTTACATAATAGTAAAATGTCATGAAAATGAATAATTTAATTGGCAAATTATGGTGATTTATGTAATTATGGTTAATATAGGTAATGAATGGATACAGAAAAGTTATTGCCTAGGAATTAACAAAGCCAGGACCGAACATTATTTATATTTTAAAATAATAATTATTGTTCCTAAAAAGCATAAAATATTAATTTAATGCTTTATATTTCAAAATAATGTGCTTTAATTTATTGTATAAAATATTAGTTAATTTGATGCTTTATGGAGTATTTGATTCATAAATATAGAGTTGGCTTAAAGATCAGAGATTGGTACACTGAGGGACACTTCATTTTATTTGATGTTATTGCGTGACAATTAATTGTTGCATTGTTCAACTTTAAAATTATTATGGGTATATCATTCAGTATGAATTCTTAACTTATGTTTTACAATATTTCGTACAAAATAATCTATTAATTTTCCTATACTCTCATGCCAGGGAAATGGCGAGGAAAAAATTTCAAGGATATTTAAAAGTCTTCAAGGTATGTAGTTGCTTTGATAAATTGATATCATAGAATATAATAATGTCTTGTAAGGATTAAAAGAAGATACCCTTTAGATGAAACTGACGACAATGAGCTACTAAAACCGAATCAGTCTATTAGATATAAGTTTTATTATATCCTACATGACATTTATTGTTTTTTCACAATTTTTATGAAGTGCTGGAATTATTATACCTTTGTGAATAGTGAACCAATTATACCTATCAAGGATCGAATATATCAAAGTGGAATATCTCTTAATAACAATAAATTACACAGTATGATTGTTAATTTATTGTTATAGTCTATTTCTATCGCCATATTTTCAGATTAAGAAATTCAAACTGTTGAAATATTGTATATAAATATGCCATGAGTATTGACACATTATGATATTTGTATTATTGAAGTTACTACAATTTTTATATTTTTTTTACATGTAAGGGTTTCATTGTTACCCCATATATCAGCTAGTAAAATCTTCTAAACAAAGTATATTTGATTCTCATTGCTTAAATATGTATAAATCATTTTATTATTTCTTTATTTCTCAATGAATGAACAAATCTAATATTGTCTATAATACATCTCATTGTGCAGCGATGTAAATTTGTTAATTGATATATCAAGAGATAATGCTTCAGAAAATGTTTTGAAAAGTATTATATGATTTATAATATAACCACAAAATTGTGAGTTATGTTGGATTTGGCCAAACACTGAATTTTATATATTACAGGTTGTTAATAACTACTTTACACAAACTATATTAACACTTCTAATATTTTTTCTAGAAATTTTTACTTTTTCCATAAAAAATGTGATTATTGATACATCTTACACTTTCTCTCTCTCTCTTTTTTTTTTTGTTCCCTATGATAATGTCGAGTATATAAACTAGTTATTATTGTATAAATTAAAAGTCAAATGAATTTTCATGACACATTGTCTATCACCAGTAGATTCTAGTTTCAAACAAATTGAATAAAGTATTATATTACTTCTTCACTTATTTATGTGATAGTGGATTATTGTTCCGTCAAGGACCAAGCTTAGAATACGATTAAACTTTCACTATTCACCCATTAAACTTTTAAAGTTGTTATTTAAAAAAAAGCTGATATTGTAGAGTAGATATATAACTCTTCTAATCAGAAAAATAAAAAACAAGAGAGTGGTGCAAACCTAATACTAATAATTTTATATCGTTCCTTGTATGTGTTTTTAGATTTGAAGAAACTATACCTCCAACCCATAATTTATAACAAAAAGTAAATGAAGGCATTTTATGGTTTAGCACTCATAGTTTTGAAAATTTGATAAACCAATGGAATGAAACAAAAAATTAATTAATGGGCGGGTGAACATGTTCGTAGAGCTTTGATAGTCATTCTTGGATTAACATAGGGAATGTTTTGGTTGACTTAATTTTGTGTTTTATGTTTTATAATTTACACAAATTAATAAATGTATGAAAAAAAAATTGTATGTCATGTATTTAATTTCAAATGAAAATGAATACTTCATTATTTGCAGGCCATTTTTTTTAGATATATATAATTTGATACAATCTATTATAAGAATCGAGATCAGAGTGAATAATCTTAAATTTTAGGAGTGAAGGAGTTTGCTACATTAACCCTAAGAGATCTTCCTATAATTAACCTACTTATAAATGTATGTTTTATATTGAGTGCGATGTCACTTCTCAAACTTTAGCCTTACCTTAGAAGCTAGTAGATGTCTGTTTGTATTGCCATTTTATTGGCTAATGCGAGACATAGGGCTAAATTTAAATAAGTGATCTATGGTACATCATTTTATTAGTTGATGATCTATATTACATATATAATAATTTATATCTTTTATCTTTGACTTTGACATTGAATTTGATTTTTTAGATATTTTGCAAATAAAGCATAAATATTGTTATGTAACTGAAATAAAATACTGAAATTTTATGTATGATTTCCAAAAATTTTTTAACAATATTATTCTTAAAATTTTTTAAAAATCATAAAGCGAAGAAAGTTGCATAATCAGGCTATGCAGTACTTAGCGTATTTTTTAACCGGCAGGCGGATCCAACCAAGCAGGGTAAAAAAACAACACGGGTCCCAAATCTCTAATTCCTGTTGCAAATGCATCCAAAATTTAGTTTTATTTCAAATTGGTAAAAAAAGTTTATACTTTATTTCATATTGGTCTCTAGTCATGGGCAAGCACAGAAACTGGATTTACAGAAAATAAAAATTAATATTTTAAATTATATATTAACTATTAGAAAATTATGATACAATTTAAATGTATGAAAAATAATTACCAAATATTTTAAATAAGAATTTAAAAAGTTAATATTAGATAATTTGTCAAAGTTAACAAAATGAAACTGTTTGGTGGTTATATTTTGATAATTTTAAACTGTGTTATAATTTTTTCATAGTTACTAGACAATTTAAAATGTTAGTTTTTCTTCTCTTAAATCATGTTTTAAGACCAACATGTAGCAAATTATAAAGGTTAGGGATCGATTTATAATAGAAATTAAAGATTTGGGACCACTGGTGTATACCCAACCAATCCCCCTCGCTCCGTCTCTCTTCTCTGTGCGCGTGCGTGTGCGTGTTGCTCATAAACCAATGGAAAAACAGCGAAACAAAATGCAAAAGCAGCAAAACTTTCTCCCGTTGATCAATTGAAATAAAAAAAAAACACAGCCAAAAGGTCCGATCGAAATTCCCCGTCCTCCCCAAATTTCACTTCCAGATCAAGTGCCCTTTGTTCCCCCTTCTTCATCCTGCTAAACCCTAGATTCCGGAGTTGATTTTCCTTGAATCGATCTCATTTCTATCAATTCGAACCTTCTGTTGATTGAACTCCTAACCATCATCACCAAAAATCATGAATTAACAGGTCTCAGATGAGGATCAACTTCGATTTCGGAGTTAATGTTCTGTCTTTGCACGTATCTGAAGTTCGAGCTGGAGAAAACAAAGTTGGTGTTTTGTTGTAAGGATTAGCGCCATTCTTTGATTCGCAATTTAGGTTGAACCGGACAATAGAATAGAACAGCCTATCATTAGTTTGGTGTCGCCTGGGGCTTCTTTTTCCTCTCGTGTAGGAGCTTGTTAGGTATAGCTGTTATTGGATTAGTCACTCAAGTTTTTCATCGTTAGTTGGTTGCTGCGAAGCAGTTTCAATTTTGTGTCACCAATTACAAATATCTCTAGTACTAGATTCTTTTTTTTTTTTTCTGTCAAGGAAAGGTGAGGAGCAGCTGTAGCATTTGTAGTCCTGCTACTGTTAGTCGTTACATTGTTTAAGATGAGCTTAGGGAATGAAGAGCAAAATGCACTGGATCAGTTCGCTTATGCAAATAACATATCTCAGAAGTAAGGATTCTCTTTGTTTCTTTAAGTGTCTTCTGGATGATGTAAATTCGAAGGACAAAAAGGAAAGAAAGGAATTACGTTTGTGAGCCTTTACAATTCTGTTTTAATCATCCAGGACGAAGAAGCTGTATGCACGTGAATTCCTACTGTCATTTAGTGAATTGGATGTTTGTAAGAAGTTACCGGCGGGTTTTGATCGATCAATCCTGAGGTGAGGTGTCTTTTGCTTGTCAGTGTGATTTATAGGTCAGAGAGGTGATGAATATTGAGAAGCCACCTTTATTTTTCCTTTAGCATTTTTGCTCCACTTTTTGGTTTTCAGCATGCATGATTTTCCCTGATAAAATGCTTCTTTCTGTACAGTGAATTTGAGGATGCTTCACAAGATCGACAGAACACAGCTGGGAATTTTTCATCACATAGTTTTAGACGTCATGAATATGGTTCGTCACCACCTACTAGAGCAGTTGTGGGTAACTACTCTCTAGGGGTACATGGAAGGTGGGATGGGCGGTCCAGTGGGCGAAGCGACAGAGACAGCGACTCCCACTCTGATCGCGAATCGGGTAAGTTTATATCCATTTTTTGCTGCCTGACTTATGTTATTGTTGATTCTTTTGTAATGTTGACTGTTCAGGACCCTGCTTGGTCAAAATTTTGGTGGTAGGTTGCTTGCTAGCCGTATTTAGAATTTTATTTGTTGCTAGTTCATTATGCAGTCCAGAAATTTGACTGGAAAATGTAGCCATTGCTTGAGAGATTTATGGTGATGGAAGCTTGATTTTTATATCCTATTTTTTCAATCAAAATCATTTCAAGCGTAAGGATACAAAAGGAATTATACTACGTAGTCCACCTAAACCAATCCCATCCACTGGCTACTTAAAGGGGAGCAATTCCCCGGTACAAGCTAGGATTTGAACCTTAACGAACCACTTGATATGATGGTTCTCATCCCAATTAGGCAATAATCCAATTGGTGATTTTACATGCTTGATATAGTGTGTAGATAACTTCCTTTGATTCTGTTACGTACATTAATCATCCCCTTTTCATGCATTTTTCTGATCATATGCTTGCAATTCCCTACCAGTTCAATTTTTTTAGTGGTTTTATTTCATTCGAACTATCTTTGTCATTTCAGAGGACTTCTCTTACTATATAATTCACAAAGAATAAAAGTCTTTAGCATGTGTGTTATGTCATCATTGGTGAAATCTATTAATGCATCCATCTCAAAACTGTTTCGCAATGAATGGAGAGATCCAACTACAATATGATGCCACAGGCCCACACAACACCAATTAACCTTTTAGGTTATTTCTCTTAAGAAACTTCTCATCTGTCACTTAATCAGCTATTGGGTTCATTCATGAACTTTGTTCTGGCAATAATATCTTAGGATGCCTCTGGCATGGTATAAAGTTTGGACCTTCTAAACAGCAACCAGTCAGAGTCGTTTTGAGCTACTCAAAACACTACTGCACTGGAATTTTGTCAAGCACTTCCCTTGGGCCTTTTTATTTGTCTCCATCCATTTCTGAAGTGCCACTGTTGCTTAAAATCTACTAACATGTGGCTGTTTTCTTGTGCATTTACTTTAAATGTTAAGAACATGCTCATTTTCACTGCTGGGATCTTTTGAATTTACATGTTTAGTAAATTTACATTATTTTGACATGTTTATTACTATTGTTGTATTCAGATTCTGGAAAGCGTTATGGGAATCATTCTCGACTGTCATGGCCTGTTCCTGAGCATGATGGTCTTCTAGGCAGTGGTTCTTTTCCAAGATCTTCTGGTTTTGCGGGAGGGGCTTCTGCTCCCAAGTTTCGTGCTAATGGTCAGTACCAACTTAGTAGAAGTAATGAGCCATACCATCCACCCCGGCCCTACAAGGTACTACATTTTTTGTTTATTATTCTTCATTTTCTAATTCCTGTTGAAGGTTTTACAGTGTCCATGTTGGACCTGGCCCCAAGAAAATAATGGTCAAATAACTGTTGAACAGCTTATTTAAGTTTTGAAGCAAGCACTATAGGAGAGTGTCATTTAATACTATTCATTTTGGCCATGCCTTTCAGGCAATTCCACAGTCTAGGAGGGCTACTAATGATTCCTACAATGATGAGACCTTTGGTTCTTCAGATTATACAAGTGAGGATAGAGCAGAAGAGGAAAAGAAGAGAAGAGGTAGGATCCATTCTAGACAAAAAGCACCATGATGGAAGTGCTTTTCAGTTTGAGGGTTATAACTGCCACTTGCTTTTTGTTTTGAATGAAAAACTGTGACCTTTTCTTTTTTATCAATGAATTCAAACATGAAGTCTGATGATCATGATTTTAGCTTCATTTGAGATGTGGAGGAAGGAGCAACAGGAGGCATCTCAAGAGAAGCAGATGAAACCAGATAGGACCAAAGATGAGTTTGATATTACTGAATTGATGGAGGACTCAAAGGGTGAGATATCACTTACTTATGCACGGAAGGAGTCTGATGAAATTTTAGTGCATCCAAGTGAGTCTACAAGATCAAATCTTCTCCCCCAAAGTCCTGCATCGAGACCATTAGTGCCCCCAGGTTTTGGAAGCTCAATCTCAGAAAGGAATTTGGCCCCAAGAGCTTCAAATCAGCCCGAGTCATTACAGGTAATCAATTTCCTGAAGTCTCTTGTATGTACATGTTCCCAACTAATAATTATTTTTGAACCAAAATGAATGTACATTTGTGCTGGATTGGTTGTTGAAGTTTATTGCAGTCAATTTTGGTATGAAGTAGATCTTGCATTTCTTTTTTGCTTTCCCTTATCATTGCAGTGAACTTTTTCTGACCTTTTTTTAAAAAGAACTTGAAAATGACCAACAAATGTGGAGTTTTTAGCACCAAAATTTTGTCACTGCCAAAATGGTATTGTAAACCCTCACTTATTTCAGTCTTTCCCATGTATCACTCAAACATTGCCTCAGAAGAGATGTGAACTAATTGATAGTGTTTTGAGCAAGGCTGTCAAGGGTGAAAGGCGCATCCAAGGTGCTAGACCCTTGTATCGCCCGAGGCGCAAGGCAAACAAAAAAGCGCTTGCCGGAGGGAAGGAGGGCGCACAGAAAAACATATAGTAGTAAGGTAGAAGCTATGACACCAAATAATAAAAACATCATAAAACAATAAAGTTCAGTTATTAAAAGCCTAACTTTTGAAAGGACAAAAGTTTCAGAGTTTTTACTGGCTGTTACTCTTCTTCCTTTCTTTTCATCCAACACGGCTGGAAGACCTACTTTCCTACAGTACTGAATTAGAGACCTAGAAGCTAGGTAAAAAGAGAAGTATAACATTAAAAACCCACTTTTTTAAAGGCGCCAAAAACCAAAAAAACAGTCACCTGCAGGATGCTAGCCACCCCTGCAGACCAGAGGCATGTGCCTGATTGAAGACGCCTTGCCTCTACCGTGCCGAGGCGGTCTGGTATCACCTTGCTGCGCCTTTGACAACACTGGTTTTAACTATTTTTATTGAGTTACTATGTTTTCCTGAGCTTGAGAAGGGGTCTCCTTTCTTCAGTACAACTACAACAGAGTGAGATTTTAATCTGTGTGTTGGGAATATTACTTGAAACTCTCCTATTTATCTTTGTGGAATCACTCATCTTGTTTTTGCTTTTCTAAGGGCATTCATCTTGTTGAGTAAATATTTTTATCCAGTTAATATGTTTGAGCTTGAGAAGGGGTCTCCTTTCTTCATTACAACTGCAACAGGCTGAGATTTCTTTGAGCAAAATGAAATTTCAAAGTTTAGGGGAGGATCTTTCCTTTTCTTCTTACTGGAATCGATCTATATTGATCTGTGTATTGGGAATATTACTTAAAACTCTCTTACTCAGCTTTGTAAAATTGCTCATCTTGTTTTTGCATTTTTTGGGGAATTCATGTTTAGTTGCTGGATTTTCCTTGTTGAATATGTGATTCTGTGGCTTGCATTTTATGGTGGTTGAGTAACAGTTGTCTATTGAGTGCCTTAGGCTGACACAATATGCTACTGATCAAATTGGATAAGCATTTCTGCCATTAAACTTGTGACGATCAAGCTTCCTATGTACTGTATCTTGTTGATAATCCATAATGCTAACACATTTACAGGCTGAAAATTCAGAGATTGAGGATCTTTCAAATTCCAAAAGTGATCTCTTCTTAAGTAGAGTTCCTGAAAATATGGTGGGCAAACAGTCGGCAGAAAAACAGTGTTGGATTGAAAAACAGCATGAGAATGTTATTAATCTTTCTGCAAAATGTACCAGTGACAAACCTTTGAAATCGCCACCAGCTTTAGATATAGCAAGTAAAATTGAAGGCCTGGATTTTCTACTGCATAAGGCTTCTAGTCCTTCAGAAGCCTTTGCTGAAAGCTCAGGAAATAATGGGATCACAGGGCTTCGTTTCTCCAAGCCTTTGCCAGCGAGTGAAATTTCAGGGGGATTGAGTCAGGATCCCTCAACTTCAATTATAGATAGGCTTTTTGGGAGTGCTTTAACGTTGAATGAAACTCACTCTTCTCATCCCATTGAGGTACTGCAGTTAAATATGGTTTACTTCTAGCTTTGTGTGGTTGTGTTGATTGGCTATTTTGAAACATGGTTATAGAAGTGATTCTTTTATGAGTTGTACCTTATTTTCATTGATCTATAAGGAAGCTAAATCACATCTTTAAATTTTATTTACATACGCACACACGCACACACGCACGCACACATATTTGCCTCTTGACAATGAATTGCGTCATGTTTCATAATTATTAAGGATGATTCATATTGCTTTACTTGGACAAGTTCTCCTCTTAATGGATTGATCATTTCTCTGAACACTAGATATCAATTGCAGCTTCATTCTGTCTCTATTTGTTCTTCTCTTTCTATAACTATTGATATACCCTATCCCCTTGACATAAGTCTCAAATTTTGGTGTCTCGCATTGTTTGATGTATTCTGCCACTCTTTAGCAGCGAGAAGGGGAAGTTGATGAGATGTGGGCCTCTGATACTGTCCGATCTTCCAAGTTTGCTCATTTGTTTTTTGAAGAAGGTATGGTGATCAAAATCTGGAGCTCTTTATTTTTCAATATGATCAAGTACTATGGTAAATCTGTTAATTTTGAAGTTAGTTAACTTCTTGCTATAGAAATTTCTCTTATCGAAAAAGGAAAAAAAGAGTAAATAATTTGAAGTCTTCTATACTTGTACTGCAGAGAAGAAGCCAGTGAATGATCTTTCATCTGGTGGACCAAATGGTTTGCTCTCCTTGATTCAGGGTGGTGGAAAGGATGGTTCTCAGGTTTCTGATACATTAACTTCTGATACTACCCCATCAAATGTTCTTTTCCATAGCTCCCAGCCTGTAGATGGGAATATACTATCAAATTCAAATTATTCCAAAACTGAATTCACTGAGCAGTTGTGCAACTTCAATAATGTTTACCAACCAGCTGAAATTTCAGCTGTCCTCACATGTGAAGACCTTGAGAAGTCCATGTTGTCTGGAAGTGGTGAGAACCATTCTGTCTCTTCTGTTCAAGATTGGAGTGTTCCAGAGGTAAAAGAGCAGCAAAAGGTGGCTGTTGATGATCATGCATCCCACCACCTGCTTTCACTGTTACAAAAGGTAGGTACTGAGGATGTTTCTCCATCTGGCAATCCAGAGACCAGAACTTCAAAACAATTTGATGGTATTAGAATGTTGAACTTTGGTCCTGCCCCCAATGAGTCGGAGATGAATGCTAAAGAATTTCCAAGTTCAGGGAAAACGTTGACTCTTGAATCACTATTTGGAAGTGCTTTCATGAAGGAATTACAGTCAGTTGGAGGGTTGGCTTCTCTCCAGAGGGAGACTGAAGGCCCTGTGGGCCTTGATGCGTTAAAGTCCAATTCTTTATCAAGGACTGCTGATGATGGTGTTCGGTCATCTTTGATGGGGCCAACCACAACTCCTTATGAATCTAATGTTCTGCCACTCATGGAAGGTGAGCATGTTAAATCATCTAATCAGCATTTATCAAGCTTTGATAGCAAGGATACTGGAGGGAATCTGTCGCACATTCAAGCTGATAAAGGGCCTAATTTTGGTGAATATGGTAAATGTTCAGATATTCGCCTTCCTGAAGAGGACAGTTTAATTGCTGCCAGTGATCCTTTGAACTTCCAGAATCTATTGTCTGCTAGAAATTCAGTTAAAGTGGAGTTATTACCATCTACAGAAATACCGGTTACCATCCCAGGAAAACTAGCTACATTGGATTCCATTTACAGAGATGAAAGGCCCACTGCAGCAAGCCAAGAGCACCCCCCATTCCTTCACGGTCCTTTTGATAAAAGGGAAGTTGAGTTTCCCTTCCGTGGCCTTAATGTGCAGCCACCTTCGCCACAGCTCCATCATCCTCAGTCAAATCATGGGTCTTTGTTCCATCCATCAGATCCTCGTCATGCCCGTGTCAATTCTCAGATGAATTTCATGTGGCCTGAAGGGATCATTCCCCATGAATCCCCACAATATCATCAGCTTCCTGTGAATATGCTTCGGCCTGCCTTTCCTCATCGTAGCAGTGCTCCATCTGGATTTGACCCTTCCATGCATCACCCCCCTCTACAACAAGTGCATGCTCCAGGAAATTTTCCACCTCCCCATTTGCAAAGAGGATTTCCTTGGGGTAGTCCCCCACGGCATGCAACCAACCAACTGCCTGGGCTTTTACAGGACATTAACCCAATGCAGGGGTTTCATTCTCCTCGCAGACAGCCAAACCATAATGTTATTGGGATGCCACCAGGTACTCACTGATCTTCTACCATCTCTTCACCTTTAAATTCTGAGGTTATTGATCCGCTTTCTTGGATATGTTTTGAATTAAAATAAGTGCACAACGTGAGTCATAATCACATGTCTCCATGGGTTCTATTTCTTACTTTTTAATATGATGCAAAGCTTAGCTAGAGAGATCCATTGCAACATGCATCATATTTCATACTTGTGCTTTTGTTTTTTTCCCCCTTTTCTCCCTGTTCTCTTATGGGCATTAGTTTGTAAATGGCAATCTACGTAACGATCTTTTTGCTAGCTTGTGCATCTCTCCTGTATCTTGTATGACGAATTGGAGTATTTCTGTCAGGTCCTGAAGCTGGTCACCGGGGCAGTCATCCTGAAGCATTGCAGAGGCTTATAGAGATGGAACTTGGTTCCAAGTCGAGGCCGATGAACACGTACCCGTTTGCTGCGGCTGCACATAGTCAAGGGATGTATGGTCATGAGCTAGACATGGGATTCGGGTACAGATGATATCTTGCGTGTGGGGTTTTTCTTTCTTTTTGTTTTTTCTTGCGAGTCTTTTTGGTATATCGCACCGGTGTTGATCATCTCTTGGTCAAACTTCCGAACTTAGTATTCCCAGTACGGAGAATTTGCTCCGGTCCTCTGTAATTAGATTATTGTAATTGTATTCGACGTTTTGTTGCAATCTCTTTTCCTTTCTGTTGGTCATCCAAATCTGGAAAAAAATGCCTAAATCCATAATGTGCCTTTAGCACGATTTGGGGTAACTTAACCCTTAAACTTTCTAAATTGGGACACAATCCCTTCAGCTGACGGAGTCATTACGTGTTGAAAATTATCGGGGAATACCTTGTTTGGTTATTGGGAACTTAAATGATAATAATATTAAGCAGAAAGGCTGGATTAAGCGATAGTAATATTGAGCAGAAAGGCTGGACTTGACATTTTAATGTAGGACTTTGAAACCCAAACCCGTATGGTCCAGTACTCGGTAACATATTGCTGTTTAAGAGGTTCTTCTTCCGCAGCTTCGATTCAATCACCGCTCCCTTCCCAACTTCTGCTCATTTGGAACTTTAAGGAACCAAAAAAGGAAAAAAAAACAATGCGATACTGCTCTCAAGTTCAACCATACAAATCCCTCCCGAGACACCCTTCTTAGTCTTTTCCAAATCCACATCTCCATCCTTAGGGTCTCGACTCTATTCACTTCCAGCCCCATCTCATCTTCCCGAACCACTTCTCCTCACGCGTCGTCCCATCTGCTCGCCCTCCCAGTTCCAAGAAACCCAGAAAGGTACCGTGGAATTCACAACGAATCGAGGACATACGCCATCGAGTCGAGTACGAGTTGGACGTAAACGAGGTAGTCGACGAAATATAGCTCAAGTTTGCGGATGCGAGAGAGGAGATAGAGATGGCGATGGAATTCAGAGAGACTGTGTACTTTGATGAGGAAGCGGAGTGAGCTCGAGTTGCTGTGAAGGAAGTGTTGGAAATCTGAGGGTCTCCTCCTCACGAAGCTGTAGGAGAGCGAGAAGCGGGCCGTCCAGCGCTCCGTGGGGCTCAAGATCGAGCAGTTGAAGGCTGACCCTAAGATGTGCTCATGTTATTTAAGCATTTTGAAATTATCAAGTATTGTATATATCATTATTAAATTATTTAATTGTTGTATATTCATTTTAATTGTATATTCAAACTCCGACTCAGGGCATGGGTAGGGTAGGCTTTGATTGACGCTTTTCAGGGTAGAGATTGGTTTGATCTGGGAACCCAGACAAAGCTGCAGCCAAATTGCTGCCATGTTTCTTTCACATTCATTCAACCTCCCAGACCCTTAGTTCGCCTTTGTTGGCCTTTGTTCTCAAGTTCCTTAACTTTCTTCAAGCTTTAGCCGAAGTGGTAATCATCGTCTGCTTTATCTAGATGCTCAGTGGATAGAACCACGCCTTCCCTCTGCCCACCATAGCCCCCTCGCCATCTTCATTTGTTTCAATTTTCATTAACTCACATACGTGGGTCAATAGCGGGGTTCTTCAGGAAGTCAACTTGTTTGGTTTGGCTGCTGATTCTTTAGCATCGGTACTAGACTCGACTTAGACCTGAACTCGATCAACCTCTCTGTCCAATGGTAGCTTTTTTATAGTGATTAATTTGTTTCCTTATTAACTTGGTAAGCTCTTTTAGAAGTTCTGATCAATTTTACAGCCAATTGGCTACAAAATGACTTTTTTTTATTTTTACATTTTTTTTACTTGAAACTAATTTTAATTAAAAGCCAATATTATGTAACTACAATAATCAATTAAAAATATAATTTTTATTATCTTACTAAATTTTTATGAATTTTTCTAGTTTCAAGTCTTAAAAAAGAAAAATTCATAAAAATTTAACAACATCCTAAAAATTTACTTTCAAATTGATTATTGCATCTACATAACATTGACTTTCAAATGAAATTGGTTTCACGTAAAAAAGATGAAAACGTTAAAAAAAGTCAGTTGACTTTAGACGAAACGAATTGGCCCTTAGAATTTTCAGGGATTGCTAGAATGAGAGAAAAAAAATGAGAAAGTATATGGTTTTACATTTGGGAGAGGAAGATTTGGAGGACAGGGGTACAACTGGCAAAAGAAGTGAGAGAGAGATAGAAGGAGAGAGATAATGAGTGAAAGGTATAATGAGAAAGAAGGTGAAAATAGTAGCTCACCTTCGTCTGTGTGCCAAACTCAAATGGTACAAATATATTGGGATGAAAGAAGTATATAACATTGAAAATGAAATTTTCAATGTGTCCATGGACCCACTGGTTTGTCAATAGAATAGTACATGCTTGTGGATATGCAAGCCAAAAAGAAAAAGGGGTACGTAAAAAATATGTCATGCTCTTTACATTTCTATATATATATATATATATATATATATATATATATATATATATATATATATATATATATTAAAATAAGAGTGAAAACAAAAAATCTCGTGTCCCAAAAAATAATGGAGATATGTATAAATCAGATACCAAATATGTATAAAGGAAGTAAGAGATATGTATAAATAATGTGCTATATATATACAAATAAGACCACATATATATTACTGATATATTTAATAGTATATACGGGTTTCACCTTCCATAAAAAAACACATGTATGAATGCATCAAATCTCATTTCTTGCTAAAATTTGATAGATGTATAAATCAAATATCAGATATGTACGAAACTCGATGTATGAAACAAGTGATAGATATGTACAAAACGTATGACATATACAAATAAGATTAAATATGTAAGTTAATACACTTTTACATATGAATAATAATGTATTTTACATTATTTATATAAATGAGTTTATTCTTTTATATATATGTAATTATATGTTAATACAATTATCATTATTTAGTTATCTATATTATAATATGATATTAGAATTATTCATATTATTTCTGTATACATATAATTTTATACCATTGTTCATATCATTTTTCACATGTATACATATATGTACTTGGAAAAATTTAAAGGATTGCAATAAAATAAATAAAACATGTTAGAGTGACTAAACTAAAAATCCAAAATCATTAATGACCAAAATAAGAACTGAAGAAAAGTTAAAGGATGAAGCTTGGACTTTGTCATAAAGTTAGGAGAATTGTTTTGTCGAACGGTATACCGACGACAGGTTGCAATTAAGGATGTCAACGGATATTCGGCCCAGTGGGTATTCGACTAAATCCTATCCGACGGATAGGATTTTTTTTACAATTAATTTGGAGTGGATTTGGGTTTTTCTTTTTTTGTACCCATCGGATGTAGATAGGATATGAGTTTAGGTCCATTTGCCCTATATCCTACCCGTCTACACACACACACACACACACACACACATAATTACAAGAAAAATTAACTCGATTAAATGAGTACAATTGTCGCTGGACTTTGCAGGTTGAAATGGCCGATTCATTCACACACACACACACACACACACACTGTAGCAACGTGTTTTTGGGAGTCGCCACCAATCGGTTTCACCTAGGTCGATTGGACACCTTAAAATGGTCTACGAGAGTTCGAGGGGTTCGGGAGTACAGTTACGCTAAAATAAATTTATTCTAGCGCCCAAAATTGGTACCTTAGTTCGATTTTAATTTTTTTTTGCTTACTTTAAATAATTTCAGTTAATATCCAAACCATGGATTCTAACCGAACCACCCGGATATGGACTTCTAAACCTTCCTATTTGATTTTATTTGGTTTTATGAAATTTTTATATTTCCAAACTATGGATCCTATCGGACCACCCGGATGTGGAATCTAAAAAAAAAACTTTACCTATCCTCATTTTATCCTTATTTATCTTTTAAATATTTTTTAGTTAATTATTAATCCAAACCATGAATCCTACCGGATCACCCGGATATGGATATAAAAATTTTATTTATTATCCTAAATTTATCATAAAGTTTTATCAAACCCACGTAGAATGAAATTTCCTAAGTGTGACCACTTTTTTAGATACTTATTCAAACAAATTTTTAGATATACATTAATTTCCTAATTATGTTAATTCCTAAACTAATTCATGACTTGTAAACAAAATAAACAAAACTATGAAAAAAAAAAAACAAATAAAACAATACTGTCAGTGGCCAAATTATAGATCAAAATAACGTTAGGGACTCAGATGAATAAAACAAAGAAATCCAGGGGTTAAACGAGGATTATACCAAAAAGTTGACTGGGCAGAAATCTGACGGGTCGGGTCTCGCGGGTCTGAAACGGGTCTTGTCTCGGTTCTCCTCGATTTGGCTGTCAGACGGTGGGGAAGGCACGGTGAGCTTTGGAAGGCGACGGCGGCGTGCGAGACGAGCTGCGGACGACGGCGGCTGGCAGGGAGCGACGCGTCGGGCGAGAAAGAGCGCGGGGTCGGCGATGGCGGGAGCAGCGACGGCGACAGCTGGAGACGGCTGGGCACAGTGGCTGGAGGCTGCCGGCGATGGGGAAGCGGCGGCAATGGGCTGACGGTGAAATCGGAGGAAGAACGAGTGTCGGGCGTCAAGGGGAAAAGGAGTGACGGCGACTGGAGCGGCGTCGGGTATGCACGAATCGTCTGGGAAGAGGGAGCAAGGGTGACGGCGGCAGAGGGAAAAATTTAGGGTTCCTGGGAAGAAGAGAGGAGAGGCAGGGGTTTAGAGCCGCAGTTTGACCTTTTTTCTAGGAGAGCTTAGGGTTTCGTCTTTTTTTCTCTCGAAATCTGAGCCATATTTATACTAGTGTGGGCTTAAAAAGTGATTAACACTGCTTTTTAGAGTTTAAAAATCCATCCAAATCAAATTTGAAGAAGTTTAGTCCAATTAGGATATAATCTGGTGAAATTACTAGTTTCAGTCCAATAAAACTCCCAATCTGCCTGTTCTTCCCTAAATTCTGAATTTGACCAAAACTTTCAGGAATTGTCAGATTAGCCCAAAACTTTGCAAAAACCCCAGATTTTTCCTGAAATACCATAAAATCGCCAGATTTGGCTCAAACTCTCTAAAATTGACAGATTTACCCCAAACCTTTGAATTTTGCTCAAAACTTTCTAAAAATCCCCCGTTTTCTCCCAAACTTTTTCTTTTTGCCCAAATTGACCCCACAAGACTTTTAAGACTCCAAATTAGTGCCTAACTAAATTAATTCCTATCTCTACCTTAAATGATCCAAAAAAATCAAAAATTACCTAAAAAGACTAAAATGTCCCTATAAAAAATCAAAATGCTCCTAAACTAATTTTCCTAACCTAAAACTTAGACAAAAGTCAATGCCCGGACAAAATTGGGTGTCAACAGCTGCCCCCCTTTGCATGTCTCATAGAATATGACGCATGCAAAGCCATTACCAAATTTTGTCCGACCTTACCTAGACGATGAGAGCCTTCTCACCGCCGAAAACCTTGAGGAGAAAAACCTTCTTTTCCTCCTTTTTGAGGTTAAGAAACCTTCCTCATTACCTCTATGATAGAAACTTTCCTATCATTTAAGAATCTAAGGAGCAAAACTCTTTCCTCCTTGATTACCAGGCCTAGGAACTTTCCTAGCCTTTTGCAATAAGAACCTTCCTACTGCTTTCAAACAGAAGAAGAAAAACCTTTTTCTTCTTTGTGAGGTTAAGGAACCTTCCTTAGTACCTCTACGATAAGAACCTTCCTATCGTCTAAGAATTTAAGGAGAAAAACTCTTCCTAGCCCGTTTACCAAGTCTAGGAACTTTCCTAGGCTTTTCGCAATAAGAACCTTCCTATTGCTTCCAAACCTAAGAGGAAAACTCTTTCCTCTTTTCTTGATGGGTTAAGGAACCTTCCTCACCCTTGTCTCTATAGAAACCTTTCTATAGAAGAGAGAAACTTTTCTCTCAATTTTAACTTTGGTAGAGAACTCTCTCTCACCATGGTCTAAGAGGTAGAGAACCTTCTCTTTACCACCTCTTGTCGCCTTAGAGGTAGAGAACACTGTCTCTTTACAACCTCTAAATTTCTTTGAGGTAGAGCACCCTGACTCTTTACCACCTCCAAATTCCTTTGAGGTAGAGCACCCTGACTCTTTACCACCTCTGAACTTTTGAGGTAGAGAACTTTTTACCACCTCTGAATACTTGAGGTAGAGCACCCTGACTCTTTACCACCTCTAAAAATGCTTGAGGTAGAGCACCCTGACTCTTTACCACCTCTAAAAATGCTTGAGGTAGAGCACCCTGACTCTTTACCACCTCTGATTTATCCCATACTATGAGAAAAAGAATGACTTTGCTTTTGAAAACTTGGATTATCCTTGTTTTAGATGTGATGAGGTAGAGAAACCTTTCTCATTTAAAAACCTCTGTTTGACTTGAATCACGAGGAAGAGAATTACTTTCTCTTTGAAGCCTCAGTTTAGCTTTGGTATTGAGATATAGGAACCCTCCTTGTTATCTCAAGCAAAAATTTCTAAGAAAACCACCAGACTTAGAATGATTTCATCAAAAGTGTGAATTTTTGTTTTAAATGGGTGAATTTCTCATTTGAAATTCTATGACATGAGTGAATTTTGAGAAAGCCAAAGATTCCACGAAATGAGTGAATCTTAAAATTGAGAAATTCACAACCCTGAGTGTTATCTCAAAAAAAACGAAATGTGAATTTCAAAAAATGAGTGAATCATCAAAAGTGTGAAGATTCCACGAAATGAGTGAATCTTGAAAGTGAGAAATTCCACAAAATGAGTGAATTTCAAAAACTGAAGATTCCACGAAATGAGTGAATCTTAAAAGTGAGAAATTCCACAAAATGAGTGAATTTCAAAAGGCTGAAGATTCCACGAAATGAGTGAATCTTGAAAGTGAGAAATTCCACAAAACGAGTGAATTTCAAAAAGCTGAAGATTCCACAAAATGAGTGAATCTTGAAAATGAGAAATTCCACAAAATGAGTGAATTTCAAAAAAGCCTGAAGATTCCACGAAATGAGTGAATCTTGAAAGTGAGAAATTCCACAAAACGAGTGAATTTCAAAAAGGCTGAAGATTCCACAAAATGAGTGAATCTTGAAAATGAGAAATTCCACAAAATGAGTGAATTTCAAAAGGCTGAAGATTCCACGAAATGAGTGAATCTTGAAAGTGAGAAATTCCACAAAATGAGTGAATTTCAAAAGGCTGAAGATTCCACGAAATGAGTGAATCTTGAAAGTGAGAAATTCCACAAAATGAGTGAATTTCAAAAGGCTGAAGATTCCACAAAATGAGTGAATCTTGAAAGTGAGAAATTCCACAAAATGAGTGAATTTCGAAAAGCTGAAGATTCCACGAAATGAGTGAATCTTAAAAGTGAGAAATTCCACAAAATGAGTGAATTTCAAAAAGCTGAAGATTCCACGAAATGAGTGAATCTTAAAAGTGAGAAATTCCACAAAACGAGTGAATTTCAAAAAGCTGAAGATTCCACGAAATGAGTGAATCTTAAAAGTGAGAAATTCCACAAAACGAGTGAATTTCAAAAGGCTGAAGATTCCACGAAATGAGTGAATCTTGAAAGTGAGAAATTTCACAAAATGAGTGAATTTCAAAAGGCCGAAGATTCCACGAAATGAGTGAATCTTAAAAATGAGAAATTCCACAAAACGAGTGAATTTCAAAAAAGCCTGAAGATTCCACAAAATGAGTGAATCTTGAAAGTGAGAAATTCCACAAAACGAGTGAATTTCAAAAAAAGCTGAAGATTCCACGAAATGAGTGAATCTTGAAAGTGAGAAATTCCACAAAATGAGTGAATTTCAAAAACTTGAAGATTCCACAAAATGAGTGAATCTTGAAAATGAGAAATTCCACAAAATGAGTGAATTTCAAAAAAACCTGAAGATTCCACAAAATGAGTGAATCTTTGAAAGTGAGAACTTGTCCAATGAGAAACCTTAAGGATTGAATGTGTCTTAAGATACCTAAAAAATCTCTTGAAAATGTCTTGAACTAAGCTTTGAGAGCAACCATCCAAACAAGATGAACATTGTTTTGAAAAAATCTTACGACAATACCTGGATGCCCACCTCTCAAACTTGCCCCCCAAGCATGAAGATAAGCCACAATTTTTGTGGGAGTGAAAACTTACCTTGACCTCGATCTTTGAAAATTCCTTGTTGAATGTCCATGTTTCTATCCTTTGGTCTTTAAACTGTGCCTCATAAAAATTTTCTTCTTGGAGATCCTTGCAGATATTCCTCAAACCTACCTTCAGGAGACTTGTCTTTAAAATTGTTTTTGAAGAGAATATGCCTGATGGTCATGAATGACTCAAAAAGTGAGAACCTCTATGGGTGAAATGCACAGATTTTATGAAATCTATGGCTGTTGAGAACCTTAATAGATGAAATGCCTAGATTTTGTAAAATCCATGATGCATGAAAAGGGAGTATCTTCCATCTTAACTTCACTTATTTTGCTCTCGTGAATTCACTTTCTTGGAATTGTTCCCTCAGAAATGTGCGTCTCGTTTGCTCCTTTCCTTTTCTTGTGCCCGCGCTGGCGCTTGCTCACCCCCATGTTATAGTCTGAATGATTGCTCTTCCATGGACTCAATTTCTGATCCATAAAACTTGCCCCCTTGTCTATTGAGCTTCTTTGCTGGTAGCGCTCTCCTTGCACTCCGTAGAGATTACTTTGCCCCCCTGAATATGGTATCTATGTGGATGAAGGTATCATCTCCCTTTGATTCATAAAGATCATGCATTTCTAGCCCTTTGTGATGGCACTTGATCATGAATTTCTCTTGCAAGAACCACATCTTCTTAAAGAAAGTCTCAAGCTATCTCCTCACTTTTAAGTCCACACACATTGATGAATAATGGTTTGGCCTTAAAGAAAAACTTTCATCAATTTGCAAAGCTTGACAAAATAACTTACGGTCTTTGTTTTTTATTAAAATGTCCTGTTATTCTTCCCCTTTCCAACTCAAAGACATAAAATGCACAAGGCAAAAAGGTAGAAACAGGTTTCACAATGATAGCCTTTTAACTGAATGAGAATGATATCGAGAGGCAAATGTTAGGTTGAGGAAAGTTAAGTTTGAGTGGTGTGAAAGAAGGGTCTTTTAATGCCACTCGTGAGCAGATCTGATTGCCTTGAAAAACTCAATAGCGACGACCTCAAACTTGCTACCTTTTCCAGAAAGTTAGACCTCATCTGTTGCCCCCCAACTCTCGTAATCTGTATGTACTCTTGCTTTGAATGTTGCTTCCATCTTCTAAACCGCCTTTGCAGGTTTTCAGTCTAGAATCCATAGCTCACTTTTCTTTTTCTTTTTTTTTTTTTTTTTTTTTTTCTTTCTTTTGCTTTAACTTGAGCCTTTTCTTTTTTCTTCTTTTTTTTTTTTTTCTTTTGTGAGCTATGATTGTGACGTGCTTGATAGCCCTCTTGAAGTGAGATGACTCAAGTGGCCTTACTTGCTCGTGCTTGCTCTCAGTCTTTTCTTTCTTTTGAATTTTCCCTTGTTGCCTTTTGATGGAAGGGATGAACTTCTTTCTTTTTTTGGAATTTGTGTTGAGGAGAACTGAGAACCTTTTCTTGTGTTGAGCATTCATGAGAATTGGGAGGCCACCCAAGCCATTTAATATGAGAGCTACCTTCTTTGGAAGCTAACCCAAGACTTCTTGCAAGGATGCTGATAACCACTGCGAACTTCCTTTTGAGAGTTGAGGTGCAACATTTGAGATCCTTCTTACTAGATTTGGCAGCACTTTCAAGATCACTACCATCAAATCTTCCTTAACTTTCATTTCCACCCACGAGTAGTATTGTCGCGTTTATGAAAGAGAAACATGATTGCAATGTGGTAAAATGAATGGTGTAATGGCAAAGAGTGTGAGATAGATGTAAAAAGTGAAATCTTTGGTAAAAAGTGGTGAAATGCACACATTACATCTTTTTATTGGACAAGAAAAGAATAACAGGTGTCCATTTAACAAAGACTACACCCTAGATTCTGGACTAAATCTAGGAGATTTTTACTATTAAATCACTTTGGCAAGCTCTCAAAGATACAAGTTTACTCAAAGGATTCCCTGTCATTCAAAAGTGTGTGCGAACTGCCAGGTTGGATCTAACTTGGAGCCCTTCCAAAATCAATGTAATTCCAGCTCAAAATCTTCACTTTCAATTACCAATCACATCAGGATCTAGCAATTTGGAATCGATCAACTGTTGAACCTTGAGTTTCAGTGCCACCTTCAATGGCCCAAAGTCTATTCTCTATGGTCTCAAGTTTTTGAGTATCCTCTTCTTCTTTAAGCAGCAGCTTCTTTTCCTTGAAAATTGGATTGTGCCTTAAATGATTGTCATCAGGTGGGCTTGAGTCTTGAAAGAGCTTCTCTTGAATTGAAACCCGTTGTTGAGTGAATCCGGGAGGATAGGTCGGGTCTTGTGGGTCTTTGATGGGGGTTTGTACTGCCTTCCCCTTGATAAGCTCCATTCGATGCTTCATCTGCTCAGCCATGCATTCTATCTTCGACTCGATGTCAGTGAGACGTGCTTCGACTTGTTCCACCATGAGCCTTGTTTGCAGCCAAGTTGGATATCGGTGTTAAGTGCCAATCTTTTATCCTTTTTTTAAAAATGAATTCTTTTTATCACACTTTATATGCACGTGATTCATGTAATGCATGCATGCAATAAGTGAGCGTGATTGTCCACTATCGTAGAACTTGAAGACTCCTTGTTGTCATCAAAAAGACAAAAAGTTAGTATAGTTTGATGCATGGTTTTGATGCATGAAAAAAAAATTACACAAAACAGAAGTACAACAAAAGAAAAACAAGGTTAGTAATAGGTTAGGTAGCGTATTTCTTGAAGATGAAGCAATTAATAACTCATGAGCTATTATGAGAAAAGAAGTTAGAACCATAAATATAAGACACGAAGAAAAGTGTAAGGCAACAAAATGGCATAACAATGACATGCTTATGGCGTTGGTAAATGGTATGAATTCTATGGCCAGTTCTATGGTTAAGTGGGCATTTTATATGCATTGGGTGGCTTGTCAAAAAGGCTGAGGGTGGTTCCCAAATCCCATCACTAAATCATAGCGATAGCCCAATTCCTTACCCACAAGGGTTTATGTAAGGAGAGGATTAATTCGGGTCGTAGCTTTTCGTGGGCCCATGCAGAGACTATCGTCTCAGAAGGCAAATACACTACTTTGCTACTTGAAACTGGTGAAGGCTTGGAGACCATGGTCTCACAAGGACAACAACACTAATTCCGCTTTGAAAGAATGTGTTTGAGTTGAGGAAGCTCGGGTGTAGAGCCTCATGTCATGAATGCATATTGCATGCTTACAACAAGCAAGTACAGTACATGAGTCCACACAAAGATAAGCAAAGCAAAACAAAACAATAAACCAAACTTTTAGGCTTGACTCACGAGATGTCCCCAGTGGAGTCGCCAAGCTGTAGCAACGTGTTTTTGGGAGTCGCCACCAATCGGTTTCACCTAGGTCGATTGGACACCTTAAAATGGTCTACGAGAGTTCAAGGGGTTCGGGAGTACGGTTACGCTAAAATAACTTTATTCTAGTGCCCAAAATTGGTACCTTAGTTTGATTTTAATTTTGTTTTGCTTGCTTTAAATAATTTCAATTAATATCCAAACCATGGATTCTAACCGAACCACCCGGATATGGACTTCTAAACCTTCCTATTTGATTTTTATTTGGTTTTATAAAATTTTGATATTTCCAAACCATAGATCCTATCGGACCACCCGGATGTGGATATTAAAAAACTTTATTTATTTTTTTGAACTTAATAATTGTCCAAACCATGGATCCTTATTTATCTTTTATTTATCTTTATAAATATTTTAAATATTTTTAGTTGATTATCAATCCAAACCATGGATCCTATCGAATCACCCGGATATGGATATAAAAATTTACTTTATTATCCTAAATTTATCCTAAAGTTTTATCAAACCCACGCAGAATGAAATTTCCTAAGTGTGATTTTTTTAGATATATTATGTACATTAATTTTTGAAAGCTATTCTAAGAAAACTTAAAAAAAATAAAAGAAAACAAAGAGATCTAACCTAAACATAAATTATATGAATATTAATTCCCAAACTAATTCCTTACCTTAAACAAAACAAAATAAACAAAAATAAAAGAAAACAAAAGTAAAACAATGCTGTCAGTGGCCAAATTGTAAATCAAAATAACATTAGTGACTCATATGAACAAAACAAAGAAATCCAGGGGCTAAACGAGGGTTATACCAAAATGTTGATTGGGTCGGAATCTGACGGGTCGGGTCTCGCGGGTCTAGAAAGCGGGTCCTGCTCGGTTCTCTCTCGATTCACTGTTCAGATGGACGGCGGGAGCGGTGGCAATGGCTGGGCTTTGGACGGCGAGGGCTGGCGTGGAGCGACGGGCGAGGCGGCGGCAGGGTGGCGACGCGCGGCCGGCGAGAGTGAGAGCGTCGGACGGTGGAGAAAGGGCGAGCGGGGTCGGCGCTGGCGGGAGCATCGACGGCGACAGCTGGAGACGGCTGGGCACAGTGGCTGGAGGCTGCCGGCGATGGGGAAGCGGCGGCAATGGGCTGACGGTGAAATCGGAGGAAAAACGAGCGTCGGACGTCAAGGGGAAAAGGAGTGACGGCGACTGGAGCGGCGTCGGGTATGCACGAATCGTCTGGGAAGAGGGAGCAAGGGTGACGGCGGCAGAGGGAAAAATTTAGGGTTCCTGGGAAGAAGAGAGGAGAGGCAGGGGTTTAGAGCCGCAGTTTGACCTTTTTTTTAGGAGAGCTTAGGGTTTCGTCTTTTTCTCCCCTCTTCTCTCGAAATCTGGACCCATATTTATACTAGAGGGGGCCTTAAACGTGATTAACACTGTTTTTAGAGTTTAAAATCCATCCAAATCAAATTTGAAGAAGTTTAGTTCAATTAGGATATAATCTGGCAAAATTACAAGTTTCAATCCTATAGAACACTCAATCTGCCTATTCTGCCCTAAATTCTGTAAATCTGCCTATTTGACCCAAGACTTCCAAGAACTGTCAGATTAGCCCAAAACTTTGCAAAAACCCCAGATTTTTCCTGAAATACCATAAAATCCCCAGATTTGGCTCAAACTCTCTAAAATTGACAAATTTACCCCAAACCTTTGAATTTTGCTCAAAACTTTCTGAAAATCCCCCGTTTTCTCCCAAACTTTTTCTTTTTGCCCAAATTGACCCCACAAGACTTTTAAGACTCCAAATTAGTGCCTAACTAAATTAATTCCTACCTCTACCTTAAATGATCCAAAAAAATCAAAAATTACTTAAAAAGACTAAAATGTCCCTATAAAAAATCAAAATGCTCCTAAACTAATTTTCCTAACCTAAAACTTAGACAAAAGTCAATGCCCGGACAAAATTGGGTGTTAACACATACATATAAGGGTAATATAGTTTGAACATATATATAGAATCATTCACCTATATACATATATTTTCTGTAAATTTGTTCTTGTTTCCTTCATATTTAAACATTCTGAGGAGTTGCATTAGTGCGTCATAGATTTCTGTGAGTATCATCTTGATTTGTCAATTTGAGGATGGTGCAAGTTGTAACCATATGTTTAACTTATCGAATTGTATCGTATCAGTACTGGACATTGTAGTTGGATTTAGTTATATTAGCGTGTTTAAGTTATCTGACTATTGCACTTTATTATGTGTCTCTTATTGTTGATATTGTTTTACTAGATGATCAATTTTAATATTTTTTAATTATGGTATTCTATTATAATTTTTTTTTTATTATGATATATAGCATGCAGTGGGTTGGTGGATTTTATCCAAATCCTACCCGCCTTAAAATGGATAGGATATGAATGTTAAAATTGTAAAGCCGATGGATGGTGGATAAGATATAGATTGAATATCCAATATGATGGATAGGATATGGGTTTAGTACCATCCTACCCAAATCCTATCCATTGTCATCCCTAGTCGCAATATCTTCAATTCCGTGATTAGACGATGAAATAAGAACGTTGGTGACTTGGGCTTCAGTGGCGGAGGCGCAGGTCTGTTCTAGGAGAGGCAGGCAGAGGAATTGTCAGCTGGAGGTAGCGGATAGAGGAAAAGACAAAGCAGGATGAGATGAGCTTTTCCTCCCGTTTTCGGCATACCCGGTGGCTGGTGATGGTGGGGACGACAAGGTGAGGCGACAGCGATGTGTAAAAGTGGTTGGAACCGGCTTTGGCGGAAGGAGGCAGTGGTGTATGTCGAGCAGTAAGATGAGATATGTTTGAGATTTCTAATTTTTAATGAAGATATGAGGATAATCTTAGAAGTATGGTGGGTAAAATATAAAAAAAGTGACTGTACTTTTGGTCATAGACACATTTGGTCACAATTTTTTTAAGTGATGTCAAATGCATCACTAATGATAACATTTGGTGTAAAATCAAGTATCAATGTTTTGAAATTCAGACAAATAGGCTATCAATGTAACTGACAGTGGACAAATTTCATCAAATGTTAGAATATTCTATCGGGAAAAGATTATATAGTAATTAAAGGACGATTATATGGCAATCAATGATGAAATGACATGAGATTGAGGAAAAAGAGGAAAAAACATTTTTGGTCATCCAATTTTATCAACATTTCCACTTTAGTCCTATTTTTTTACGCTGATGCCATGGAGTAACTGATGAGCCAAGTCTCATTTTCCAGTGAGAATTTTTTAGTTCTCCTGCCTGACGCTCATTGATGCGCTTTCCTAACTTTGGGTTTAGGATATATTCAATTGGAGGTGGTGTGCAACTGATTGGAGGCACTTAAGGTACAGGTTCAATGAAGGGTGTGAGTTTGATTAAGTTGCGGATTTGATTAATGTGTGGGTTTGATTAAGGGTGCGACGATGTCCAGAGCGATTGAGGGTGGCTGCGGTGTCGGGGTTAGGTGATTGAGGGTGGTGGCAACGTCAGGTCGGGTAATTAAGAGTGGCGGCAAATCTGAAATAATCATTTGAAAGGCTTATATACATAAATGAAACAAATAAAAGATTGGAAGCCAATATGAAGTATTTAGGTCAAATTGGGGACCAATTAAGCAATTTAAACGTCTCAGTTAACACATCATCAATCGCCAACTTGCCCCTCCATTAACATGTCATCAAATTCAAAACTAATGGCCCAATCATATAGTTGGGCCCAACTTTAAATTTCAGTAATGCATTTAGCACTATTTAAAAGAATGGTAACCAGATGTGTCTATAGCCAAAAGTACAGTTACTTTTTTGTTATTTTCCCCAAATATGCCATAAATAAAGTTGGGTCAATTTTTGACCGACTTTAAAAAAAGGAGAAAATTCAGTGGCCCTGGTTTAAAGAGAGCGCAGATTCAAAGAGCTTCGACCTTCGGCTGACTTCAAATGGCTGCCACTCTCTCCTTTGCCTCTGCTGCTAGCCAACCCAAATCCGTCTTCCACCACACTGGAGCTCCGGCTTCTCACGCTGGAAAAACCTACAGAATCAGATGCAACAAAAACAACCCACCAAGCACGAGCAGTTCTCCGGCTGAATCGGAGCCCACCGCCCCCGAAAACGCTCTTCTCAAGTTTGCCTGGTACGGCTCCGACCTCTTAGGGATCGCCGCATCGGCGCTCCGTTCGCCGCCAAACTCTGGAGCATCAAAAAGCTACCAGCCCCGCGAGAAGCTCGCCGCGGACGCATCGGGAGCCGTAGCTCGCGACAAGATGGTAGAAACCATCAAAGAGGACTTCGGGAGGTCGTACTTCGTCACTGGAGATCTGACATTCGACGCGTACGAAGAAGAGTGCGAGTTCGCCGATCCGGCGGGTTCCTTTAGAGGGCTCCGTCGTTTCAAGCGGAACTGCTCCAACTTTGGCTCTCTTTTGGAGAAATCGAATATGAAGCTCATGAAGTGGGAGGACTTTGAGGTTAATTAGCCAAATCAATTAATATGCCATTATTAGCTAGAGCCTATATAGATGATCTTGATTTTGAGGAAAATTGCTAAATATATAGCCATTAATTTCGCAGTTAATTAGCATGGAAAGCGCAATTTAGAATATGTAATTTGTCTGACTTATGACTAATCTTTTGCAGGAGAAAGGAGTCGGGCATTGGCGTTTCAGCTGTGTAATGTCGCTTCCATGGAGGCCCATTCTCTCGGGTACGTTCAAGTTTGACGGGTTGCGTTACTCATCTTATTTGCATGTTGGAGGGCTTTATTTTCCTTTTTAGTAGTTTAAGGGCTCGAGTGTCTCTATGATAAAAGTAAAATGGCTTCTCAGCTTTTGACCCTATCGTTGCGCAAATGATAATTTGTCGATAATAAACTTGGATTTTTTCGAAAAGGGTAAGCGAGTGTAGTATTTCTTGTTGCGGTATATTACTTGCAACTTAAGTAAAATTTAGGAAGAAGTGAGCATAGATATACTGTCTCAAAGGATGCCCAATAAATATTTGTTAGAAAAATAAAAACTTAAACATTAATGTAATGTCAAAGTTCAAAATGTATCATATGCCTAAAATTTACGATTCAGTTTTCAAGTTACAACTTGGTCCAAATTACATGAGACAAATTACAAAATTGCTCCAAACCCTATCGGTTGTCATTCCTAGCTCCTTGACTAGATTCTCTTGGTTTATATTGTAGCTACTGGATATACGGAGTATTATTTCGACCATCAATCAGGAAAAATATGCAGGTGAACGACAGTTTGATTTTTTTTGTCGCTGTATATTACTATCATTTTTTACCCGTACTTTTGTTTTGGGAAATAATTAGATAAGTTTTCTGATTCATTGGTCATCCATGAAAATGTTTCAGACATGTGGAACATTGGAACGTCCCCAAAATGGCATTGCTGAAACAGATCTTAAGGCCGAGCAAAAGATTTTGGCTATGGAGGAATTAACTTGTCACCAGTGAATTGGATCGTGTACAATGAATCACTATCGTTTCTAACTATTTTTAATGTCTTATCATCATTTTGAGTGTTAAAGGGGGAAAAAGTCCACAAGGCTAAAAAGATGGGTTTTTATATGACAATGAAGCTTCTTTATGGCCTAAATCCACAATTCACCCCCCAACTTTGTTGACTCGAACACTTAACCCCTTCAATTATGAATTGGGTCAATTCAGCCCTCAAACTTTGTAAACTGGGACACATAACCTCATCTAACTGATAAAAAAAAATATATATATATATATTTTATTTTTTAGGGGTTTAAATGACAATAACTTTGAATAAAAAGGTTGAATTTGGTGTTTTAACAATTGCTGTTTGGCAGCTCATCTTTCTTCACAATTTTAGTTAGCATGTTGAGGACTCTCCCAAATTTTCAATGAACTCTCTGACCTCTTGCATGTGAAGTTGTAGAGGAAAACAATGTCTCAAACAGTAATATGCTAAAATGTCAAGTGCGGTCTCTTTGTTCTATGTTATTGTCACATAAGTCCCTTTAAAACAAAAAAAAAACATTTCCATCAAATAAGAGGAGTTATGTGTCCCACTTTACAAAGTTTGGGGGCTGAGTTGCTTCAAGTCATAGTTGAAAGGGTTAATTGTCTGAGTCAACAAAGTTGGGGGGTGAATTGTAGATTTAGGCCCTTCTTTATCTATTGTTACTTGTTTTTTTATTGGATATGTTAACATGGTATCAAAGCCTAAGGCTTAATGATATCCCACCCATTGCGAAGAATAATCCACATGATAAGGCTGAATTAATTGTATTAGTGACCCTCCTTAACCCTATTTAACCGTTTAGACTTTTTGTGAAAAAAATTGAAAAACCAGTTTTAACCTTCACCCCCCTAAAGTTTTCTATTTACCTTTGAAACTTTAAAACTTTTCCATTTAACAATCTAACCACTGTTTTCACATTGGCCATACTCTTTTCCCTCTCCAAGCACCGTCCTCCACCTCCCACACTTTCTTGCTTTTTACACCCTTGCAACCCACACCTCAACCCACCCCTCCACCATACTTTTGGCCCCCGTCTCCTTCCCTTCCTCTGTCACTGTCACTTTTTGGATTCTTTGCTTTTTGAGAATCAAATCTATTTTCATGAGTTGGTTTAAATTTGTAGGATTTGGTTGATCTATTTTTGTGTTGATTTTGATCAAAATTTTGATTTGTTTTTGGGATTTTCCATTTTATATTCAAATTTCCTCATCTTTTTGTGAGATTTTTTTATTTAAATTGATCTGATGATTTTGTTGGGTGTGGTTTGAATTAAATTGTAATTAGAAGTTGAATCATGAGTAGTAGTTGAACTTGGTTGCTAAAGATGGAAGATTCAGAAGTCCTGGGTGATAAGGACAAGTCTACCACTTTGAATGACTTTACCACACTCTAATTAGCGATGGGATTAGCTGCATTGTCATCACTGGTAGCCATAGCCGCATCAACAACTGGACCACCTATAACTCCTCAAGCTTTGCCATTTTTGGTGATCAATTTATCAATGTTGATTTCATCGTCCAAAACATTGTCATTTTCATCTTTATCACCTCATTGGGAATGTGACATCTATAGGCTCCATGGATTTCATCTTTGGGAACATTATAGCCATGTTCTAGGCCTTCAACATACAGTGACCTAGTGAAGAGCTTTAATAGGAATAACATAAGATGAAGATAGTGTGGCATGTAGACAAAAATTTGGGGGTGGTGTATAATTCTCATCTAAGTAGCTGAAGTGCACCTCTCTCTTGATTGAGTAGAATAATTTCATTTTCTTGGCTTCATTCATTTCCTCTCAAAAACGACATCTTCTCCTTAAATCACTTAACTCTCCGTGTTTACATTCAGTTTGTTTTAACTTAAGTTAATTGACTTTAAAATGACTTATTTTTATTTTTACGTCTTTTTTATCCGGAACTAATATTAATTAAAAATCAATATTATGTAGTTACAATAATTCATTGAAAATATAATTTTTGTAATCTTAATAAATTTTTATAAATTTTTTTAGTTTAAGGTATTAAAAAAATTTATAAAAATTTAATAACATTATAAAAATTTACTTTCAAATAGATTATTACATTTACATAATATTAACTTTCAAATAAAATTAATTTTAACTAAAAAATTGTAAAAATAAAAATAAATTAGCTTAACTTAAATTAAAACAAATTTCCTCATTTTCTGCCCTGGTATTTTCAGCCACCACCTCCCCTTCCCCCCGAACTAAAAATCTTGATTTTGTCACTGCTCACACATAAAACTATAAAAGCGATAAAAATGTTTCTTCGGCGAGTTAATCGGGTCGGCCCGGGTCGGTATATAACTTGACCTGCGTTACTGCTAGAGTGCGAGAGAACCAACTTACGAAGCTCGAACTAAAAGCCTAAAACCCTTCCCTCTCCCTGGGCCTGACCTCGACTCTGCAGCATTTGTCGTTCAAAAAGTCATGGCGTTTCCGTACATGGAGCTTGTTGTCGGTGAATATTCGTTAAGATTACGTTGTCATCTAATATTCGATCGTCGGTTTCTCCGGTTTATCGCCATTTTCTCCGATTCTTTTACGCCCATTACAGAGTTTTGGTTTTTATTGTAGTTCTGATTTCTGTATAAATTCTTATCGTTACTGGTGTTTCCCTGTTAACACGCAAGTCTTAGATTTTTTATTATGTGACCTGGATTTGGATTTAGCCCTTCGCTGGGTTTCGAAAGTTTCGGTGGAAGTGGAAGTGTTTTATTTTGGAGTTGGTGATCGTCTTGATTTGCTGTGTTCTATTTTCAAGATTTGATTTTCTTTTTCTATGTAATCCAAGTGAATAGAACTAAAAATTTAGTCTATGGTTCTTTTTGAACCTGTTATTTGCAGCTGTGGGGACAACGATTGGAGGATAAGGTGGCGGTTTGACATGTTTAAACGACCCATAATCTTTGGCTTTCATTGGCAGGTTTTATGATATTGATGTATTTCTTTGAGACTTACCTTGACTTGCGGCAGCATTCTGCTCTCAAACTTCCTACACTCCCTAAACCCTTGGTGGGAGTAATCAGCCAAGATAAATTTGAGAAGGCACGGTCCTACAGTTTGGATAAGAGGTCTGTCCGTTTCTTACTTAATTCATCATAATCACGATAATGAAGCTTTCGTTTTGCATTTGTCTAACCAAGGTTCACCACTTTCAGGGCTGATGTGTCTTTCGTTTTGTTTCATTTTCCTTTTTATTTAACTCAGCCACTTCCATTTTGTCCAAGAGTTTGTGACTATTCTGATGGATTCTGCAATTTTGTTCTTTTGTATATTGCCCTGGTTCTGGAAGGTGAGTTTTGGGTATCATGCCAGCTGATTCTCTATTAATTATCACAATCTTTCAATTTCTGATTCATTTGTTTGTGCCAATGTGAATGCAGAAGTCGGAAAATTTCTTGGTTTTTCTTGGGCTCAGTTCAGAGAATGAGATTTTCCACACCCTTGCATTTTTAGCTGGAGTCATGATATGGTCACAGGTGGAGTTTATGACCCAGTACTCTCTGTTTCAATGAAATATTATAGACCTTTAATTTAAAAGAGCCACGAATGCCTTTGAGGAATTTATGGTTTGCATCCACATAATCTCGAGTTTATATGACATTGCTCCAAAGTCCAGCTGACCAGAAATTATATTTATGATTCTCTGCCCCTTTTCTTCGACCCAATTGTTACTGCACATCTCATGCTCCTTGAATTTACCTCCTAACATAGAAATAGGTTTCTACTTTTTTTCGAGTCACACACACGGAATGATATTTAAACTATCATTTCTAAACCATAGTGTAATTTGAAGACTCTTTTTATCATTTTACTGGTGATAGGTGGCTTAAGTAATCTAGTTCAAGTGTTTCTATGAATTAGTTTGTCAAAATGTTTGTTCACCCCTTGCAATTTATTTCACTTTGTTAACCACTTTATTTTCAATGTTTCAGATCACAGACTTGCCATTTTCCCTCTATTCAACCTTTGTGATTGAGGCGCGCCATGGCTTCAACAAGGTCTGTGTTATTTTGTTGTCTGTTGTGCTGGTGCTGGATTATTTACTGATCCCATTATGCAGTTTCTCTAAGTATGCATTTCTGTTTACTCTTTCTTTTTTGTTTTTTTTGTTTCAATTTTTTCCAGCAAACAATATGGCTTTTCTTTAGGGATATGATCAAAGGAATTTGCCTTGCAATTGTAATTGGCCCTCCTATTGTTTCTGTAATCATTATAATAGCACAGGTATTGTTTTTCACTGTCTTGCTTTCAGCTGTCCTGTACTTCCTTTTTTGGGTTGTAATTCTTGGATTGGGAGGGTTCACTAGAACAAGACTTTACAATTTGTTTCTTCTTTCCTATGATTTTTATGGAGTGCAGAAAGGAGGTCCTTATCTGGCCATTTATCTTTGGGCGTTTATGTTTGTCATTTCTCTTGTTATGATGACACTCTACCCAATTCTGATTGCGCCACTTTTCAACAAGTTCACCCCCGTGAGTTTCAAACTTTTTCTAGCACCCGCACACTCCTTTGTTTCCCCTTTCCTTACCTAGTTATCTCAGTTTCTTTAATATCCTGTGGCATACAGCTTCCAGAAGGAGATCTTCGGCAGAAGATTGAGAAACTGGCTTTGTCACTGAAATTTCCTTTGAAAAAGTTGTTTGTTGTTGATGGATCTACAAGGTCAAGCCACAGCAATGTAACCATTCCACTCTTTAAATTATGTCATGTGGCTGCTTTTATTATAGTTCCTTTATTTATTTCAAGGGAAGACAATTTTGGATTCCTCAAATAACTTGAAAACTATTGTAGATCTGTTTCCTTTTTACATAATTTATGAAATTTATGCCCTTATTTTTTGGGAAATACGGATATAAATTCATGAAATAGCAAGAAAACTATTGTATTTCCCCCTGTTTTAACATTAGTTTGTAAATGTGTACACTTTTGAAGTTTTCACCTTTCGAGTTTCACACATACTATTTAACAGTTCTAGCTTTTGGGTAATAGCAGGAGGTTTGTTTGGAGTTTCAATTGGTTGTCTTAAAGTGCTTTTTCTTGTTTTAGTTAAGTATTAATGAAAAATTATAGCATACTGAGTTTGATTTGAAAAGCTCTGTGAATCTATATTGCAACAAGTGCTGTTGTAGCAAAGCTTTTATGTATTGCCAGATCATGATCAATAACGTTCGCACCTAAATATGGTTGCTTTTTATTTCATGAAAATTATCCATGATTAATTTTTTGTAATATTGCAGGCCTATATGTATGGATTTTTCAAGAACAAGCGTATTGTTCTTTATGACACATTGATTCAGCAGGTAGGCTTGTGGGATTTTATAAAAATTATCTAAGTTGTCTCAAAGCCCTGAGCTTCTGCTTTTTGTGCATTTTAACATTTAGTTGAATAGTGTCCCCTGCAGCCAAACAGATTTTATTCAATTACGTTTCATATAATTAATCAATAGATTGTTGATGCCTTGTTTAAATTGCTGGCAGTGGATTACGACTTTTTTGACCTTTATCAGTTATTGTAGATATTCTGAGGCTATAATTGAAGCTACAATTCTTATAATAATTCGATGTAGGTTCTCAGACTCAGATTTATAATCGTATGAATGACTTATGGTCATATTGTTCTTTTTGCATGGATTGATAACGTGAACTCACTTTTAGGAGTTAATTAACGTATGTGAATTTGATGCTGCTGAGCTAACTTGTTTGGATTAGGTGCAATTGATAATGATGACCTCCCGCGCAAAAAAAAAAAACTATGATTATCTTGTTCAAAGCAAAGTTTTTTTGTTTTGTAATTCTATGGCCATTAACTATCTTGTGCTGTTATAAGGTGTAAATACCAACATTCTTAGGAAATTTTATCCATTCTAGAAGGTGATGATTCATTGTTTTCCCTGAAGTAATTCGTGACACTGCTACATCTTCCTTGGTCTCAGTTACACTTATCAATGAGTAGAGAATAGTTGGAACTCCATTTCATTCTTCATAGTTTGATGTAAACAGTCAGAATCATTTGCTTAGTGTGTGCATCTTGCTGGTCTGGGTGTCCTCATTTTCAAGTGATATTTCTGCAGTGCAAGGATGATGAAGAAATTGTGGCTGTTATTGCTCATGAACTGGGTCATTGGAAACTTAACCACACAATGTATTCTTTCATTGCTGTTCAGGTATGATGTTTCTTATCATGCACTCGTTTCCTCTTTCATCTTTGTTCTTGTGCACATATTTTCATTGTCATTTGATGCAGATGAAGCTTTTTTCTGGAACAGTTGATATCTCTCTTCTGGGGATGCCTTGAGTGGTATTATGATTCATCTTTACTTCTACTATTGTGCAGATTCTTACATTTTTGCAATTTGGGGGCTACACTCTGGTCAGGAACTCAACCGATCTCTTCCGCAGTTTTGGATTTGACTCGCAGCCAGTTTTAATTGGCCTTATAATCTTTCAGGTATTTACATGGCAAAGCACTGTTTTTGGTTTGTTGGAATAGCATGTGTTTTGAGCCAATCAGACAAATCTTAAGTGGACTTTCATTGAGGGATTTGGTCCAACTTCTCTTTGTTGAAATGTCCTTTAGTCATACTAAGCTTAATCATAAACCTAGTGGGGATCAAAAGTAGTTCTTGACTGGAACTCTCACTATGGTCCGGCCTTTGATGCTTGCAGCATACTGTAACCCCACTGCAGCACCTTGTAAGCTTTCTTCTTAACCTTGTAAGCAGATCTTTTGAGTTTCAGGTAACTTCCTCTACTGAGGCTGCCTTTCCATATTATTTTGCTTTTGCCAGAAGTTCTTATGGATCATGTTGTGAGTGTGTTTACCCATTTTTTCAGGCTGATGCTTTTGCCAAGAAGCTAGGGTATGCCGCTCCTTTACGTTCTGGTCTTGTGAAGTTGCAGGTAAAACATATATATGTTGATTATTTTCAATAAGATAGTGCAGATATTCCTAAATCGAAGGTCCGTTTTCCAACTTATATCTCCATTTATTTTACTGTATCCTACACTCTGAAGTTCTCTTTTGAGTTGTGTTTCTTGGTATTGGCCTAGCATGCTATTATCAGTAGTTGTTTCACTCGTTATTTCTTAGTTTTGGAACTTTCTGCATATTGCGGGGGAGTGGCTCCTTCTGTTATCCATCTTATGGTGTTCTATATATCACAGTATGTAAGTTGTTGATAATGTACTTTGTGATTCTACAGGAAGAGAACTTATCTGCCATGAACACGGATCCTTGGTACTCTGTTTATCACTATTCTCACCCTCCCCTGGCGGAAAGGCTTGCTGCTCTCGGTGAAGCGGACAAGAAAGCAGACTGAGTAACAGCTGTCAATGTATAAAGTCTCAGCCTTTGATTTGTGTCTTGTTGGTTGTAATTTTGTTGAAAGACGTCATAACAATGCTTCATCTAGTTCAAGCAATTGGAAAATACTCGCTAACAGATCTAGTCGCGGATGAGTTTACATTACAGAAAGTTGAAGAGATGGATAGGCAGTCGTCTCGTACCTGTTTTCGTAGACAGCCGATGTAGTGATGATGCGGCCTACTGGAAGACCTATTACAAGGATATTCCAAGCCTTGACGGTGAAGGTTCCTGTTGGCAACCCTCTCGTATTTCTTTTTCTTTTATGCCTCCTAGTGAAGCTAGTGGGTTTAAAATGGAGCTGTGCGAATACGTTGGCTGATCATAAACGTACACGGCTAGCTGTTGGCTTCTTGCTTTGGAACACAGTTTTTAGTTTTCAAGATATACACGTAGCATTTGACCTTGTTCACTAGTTTCTGGGAAGTGACTTGTATTGCATTTGCACACCAATACATGGGGAAAAAAAAGAAGAAAATGGCAGGCGCTCCGGTGTGTGAGTGGGAGATGTTGTCTAATGACTTGGGTGTCGTTTCAAATTAAATTTAATGCTCCCTTCATCTCATATGTGTTGTTTCATTTTCCTTTTTAGGTGGTCCATAGCTTTGTATTGTTTCTTTTTTAAGTAATTTTTTACACTTTATTTACCAAAATACCCCAACGTATCTCACTTCCCCTCCCCTCCCAATAGGTCCTCCCTCCCTCCCTCTCTCTCTCTCTCTCTCTCTCTCTCGCTTGTGTTTAACGATTTCAATTCTCTCTCCTCTCTAGCAATGTTGCATTGTGAATCGGCGATAGAGGTGCAACCAACGGATGCGTAATTGACAATGGAGCTCCATTTCTCTATAGGAGGGATGAGAAAAAGATGAAAAAGGGCCTGATTGAATCAACGAGGTGACATGAATCTATGAGGCTGACGTGGATCGTTGAGGTGACGTGAATCAAGAAGGTGATTGGAATCGATGCGAATCGAGGCTAATGGGAGAGGCCGATCCGAATAGATGACGGTGCGAGCTTGAATGTAACGGAAGGAGAGAAAAGGACAACAGTCCTAGTAGCCACAGATTTCGGACATAAGCAATGAAATCAAGTGAAAAGTTGCACAGAACCGCGGTTCGCCAGAGATGGAGCAGCGTTGAAGTAGACAGATGAAGAGGGGGCAATTGTGGAAAGAATGGACTAAACAGTGTAGGTTCTTGGTCTACGTGCAAAAGCAATTGGTGCAAAATAAACAGGACGGAGGGAGTATATTATTATAATGTATTTTTATATAAAGTGATTGTTTATATAAATTGTCATTATTGAGGTTCAACCGTTTAAGAAGTTTAAAATGTAATTTAAGATATATTTTTTTTGTAAAAAGAAAAAATTTTAATTAAATTTTCCTTTTTAAAAAATTAATTAAAAATACTTACTTTTAAGAAAAATATTTTAAAATTATTTTTAATGTCTTAAAATGTAGGATTTGAATAATTAATAATTTTAATAGATAATTATTTTATACAAAATGATGAACAATAATATACTAAGGGGTAAATAGTACCAATGGTCCCAAACCTTTAATTCCTACTACAAACGGATCCCTTACTTTCATTTCATTACAATTTGGCCCCAAACTTTTATAATTCATAGCATATTGGTTCCTACTCTAGGCAAATATAGTAACTTGATTTACAGAAAAGAAAAAATGATAGTTTAAATTATTTATTAATTGTGAAAAAAGTATGATACAGTTTAAATTTATTGAAATACAATTACTGAATAGTTTGAATTCATTAATTCTCATGAACTATCTAACATTAACTTTTTAAATTCTAATTCAAATTGTTCGGTAATTGTTTTCCCATAAATTTAAACTGTGACATAAATTTCTAGTAGTTAATGAAAAATTTAAATTGTCAATTTTTTTTTCTATAAATCAAGTTTTTGTGTCTGCTTAGGGTTAGGAACCAATATGCAATGAACAATAAAGGTTAGGGATCGAATCGCACTAAGATGAAGGTTGAGGACCGGTTTGCAATGTGAATTAAAGGTTTAGGATCAATGGTGCTTTTATCCATATACTAAGTTTAACTTGAAATAGTCTGCCCTTCGAATTGGCAACATTGCCATTTGGTGTTGAAAAAATGATTAAAGATAGCCGAAAGCCTATGTTGAGCTCTCTTTAATGGTGACCCTACAAACTTCTTTGGTTGCCGTAGATGTCAACCTCAGGTTTTATCTGGAGCCGTCTGATAGCGCGGCCAAACGGACGATTGGGCTTTGCTTGCCGAATCTGACCATTTCCATTTTCCAAACCAGTCCTTGTCGGCTTTATAATTACGCCAAAATTACAAAAAATCCCTTGTAGTTTGGCCTAACCTACATTTGGCCCCTCTTTATTTTCAGAAACCTACACTTTACCTCTCATTTCTTTATAGTGTCTGATAATAATTTTTGAAACTCTGATATGCATTTACAAGAAAAAAATGTATTTACAGAAAGAAAAAACTAATAATTTACAATATCTATTAACTATAAATTTTTTTTGAAGAGATTAAAATTACTAGCAGATGACTATTATATATTTTAAATTATAATTTTAGAATTTATTGTCGAACAGTGTAATAGAAATAGGAGGTAAAGTATAAGTTTTAAAAAATAGAGGGTAAATAGTAGGTTAGAGAAAAATTAGGGGGGTAACTGTAAATTTCTCTTATAATCACACACACGGAAGAAAATAGCCTCATAGCGATGAATGCCACGGGCAAGGCAAGGGCAAGCTAATAGGTATGAATACCACGGGCAATATTAAACACTAATTTGATTGAATTGGCAAAGGTAAAAGTGGTAAATATATCACTTATTTTAGCTAACGAAACAATTTACTTACTAAAGTATTTTTTAGGGTAAGTATACCATGAGTGCATTTGAAATAAATAAATAACCTACTAAAATAATAGATTACAGACAAATTACTTAGTGAAAGGTGTTAAAGATTAGCAAATTTCTACCATTGATGTAGTTTGAACTCTAAATATATTCAATTTAGTTCCATTTTTACTTGAATTAAATTAATTTATAATTAAAGTATAACCTAAACTTTAATATCGTAAAATGATTTTGGTCTTAATTGCATGTTACTAATAAACAATTGGTATGAGAAATAATGAGGCTTTTACTACCCATGTATGGCTGAATAAAACCTACTTATTTTTTGACAATAATTTGTGTTGTGGATATCCATATTATTATTAACATATACTTTGGTGATGGTAACTTTTTTGTTCGAGAAGAAAACATTAATTGCATATTAATAACTGATTTATTCCTATGAGATAGTGGTATTTCCCCCCTTTTGCCGATTGGGAAAACTCTCCGAAAGTTTGAGTTCTGTTTTTTTTATAAAAAAAAATCTTTAAAACCATCTTTTTGAATCTGTCATTTAATTAGCTAGCTAAAAACTTTAATATTAACTAGTTAAAATATGCTATATATAATATTGTCTCCTCGTTCTGTTGGGTTGAGAGCAAATGTATTTTTCGTGCTCTAACATTCTAACATTAGATGCTTGAAAAATACTGCAAACAGAATTTAACACCTCCGGAAATTAAAGTGTACCATCACAAAAATCAAGATAAAAATATTCTCGGTTGTTCTTTTTCAAGTGTGATATATAGATACTTTCTTTGGCGTAAAAAAAAGAACACATAAAGAAAAGAAAGAAAATCATAAGCCATAGAATTTAGCGACGTGTATGTCAGTCACATGATCTTAGTAACAGCCAGTTACCTGATAACTCCCCGAGCTACCCCCCCAACTAGAAAAGAAGACTTGTTGAAGTTGGAATTTCAACAAAGAACAGCTAAGAACGTGTGGAGCTCTATCATTGAAATTTCTGATCGTTTGAGAGTAAGGCTTTTGATAAGATCAGTTTTCTTCTTTTTCTAGTTTATTTTCTGATTCTTGAAAATAATTAGTTTTAGGAATCAGCGTTATATGTTCAAAGTATTGCTGTTACAATTAGGGTTTGAGCCCATCTTAGTTGTGTTTCTTGCTTTCGTAGCAGATCTGCTTGATTTATCGATAAAATTTGAAGTTTGAGGAATAAATTTACCGTAAAGGTGAGTTTTTGTTTTGTTTTGTTTACTTTTTTGTCCCTAGATCTGTTTGAACTTTGAACTTGAAAGTTTTGATGAAATGAAAGAAATTCACCTTTTCTTTCTTATTTAAGAATCCTTGTACTGGTACTTGGTCGTATTTGTACATTTTGAACATTAAAGACTGATGAGAGGTGATTTGTAAGATTGAATCTGGAATTTTTGTGATGTATATGGGAAGTGAAACCGCCATTTCTATATTTTTGTGAACTTCATTCTTCGTTTTGTGTTGAAAAGTCAATTTTGTTTTGTGACGGTGAAGAGTTATAACAAAAGGAGAGGATCTGTAAGTGGATTTGATATTTGTTTGTTTTGTTCAAACAATTTATCAGTTTAATCTCTTTTGTTAATGTTGTTTCTCCAAAATTAGCAGTAAGCATCCATTTATATTATATTTCATGAGTTTCTAGAACAAGAAAGAATTGCTTTTCTGTGGATTTCATTTAGATCCAGTCGTTATACCTGCTTGTGCTGTTAGGATGGCTGTCTGGGGGTATTTCATGTTATTGGTCATTCTCATGGTATGTGCTGAAAGTATTAGCCAGCTAAATGTAACCCTGTCCCTTGATGTGATAATTGAGTTGTTAGGTTTGATTGGTTGCAGGACGTATAAGAATGAGTCGTCCCCAAGAATCTCATCGCTCTTTCTTCCCGTTTGGAAATCCTTTCCGGATGATGTCACCCAGAGGTTCCCAGTTGCCTTCAAAATTGCTTGCTCCATTGAACGCTTTTGAGGAGAGTTTGTCAGAGAGACTTCAGAAACTCATTCCAAAAGACAAGGATGATGTTCTTAGCTTAGCATGGTTGAAGCTAGCTGTGGAGTCACTATCCGAGATTCACTATGACATAAAAGTCCTGATCACCGATCTTGAACTTCCTGTTTGTGATTGGGATGAGAAGTGGATTGATGTATATTTAGACATAAGTGTAAAGTTACTTGACATTTGTATTGCTTTTAGCTCTGAGCTAACGCGTCTTGGCCAAGGCAGTCTCCTGCTCCAGTGTATTGTGCACAAGTTGGAAGCAAAGTCTGCAGAGAAGTTTGAGCAGGCACACAGTACGGTTAATAGGTGGAGACAGCTTATTGGGTCAAAGAACCCAAGAATTGAAAAGTGCAGCTCAATCCTAGACAGTCTAGTCAAATCACTACATTTGCCCAAGGTTAAGAACTCTTCGAAAGGGAAGGTGTTGATGCGTGCAATGTATGGAGTTAAGGTGGCAACAGTGTACATCTGCAGCATTTTCTCTGCTGGTTTCTCTGGTTCTGCCAAGTATTTGCTTGATCTGAGTGTGTCTGATACATTACCATGGGCTTCAGCTTTCTCTAGTTTGCAAGCAACTGTGAATGAGGAAGTCAGAAATATATTTTCTGCTGGAAAACCTACAGCTCTAAAAGAGATGGATGCTGTAGATGCATGTGTGAAGGCATTATATCCCATGATGCAGGGTGGTCTGGGCTCTACAGAAGAACAGCCATTCCAAAATTCAGTTTCGGATATGGCAAGGAACGAAGAGAAGCTATCACAAGGTTTAGATATGCTCACAAAGGCAATGGATGGTTTTTTCAAAATGGTTTTGTCGGGGCGCGATGCTTTGTTGGGGAACTTGAGAACTGGGGGCATAATCCCAGATACAATGACAAAGGTGGGGGAGCAACTAGTGAGCTGAGTTTGATTGGGCTAGACCTGCATGCTTACAGACAGTTTAGGTATGAATCTTTATGTTTGCCATATGGTCGGAGTACACAACCGTGTTGCACAAAGTCTAATGTGTCTGGTGTGAGTTGTAAGGTGTGTGATATTTTCATTTACTGTGCTCTAAATTTAATGTATGTAATGTTATATAAAAGAAAACTAAGAAAAAGACGTTCTGCTTGCAAAAGCTTCCGAGTCGTTTTTCACTGTTATCAGCCATTGGTTTCATTTGATCTTGTGGTAGAGGAATGTAGATACACTGATTACATAGCTAGATAAGCTTGAAAGGCTTTTCTAGAGTCGATTTCAACTGGTCTGAGATTAGTGCTTAGTTGATTGACTGATTGAGATTGGGTATGGAGGCAGTTCTCTTTTCATGGTTTTGGGTTCAATATAATTGCCTTAGAGATTGTTGGAGGCTGACTTTTAGAAGTTGCCTTTTTGATCTCTCTTGTGAATACAGAGCAAGTGCGAGGTGGCTTCTGGGTAGAGAACCAGAAGTCTTGCGATTGACAGCAGGACTTCATAGCCGGGCTGTCAAATCTTGGCTGCCCCCAGATTTGACGAATGGAAAACGTGGAAATTTCACTCCTATTTCTTGACCATGGAAATGGAATGAGTGGCCACAGCCACCGGTCTCGCCAGCGCCCGTTGGTGCGCCCGATCCAGATAAACGGTCAGGTCCTACCTCATTAAAGTCTTCAAATTGGCCATTTTGAGGGCCGAGTTTAAACTTCATCAAAGTTTACACTGACGGTCTTGTCGTTGGAATTCCACTTAATCAGGCAGAGTTAGTTTATATATTCGGGGGGTGGGGGCGGGACGACCTTTAACTTCACGCCTCCCATTAACAGTTATAATAAACCTTATCGTTAGGTAAGGTCTTTATTGTTATAATCTGATTTTCGTAAAGGAAATATTTGTTTCGAGAATCCTATAAATGCATATGTTCACGTTTTTACAAGTACCAGACGCAAGAAACTCTTATTCATGGATCTGGAGCAGAACATTCTTGTCTAGGTACATGTTACAGTCAACCCATCCAACTTTTTCAATCGCAGCACGTTATTACATGAAGAGGAGATGGTATGTTATCTAACTAATCCCTTCGTTCGATTGGTTATACAAAAAATAATTGAATAAAAAAAAAATTGAGTTTTCAGTTACCACTTTTAGGTGCAACAACTGAAAACCGATATACATGTTCTGCTTAGTGTTCTGTTTACTTCAATTAAACTAGTTTCATAACCCGTCTAACGGACGGGCCAGTAGTTCATAAAAAAATGTGGCTTTTTTTAAGGGGTCTTATCTAACATAAATTTCTTTTGATAGAGTTTACCTATGATGTTAAACTTTAAATTTTAAGAAAAATATGTAATGCATTCAATTTTGTACATTATGTGACTGAGAGGAATACAAGATTAAAGATAAATGATATCATTAATAGTGAATGCTAATAATAATAATAATAATAATAATAATAATATGTCCATTGTCAGACAACATCAGAGGCGTAGGAGATAACCCGTCTAATGGACAGGAAATTTGCTCATACAAGAGCGTCTGATATGATTATAAGGCGCAAGAAATATTTAATATTTCACATGAACACAAAAGTACATAGCGATGTGTTGTACATTTGTATTGATTGGGGAAGAAAGTCATATTATATAAGGATCTTCTATCTTCGGAAACTCTGCAGCAACGTCAAAGTTTTCTACTAATTCGATCCTGTGACCATTAGAAGTGTGAGTAACATTGGGAACAATGTTGCTGTTCAACTGAAGTGTAAGAAGAGTATGAATGCATGGGGCAAAGTAAATAAAGATGTGATGCAGTGTAAGACATACCAGTCATGGGCTGCAATAATCTGATATAAAAAATCAGCATTCGTAGCTCGAGTTGTAGATGGTGAAGCGGAATCCTTTAATTACAACCTGATGGAAATTATGTTTAAAACATAAGATTTTGTTATATTTTGTAGTAATAAATGTAAGTACGTCTCATCTTCCTCCTTACAAAGCTGAAGCAATTTCAAGTTCAGGAGTGAATGATGTGTCAACACATTGCTGCGCAGAATCCTGAGAATTGGAAGGGCCAGGGAGACTGCAATATGACAAAGAAGGAAGATGAGTTACCAATAATATTAAGTAATGCGAGGAGAAAGTATATTAGCATTTATGACATACAGGTGAACAGATTGAGAAGGGAAATTAAGTGGAGAAGGTAGTGCAGGAGCATCTGGTTGTGGGGACTGAGAATGAGATTGATGTATCTGCTGACTTGGGTGCTGCAATAGGCAATAAACAGTTTACTATCTTGGGGAAAGAAATGACGAATGTGCAGGAAATGGATAAGAGTTTAAAGAACCATACAAGTTGTTCCTTCAGCTGAAATGCAAGGACCTCCTCATCGTAGTTAATCAAGTGAAACTTTCTTACAGTGAGAGGGGAAGATGGGTTTTGGAAGTTAAATGAAGAAAGTTCAAACTCCAGAATAAGGTCTCGATTAAGTGACTGCTGAAATTGTTCCTCAAGCTTTGCAGGCCCATTAGCCTATATAATTTGAATAGATAATCCAACATGTGATATAGTGTGGTTAACATAATAAACAATGAAACCATGTAAAGAATTAGTGGGAAATATAAAGATTAAGGTATTGAAAGAGGCATAAACCGATTGTTCCAAGGAACGCAAAGCTGAGGCAGAAGAACCAAAGAACTTTGTGGCCACAGAGTCGAGCATCGTGAACAAAAGGTTGCCTGTAGAGTCGAACAGTTGCTTTATACCGCATAACTGGTGTCCGACAAGAAGTCTTGCAGTGTTCACAAAAATAGGTTAACCCAATGGGGTCAACTTTTCGACAACACTTTTTGCAAGCGAAATACCACCACGATCGATCAGTAAGAAGCTCAGAAACGGTTACACGGACAGAGTATATATTGCCCTAGGTTAAATTTGTGGCGGCGGTGTTAAGGGCAAAGTATACAATAACAATGTAGAAGTATAAATGAGATGTAAGGGGAGTAACTCACAAATGAGGGGCCACGGGTTAGCAAATCCTTTACTTCTACAATAGTTCGCCGACGACCATAAACCACCCTTAGTTCAGTTAGCCGTTCAGCCATTGAGGGGACATAGTCATGAATAACATCAGCTCCGATGGATGGCCTAGTATGAAGGAAGGAAGTTATGGACAAAACTAATAAATGAAGTATATACGTTCAAAGTTAAAGGGAGGAAACAACAACAGGGTATAGAAAAGTCATACAAGCGAAAGAATTCTTGCACTTCATTGATTTCAAGATTAACATATACTTTTGTCCCTGAGTTGAGGAAAGGTTGTACTGCCCTGTAGTGTGATGATAAAATTAATGAATGTATTAACATAAGAGAAAATTGAATAGGAAATAATTATATTACAGTAAACTACATACCTTGACATAACCTGACAGACATCGATGTGACAACCAAGACATAAGTCGTCGCGGCGCCCTTCAATGTGGTGTAGTCAACCAAATGTGTTTGAGCTCCCCAAAGAGTTATATCAATTGTGGACCCATTAAATGAAAAACACGGCAATAGTAAAAAATAATAAATTAAAGTTAGTAGGCAACTAATGGAGAATTAAGGTGAGTACAGTATAAGCAAGAAACAGAACCTTATATTTTGAAGTATGATAATCCGCATCTTTGTGGATGCCCCATCAGATCTAACAATATCAGTGCTATCACCCAGCGAAGTAAGTTTCCCAACAACATCTATGATACAGGAAAAGTCTGGAGTTGGTTTGTTAAGTGTAGCTGAAGTTGATTTAAAATATGGTAAGTGTGGAGAGTTATACCACATAGCTGAACATTTTGAGGGTGTCGCAGGTGAATCTGATCAAAAGGGATGAACTCGAACTTATGAAGGCTGATGTTCAGGACAGGAACAGAGACTAAAGTAACCTTTGTCCACCCGGTGAAACGAATGACATATTCATGAGTCACTGGCCTATACCCTTTATCGGCCTTGAAGACGTTGAAGTTTGTGATAATGTAGACATTCCCTTCCTTCAGCAAGGAGTTAAACTTAGGAGCAATGGATGTAGAAGCCATTGTATGAATGTGATCATTCTAGAGAAGAAATTTAAGATAAAAGGAATATAGATGCATTGAGAACGAAGAAAGATACAGTAACTGGAGGGACAATAGATGGAAGGGAAATATATAATAAGGGAAAAAAAGCATCAGAAACCATAAATACCTGTGCATCGAGTAATGCCATGGCTATCCCATATGGCTTAAGCGTGTTAACATTAATAGCATCTCAAAGGCGGGTGAGACGTACTTGTATTGTCCATCGATAGCTTAGTGGAGTCAATTGGTGCAAAGGGGTGAACTGTTGTCTCATATTCATCTGTACTTCAAAGAAGCAGATGTGAGATTAAATAGAATAAAAAAACAAAGGAATATCATACAATTGTTGTACAAATAGATAGACCAGGAAAAAGGGACCCAGAAGCTACATAGCTAATCGTTGTAGGCACTGAAATACTTCACGATAGACAATATTTCATTAGGTGCTTCTGTTTGTAAGAGGACACGGAAACCTGAAGGGCTGGTGACACATGATGCCGCAACATAAAACTGGCCATGGCTAAAAACAGGTTGTGGCAAATAAAGGCCAACATGGTTGAAAGTCTGTCCTTGACTCTTGTTTATCGTTATAGCAAAACAAACTTTCAACGGGAATTGCCTTCGAGAAAAAATGAATGGTAGGGTTGTGTCTGAAGGGACCATTTCGACACGCAGAATAAAAAAACGTTGTCCAGAGTTAAGTCCGGTGATGATTTCTGCTTCGATAACTGTATTTGCCAGCCTCGTGACAACCATGCGTGTGCCATTGCATAACCCAAACGAATGGTTTAAATTTCTCATCAACATAACCGGAACACCTACCTTCAGTCGCAATTCATGGTTAGGGAAACCAGAGAACTTAAAGGTATTGAGATACTCCGTCGGATATAGCAATGAATGTGCTTCGAAGTTATCGGAGACGGGTGAAACCTTATCAGCACTTAGAAAAGTTTGTGTATCACCAGGAAGCATACCAATGAGATGATCATTGACTGTGTCTACAATCTCATTAGCTGATGAAAGAATAGCTCGTTCCTTTAAATAGCTGATATCCTGAAACCGTATAACCAAATTTGGATAAGTAGATGAAAAGATGTCTGCAATCGGGTCTCCAGATAATGGGATTAAAAAATCATGAGGGATAGTAATCCATGAAGGCTCATCCTTATCTTCGTATAACTGGCAGGTTGGTATCAAACCATCCCCAACTTTCAATATCCAATCATTGAACACAACCACATCAGATCTAGTGGAATTTTGAAGCATCATATTGTCTGTTAGGGAAAATAATGTGCAGTGTTGCTAGAGTGGGGATGATAATATAGATGGTCCAACAACATCGGCACGAAAACCACGTGGAATAACTGGCAAGATTTTCCTGAAATCACCACCAAGAGCAACCGTGAGACCCCCAAAAACCTTTCTGGTAGCAGTTGGGTCAATAACAGTTAATATATCACGAAAAGTACAGTCAACAGCCTCAAATGTGTGACGATGCGCCATCGGAGCCTCATCCCATATGACTAAGCTTGTATTATGAAGGAGTTCTGCCATTGGTGTAGATCTTTTAATGTTGCAGATAGATATATTTTCCACAGGAATTGGTATCTTAAACCGAGAATGAGCAGTTGTCCCCCCAGGCAGTAAAAGTGATGCAATACCAGAAGATGCCACAGCTAGAACAATTCGACCCAAAGACCGCAGCTTTGAAATTATTGTGCGCCAAAGGAATGTCTTACCAGTACCACCACTTCCATGTATAAAAAAGAATCGACCAACACGAGTTTCGACGGACTGAAGCAATGATGAGTAAATCTGGCACTGGTGATCATTTAGAGAACGAAGCAAATTAACATGTTCTTCAGCTAAAGCAGGCCTATTGTAGTTTAACTCCTCAATCATAAGAGAGTTCTGCAACATCATCCGATGATCGATAGACGGGAATGGAATTGTCGGAAATTCTCGGAGGCTTCTTCCAACTCGATTAAGTGACTGTTCAATGTCATAAAGTGCCAGATTCTGCTGTTCACTATCCGTCATAGTCAGCTGGGAGTTGTTTAGGAGCCTTCGTCGCCGATGTAATATGTCTTCAGATAAAGAAACAACATTCTGTGTCCATAAAGCAAGTGGGTCATCAACCTTACAGAATAGTAAGAAAATCACAAGTAACTGTCTCAATTGGCTTCCTGATGACCACTCCACAGCCTCACGCAAACATTGATGCCATTCCCCATCACTATCTAGAAGACCATGTGCAGAACACGCTTCCCTATAGGTCTCGTATAAAACTCCATGAACCGTTCAGATTTCCTTATATGAGGTTGGCCCTTTGACCACATTTAGGAGCATGCACAAGTAAAATTTTTCACCAGCAGTTGGGTGAACAAAATATATCCTACCAATGCTGCGGCCTTTACGACGACGTGTCCACATTTTGATTTGCCGATTCCAAACAAAATGTTCGGGGAATTGCACATATGTCAAAGTACGAGCAAAATGATCATGTGAATTACAATGCATCCAACCCTTAAACTTTGTCATACTTTCCTCCTGTGCACGAATGACATCACGAAGGTCATCACCATCCTCATACACAACATTCTGTTGACCGGGTAAATGAAAGGACAACCGCTCAACCGATGGATGATGCTCATTAATGAAGAAACCGAAAATGCGCCAGATAGCTTCAGATGCTGACACAAACCGATAGTCCATATATTGTTTGATCTCATCATACTGATTACCATTACATCGGTTCCCATTATGTTCAGTATGCTGATCACTCTCCAGAACAACTGTTGACATGTCTGGCCCCTTTGTAACATATTTGCACAGGTACTTCACACACATGGTAAGGTTTGTTAGCTCAACATTGACATGACAATCATGCTTAACGCATAAATCACGATTGTGAGGCACAACCCAGCGATTATCTAATGGTATCCCATGAACCATGGCTACACGGTCGTCACGCCTTCTACGGTAAATAGGGAATCCATCCTCATTGATGATTGTCTCATTTTGGAAGGAACGTGGGTAATGCTTTGAACAAGAATTATTGACCATACATGGGCACCGTGGGTTTCCTGCTCCACATGGTCCGTGAAGCATGTGTGTAACAACTGCCTTATAACCAAGAGGGTCTTCATCCTTGTTCGGAAGTTCCGCAGAAATAAAACGATTAATTTTCTCAGGACTGTTGATCTTATCATCAGGATGAAGGAAAAGTGTGATGTGCGCATGAGGAAGGCCTCGTTTTTGGAACTCAACAGTGCAAAGGTCTGTACAATTAGAATATGTCAATAAATTTTTTTTTGTAAATAAAGGAAGAAATGTTTTGGTTCACACATAACTGATTTTAGTATACGGGAAAAATGTAATACCTCCAAGAACACGTCCGAAGTGTTTTCGTTTAGTTATATCTTCTCTGAAGTTTAGAAGCTTCATCATGAACACACGATCGACAATATCGGGTATATCTTCAGGAGGCTGGCTAGGTATTAATTCAAGGAAATGACGAATTTCTGGCCATTTTGGGTTGCATGTGAAGGTAATAAATAAATCAGGGTACCCCAGAACTCTACAAATTGCCATTAAATCTTGATAAACTTGCATCATATATCAAGGACCCCCAACAAATGAAGATGGGAGGATAGTTCTTTTACCATATAACGAAGCATCAGTGTCACCACGATGCACTGCATCCTGTAACCCACATAATATTTCAGCACGAAAGCAGTCTCTATTCCTTCGAAGCCAACGAAATCGAGATTCAAGATTAACACAATAAGCATCAACAGCATATTCATGGAACAGACGACCTCCCATAAGAATCATTGACCGAATATTGTGGCGCTGTTGAAGCTGGTATGCGTAAAACTCTCTTGGAGTCACAGTGCCTATAGACTGAAGATGACCATCATCCGAAATGTAGCTAATTTCCAAATGGTAACTATCCTCGCCATATACAAGGAATAAGGGGAAATGTAACGCACACCGCTTTGGGTGGAAAAAGTCAATGGTATGTGGTTCAGAATTCCATGGGTAAACCAGAATGTCCCGATAGTTACTGTTCTCCTCATTGATGCCATCAAACAAACCAGCAACCTCATTTGAAGTAGGCAAATTGTATCGTCTATCTTTTCCCTTAGAACTAAGAAGTCTGATACAAACAGAGGGCAGTGTTCTATCATTTAACCGATGCCTAGCCATCCGAAAAAATCTAACCAGTTGATTATGCTCGTCAAACACCTGTATTAGACCATTTATGATCTCCCGATTGTACTCAGTATACCTTCCATCACCGAAGCTCATAATTCAATTGTACGACTCATGCTCGGTGTCGTACATGTACAACTGAGCAAATCGAGGGCGATCTCCACTGTTTGGATACAATGATCCAATCCGATGATAATTCATTCCACAAGATCTGAACATTGGAGGACCCTGCCCATCATGTGTACTGGAATCCACATATGCCCTCGTAGAAGTGAAAAAGAATCTGGAATTAAAGTCACGTATATGTTTTCAAAAGTACCATGATAACTGATCTCCATTATAGTCAAATAGTTGACGTATAAATTCTGGTGGTCGCGGAGATTGAGGAATATAAACTTTCCCTTTACGACAACATAAGGAGAATTCAGGGTTAGAAGTGTGTTGTCCCTTGTTACTTCTCTCTTGGTACCACATAATAGTAGCACAATAGGGACAGACACAAGTAGGAGGCCCTAGATCTTCATATTGAACGTGTGACCCTGAATTGGAACATGATATCAGAGATGGAGTTGAATACATTCTAAATGGGTAAATTATGTTAGAGTTGATGAAGTATACTCATGTGGTCATTGGGATGCAATTCTGCATCTTGATGCTGCCTTGATCGCATTTCAACAGAGGCAGCTATTATAGAACATTATAACAGTTTAGAAAAGTTACTGATGGTGCAAAAATGAATGAGAAAAAGGAAAGGAAAAGTGAGTTACAGCATCTGACTGTACCTAGTATGTTTTGTCCATCAGCATTCATTGATAGGGTAGGGATTGTTTCAAGATAGGGATGTAATCTCGTTCTAGTTTTAGATCGTTTGGCGGCAGAAGCAGACAATTCACCAACTTCAAACGTTCTGTGAATAGGATGAAACTGTGCTATTTGAGATAGAGGAGCAATGGCAGCAGAAGAGGCAACCTCAGTTGGATGAGGAGTGAGAAGTGGGAAGTGCCCAATAGGGGGCACTCTGTTAGATATATCGGTGAGAGGAATTCTAGATGATGGCATAGTTGTTGAAGGAGTATAACAGGGGATTGAAGAACTATGAGATTGATTCCTTGTAACTGAAGAGTTATAATTACAGTTGGAGGTAATCCCAACTGAACGATGAGCCTCTCGATGAGCACGTCGCAATTCAATGCGATGAGCTCTACGAGCACGGGCATCCATAACCTTACAATTGTAAGGGAATGTTATGATCAGCATAACACTAATAACAGAATTAGAGAATGCGAACATGTAAGCGTTACATAAATGAATAAGGTAGAAGTTAAGACATGTGCATTATATGTAAGGGAACAATCAAATCAGGTAACTAAAATAACAATAAATGCAATGAGGAAGAATATGGAATAAGCATAATGCCTCATTTAAAACATGGTAGAAGGGGTTATGAAAAGGAAACACATGAGAATGAGAGAATACTTTAAGTAAAAAGTCTATATGACCAAATAGTACAACCAAATCTAGTACTTATAAAAAATAAAAAATAAAGGTCTATTCGAAGCCAATAACGATCGCAACCAACAGCCGGTACTCCTCATCCACAACACATTCATCACAGAGTCGCGGGTCATCAATGGCATAGTACCTCATTGCCCAACGATCAATAAGTGGAGCTGCAAGGATTTTCGCAACACAAGACCCACAACGACGACGTTGAAGTACAATATCGACATGTTCAAAAGAAATAGTGAATGGGCCAGGTCATCTCTCAATAACCATTCCAATTATGTGATCAGCTTCACTACGGAGTTTTTGGATGGATTCTAGCCAAGTAGCACCAACTTCTCTTCTTAATGTTTGAATGTAAGAGATGCTATGATTTAGTGAGTCAGGTCCTCTGGTTGAACAAAGAATAGCATATAGGTATTTCGCAACTGGAATGCCACGAGCAGATGCAATTCGGATACATTGCAAGCCCTTTTCAAAATTGCCATACTTGAAATATTGAATCATCCCATGCGTAAGCACAGCAATCGGATGCCCTGAGTCCCTCAATATAGTGAATCTATCAGAATCTCGGTTCATGTACCATCCGAAGATGACGCGTGACATATCAAGGCATGAAAATATCATTGGGGAAGTGAATGCTATAGCAAATGAACGATTGACAGATGCTAGATCCCCAGAATGACCCGAATCCATCAACAGAGCTTTCGATAGAATATAGGACAAAATGTCGACAGGTAAGGAATCCATGTGAATTTTTTTTTGCTACATTAGGGCACGAAATATCTTTAATGAGCAAAAGCAATTTACTTTAGTATAAAGAAGACAATGAAAATATAGGGAAAATGGAGGAAGTACTTATTAAAATAGATAAATTAGGGTATAGTACACAAATGAACAATAAAAAATTCTAAAAAATGGATAATTAATTTAAGATTTATATAAAAGTTTCATATAAAAGTGACATAAACATTGATTTAAAGTTGTAGGAAGACAATATTTAATGGCAGGTTGAATATGCGTACTTCAAATTTATTCATTATCTTAAAATAACATTACTAAACTTTAATTAAGGACAACATATATAAAAGTTTTGGTTATTTATATAAGCGAGGGATGTATATAAAAGAAAATAAATTTACATAATTGATTTGGTTAATGGAAATACAATGTTTCTTAATAAAAGTTTATTTCACTTAAAATTTAAAACATAAGATCAGGAAGAAGAAAAACTCATGTTCATAAAGAAACTAAAGTGGTAGTTCCTAGTTGAGGTTAACGTATTGACAGAATACAAAGGTACTAATAATTAATGATATTCCAAAAGGAAAAAATTAAATTAATGATGAAAATGAAAAATGAAATAAATTAGTTTTTTTTCCACTTATAGACATGTAAAAATTAAAATATTAAAACACACTTGTGGAAGATGATGAATAAAGTAAGCAATAGATATTGTTGGTTTGAAATATAGTTACAACATTTGTTAGTAAAAAATAACATAATAAAATTAAAAAATAATATAATAATTTACCATAAACAATATAATAACGATCAGATACTAAAATATTGTAGTTTAAAACCCTATAGGCTTCATAATGGACTAAAAAGGACGGAATGAGTAAAAATCGCTAAGCCCAGTACATGACTAAAATATAAAAGGACTAAGGAGTAAGGAGTGCCTAAAATGTAAGTTGGATAAGGTTGGAGATTATATAGAAGCATATAAGAATATGAGGGGGTGTAGTGACAAACGGAACGAAGAACAGGGACTTTGTTGTTATTTTGCTAGATAAATAGCAAAAATATCGGACGGGTCATTTGAGCAATCTTCTCTCTTTCCCCCCTTTCTCTTTCTATCCACTGGCAGTTCTACGTTCTCTCTTAATTTCCCAGCGGCAACGCCGTCTGGGAAAATTATTTTTCCAGTTTTTGCAACATGTGACACCGGTTTCTCTTAGATCCGACCTTGTCTTTCACTTTGCCTGAACTGTTTTTCGTAAAAGACTTCCGGTTTTGTCTAGATCGGGTTTCAAACAATCAGGCCATGTATTTTTCATATAAAACAATAGATCAGTAGGGGTTTCGATTATTTTTCTCTCTTTTCTAACCTTAGCCCACCTGATTTGATGAAAAATGAAAAGCTGTTAAAAAAATGTTTGATACTTCGATGAACCCTAGGCTTAATTTTTTGTTCCTACGTTCCTCCTTAGATGCTGGTGATCATGAAACAATGGACGATGATATGCTTCTAGAAGATCTCAAGGTTCAGTTTTTTCCCCTACCATAACTGACATGAGAATTATTGAGTACCATTTTCGTCATATTTGAGCTTCCTTTTATCTGGATTGATTTGGCACTTTCTAGCTGTTGACAGGTTTACAAAGAAATGTCAAGGAAGTATGTGAAGGTCTCAGTGGCTGTCACTTTGAACGAAGCAATAAAATGTATGGAGGACAGCCATCAGAGCTGCGTGGTTGTGGTTGATGATGATGATTTTCTAGAGGGAATACTAACATATGGTGACGTTAAACGATGCCTCTCTAAAAAGCCCATTGATGGCTAGAAGGGTGACTCGCTGGGTCCAGATGTATGTTTTAGCTCTCTCTCTATCTTTCTCTTGCTTCTTAATATATGCGTGCCATTTCTGAGTTACGCAATGTAAAACTTTACAGATAAATGCATGCCCTATTTCCTCTGTTTGCAGCCGAGGGATAACCTACTAAGGGCAAGATGGTGGCCTTCTGATGTGTTATCCCAATACTGATTTAGCAATTACAAAGGAATTGATGGAGTCCAAGAGGATTAAACAATTGCCCGTGGTGCAACGCGGTGGAGGAAATGCAAAGGGAAGGAAACGTAGAATTGTTGCCATTCTTCACTATGATTCTATCTGGAACTGTCTTAGGTTCATATATATTTCTGAATCCATAGATACTGATCTGACTCGTCCATCCCTACAACCTCGATGCTTTGATTCCAGTACTAATGTTGCACTTCTATATTATCAGGAAAACTATTGAATATTTGGATGTTCTTCGGCTAACTGGTCGTCGTGTAATCACCACGTGCCGGCGTAGATGGTGGGGCTGGTTCAGACAAGGTAAATAGGTCCTCTGCCTTTTCTCCCCTTTTTTCCCTATATTTGGTTGTATTAATTACTTGCTTCTATCGAGGGCAATTTTTTTTAGTATACGACTTGTTTTCTGTTTTATGAATTACATGGTAATCGAGAGGCATGTGAACAAAATGGAGGGATTTGATGAAAGAAGACTGGCAGTGGGGACAAAAAATGCACAAAAAGATAAGTATTTGATACATTTTAATCAAAAATGAAGTATTATTTTGTCTAGATGAATGATTTGTTATTTTGGCTGGATGAATTATTTGCATGTCTGTCACTGGTTTTGAAAGAATTAAGCGTTTGTATGGGAGTTAGAGTGTGAAAGCCAGTAATGGATAAAAATCAATATTTGCATAAATAAACTTAAATGCTGAAGCTAAAATAGTACTTATTAGAATAGATAAACCAGTAATGCTGAAGCTAAAAAGTGATAGTTAACAATTAACAAAGCAAGTAACATAGTAATAAAACATTGTCCTAAAAACATAGAAAAGTGAATAATGTTAGTGTTGTGCCCAAAAGCCAATCATGAGATGATTGTATTTTTGCACATTGAGTCATGATATTTTATTAAGGCATTAATCCAGCAATTATGTTTGTTGTTTTTGTTCCTGCGTAACTTAACAAACATAATTGTAACCCTAGAATAATGATATTCTTAAAAGTCCCTGGTCTAGTATTATTGTGGAGCGGGTTGCAATAATACATAACGACTAGCATATGTGGAGACTAATATGAGATATGTAGTCTACATATGGGTACAAGTTGGAGAACTTGTGTACTGGACCGACCCACCATGAGAACACTACATGGATCGTTATATGAGTGTCATAAGTGATTCCCATAGTGATCAGGGTATATGTAGTCCTTCGACCTAAGATCATCAAGGTTCCCTACATGTGAGTCACATACTTTGATACTTTCCTTTGTTGCTCGTAACTGAGTGAACTTGAAGGAGGTCATTGGGTATGTCACATATCATGCGGAGGGATTTGTATGATCAAGATGGGATTTGTCCCTCCTATGTAACGGGAGCGATATCTTCGGGCCCCTTGATAGAGTGAGACTTAGAAAATGCATGGCCATGCTCGGATGAGTTGATATGCGATATCAATGTCATCAGTTTAAGTTAGTCTACTCGGTAATCAAGAAACCAAAGATTGGGCTATACGAGAGTGACACATTCCATGTCTCGTGCTTAGTCTTGATATCTTGGACAAAGGGACAATGGCATATATCGGTGATGATCATAAAGGTATAGTCGAATCATCGACAATCTTGTCACTTGGGTAGCAATGATGTGTTGCTAGACACCGCTCATTGCTTATGATCATAAATGTGATTTATGATCATTGCCAACGTGATAAGAGCCTATTGGGTCGCACACATAGAGCATTTTGGATCATTAGAGTGCATGGGCTAATTATTTGGGTTATGGTTTCACTTTAATTTCGTATTAATAATGGGCCCAAAAGTTGAGCCATTATTAAGCCCGAAATTAAATCCTAATTGGATTAGGGTTTTGAAACCCATTAGGCCTGGAAGTTGAGTCTCACTATAAATACAACTTTTAAGTGAGAAATTCGCAGGTCTCCTTGCCCTAGCCTCCCGAAAGGACAGCCGCACTCTTCTCTTGCAATTCCTTGGAGGACGCAAGCTAGCATTACGAGCGCAAGAGAAATGCATCTGCCGGGACGTGGTGGAAGCGTGGTGATCCCGAGAGGCTCGTGTGGATACCATAGAGAGCTTGAACACGTCAACTGTTCAGGTTTTGTGATTCGACTCTATAGTTGAGTGAAAGATCTCAACCGAAAATTAGGTATGAAAATTTTCGAACATCCGGTTTACCCAGTTTCACTTGGATCCTGGAGGGTTTCAGTTAAATTCCGCTGCGCTGTTTGGCTCCCGAAACCCAACATTCAATAATTACGGTCCTAAGAGGAAAGCTTAACTACTTAATAGCCCCTAGTTTAAAAAGGCAGTAGTGGGAACAGAAATAATGGGAAAATAAGTATTTGATACATTTTAATGAAAAACCAAGTATTATTTTGTCTGGGTGAATGATTTGCATGTGTGTCACTGGTTTTGAAAGAATTAAGCGTCTGTATGGGAGTTAGAGTGTGAAAACCAGTAATGGATAAAAATCAATATTTGCATAAATAAACTTAAATGCTGAAGCTAAAATAGTACTTATTAGAATAGATAAACCAGTAATGCTGAAGCTAAAAAGTGATAGTTAACAATTAACAAAGCAGTTAACATAGTAATAAAACATTGTCCTGAAAACATAGAAAAGTGAATAACTCATTCAATAATCATGGTCCAAAGAGGAAAGCTTAACTACTTAATAGCCCCTAGTTTAAAAAGGCAGTAGTGGGAATAGAAATAATGGGAAAATAAGTATTTGATACATTTTAATGAAAAACCAAGTATTATTTTGTCTAGATGAATGATTTGCATGTCTGTCACTGGTTTTGAAAGAATAAGAGTTTGTATGGGAGTTAGAGTGTGAAAACCAGTTCTGAGTAAAAAACAAAATTTGCGTAAATAAAATTAAAGGCTGAAGCTAACATGGAATGTGGTTCTAGGTTCTGTAACTTTGTAGGAAAGGAAAAAAGTGACAGTAGTTAACAATTAACAAAGCAGGTAACATAGTAATAAAACATTGTCCTGAAAGCATATAAAACTGAATAAATCATTTACTAATCACGATCCCAAGAGGAAAGCTTAACTACTTAATAACCCCTAGTTAAAAAAGCCAGTAGAAGGAGACCCATCCTCTGATGGGTCACTATCAATGGGTGTGTCATTAGACCCTTCATAGGAAGATAACTTCCCCCTGAGATCAGCAACCTTTTCCTCCAACTCCCGAATCTGGTCAAGATAAACATTCCTCATGCACGTCTGGTTGTACCTCACCAATTGTAACTCATAGTTGAGTCCTTCATTCTCCCCCTCCAGCTGTGTGAGTCGCTCCTTAACCTCAACATAATCCTCAAAATTTACATCATGGATGTAGTAGTTCTTGAATAACTTAAGGCGTTTAATCCCGGCCTCTGCTGCAGACTCCATTGCAGTGTCCAGCTTCCTAGCCATTGATCCCTCCACTTTCAGAAAGTTTCTCTCCCCCCCATCAGACTGATCTAGTTCAATTTGAATGAAGCACCTTATCTTCCCCCCCTCAGCCACAGTAGTGTAAGTAGGCTTAGTCTTCCTAAGCTTCTCACAAATATGGTCAAGTGATTTCACAAATGGAATGGAGACAACCTCTATGACATCCATTATAGCCGGAAATTATAGCTGGAAAATGAATTGTTGGTGTTAAAAGGGTTGGACTGTTAAATAGAAAATTTTTGAGCAATTGGGTGTCAAAAACCTGTGCAACTTAATGGGGAAGGAAATATTTGGAGAAAATGACTAATTTAGTTGAACAAATTTCAGGATTGACTATATAGAACCTGAGGAAACACAACAGACCTTCGGACATAAAACCCTCCAGAAAATGTTATTATATGAAACGACTCTATGATGTTTGCTAGTATTGTAAATAACCATTGCATATATCAACCAGCATACATGAGCGCATATATCAAGCAGCATACATGAGAACACAAGAAAACATGCATCAATGGCAATAGAGAAAACAAACAACCTGATTTGGCATATAAATCCCTTGTTCCACTAACTGAAATTCCTGACCCGAACTGGTTTAGTGATCTGCTGGAAAATACATAACATAAGATTGTCAATAACAACAAATAGTGCACTGCTTCTAGAAAATACATAACATAAGATTGTCAATAACTTAACAATTTATATTAAATCAGAGAAGATGTTTCTTTACTACAAATGTGCCCTTCTTGATTTGTTCCTGTTATTTGAATAGAGAAGTAATATGTTAGTGAATAGTGTAACCATTGTACGACATATAAGAAATGAGGAATTGTAGAACCAACAACTCCTGCAGCTGAACTTACTGTTTATATTAATTCAGAAAAGATGTTTCTTTGCTATGAATGTGCCCTCCTTGATTTGTCCCTGTTATTTTAAGAAATAACTAATTTGTTAGTGGATAATGGAACCTTCAGTCATATGCTGGAAAAATAGAGAATGTAAGACTGTTAATAACATCACAACCTTCTACTGCGAATGTGCCCTCCTTATTTGTCCCTATTATTTGAATAAAGAAGTTAATATGTGAGTGGATGGTGTAACCATTGTATGACATATAAGAAATGAGTAATTGTAGAACCAACAACTCCTGTAGGTGAAATTTTTCCTCCAATCTGAACGTTGGTTATTGCTCACAGCTTGTTGATTGAATGATATTGAGGGACAAATGATGACGGCCAGAGTGTTCTGCTGCTCACTGCTTCAGAAAGCAGAAGGAATGTGCCGGCCAGAGTGTTATGCTGCTCACTACTTCAGAAAGCAGAAGAAATGTGCCTGAGAACATGGTTGCAGTGAAATCCAGTGGGAACGAACATGCACGGAAATGTGTAGCTATAAAATGTATAGAATTTATACTTGTTGTGTACGAAACAGTTAAATTTCTGCTGGATCATAGGCTGTAAATGCGTGTGTAACTGCACAGAATTAGTAACTGTCTCTGCACATTTAATAAGTTAGTGGGTAGTGCGAAAGAAACTATGGATAGTTAAGTGAAAATAAAACAACTGTGGATAGTTTCATGGACAGAAAAATTTAAGTATTTAGGCTACAGTAAAAAAGGTAGCCAATTCACTGCTTACACGTGTATTATTTTAGGGGTAATATAGGAAATTGCCACATGTTGGCATATTAGCATTCCAGAATAACATGTGTCATCTCCAGGAATTATTTTAAAAGTATGTAAAATGTGTAAAGACTATTGTGCCAATTATCCTGCTTTCATATCTATTAATAGATTTCAGTTGACTAAATTAACTAATTTTTTATTCTATTGATATTTAGAATGAAGTATTGATGTTTATTAGAGGTGAAAAAATGAACAAACAGCTCGAGCTTGGCTCAAGTTCGGCTCGATTTAAAGTTCGTTCGTGACTCGTTTGAATAATTATCAAGCCAAGCCTGAACAAAATTTAAAGCTCGATATACAAGTCAAACAAAGCTCGAATTGCTTACTACTCGACTCGACTCAAATTAATTTTAGATTTTTTCCTTAATTTAAGCGAACAGGTCGAGCTCGACTCGAGCTCGTTCAAAGCTCGTTCGTATTGTTTTCAATTCAAACACGAACAAAATATCAAGCTCGATAATTAATTCAAGCCAAACATGAACAGCTTACTACTCGGCTCGGCTCGGCTCGTTTTTAGCCCTAATGTTTATTATGTGATTAAAATGTGTATTTAAATTATATATAAGTGATGGATATTTAAGATTTAGAATGTTTATTCATACAATTAAGTTATCCTAATTGAAAATCAAATAAACAATTTACTTAAAAGTTATTTCAGTTTTTGGTCATTTCAGCTTTCCCCTTACAATTTCGTATGTTCAGTTATTAGCATATAAGACCGAAAACCAATTAAATTTAACTGTAAAGGCTTTTATGGCATGAAGAAGGTTAATCAAATTCTCTTGTTCCATTCGGTACTTGGATTTCAATTTGTCCCGTCAAAGCTCCTGATCTTGTGACCAATTGTTCCCTCGTCTCTTCTTATGGCGATGATGCCGAAAGCTCGAAAGTTGTCTACACATTTATCATCCTCATAAATTCTAAGGACACAAGTACTTTTAAAGTGGACCTCAAAAGAGAGGGAGTTGAGTCTATAAATGTTTAAATGAGCTTGATATTTGCAAATGACACTCCAATCAATGTTCAAGTAAGATTTTTGTTGTTTGTACATAATCAACTAATGAACATTTGCCTTTTTAGAAAATATTAGAGGCCTTATATAGGCCTTAAAGGTGATGCATTCTGAAAGAACCATTGGATTGAGACATATGCATAGGATTGTTATCCTTTTTTCTTTTGCTCAGAATTTCTACACACCTAAGGTCGAGGGTTTTTGAAGAGTTATGTAAAGGAAAAGCTGTCTCAAACCCTGACCATTTCCACAGCGGGAGAGAGCTCTTGCCTCTTGTTTGAAGTGCGGAGACGATTGGCTGCCCTTTTGTTGTTTGTCACCATCCTCTACTTGAGCTGTTGGGCATGTTTTTGTAAATGAGTTGTGCCCATATTTATAGATATTGGTATCACCATTTTTTTTCCTCAAATAAGTATTGCCAAGTATACATGTAACATTACAAAATAGAACTAAAAGAAACTATGGGCGTGGCAATCACCATATTACTTGAATGGCCATGGTTCCAATCTTGAGTTGTACAAGTGATTTCTTCCTTTTATTCCTTTTATTGTTTTCAGCATTAAAAAAAAGTATAGGATTAAATCTGGAGGAATATATGACAAATGCTTGTTAATACCATTTATTTTAAAATCTTAGAGTTTGGCTTGGCCACTAAGGGCTAACATGGTCCATTTTAGAAAAGTGTTAGGGTCTGGCTTAAAGTGAAGGGGCTAAAATGGTCAAACCGAATAGGTTTGGGGGCCTTTTTGAGGATGAGATTAAGAAATGAAGAAGTTGTCTTTGACTTGTCTCTGACAGAGGCTTCGTCGTTTACGGTTCAAAATTTTCCCAGTTCGCACGCGCGCATAATAGAAACCAACAGTAGAGTCGAAGCAACAAGTCAACCAAGTCGAAGCTACTTGCTTCCCAATTTATTCTTCCCGATTAAGCTCTATCTCAAGTTCAGCTGTCGCAGAAGAACAAACAAAAACATCTCTTCCTTTTCTTCCACTTGCTCCTCTCTATCTGGTGTTGCGGGTTCGGGCCGTTCAATTCCGTTCCCGCAGGAAGACATGTCGGGGGAGTCGGGCTTCGGCTCCATCGATCCCGGCATCAGAGGAGTTCCATCGCACGGTGGCCGCTATGTTCAATACAATGTGTATGGCAACATCTTCGAAGTTTCCAGAAAGTACGTCCCTCCTATTCGTCCTGTCGGCAGAGGCGCTTATGGTCTCGTCTGGTAAGAATCAACTGATTCCGCTCAACTTCTCTGGTTGATTGTTTAGTTCAAGCTGCTTCGCTTGTTCTGCAACTTCGATAGATTTTGCGTGGTTGAAATTTACGATGTCTATGCGAGGAGAATGTGTTACATTCCGGTATCTTTTTGTTTTTTCAGTGCCGCGGTGGACTCTGAAAGTGGGGAAGGCGTTGCTATTAAGAAAGTTGTGAATGCCTTCGACAATAGAATTGATAGTAAGAGGACTTTACGAGAAATCAAGCTGCTCTGCCACATGAATCACGAGAATGTATGTTCAATTTTTTCTCTGATCAGGACAGTGTTTCTGGGTTTTTAATTTCTCCCATTTTGGTAGCCTTATCTGGCCTACGAGCAAAACTGATTTGGGAAGATTTTTGGACTGGAGAGTATTTGTATCTCGTGTCAGTAAACTACAGAAGGCTTTTTGATGTTTTGTTTGCGTACTGGTATTTATGAGTTTTATGAGTTTTGTGGCATCGTGGTTTTGATGACTCTTCCCTTTTCTGCAGATTATTTCCATAAAAAATGTCATACGCCCTCCTCAGAAAGAGAACTTTAATGATGTGTACATTGTTTATGAACTTATGGACACCGACCTTCACAAAATCATTCGTTCTGACCAAGCACTGGGAGATGATCATTGCCGTGTGAGTCAATTTCTTACCCTTTGTATTATATTTTTCTGTGGCTTTTCAGTTGTGTGCTTATGTATTTCTGGAATTACTTACTGGATTTCTCAATAGCTAATTCAGTCTTAAGATGGATTAAAATCAAACCCTTTGTAAAATAGCTTTTCAGTTGTTATGTTGGTCAAAAACCTTGGTCTGAGCATCTTCAATGTTTGGTTTCCACATCCTATTAATGGAAGCGTGGCCCCAACTGTCATTTGAAAGCTTACGTTGTTGATGTCTTGTCCAATTTGTGCAGTTCTTTCTGTATCAGCTGTTGAGGGGTCTCAAATATGTACATTCAGCAAATGTATTGCACCGTGATTTAAAGCCCAGCAATTTGCTTTTGAATGCAAATTGTGACCTTAAGATTGGAGATTTTGGACTTGCAAGGACAACATCTGAAACAGATTTTATGACAGAGTATGTGGTCACACGCTGGTATAGAGCACCTGAACTGTTGCTAAATTGTTCAGAATATACTGCTGCAATTGATATCTGGTCAGTGGGATGCATACTCGGGGAAATCATGTCCAGGCGCCCCTTGTTCCCTGGCAGGGATTACGTTCATCAGCTGAGACTAATAACTGAAGTATGATTCCACTGTTAGATATTTGAATTCATCTTTTTTTGGATTTTTTGAGCAAATTATTACATGTCGAGTTCCTCCTTTTTGTAACCTTAATTCATTTCACCTCGTGTTGTTAAGTGCGGATTTCTCTATTGAAATTGGTTCAGCACTTATACATTCCTGGTCAGCTTTGTGTAGGCATTTGTGGATTTAGGTCAATGATTCTTTATTTTAGTACTGTATCATCTGTAAATTATGGGAGCAACAAATCTTCAAGACAGTTAGTCTAGTTGTTGAAAGTAATCAAATTATGTCCTCCCCTTTTGTGGAATACACACACACACACACACACACACACACAGAGCTATTAAAATGAAGGAGCGAAAACACATTGCAGTATCAATAATTTTCATCTCTATTCTTTGCATTATAATGACTATCAGGTATTTCTTCTGCTCCTTATTGTGGTAGAGGCTTGTTGTATTAGGTTAACCTTTTATCCATCCACCCTGGGTAAACGATTACCGATTTATTTTGTGGAAGCATGAATTCTTGCTGACCTTTTGATAGTAGAATTGGCTATAACTATAGGTTGTTTTCTTTTGCTCTGTTAGCTCATAGGTTCTCCTGGTGATTCCAGCCTTGGGTTCCTCCGAAGTGATAATGCCAGAAGATACGTCAGACAGCTTCCACAATATCCAAAACAACAATTCTCTGCTAGATTTCCTAACATGTCTCCTGCTGCCGTTGATCTGTTAGAGAGGATGCTAATTTTTGATCCCAACAGGCGCATTACTGGTCAGTTGTGTTGTCTTCTGATGATGAACAATTCTGAAATTTAGTACTCATTTCACTCTTTCATCCATTGTTTGAAAAATTTTCTAAAATGTTTTAAGATCCCAAAACAGAATATATGATTTGAAGAAAGTGCTGCCTTGGTCTGTCTGTCAAGGCCTTTCCAGTATAGCTCTTAAATGTGCTTAAGATAGGTTTATATGAGTTTATGCTAATCTTTGGGTTGGTTAACAAATAACTTTTATATGAACAACTGCAATTCTTGTCATCTGGTAACTGGTTCATGTAGTTTCCATTTCTCTCCCCTTGATCAATTTTTGTTTTATTCATCCACTGAAGTTTTTTATTATGATCTTGCAGTTGATGAAGCTTTGTGCCACCCATACTTGGCACCATTCCATGATAACAATGTGGAACCTGTTTGCCCAAGACCTTTTAGTTTTGATTTTGAGCATCCATCCTTTACTGAAGAGAATATCAAGGAGCTCATTTATGTGGAATCTGTAAGATTCAATCCGGATCCAATTTACTAGGGCATATTTGTGGGTACATGTCGTTTTATAATAATGGAAGACCAAGCAATCTCACTGGGATGAGAGATAAGTATTAAATCTATTCAAAGTATCTATTTTCTCCCAACCGCGATGTTCTTTGATACTGGTGTTCATCAATATTCCGTTCTGCATCCTGTTAATTGTCTTGTACTATGTAGCCAATCCCTAGGTGCTGCGGTCTCCTTTTCCAGTTGTAATGTGTGAACTGGTTGTTCCAAGGGTTGCTTCATTCGGCCCAAGTTGTACTTTAAAAAATTGAGTTTGTAGTTCTTTGGACATCTGTTAGTTATTGAGACATTATAATTGTTTAGCCTGCTGATCAGGTAGTTGCCTCATTTGCATGATTACAACCATCTTTTGTGTAAGAGGTTTCTCCTCTTTGTAGCTGAAGGGTGGGTTTAGGTTGGGTGAGGTGTATTATAGGTTAGGTAGTATAATTACTCTTCTACACTCTTGTGAGCTTCTGAGTACCTGTAAAAGAGTAATAGTAATAATAATGATTGTTTAGCCTATCTGGTGGTATGATATTTACCCTTTTCATCGTAGAGCTAATGGTATGTGCACATATTGCTCATGCAAATCATGGACTGTCGCTAACTGCTATTGGACATGGTTGTTAGACAACTGATGTACTATTCAAGAACTCTGATAGGATAAGTCAACCTATTAAAGCTTCTCATGACAAACAGGAGTACATAGACAGGAGGTAATCCTTCAATTCCTTACTGCATGTGCGTACTACCAGTACCAACACAAAGGTTTCACTATTTTACATACGAGCACGTGTATAAGTACACTTCTTGAGTTCCAGCATATCGATTGGCAAACTCTCTTTCGGAAAATTACATTCTGTAAGTTTCTCTGGTCCTTGATCTGGTAACAGATCACATGGTCGAGGAGTTACACTGCTTGTAATCCCGTCAATCTCACTGCAGGTCCATGGCATCTTCTTAGCCTTGGCCCCCATTCCAATTGTAACATTGGATATGCATATCTGTGTGAAGGGGTCGCCATTAATACCTTCCAATCTCCCTGCTATGGACACATTATCAGCCACCATGTCTCGGAAGTTGATCCCCTGAATCACTGGCAATGCCTTTGGATCATAGTGATTATCAGCATGAGCTTTGTAGTCGCCACTCATCTTAAAGGCCCATTTCATTGTATGCATTGTCATTCTTCTCACATATATGTCCTTAACGTATCCCCCTCTGCCTATTGCAGTCTTGATTCTGACCCCAGACTCTGTATGGATAGCCGTGATATCTTCTGCTCGGACATCCTCAATCCCGCCAGACATCTCGCTACCCAATGCAATGGTGGCACTGTAAGGAGAAATGCAGGTCAGCCGTCTGATCATTAGCTGTTTTGTGGGCATTCCAAATGCTATCCCATACTCATCCCAGCCGCTTTTAACAGCTACGCAGTCATCCCCAGAGACTATATAGCAGTCCTCAATTCTAATATTGGTGCAAGAATCTGAATGAAGCAGTAGAAGCTTAACATTAGTTTTTGTAACTTCAAGTGTCAAGGAAAGGTGCTGCTCTAACTAAATCATGGTACCTGGGTTGATACCGTCTGTATTGGGAGATTGGACTGGGGCAAGAATTGTGATGCCTTGCACAAGAATATTACTGAACGACGAAAGAGGTGTATTTAGAATCTAATAAAGCTTATTAATACGGACCCGGTTTATCAATCTTGTTGGTTCAATTAATCTGGTCCACGTACCTGCTGTAAACAGGATGAATATTCCAGAAAGGGGAGTTGAGGAGGGTTAGATTTGAAATCTGAATATCCGTGGAGTACATGAACTCAATCAGGTGAGGCCTTGTGGCTTTTAGCTTTCCTCTGTGGAAGTTTTGCCACCAGAAAGCACCCTGACCGTCGATGGTGCCATTATCACCTAAATTTGATCGATTTATTTATTTATTTATTTGAGCTTCATAATTTCTCTGAATCTGGAGGAACTGTCAAGTTAGCTGTTTATTTACCCGTAACAATGACATCGGTCAGGTTGGTCCCGAAAATGAGACTGGAATACCTTCCAGCCGCAGCATCCCTCCCTCGACCGTATGATGGCAGAGGCTTCTGAACAGGCCATTCATTCATGTCCTGTAAAATTCCAACCAAGATAGGTAAGTTCTCTATCTATACATAGCTTATTCAGGTCTCTTCCTCACAAAGCATCAAACATACATGCCAATACTTCTACTACTAGTAAAACTATAAATTGTTTATCACAGACAGATTAAAATACTAATGTCATTAAGAAAGAAAAAGACCGAATTGTTAGCACCATCAATTATCTTATTTCATAATTTCCTCATGACTATTTCTTCTTTAGAGTTACCTAATATTCTTGACCCAATTGGATCATTGGAATTTTGGATGCTAGAACCTAATCTTTGCAAGGGGTTGATCCACCCTCCAAACTGGTCTCCCCGCTTAGTATAAGTGACACCTGGGACCTAGTTTTTTGCTCTCCAAATTCCAAAATGGTTTCCTTTTTCTTTCCACAACTCTATTCGTGCTTTTGACTCAAAACAGAGAGAAAATCAACCAAGTGCCAATACACTGAGCCATAGTCGAAAGCAGCAACTTCAGAAGAGTTTGGAGCACTAAATGGTTATGAAGCTCTTATTCTCAAGATAAGTATAATCGATAACACGATAATGCTAACTTTTGTTATCACAATACTGATGCAAACACCAGATTTCTGACAAGATAAACTAATTGAAGTAGTATTAATTAATTTTTTTCCCTCAATGAAAACTAGCTAATTTGTTTTTGTTTCTTAAAAATGAAACCTTTTGCCATGAAAATGAGGGAGCATGAAATTTAAGCGCCTCCGTTTGCTTGAAAAGAAGTATACGTATATATAGAGAGGGTTTTACAGCATCTGGGTGGGTAATCACATAGTATTTAAAATACTTCCGATGGTTAAGTAAGACAAGTTGGAAAAGAAACCAGAGGATTCTCTGACTTTGCATTTGATAGAAAACATTCAGACCTTTGCCTCAGAAAAATGGGGGTGCGGGGAGAAAATCCAACCTGAGAAGCTAGAAGAACAGCATCTTTGTGGAGGTATAGGGTGAAATGGCTTGTGAGGCTGAAGCTACCGGTTAGCCATTTCCCTGCGGGAACAAAAAGCTGAGCTCCACCCTCTTCTGAATATTTGCTCAGCTCGTTAACTGCATCTTGGAACGCCTTGGTGTTGGATTTTTGTCCATCCCCAACTCCTCCGAAATCTGTTATTGATGCCGAGTGTGCCCTGCAGCTTATAGCAGAATACTCCAATGTTTCCGAAAGCCTTGCCTTTCTGCTCTCTGCCCCTCTTAGGCTCAGTATTGCCACCACCACAACAAATGCAGCTATCGTACTCATCTGCAACCAAAGCCAAGTACCAATAGTTTTAAGCAAACATTAGTACTTTAGTATAAAAGAGAAACTAAGAATAGAAACTAACTACAAAAAGTTTGCATTTGGCTAGTTGATATTTGTTGAAAATGGAATGAAGGATAAGGAAGATGGAGGAGTTACTTGATGAGCTCTAAGGGGACTTCTGCTTAAAAGCTCCATTGGTTATAAAGAAAAAAGGATTTGGTTGGGAATTTTGAAGAGAGGAATGAAGTGTATTTATAACGGAAAAGTTTTCTTAACTGTTCAGAATCGAGTTAGGACTTTCTGCAGCCACTGAGAGCTCTTTTTCATGCTTTGAAGTGAAGCATTGCCTCCTGTGATTCATGACTCATGAGGCGAAAGTTTCAAAATATGCATCTTGTGGATAGGAAGGGGAATAGTTCAGAAATTTTATATTATTTTATATAAGAAAAAGAAAAATAAACGAGTTCTTAAAACTCTGGTGTGACATGTATTGACTAGTGGACAAAACTCAACAACGACATAAAAAATTATCGTCCATGGAACTGCACTAGCAAAAGACAAAAGTCTCACGAGAGGGTGAAATTTTCCACCAGTGTAGAAATTTTGCCCCCCAAAAAGAAGTTATTATAGTTACCATTCCATAATCAACGGAGGTTATTCTTTTCTTTTTCTTTGGAAAACTTTAACTTCCACACTGCAACAACTAAAGGGTAAATTGCATTGTTAGTCCCCATCCATTTTATTTGTCTTAAATGAGTCCCTAGCCTAAGGTTTGTCTTAATAAATTCCTCAACTTCCAAAATTTTGTCGGAACTGAGATCCTTCTGTCACTTTCACGATCCTTTCACAATCAAATTTGACAGAATCTCAATAGTAACTATTAGTTTTGTCTTTGAATTTTCTTTTTCTTGCTCAAAGTATCCTCAATCCAGTTAATTTAAGACTTTAACCACTATCTTGCCTACTGCTTGCCAAGCCATCACAAGCCGCCGTTGTCTAGTCCTAGGGAAATTGACAATTTCAAAATAGTAAACAACCACCACTATCAGATTTCTCTCATTGTTCTCGTCTCAACAATATCCACTGATTTCTCTAAGTCTCTAATGTTCACGATTTCCTAATGTTTTGGTTCTCTCACTCTACTTTCTCTCTTTAGAAATAAGGCTGAAATGAATGATTTGATCCTTGTTGAAGTTTTGCTGGCTCCCACAAGCCCAAAAATTGTGCCCCATTAGCCAATAAGTACATTGGATGCTCTCCAATTGGAGCTTTCTCTTTGTAACCCTCAAACTTTTCTCTTTTTGGAGAACTTTCGATGGTCTTGTCGAAGGTCGAAATGGTAGTTGAAGTGTTTAATCCACTAGCTTGAAGGTGTCTTGAGTGGGAAGAAAAAAATTTAGGTGCCAAAGTTGGTATTTTCAATTGAGATTCCATCAAATTTAACAGTGAAAATGACAGAATGACCTCAATTAAGAATGACCTCAATTAAGAAAATTTCAAAAGTGACAGGTGTTATTAGAACAAGACTTAGGTTAAGGAACCGTTTAAGATAAAATAAAAAAGTTGGGGACTAATGATGAATTTACCCACATAAAATCTGCTAATATATTATTATCTAAGTTACATAATCATTAAATTTTTGAGTTGCCACTCTCGCTCTTGTGCTGCTATTTTCTCTTTCAATTGTTGCTTCCGCTCTTATTTTTGTAACACTTTTATATGTTTAATTTTTTTTAAATGACACCTTCATTTCTTCGCTCCCATTTTTTGGACTCTTTATATGACTTAGATTATTGTATAAACGAAGACTTTATATGACTTGGATTATTACTATTGTATAAACAAAAACTTTTTTTTTTAATCTTTTCACTTTTTCTTAGGAATCTATTACATGTCAAAGTGTTTGAACTATGAAATGGAGCGAGGGAGTTCATTTACCGAGACCGATGACAGAGGCTGAAATTTAGGACAGATATTGATGTAGGAAGACTGAAGCAACTTTATATTACAAAGCAAAGCACGACACGGATAGGTTGGTTTTATGTCTACAAGATAAAAGAAGGAAAATGTTTAGGTGTAACTGTTTCATTTCTTTTTCTTGTTCCCTTTCGAGCCGAAGCAATTGTTCTTTTCTGTAATTCGAGAGTTAGAATCGTCCATTGTTATTTACAAGTAGAAGAGAAACATTAACATGCTAAAGCTTTTATATAAAAGGTTTTCTATATGCTACATATAGTAATAATTTTAAGGATTAACATTAAATGTCCGAAAAAGTTATTTGAAGGTTTCATCTTAAAAATTAGATGATGTCATATATTTTATTAATAAAGTATTTAAAATTTTGACATTTGTCATAAACGCTATTGCCAATTATTGAAGATTAAATGTGACAAAATAGTTTCTATGTTCGGTTATAAAGAATTTTCTCATTTTACTTTTTAAATTTTCGTTCAGTAAATGCTAGTCCAAACAAGATGAGATAGCTTGTGCTATATTATCAGCCTTTCCAATCTCTTTAAGAAAAATAGAGGTTTATATATAAATATTATTAACATTCAAATAGTATTATATATAAATAAAAAAGTTAATAAAAATGAAATAATTTGATTTTCATAATGCGAAACGAGGTTGAAGCATCTAAATTGGCTTGGTGTCGTACACACAAGAAAATCAAAATGTTGGCTCGTGAAACTTTTTTGTACTTAGTTCTTGGCTTCATTTGTGAAAAAAGCAGGGCCGCTGCATAGGAAAAAGTCTCGTGAGTCGTTATGCTTTTGCTTTTGGCTCCCTTCCCAATCCCCACTATTGCCGCCCCACTTCACGCCTCACGGTCAGGGTGAAAGCAGTTCTGGGACCCCACTATCTCATCGTGTCATCATTTCACTGACTCCCAACAAATGCCACTTGTAGTTGGTAGTATTGGATTTGGCCCTTGAATGGAGCTAAACCACAACAGTTTTACTTTAACCGCATGCTCTACCCACAATTGTTTCCCTCTAATTCACTTTAAAAGTGCGCTGATTCGCTCTGTTGGGTCGGTCGGCTCATGAGTATTGAGTGATCTAATCTAAGCGCATCTAAAAATGCCTTTTTTTTTTTTGTTTACATGTCTTGCAACGGAACTTCCTCTGCCCATTTGCCGTCCGATGTCTCACTGCTACTCGGTCCTTGCCTTGACATCAGCCTGTTGTAGATGTTGATGTCAAAAAATCAAGAATCACAAGAACACAACGCTGATGTGTGTAAATACTGTTATTAAAGATTATAGTTTACGACTATTCAAAATATATAAAGGAATAAGTCTGTGAAAACTCTCTAAGATATAATGGGTCTTTTGGAAATGTACAATTATAACTGGAGTACTCTAGGAATCAACAGGAATGCAAAAAATTAACAAAGAGAGAAAAATGATTAGAGGAAAGAAGAGTGAACTCAGGATGGGACAAATTGCAAATGGAGATGAGCATGGCATTTATAGGCAATAAGGGCCTAGGAGTGAAAGTAGCGGTAGAAGAAGTTGGGGGTAGATAGGACAAAATCTCTGTTAGGGTTTTTGAATGTTGGCTTAATTGATTTTCTGAATGTTAGGCTCAACATAAATTAAAATGTGGAAAAAATTAGCTTTCTAGATAAGGTGAAAAAATTAAATTAGGAAAAAAGTAAAATCTAACTTGGACTAGGTCTCACTGAACTTCATGCATTGGAGGGGTAAATTATGACTCTTTTAACTGTTTTGGCCCATATTATTCACATGAATCCACTATCTATTTTTTTTAGTTGGGAATTGAAGTTTTATTCCAATTTGGGCTCGGTCCATTTTTATTTTTATTTTTTTCTTTTATTAAATGGAGGTCAAACTCCATTTGAATTTTAGTAATTTTTAACATAAACATTCAAAGTTAATTGTTAGAGTTGCTGAATCAATTTTGTTATTTTTTAATTTATATTTTGATGATAATAATTTTTTAATAGTATTAGTTTAGCAGTAAAATATATAATATTTTCAGTACCGAATACAATTTCAAAATTAGTGGCAACGTCAGGTATGTAATAGGAAAAGGTTTATGTGAATATTGGCTAAAATTATGGATGACATACAATGGTAATCCTGTCATGGAACTTGTGATTTAAGGATCATGTGATCCAAATAATAGACAACGATACGAATCTGTAAAAGACCTCTTGCAAGTAAGATCTTTGTGAGATCTCTAAGTCGGTCTTAGTACGTGTAGGGTCTACCAATCCTAACAGTGTTATAATGTTTCTTAGTTCCATAAGAAAAAAAATTCCCAAATGGAGGTTTTGTTACAGTTTCCTTGAGGAGTTCTTGCATTTTCTGTCGGAAAGTGTTGCTTAGGCCAAGGAGTTTTTGGAGCAACATATATATGTTCGCCAAGTAATTCATTGTGAAGATTTGATTGCTTCTAGTGCAGTCTCCAGACACCAATGAGTTAAAGATGTCACATCTCAACCTTCTGGTTAGCATTCATATTAGTAGTCCTGATTGTTATTCTTCCTTTCTCTAAACATCATGCTTGTTTCTGATGCAACTAGGGGTATGGTTTATTGTAGTTTCATATAATCTCCCATAACTAGCCTGTTCAACATGTTGCAGTGAGCACAGAAGGGACATGTTTAGCAGTTGGTTGCTAGTCTTCACTCTTCAACGGTTAATTTTTATTGCATACGGATGAAGAAGTGGCCGGTATTTTGAGATATTATTCAAGATCTAGAGGTTCAATGCAAAGGCTTGTTACCATTGGGGAGCATCGCTGTAGTTTGCGACAACATCAACTCATCTAACGTAACAATTTAGTGCCAATATACTTGCTGGCATAGTTTAGCTTACCTTCTGTTTTTTTCTTTTTTTTTTTTTTGGATTTGTGGCTTATATGTCGAAAATTGATAAATGAACATATAACTTGAAATGCTTAGGCAAAGCTTAGGAACTTTTTGGAGATGATATCTTGCTTACTTAATGATCCAAAGTTAACTTTCATTGCTGTAAAAATACAGTTGTAATTAGTGTCTATTAGCAGATATGAGTCGCTTTCTTAACAAGGGTATCATCTTGATCAGAGCTTCCTACTCTGTCGAAGTACGCTGCTTGCTAAACCAATAGTGATGAATACTTACGAAATACCAAGGTTGTACACCTGTGACATACCGCTCTTTCGATGCCTACAAATTTGATGCCAAATCATATATTGAATGTCTCTGTTCTGAACCTACTCATCAAGCTCAATCCATACAACAATGTCATGGCTTATTTTCAATGTATTGAGGCATAAACATCTATGTGTTTGTGTGTTAAATAACTACTATAGAAAGCTTTATGACAATCAATTCTTTAAGGTGTACTTTTAGGTGGCTTATAATTAGCATAAGTTCTTCTTCGTGCTTACTTCTTTTGCCTTATTCCAATAGAACACACAGGCAGACAAATAAAGGCACTTGAATTATTGGAAGAAATGCAACTATAAGATGGCAAAAGGGGCAAATCCTCCGCTTAACTTTTCTAGCCAACATCACTAACTATTGTTTCTTTTACGGGTAAAATTTATTGGGATCCTTTAACTTATTTTTTTGTTTCAAATGAGTATTCTACCTTAAGGTTGTTCTATTGAAATTCCTTATCTCATATTGTGTATCCCAATTAGATATTTTCTGCCAATCTCACAGTTAAATTGGATGAAACATGCTGATGTGGTATTGTTTAATACTAAAAGAAATGTAAAATAGCAATTTTGGTCCTTAAAACTTTTTATATCAATAATTTTAATCCTTCCAAACTTCTTAAATATCAATAAAAAGCCCCCTGTTTTTTTGTTTTGTCCTTTCAACACAAGAACATCGTGAACAAGCCCAAATTAACAAATGCCATGAGAACAAGAAGAACAAGCCCAACCTCCTCTCTCCATCGTAGGCAACGGCGATCTCAAGTTGCTCGGTTCCTCTAGTCGAAATCTCTGGCCGAAATCAGTTCCAGACACTCTGGGCTGACGGGATTGTGATGCATTGCAATGGCTCTCAGGCAGTCTCCGCCGATTTTGGAGATTTGACATTTTGCGACGGTTGACTCTTGACGAAAACAAAAATCTCAGGCAGCGGTCTGTTCATCTTCTTTGCCACTTTCGGCCCTTCCCTCCACCCCGCTGGCGACGGCGCATCTTGTCCCTGGCCGTAGATCTGTTCGTCTCCCCTAAACCCTTTGATCGAGGTTTGAGTGAAATCGGAATCGCCGGAACTAGGCGCCCTCAATCATCTGAATCATTCGACGGAAATCTTCTTAGCCGGCGGATCTGTGTTGCTAGGTAAGCTTAGATTGTCTGAGTCGCCTGGTGAATCTGATTTGGTTTCGGTTCTCTGGACGATCGCCGACGTCGAAGCGGAGATGGAAATCCTCTCAGCCTTGAGATCAGACTCGGATTTCGTTTTGGTTCTCCGGACGATCGCTGACGTCGGAGCGAAGAGGGGAGTGGAAGAGGAGCGGCAACTAGAATCCTACCCGTTTAGATTCATTGTCGGTTTGTGGGTATGGGTCGCTGGTGGGTGTTGGGTATGGGTCGCGGTGGGTGTTGGTGAGGTTAAACCCTTGAAATTGGATTGAGAGGGATTTTGATGTGGAGCGAAGTAAAGGCCGAGAGAGAAACGAGGTGGAGGTTAAATTCCCAGTTGGATTTGTGTGTTTGATTTCCGGCTTGATTTGTGCGACGGTGGAGTTCGTCGCAAGGGTTTGAAGGGATGGTGTAAACAGTAAATTTCTAATTATAAATGTTAAAATTATTGATTGAAAAAATTTAGAAACTAAATTTGTTATTTTATAATTTTTTTAGTATTAAATAATGTCATATCAATATTTTTCATCCAATTTAACAGTGAAATTGATAGAAAGTACCAAACTGGGACATGTAATATGAGATAAGGGACTTTAATAAGACAACTTTAAGATAGAATACTCATCTGAGATAAAAAAATAAGTTAAGGGACCATTGATGAATTTTAACCTTTCTTTTACAGTTAAATCACCTATAATATTTTTCTTGGTGAGGATATTTATCACTGATGGTTACAATGCAGGACATTGGTGTTGACAATCAGAATTTACCATAAAGGTGTGGAATATTCCATTAAATGACATGATGACATACCTGATTGAAATAAAAAATTACATAATTAATCCTGAACTATATACTCTTATGCATACCAATCTCTGAACTTTTTTTTTTTTTTACAATTTAGAGCCGGTATAAATTTTTAAACAACACGCTTGAATTAGGAACAAATATGACACTTTAAAAAGGCAACATTTCGATCCACATTTCACAAAATTTGCAAACTTTAGAAATTCAACTATACGAAACAATTGAAAGACTGATAGATAAAAGCAATACCTGTTGGGAACATCTGGTTGATGTATTCCGAAGTGCCCATCTTGTCCATGGCTTAAAAAATCTAGAGACACTGAAATCAGCGGAAGCTAACTGGATAAACAAGATTCAAAACTTCTAATGCAGCTATTTAATTTGAATCAATCGTGGAACTGAACTATGAAAATCTGGAAATCACATAATCAAATAAAAGAGAATTCTGAAATGAACGATGGGGCTTTGAAGTCCTCTTTCAGTTGGTTCGGTAAAATAAGAGGATTGGGTTTGGGCTGACAGGATTTGAGCACTCATCAAGAATGGGGTTTTGGAGCTTTGGCTGGACAAGGCTGGTAAGCTTTGGCGGTGAGCATGAGATTAAGAAGGAATTGGAGGTGGGAGATGCCGGGTGAGAGAATTAATGAGTAATTTAACTGTAAAAAAAAATAATAGTGAGTGATTTCCATCATTATGAAAGTTCAATGCGGGATTTACCCTTTTTGCTGCTGTAAGATGCATATTGAAGAGTCACCTTTATGTCAATTGGGTCTTATATCTTTCTAAATTTTATATCTTATTTACATAAATAACTACTTATTGAGCATTGTTATACACCATCAATATGTAGAAAAGAATTAGCCCTTAGTCCACAAACCTTCACTTATGGAGAAAACTTTCGATCTTATTAGAAAATTTCTAGAATATCTTGATGTGGTTGTAAATGTTTCTAGGACAACTGATTGTTGGCATTGGGCAGGATTGTTCTCTGCTGCTGGTACATCAACAATGTATGTGCATTGATTTTTTGTTTTTATTTTGTAATCAATTTGCTCTTGTACATCTCATTTCATATTATTATTTGCTTCAACTAGATCATAAAAACAGAGACCACTAGTCATCCAATAATAGCAAAACTTTATAAAGAGGATTTAGAAATATCTTTATGCATCCTTCAAAATTCTTGTGCAGATAAAGGATAAGGCCCGGGCAAGCTTCTCAGGGAAGATGATTATCTTAACATAGGTTCTAAAGAATTGTTTTATGACATGGTAATTTCTGATGTCCATGTCCTATCAGCAACTAAAATAACCCACCCTTGCTTATTTAATGTTTTCAAAATGAATGAGGGGGTTTTCTCGTGTACTGAAGTGTTTTATGAAAGGAAAAGTTCATGCAATTATATGGCTGCCTGCCTGCGTTTTAAGGAGTTAGGAATTGAGGCATTTGTTGAAGTTCTCTTAAAATGAGATGAGGAGATGGTAATTGATTTCTTCCGGTGTATGTTTAGCTGATCAAATTTCTCAAATCCCAAGTATTGCTTTGTAATATCCACCAAAATGTGGTTTTTGATAGTATAGGATGTGGTCGACCCGGCCCCTTTTTTAACAATTGAAGCATTGGGCATCTAATGCATTATGCTTGCCCTAAATAAAGCATGTTACTTTTCTAGACTAATATTATTTTTTAACTGAATACTTAACATTTTTCCATTTCCAGATTCATCCTTAAATTCACTATTCGTCATTTTGTTTTTACTTATAGCTTGTTTAAGATTGCCTCCAAAGGAGACTGCAGCTTGCCATGTTTTTATGAGAGCATGAATCTTACAATTGGAATTTTAAGTTTTTACCATTCTGAAACAGTTTAATCTTGAGCTAGTCTGTTTACCAAAAGCATATTTTACCATAAGTTGGTCTCTTTTGAATGTTGAATGTTGTGGTGTTACTTCAAATATCCCATATCTAGTGCTTAGTTGATGTTACTGATAATTTGATACCCTTTAAGTAAAACAACCTTTTTTCAAATTTCCATAAACTACAAATCTTGAAATGTTAGGTTATGAAAATAAAACCCTCATCATCTTGCAAAATGAACTTGTGGAAAATCTTCGAAGGCTATATTATTTTTCTGCTTCAGTGTAGGTTGATTTCGTCTTAAGAAATGGATTAGGAGATTGAAAACTTAAAAGACCTGTTGTTAGTCCTTATTATGCTCTATGGGTATAGGACCTTTCTACAATACCTCTAAAAAAAGAGGTAAGACAACTCCCCCAACTCAAAACTGTTCGATACGCTTTATCAATCCTCAACCGTCCGATTTGCAACCTGTAACAGGTTGAACTGGTTAAGAGAGACAGAAGAGGCAATTTTGTCGGGTCGCAAATCGGGTCACGAACTGACCCGGTTGTGATTAAAACTTCTCATTCTCGATTACAATGATCGGCAAAGAAATTGGGCTAGCCGTTGGGGTGGGTCGGCTACAGAGGCGATAGGAGACGTAGGAGATTGCTTTCTCAACGACGACAGTTGAAGAAACGGCGGCGATAGGGATCGATGGTCCGACGGCCTAGCATCCTCGATTTCGCATTTCTGGTGGCCTTTGAAGCATGAAATAGGTTCTGAAGGTTATGGCAGTGTGGCAGCAAACGTCTGGAAGTGGCGGCAGCTAATCGACGGCGGTGGCGGCGTAATTATGGTGGGCAGTAGATGGTGACACCGATGAAACTCTAAGGTATTAGCTGTAGAATCTGTAATAGTTTAGGGACTAAAAATGTGATTTAACCTTTTCTTTTAAAGTTTTCAATCAAGTCCCTAAGTATGTCGACTGACCAAACATTTTCTAAATATGTCGACTTTGACCCCAAACTCACAATGATGTCGTATTTGCTCAAAAGAACTGGTCACCTTTTAGATACCTTCAAGGAGATTCAGTCAGTTACCTTCAAGGTGATTCAATCACCTTTAAGGTGACCCAGTCTGATTACATTTTTAGGTTACTTTAAAGGTGACCTGATCCCTTTTTATGTTTCTTCAAAGTGACCCGGTCAATATTTAAGGTTACCTTCAAGGTGATCATGTTACCTTTTAGGTACCTAAATGGTAACTAGGTTACCTTCAAGGTGACCTAGTAACTTTTTTAGGTTATGTTCAAGGTGACCAAGTCACGTTTTAGGTACTTTCAAGGTAACCTGATCACCTTTTTAAGTTACCTAAAAAGTGACTTAGTCACACTTTATGTGCCTTTAAGGTGACACAGTCACCTTTTTAGGTTATCTTCAATGTGACTAGGTCACTATTTAGGCACCTCCAAGGTAACCTAGCCAACTTTTTAGATTACCTAAAAGGTGACCCGGTCACACTTTAGGTACCTTCAAGACAACCCAGTCACCCTTTTAGGTTATTTTCAATGTGACCGGGTCACCATTTAGATACATTCAAGGTGACTTGGTCACCTTTCTAGGTTACTTAAAAGGTGACCCGGTTACAATTTTGGTACCTTTAAAGTAACCCGGTAATCTTTTTAGGTTACCTTCAATGTGACCCGGTCATAGTTTAGGTACTTTCAAGGTGACCCAATAATCTTTTTAAGTTACCTTCAATTTGATCTGGTCACACTTTAAATACCTTCAAGGTAACCCGGTCACCATTTTAGGTTACCTTTAATGTGACTCGGTAATTTTGTTAGGTTACCTTCAATATGATCCGGTCACACTTTAGGTACCTTCAAGGTGACTCGGTCACTTTTTTAGGTCACCTTTAATGAGACCTGGTCACAATTTAGGTACCTTCAAAGGGACCCGGTAATCCTTTTAGGTTGCCTTCAATGTGGCCCAGTCACGCTTTAGGTACCTTCAATGTGACCCGGTTACCTTTTTAGGTTACCTTCAATGTGACATGGTCACAATTTAGGTACATTTAAGGTGATCCGGTAATCTTTTTAGGTTACCTTCAATGTGACCCGGTCACACTTTAGGTACCTTCAAGGTGTCTCGGTCACCTTTTAGGTTACCTTCAATGTGATCCGGTTACACTTTAGGTACCTTCAAGGTAACCCGGTCACCTTTTTAGGTTACCTTTAATCTGACCCAGTCACACTTTATCACATTTTAGGTACATTCAAGGTGACCCGATAATCTTTTTAGGTTATCTTCAATGTGACCTGGTTACACGTTAAATACCTTCAAGATGACTGAATAACTTTAAGTTACCTTCAATATGACTCGGTCATAGTTTAAGCACATAGGTTGGGCTTAAGGTTAGATATAAGGTTAGAGTTAAGGATATGGTTACGGCTTAAGGTTAAGTTTAAGATTTATGGTTTAAGGTATGTTTAAGGTTTGGGGTTTAAGGTTTGGATTTAAAGTTTATGGTTTAAGTTTTAAAGTTCAAGGTTTAGTTTAAGATTAAAGGTTTAGTGTCTAAGGTTAGAGTTTAAGGTTTAAGGTTAGGGTTAGCATCTAGGTTATGGTTAAAGTTTAAGCTTATGGTTAGGGTTAGGTTTAAGGTTTTAAGTTTATGATAGGTTGAAGGTTTAGTTAGGTTTTAAGGTTTAAAGTTTGAGGTTAGGATTTAAGTTATGTTTAAGGCTTAAGGTTAGGGTTAGGGTTAGGGTTTATGTTATTCTGACCCAAAATTAAGACTATTCTGCAGGCAACCTATTTTACAGCCTGGCTCTAAAACTCAATATATCTCCTGACCATATTTCAAATTCTAGGTACTCATTTGAAATAAATTAAAAAAGATGTAGGATTGTTGGCAACCAAACCTTTAAAACTAACGACTAATTTTTAAATAATCTATAAAACATCTATAAGTATCTCTAACCCAAATTTTATTTTTTCCTGTATATTTCTTGCTTTAACGACCTGACGATGGTGGACTTGGAATGTAGCCATTACACTTGCAAGGTGTTTGATGACTCCGAGCATTTGTTTCCTTGATAAAATCTATTCGCTGTTTAATGGTGTTATCATCTCAAACCAAAAGAAACAGTAATATTTATGAAACTTTAAAAGAATCCAACAGTAATAATCAAAAGAGAAAATTTTAATAAATAAAATGCTAAATCTATAATATAAAACTTGAGCAAAGATAAATATGGTTGAAGAATTAAGGGGCATAATCTAAAGTCAACAACCCTACTATTTAACTAATAAAAAACATCAAAAGTTGCCATGAATCATGGGGAAAAAAATTGACCTCTTTTTTCAAAAATTTAAATATCCTGGTTCTACATTGCAAATTTTTTAATAGAAGGAGAATGAAAACTTAAAAGATCGATGGCTTAGTCAATGAATTTGGGGGTGATCATCGGGAGTCATAAGTGGATGAGGAGACAAAAAGGGGAATGATGGTGGAGTCGTCAATCAGCTCCGGTTATATAGGGTATCTGATTACTAGTTCTTAAAAAAAAAAAACTATAAGATACTATTTTTATTGTCTCTTAATAAGAGGAAATCATTTTAAATGAGATGTAGGGGTTCAGGAGTTAGGGTATAAGGTTTATAATTATTATACTATGCACATATGTCTAATTAGACATATGTAGTGATTGTTGTATATTATTCTTATATGAAGGGTTTTAGTATATTATTGTATATTATTTTATGTGAAGTGATTATTTGCCCAAATTATAGTTTTATTGATGATTCATACTGCAAGAAGTCTAAAAGGTAATTTTAAGATATTTTGGTCCAAAGTATGTTTTTTTTTGTTTTGTAAAATTTTCAACTTAACTAACCTAAAAGGATAAAAATTAGTAAAAAATATTTTACTCCCATAAAAAGAATTCACAAAATTTTTTAGACTTTCCCCATTTTAAGGTTAAAGTTGGGTTTAAGGATAAGGTTAAGTTTTAAGTTTATGGGTTCTTCCAAAACATTAATGATCTTGGTAAGTTTAATGATCTTGATAGGCAAATATCAATATTATAACATTGATACTTGAACTTTTAAGTGCAGTGCTATAAAGCACTTAAATTTTAAAAAATTTCTTTTTTCCACCTGTAATAATTACATGACGAATCCTTAAACTTTTAAAATTTTTAAATTTTCACATAAAATTTTTGAAATTTAACAATTTAGTACTATAGACAACAATGAATTGGACTTACATTTCATAGTAAAAGTTAGAAATTGTAGTAAATTTATTGGCACATAATTAAGAAATTTTTTAAATTTTTTTTAAACACAGCTAAAAGAAGGAAAACTAACCTAAATAAAATCACATAAAAATTAAATTCTTTAAGGTTAATTTTTACAAAAATCATATAAAAAATAGAATCGATCTAGTTATTTTAGTTTATGCACTAGTAACTCAAGTTAACCTGACTGCCAACTCAAATCCTGCCCGAAACTAACCAAAGATTGAAATTCACTCGACCTATTTAAAACTCAAACCTAAATAAACCTGACCCAACCCAACTTAAGCAAAAAATCTATTCACCTCAAAATTAACCTGAACCCAAATAACTCAACCTAGACCTGAATTCATGTTAACCTAATTAAACCTGAAACCTAAATTGTCTGACCCAAACCTGACTTGACCTACCTAATTGTCATCCCTAATTTATACTAAACTATATATTTTTTGGAATCATAAGTGACATTTTAGTGACTATATGGAAAAGTCTAAAGAAATATAAAGGTACCTTATTTTGGTGACAATTAGATCTTTAAATTATTAAATTTTTTTACATCAAAAAAATTGCAAAACTGGTCACTAGTAAAATTTATTATTCTTTTAACATTGCACATCAACCATATAAACTATTAGGTGCTCAATTTTAAATTCCTTGCTATGTTACTATTACTTTGTAAAATACTTTTCATTTGCTTTAAACTAAGTTGATCAATATACAGAAACTTTATATTTTGAATACCATTGGCATATGTATTTAGGGTTAAGTTTACATTTTTTTATATAATATTAAGGCTAGGTCTAGGGTTAAAGCTAGGTTTAGAGTGTAAGTTTAATGATCTTGGTAAGCAAATACCAATATTACAACATTAGTATCTAAACTTTTAGGTGCATTGCAATAAAGTGCCTAATTTTTTTTTTAATTTTTTTTACGACCCATAATAATTACAAGATCAGTCCCTAAACTTTTAAAATTTTTAAACTTTTACCCAATTAATTGTCAAATTTAATAATTTAGTCATTATAGATAATAGTGAACTAAAGTTACATTTCATAGTAAAAGCAAGAAATTGTAGCAAATTCGTTGCAACATAATTAAGAAAAAAATTTCAAATTTTTTAATTAAACTTATTGAAAGACTAAAAATTAACTTAAATTAAATTGCATAAAACTTAAATTTTTTAATTTAAATTTTAACAAAAATCATAGAAAAGAGAATCAATTTAGTCAATTTAGAATTTGGCCTACAATTGGATATGGTGCAGTCGAATTATATATGAGTTCAATTTTTAAAATGGTTTCCATTTCTCAATACAATCCCTTCCCAAACAATGTTTTAAATTTTGTACCGAATGTCATACAATTTTTTCAGTAGTACAATATAGTTCCGGTATCGTATTGTCGTTTCTCAGACATATCAACTAGATCATATTATATTATACTCCGTTCGTCCCAAAATTTTTGCTTCATTTGTTTTTAGCAATTAATCTATAATTTTTTATTTTTAATATTTTAATATATAAATAAAAAATATTTGTATATGAATGATAATTCAAGATATGTAGTTTCAATATATATATATATATATATATATATATTTTTTTTCTAACAAACAATAATATGAATAAAATTATGTCAAAATACAACAAAAAATTAAATGTATCAAAACTTTTCGAACGGTGGGAATATTATATTACACACACACACACACACACACACACACATATAGAACATAATAGCTATTGAAAGTTTATAGGCTTAAAATGCATATGACATGTATCTAGATGTTTTAAACATAAATATACATTTATAAAAATAAAAAATATAACTTTAAGGGGCATTGAAGAAATACAAAAATAAAATTATTTCAAATATAAAATAAAATTTTTTATGCAAGCATTCAGTTAAATATAATAATTATATATTTTACTTAAAATAATCAAAAACCAAAAACAAAGGTAAAAAAAGAAGTATTTTCCCATCTTGTTTCATTTTTTTACCAGTATGGCTGGTACAAGATAGTACATGCCGATATGGTACGAGATTTAGAACCATGTTCTCAAGCATGTGTTGGTAAGAAGGGATGATCCATAACTTTTTATCAACTGCCCAGTTTATATATCTTAATGAAGATTATTTTTATTATCATTACTCGACGATGTATCTCATGAAGCATAGAAATCATGTCGATGTTAAGGTATGATCACATTTCCTTTTTTATTTTCCTTCATTCAGTTTCCTTCTTGTCGTTTGCATTTGTTGTCATCTTAACTTGGGCACAAGTTCTATTGAAACTACAAAAAGGAAATATTTGTCACCTATGTGAAAGATATACTAAATTCAAACACTCTCCATGGACAAAAATATTGCCTAGATACTTTACTTTGTGTTTTTATATCTATTCTCTACCCTATTTTTAAAAACTAATTTATTTTGTTGTCTATGCTTTATAGAATATATAGAGGCCCTAGCCAAACTTAAGAGAACCTCAACTTTAAGAAGTTGTGGTTCTTGGACATGGCTGTGACCCAATTACCTATAAATTATATGAAATCATATCAAAATTTTGGGATATTTTTTGCGCACACAAGGGATACATGTTGATTAATGCTGAAATCAAAATATTATTCAAACAGGCTTGTAATATTGTTAAAAAATGACATGCCCCCAAAATTGATAATTTTTACACAAATCAATGAAGTAAATCAAAATCATCATATTATTCCATTATCTAATAAAAATATTTAATAATCCTATTTGAAAGAATATAATTGTTGCCTATATCAGCTATCTACTAAGACCTGAAATTTTGTACTGTGAAATTTGTGATAATTCCAATTCACAAACACATCTACATAACAAAATGTCATTAAAACACTCGAGCAAAACCATTCATGATTCGTTCGCTACTTCATGTTTGGCTTTTTTTTTATGTATACTTGGTTTCAATATTAGAAATAACAGTATGATTTCCTTGAGATGAAACAAATCATTCAGCAGTGATGAGTACAGTTTGGCATCAATGACCTATTGGTCCGTAGTTATAACGCTTATAATATTTTTGATACATTTGTTTTATATTATCTAACATATTTATTTATTTATTTATTTATTTATTTATTTTTGCATGTGAAGCTTATTATTATGCCTTCAATTCATTCAAGTGTTTTCAAGGTGTTAGGTAGCTCAAATAACTTGGGAAAAGGGTTCCATCCAATTGGTTAACTGCGCCACAAGGATATGTCATCAAATAAGTAAAGCCTACAACAGTAAAAGCTGTAGGCTTTACTTATTTGATGTTCAAGTATATGATTAACCATTATCTCACAGATAAACTGTATTATCCACATAATGTTAACCGGAAATACACCAACTTTCAATGGAAGGGGAAATGTCAAAAATTACCCAAGGTTTGATTTACATCTTAATCTATTTTCAGTTTTTATATTTATTTATTGTAAATTTTAACGAGTTTTTTTCCTTACTTTTTCATTTCATAAGGAAATTTAGAAGTTTTAACTGTAGGAAATTATTGAACTGAGTATTAAAAGTGGTTGTCTGCAATGAATTTAGAAATTTTAAATGACAAACATCAAACTCCATTCTTGGTATCTTCTTTTGGGGAAACTACTATTTTTATTTTACTTTGTGTTTTTATATATATTTCTCACTCTATTTCTAAAAACCAATTTTTTTATTGGCTGTGTTTTAGGGAATATACAGAAGCCCTAAGTTAGGCAAACTTAGAAATCCTAAACTTCATTAAGTCATGGTTTTTTGGGCGTAGTCGAGATCCAATTACTCATAAATTAAATGAAATTATATTGGATTTATAGGGGTACTTCTTTAGGCCAGAAAGATATGCGTAGATTAGTGCTTAAGTCAAAATAACTCTAGAATTTAAGTAATATGTGCTCAAGAAGAGTAAGAAAGGTAATTGGGTGTGAGATTTCAATCTGTTATGAGAATTTTTTACACCTATTGTCGATTGATCAAACAAACTAGCAATAGCATGACATTTTTTAACAATATTGCCAACTTGCTTAATCAATTAACAATATGAGCAAAAAAGTCTTACAAGAGAATGAAATCTCGACCCCAATAATGCTTTTTACTCTTCCTAAGCACATTAATTCTAGAGTTATACTTCTAGCTAAGTATATATAATACTGCTTATGTGCGAGATCATGGTTAACCATATGCTTGAAAATCAAGTAAGCAAAACATTCAACTATCTCAATTCGATGACATATCCTTATGCTATGGTTAACCAATTATTGAGATGAGAGTTAAGATTTTTGAGCTGCGTAACATGAACTAAAGGTATAATAACGAGCTTCAAATGCGGGAAAAAAAATAAAAACATTCTAGATAATATAAAACAAATGTATCAAATATACTATAAGTATTATAACAATGTACCGACAAGTCACTAATACTGAACTCTGCCCATCACTGCTGAATGATTTGTTTCCTCTTCAGGGAATCATACTACCATTACTAACATGGGAATCAAGGAATCATATATCAACAAATAAAGAAACCAAACATAAAGAAGCACAAGGATCATGAATGGTTGCATTTGAGTGTTTTAATGATATTATTGTTATGTAGATGTGTTTATGAGTCGGAATAACCACAAATTTCATCATACAAAATTTCAAATCTCACCAAATAGGTCATTTCAAAGAGAACTACTAAATATTTTTCCTAAATAAGAAAATAATAGAATGATTTTGTTGCTACTTCATTGATTTATGTAGTAATGATAAATTTTGTTCTTTAAAAAAAGTCTTATGATCTACTATATGATCTTGCGATCCCAATTTTACATGGTAAAAAATGATCCTAGGTAAAACCTTGATCTTGATAATCTCGCCTCCTGTAGATGACATTGCTGTCCTTTTTAGATGTTGCCTTTTCAAACTCCATGAATTTCTAAGATCTCAACAATAAAAACTTAATTCGTTTCAACTTAAATCAACTTAATCCAAAATTATTTATTTTTATTTTTACATCTTTTTTTCTGAAAATAATTTCATTTGAAAATCAATATTATGTAGATGTAATAATTCATATAGAATAAAATTCTTATAATGTATTAACTTTTTTATAATTTTTTCTTTTTTCATGCCAAAAAATAAAAATATATAAAAAAGTAATAATAGCATAAAAATTTTGAATTAATGGATTACTATACAGAAATAATATTATTTTTAAATGACATTGGGTTGAGGTAAAAGAAATATTTAAGAATACGCTATTTTAAATTAAATTGAGTTAATTTAACACAAATTAGGTACAAAATTGCAATAAGATCAATTGAGATGAAGGAAGAACAGATTTGAAGTGATAACAAATGAAATAAAATAAAGATAAACAGACCTGAAAATGGAGCCTTTCTGGAATGTAAACAGAAGTGATCCCAAGGTATAGAATGCATGGATGTAGGGAAAAAACATAAGCCGACATTAAACAAAATTAAAAACAACATAAACGTAAACAACAAATGAAACATTGCATGCAACAGCAACATAAACGCATACAGTAACATTTACAGCAGCAAAAAAAGGAAACAAGCAGTTCAACAAACACGTAAATGATCTTCCACACATAAAACATCTAAAAAGATCAAATCAGTGAAAACATGCCTGAGATTTATTTAAATCAAAGCAAAAAAAATTTAAGCACAAGATTTTATCTTTGTGGATCACACCATAACCAATTACAAAAAAGAAAAACAAAGCTTCCTGGAAAAACAATAAAGATATAAAGGAACTTGAATACATTTACTCAAAAGCCCAATCAAATAGAAGATCATAAAAATGAAGGATCAATTGCACGAGTGGCTTAAGTCAAAAGCTAGTCAAAATCAAGGAGGAAAATGTCAGCATTGTGATTCATCATCCAGCTAATATATTTTTGTACATAACATAATATCAGTAAGAATATTTTTTGTTTACCACAACTACCACATTTTTCTTTTCAGAAATGGTGCAGTCGAATTAAACGTGAGGTCAATTTTTAAAAAGATTTTTATTTCTTAACACAATCCCTTCCCAGACAAGGTTTTAAATATTATACCGGATGTTGTACCCTTTTTGCAGTAATACAGTACAGTTCTGGTATCATATCATTGTTTCTCGGACATATACATACAGATAAATATATGGAACATAACAACTATTGATAGTTTATAGGTTTAAAATGCATAGGACATGTATCTAGATGTTTTAAACATAAATATATATTTATAAAATAAAAAATATAACTTTAAGGGACATTGAAGAAATAAAAAAAGAAAATTATTTATAAAATTTTTTATGCAAGCATTGAGTTAAACATAATAATTATATATTTTAATTAAAATAATCAAAAACCAAAAACAAAACTAAAGAAAATGCATTTTCCCATATTGTATTATTTCTTTACTAGTATGGTCGGTACAAGATAGTATCGGCTAATACGGTATGAGATTTAAAACTATGTTCCAAAGCCTATGTTAGTTAATATGGGATGATACATAACTTTTTAGCAACTGCCCAGTTGTATATCTTAGTAAAGATTATTTTTATTATCATTACTCGACGATGTATCTTATGAAGGCTACAAATCAGGTCAATGTTAACGTATGATCACATCTCCATTTTTATTTTCCTTTGTTTAGTTTCCTTCTTGTCATTTGCATTTGTTGTCATCTCAACTTGGGATTAGGTTCTACTAAAACTGCCAAAAGTAAATATTTGTCACGTATGTGAAAGATATACTAAATTCTAACACTTTTTATGGACAAAAATGTTATCCAAATATTTTACTTTATGTTTTTATATCTATTTTCCACCATACTTTTAAAAACTAATTTATTTTACTCTCCATGTTTCAAAGAATATATAGAGCCCTAGGCAAACTTAAGAGATTCTTAACTTCATGAAGTCATGGTTTTTAAACATGACTATGACCCAATGACTTGTAAATTACATGAAATCATATTGAATTTTGGGATACTTTTGCGGACACAATGGATACACATTGATTAATGCTGAAATCAAACCAACTTTGAAATTTAAGGAAAATGTGCTTAGGAAGAATAAAAAGATTTGTTAGGCTCAAAATTTCAATTTATTATGGGACTTTTTGGCACCTACTATCGATTGATCAAACAACCTGATAATATTGTTAACAAATGACATGACACCAAAATTGATAATTTTTGCATAAATTAATGAAGCAAATCAAAATCATCCTATTATTCCATTATCTAATAAAAATATTTAATAATTCTCTTTGAAGGAATATAATTGTTACCTATATTAACTTTTTGCTAATGACTGAAATTTTGTACTGTGAAACTTGTGCTAATTCCAATTCACAAACACATCTACATAACAATAATGTCATCAAAACATTCACGCACAACCATTTTATGATTCGTTCGCTACTTCATGTTTGGTTTTCTTCTTTTTTCATATATACTTGGTTCCAATGTCAGTAATGACATACGAATTCCTTGAGATGAAACAAATCATTCAGCAGTGATGAGCAGAGTTTGACATTAATAACCTACTGTTATGTAGTTATAACGCTTATAATATTTTTCATATATTTGTTTTGTATTATCTAACATGTTTATTTATTTATTTATTTATTTTTGCTTGTGAAGCTTGTTATAATGCCTTCAGTTCATCCAAGTGCTTTTGAGGTGCTAGGCAGCTCAAATAACTTGAGAAAAGGCTATCATCCCAAGAATTGGTTGACTGTGCCACAAGGATATGTCACCAAACAGGAAAAGTTGAAGGCTTTCCTTATTTGATGTTCAAGTATATGATTAATCATTACCTCATAGATAAGTTGTATTATCCACATAATGTTAATTGGAAATACCCCAACATTTAATGGAAGGGAAAATGTCAAAAATTACCCAAGGTTTAATTTACACGCTAATCTATTTTCATTTTGTATATTTATTTATTGTAAATTTTAATGAGTTTGTTTTTCCTTGCTTTTCATTTCATAAGGAAATTCAGAAGTTTCGCCTTTAGGAAATTCTTGAACTGAGTAACAAAAGCATCTATCTATGATGATTTTAGAAATTTTAAAGAACAGACATCAAACTCCATTCTTGGTATCATGTTTTGAGAAAACTACTAATTTTATTTTACTTTGTGTTTTTATATATATTTCTTACTCTATTTCTAAAAACCAATTTGATTTATTGGCTGTGTTTTAGGGAATATATAGGGGGTACTTCTTTAGGCCACAAGGATATGCATGGATTAGTGCTTAAGTCAAAATAACTATAGAATTTTAGTAATATGTGCTCAGGAAGAATAAGGGTTTGAGATTTCAGTCTGTTATGAGACTTTTTTCACCTATTGTCGATTGATCAAACAAATTGACAATAACATGACATTTTTTAACAATATTACCAACTTGTTTCATCAATTAACAATAAGAGTAAAAAAGTCTTACAAGAGATTGAAATCTTGACCCCAATAATGTTTTTTTTTTACTTTTCCTGAGCACATTAATTCTAGAGTTATTTGGACTTTAACATTAATTCATGTATATTACTTGTATCCCTAAGAAATACGTCATGAATTTAGTATGATTTATATAATTAAGGGTAATTGAACATCAAATACGTCCAAGAATTACAACTTCATAAACCTTAAGATTTCTAAGTTTACCTAACTTAGGGCTTTTGCATATTTTTTGAAACACAATTAGTAAAACAAATTAGTTTTCAAAAATAGGGTGAAAACTATGTAAATAAAACAAAAGTAAGAGGTTTTTCAAAATATGACACCAATAATGGAGTTTGATATCAGTTCTTTAAAATTTCTAAATTCATCATAGGCACCCACTTTTACTACTTAATTGAAGAATTTCCTTAGGGCGAAACTTTTGAATTTCCTCATGAAATAAAAATGAAGAAAAGAAACCCATTAAAATTTATAATAAATAAATATAAAAAATGAAAATAAATTAGGATATAAATTAAACCTTGTGTAATTTTTGACATTCCTCATCCTAAAATTGGTGTACTTCTGACTAAGAATAAATAATAAATAATACTGCTTATCTGCGAGATCATGGTTAACCATATACTTGAAAATCATATAAGCAAAGTATTCAACTCTCTCAATTCGGTGACATATCTTTATGTGATAGTTAACCGATTATTGAGATAAAACCTAAGGCTTTTGAGCTGCCTAACATGAACTGAAAGTATAATCACGAGCTTCAAATGCGGGAAAAAAAATAAAAAAATATGTTAGATAATGTAAAACAAATGTATGAAATATACTATAAGCGTTACAACATTATACCAACATGTCACTAATGCCAAACTTTGCGCATCACTGCTAAATGATTTATTTTCTCTTTAAGAAATCGTACTGCATTTGCTAAGATGAGAACTAAGGATTCATATTTTAACAAATAAAGAAACCAAATATGAAGTAGCACAAAGATTATGAATGGTTATATTTGAGTGTTTTATAACATTATTGTTATGTTGATGTGTTTATGAGTCATAATAACAACAATTTTCATAATACAAAATTTCAGCCCTCGCCAAATAAATCATTTCAAAAAGAACTACTAAATATTTTTCCTAAATAAGGGAATTATAGGACGATTTTGTTGCTACTTCATTGATTTATGCAACAATGATCAATTTTGGTCTTTTAAAAGATCTTATGATCTACTATATGATCTTGCAATCTCAATTTTACATGGTAAAAAATAATCCTAGGTAGAATCTCAATCTTGACAATCTCATCTTTTGTAGACAACATTGCTGTTCTTTTTCAAACGTTGCCCTTTGAGACTCCATGAATTTCTGAGATCTCAACAATAAACACTTAATTCATTTCAACTTAAATCAACTTAAAACAAAATTATTTATTTTTATTTTTACATCTTTTTTTTTAAAACAACTTCATTTAAAAATCTATATTATGTAGTTGTAATAATTCATATAGAATAAAATTCTTACAATGTATTAATTTTTTTATAACAAATAAATATAAAAAATGAAAATAAATTAGGATATAAATTAAACTTTGTGTAACTTTTGACATTCCCCATCCTAAAATTGGTGTACTTTTGGCTAAATATAAATAATAAATAATACTGCTTATCTGCGAGATCATGGTTAACCATATACTTGAAAATCATATAAGCAAAGCATTCAACTCTCTCAGTTCGGTGACGTATCCTTATGTGACAGTTAACCAATTATTGAGATAAAACCCAAGGCTTTTGAGCTGCCTAACATGAACTGAAAGTATAATCACGAGTTTCAAATGCGGGAAAAAAAATAAAAAAATATGTTAGATAATGTAAAACAAATGTATGAAATATACTATAAGCGTTACAACATTATACCAACATGTCACTAATGCCAAACTTTGCGCATCACTAAATCGTACTACATTTGCTAACATGAGAACCAAGGATTCATATTTTAACAAATAAAGAAACCAAACATGAAGTAGCACAATGATTATGAACGGTTATATTTGAGTGTTTTATAACATTATTGTTATGTTGATATGTTTATGAGTCGTAATAACTACAATTTTCATAATACAAAATTTCAGCTCTCGCCAAATAAATCATTTCAAAGAGAACTACTAAATATTTTTCCTAAATAAGGGAATTATAGGACGATTTTGTTGCTACTTCATTGATTTATGCAACAATGATCAGTTTTGATCTTTTAAAAGATCTTATGATCTACTATATGATCTTGCAATCTCAATTTTACATGGTAAAAAATAATCCTAGGTAGAATCTCAATCTTGACAATCTCATCTTTTGTAGACAACATTGCTGTTCTTTTTCAAACGTTGCCCTTTGAGACTCCATGAATTTCTGAGATCTCAACAATAAACACTTAATTCGTTTCAACTTAAATAAACTTAAAACAAAATTATTTATTTTTATTTTTACATCTTTTTTTAAAAACAACTTCATTTAAAAATCTATATTATGTAGTTGTAATAATTCATATAGAATAAAATTCTTACAATGTATTAATTTTTTTATAAATTTTTCTTTTTTAATGCCTAAAAAATAAAAATATTAAAAAAATTAATAATACCATCAAAATTTTGGAATTAATGGATTATCATATAGAAATAATATTAGTTTTAAATGAAATTGGTTTGAGGTAAACAAAAAGATGTAGGAATAAGCTGTTTTTAATTAAATTGAGTTAATTTAACATGCATTGGGTACAAAACTGCAATAAGATCAATTGAAACAAAGGAAGAATAAATTTGAAGTGATAACAAATGAAATAGAATAAAGATAAACAGACCTAATATGAAGCATTTCTCGGATACAAACATAAGTGATCTTAAGTTATAGTATACATGGATGTAGGGAAAAAGCGTAACTGGGCATTAAGCAATAATTAACATTAACATAAATGTAGACAGCAAATAAAATGTTATAAGTAACAACAGCATAAATGCACACAACATTTCTAGTAGTGAAAAAAGTAAACATGCAGTTCAACAAACACATAAATAAATGATCCCCCATACATAAAATATCTAAAGAGATTATACTAGTGAAAACATGCCTGAGATTTAGTTAAATCAAAGCAATAAAATTTAAGAATGAGATTTTATCGTTGTGCATCACACCATAACCAATTTCAGATGAGAAAAACAAAACTTCCTAAAAAAAAAATAAAAACATGAAAAAAATTGATTACATTTACTCAAAAGCCCAACTAAATAGAAGATCATAAAAAAGAAGGATCAATTGTATGAGCAGTTTAACTCAAAAGCCAGCCACAAATCGAAAAGGAAAATATCAACATAGTGATTCCTCCTCTAGCTAATACGTTTTGGTACATAACATAATATTAGTAAGAGCACTTCTTATTGACCACAACTACCACATTTTCCTTTTCAAAAATGGTACGGTCAAATTAAATATGAGTTCAATTTTTATAAAGGTTTTTTTTATTTTTTAATACAATCCCTTCCCAAACAAAGTTTTAAATCTTGTACCAATGCTGTACAGTTTTTTTAGTAATATTGTACAGTTTCGCTATCATATCGTTGTTTCTCAGACGTATATATATAAATATATAAAACATAATAACTATTGAAATTTTATAGGTTTAAAATGTATATGACATGTGTCTAGATGTTTAAAACATAAATATATATTTATAAATTAAAAAACATAACTTTAAGGGACATTGAAGAGAGAAAAAAAAAATTATTTCAAGTTTCAAATAAAATTTGTTATGCAAGCATTCAGTTAAACAAAATAATTACATACTTTAGTTTAAATAATAAAAAACCAAAAACAAAAATTAAAAAAAAAATGCATTTTCCTATCTTGTATCATTTTTTTACCAGTATGGCCGATGCAAGACAGTACCGGCTGGTGTGGTTCGAGATTTAAAATCTTGTTCCCAAGCATGTGTTAGTGAAGATAAGATGATACATAACTTTTTATTAACTGCCTAATTTATATATCTTAGTGAAGATTGTGTTTATGATTATTACTTGACAATGTATCTTATGAAGCCTAGAAATCATGTTGATGTTAAGGTATAATCACACCTCCATTTTTATTTTTTTTCTTGTCATTTGCATTTGTTGTCATCTCAACTTGGGCACAAGTTCTATTGAAACTGTAAAAAAGAAATACATGTCCCCTATGTGAAAGATATACTACATTCAAATACTCTCATGGACAAAAATATTACCCAGATATTACTATTAAAAATTAATTTGTTTTATTATCTATGTTTCAGAGAATATATAGAGGCCCTAGGCAAACTTAAGAGATCCTCAACTTCATGAAGTCATGGTTCTTAGATGTGGCTATAACCCAATTATCTATAAAATATATAAAATCATACTTAATTTTGGGATACTTTTTACGGACACAAAGGATACACGCTCATTAATGCCGAAATCAAAATTATTCTGAAATTTAAGAAAAATGTGCTTAGGAAAAGTAAGAAGCATTATTAGGCTTGAGATTTCAGTTGTTATGGGACTTTTTGGCTTTTTCTTGTAGTGTTTGTCTATCTATGGGACTCCTCTACCTCTCTTTGTCTCAATATTGCTCTCGATCTTCTCTCTGACAGCGAGCAATGTAAGCAACTACTAGTTGATGGATTTTGTGCTGTACGTGTGTAATTTGGTTGATGTCTTGAATTTTGTGCATGTGTTATATTTGTATGACATGTGAATTAAACTTTCTCTAGTGCATAGAAGCACAATTAGAGGGATGGGTTCAAACTCTAGTGTCTAGATGCATAACTAACAATTGGACAATCACATGTTTATAATTTGCTCTAGAGTTTTTGTGCCCACAACTGATATTTGGGCTCTATAAAGTGAAATGGATTTTATAGATGTAGAGGATTTACCATGTGTACTTTTCTTTTTTCTCTTAATGGTGATAAAATTACTTTTTTATAGTTTTTTTTTTATTTTTTTAAGTTAAGCATGAAATTTCTGAAAAGGAAAATATGGTAGTTGTGGTAAACAAAAAATATTAAGTACCAAAATATATTAGCTGGAGGAGGAATCACAATGCTGATATTTTCCTTTTCGATTTATAGCTGGCTTTTGAGTTAAACCATTCATACAATTGATCATTCATTTTTATGATATTCTATTTAGTTGAGCTTTTGAGTAAATGTATTCAGCTTTTTTCATGTATTTATTGTTTATTCGGGAAGCTTTGCTTTTCTCATCTAAAATCAGTTATGGTGTGATGCACAAAGATAAAATCTCGTACTTAAATTTTGTTGCTTTGATTTAACTGAATCTCAAGCATATTTTCACTGATTTGATCATTTTAGATGTTTTATGTCTGGAGGATCATTTATCTATTTGTTGAACTACATGTTTCCTTTTTTCACTGCTAGAAATGTTGCTGTGTGCTTTTATGTTGCTATTGCATACAACGTTTCATTTGCTGTCTACATTTATGTTGCTGTTGATTTTTGTTTACCATCTGCTTATGTTTTTTCCTTACATCCATGCATTCTATACCTTGGGATCACTTCTGTTCACATATGAGAAACGCTCCATATCAAGTCTATTTATCCTTATTTTATTTCATTTGTTATCGCTTCAAATCTATTCTTCTTTCATCTCAAATGATCTTATTGTAATTCTGTACCCAATTAATGTTAAATTAACTCAATTTAATTTAAAATAACTTATTCTTGCATCTTTTTTTTTTTACCTCAAACCAATGTCATTTAAAACTAATATTATTTTTGTATGATAATCCATTAATTCTAAAATTCTTATGGTATAATTATTTTTTTATATTTTTCTTATTTTGGCAATAAAAAATAAAAAATTATTAAAAAAACACATTATAAGAATTTTATTCTATATGAATTATTACAACTACATAATATTGATTTTCAAATGAAATTATTTTCTGAAAAAAATGCAAAAATAAAAATAAATAATTTTGGATTAAGATGATTTAAGTTCAAACAAATTAAGTATTTATTGTCGAGATTTTCAGAAATTCATGGAGTCTCAAAAGGCAATGTTTGAGAAAGAATAGCAATGTCGTCTACAGGAGATGAGATTGTCAAGATTGAGGTTCTACCTAGGATCATTTTTTACCATGTGAAGTTGGGATTGCAAGATCATATAGCAGATCATAAGATCTTTTTAAAAGACGAAAATTGATCATTACTGCATAAATCAATGAAGTAGCTACAAAATCGTCATATTATTCTCTTATTTAGAAAAAATATTTAGTGGTTCTCTTTGAAATGAGCTACTTGGTGAGATGAAATGAGCTATTTGGCAAGAGCTGAAATTTTGTATTATGAAATTTATGGTTATTCCAACTCATAAATACATCTATGTAACTATAATATCATCAAAACACTCAAACACAACCATTTATTATTCTTGTGCTACTTCATGTTTGGCTTTTTTATTTGTTGATATATGATTCCTTGGTTCCCATGTTAGCAATGGTAGTATGATTTCCTGAAAAGGAAACAAATTATTCAGCAGTGATAGGTAGAGTTTGGCATTAGTGACATGTCGGTACAATGTTGTAATGGTTATAGTATATTTGATACATTTGTTTTATATTATCTAACATGTTTTTTATTTTTTTTCCTACATTTTAAACTTGTTATTATACTCTCAGTCTTGGGTCTCACCTCAATAATTGGTTAACTGTGGCATAAGGATATGTCACTGAATTAAGAGAGTTGAATGCTTTGCTTATTTGATTTTCAAATATATGGTTAACCATGATCACACAGATAAATAGTATTATATATACTTAGGCAGAAGTACACTGACTTTAGGAGAGGGAATGTCAGAAATTACCCAAGCTTTAATTTATATCCAAATTTATTTTCATTTTTTATACTTATTTATTGTAAATTTTAATGGGTTTTTTTCCTTGATTTTTGTTTCATGAGGAAATTCAAAAAAATTTTCCTAAGAAAATTCTTCAATTAAGTAGTAAAAGTGGGTGTCTATGATGAATTTAGAAATTTTAAAGAATCGGTATCAAACTCCATTCTTGGTATCGTATTTTGAGAAACTTGTTAATTTTATTTTATTTTGTTTTTCTTTATATAGTTTTCGCCCTATTTCTAAAAACTAATTTACTTTATTAATTGTGTTTCAAAAAATATATAGGAGCCCTAAGTTAGGTAAATATAGAGATCTTAAGGTTTATGAAGTTGTAATCCTTAGATGTGGTTGAGATTCAATTACCCTTGAATTATATAAATCATACTGAATTCATGATGTATTTCCTAGGGATACAAGTGATATGCACGAATTAATATTAAAGTCAAAATAACTCTAGAATTAATGTGCTCAGGAAGAGTAAAAAGCATTATTGGGGTTGAGATTTCAATCTATTGTAAAATTTTTTTACTCCTATTGTTAATTGATTGAGTAAGTTGGCAATATTGTTAAAAAAAAGTCATGCTATTACCAATTTGTTTGATCAATCAACAATAGGGGTAAAAAAGTCTCATAACAACCTGAAATCTCAAACCCAATAACGCTTCTTACTCTTGTAGAGCACATATTACTTAAATTCCAAAGTTATTTTGACTTAAGCACTAATCTACGCATATCTTTGTGGCCTAAAGAAGTACCCCTATAAATCCAATATAATTTCATTTAATTTATGAGTAATTGGATCTCGACTACGCCCAAAAAACCATGACTTAATGAAGTTTAGGATTTCTAAGTTTGCCTAACTTAGGGCTTCTGTATATTCCCTAAAACACAGCCAATAAAAAAATTGGTTTTTAGAAATAGAGTGAGAAATATATATAAAAACACAAAGTAAAATAAAAATAGTAGTTTCCCCAAAAGAAGATACCAAGAATGGAGTTTGATGTTTGTCATTTAAAATTTCTAAATTCATTGCAGACAACCACTTTTAATACTCAGTTCAATAATTTCCTACAGTTAAAACTTCTAAATTTCCTTATGAAATGAAAAAGTAAGGAAAAAAACTCGTTAAAATTTACAATAAATAAATATAAAAACTGAAAATAGATTAAGATGTAAATCAAACCTTGGGTAATTTTTGACATTTCCCCTTCCATTGAAAGTTGGTGTATTTCCGGTTAACATTATGTGGATAATACAGTTTATCTGTGAGATAATGGTTAATCATATACTTGAACATCAAATAAGTAAAGCCTACAGCTTTTACTGTTGTAGGCTTTACTTATTTGATGACATATCCTTGTGGCGCAGTTAACCAATTGGATGGAACCCTTTTCCCAAGTTATTTGAGCTACCTAACACCTTGAAAACACTTGAATGAATTGAAGGCATAATAATAAGCTTCACATGCAAAAATAAATAAATAAATAAATAAATAAATAAATATGTTAGATAATATAAAACAAATGTATCAAAAATATTATAAGCGTTATAACTACGGACCAATAGGTCATTGATGCCAAACTGTACTCATCACTGCTGAATGATTTGTTTCATCTCAAGGAAATCATACTGTTATTTCTAATATTGAAACCAAGTATACATAAAAAAAAAGCCAAACATGAAGTAGCGAACGAATCATGAATGGTTTTGCTCGAGTGTTTTGATGACATTATTGTTATGTATATGTGTTTGTGAATTGGAATTATCACAAGTTTCATAATACAAAATTTCAGCCATTAGTAAATAGTTGATATGGGCAACAATTATATTCTTTCATAAAGAATTATTAAATATTTTTATTAGATAATGGAATAATAGGACAATTTTGATTTACTTCGTTGATTTATGCAAACATTATCAATTTTGGGGGCATGTCATTTTTGAACAATATTACCAGCTTGTTTGGTCAATTGACAACAATGGAATTAAAGCCAATTAGAACAGTCATCTAGATGAAAACAAAGAGCAATACTGGGTGAGACAATGGTTGGAAGAGATTGGCGAGGCGATGAGGAGAGCAACTAGGCGAATTTGGTAAAAGGCGAAGACGACAACAACAGTAGGTAGGGTTTGAGCGAACAAAGTTACAATTTCAAAGTCGAAAGGGCACAGGGTAGCACTTGGTGAGGCGTGCGTCTCGAGAAAGAGAGTGTGGTATATGTTGGGTTTAATGAGGGTTGGGCTGGGCTTGGGACATTAGGCACTTGATTAGGTTCGAGAGAGTGAAGGTGATTGGGTTGGGTTAGGGAGAATGAAGCATGGGTCATTTTGTGACAACTCTACTACAAAAATGGACCCAAACTTGATATTTTTCAAGTCGGAAATTGGGCCAAAAGTTATATCTTCACCCTTACAAATAACAATGGATGAAACAAATTTATTATCACCAAAGAACTTGTCAAACAATGAAGAAATAAATCGAAACAAAGTTTGAAGGCATGTAATGAGTTTTGAAGCAATAGATAAACGCAAACATTGCCTCCTTGATCTTCTCAGACTATTTATTCGCAAGCACATAGGCAAATGCAGCATTCATCATCAACAAAAACCAACTTATATTCAAACTCATTCTCCCGAAAACAAGAAACCCCAAATTACGAACATAAAAATCCACCGTTATCAATCCATACACAATCTCCACAACCTTTCAACAAATTATTGCAACAAAAGAGACAAAAATAACAAATCCATTAGATTAATCACAAATTGAGAAACCTAGCAAAATTTTCATCTAAAATTTAACATTATGTAGATGTAGTAATCCATTCAAAATAAAATTTCTATAATGTATTAATTTTTTATGAATTTTTCTTTTTTAATGCCTAAAAAAGAAAAATTCGTTAAAAATTTAATAATATCATAAAAATTTTAAAATCAATATATTATTATACTTAAATGATATTGGCTTTAAATGACATTAGTTTGGGGGAAAAATGTAAAAATAAAAATAAGTTATTTTGGATTAAATTGCTTTAAGTTAAAATGAATTGGTTACAAAATTGCAAGAAGAGCAAGTGAGATGAAGGAATAACAAATTTGAAGCAATAACAAATGAAATAGAATAAAGATAAACATACCTGATATAGAGCCTTCCTCTGATACGAATGGAAGTGATTACAAGGTGTAAAATGCGTGGATGTAAGGGAAAAACATAACCAGGAATTAAACAAAAATCAGCAATAAGTTTATGAAAATGATAGTAATAATACAGGAATGATGATGACATAATAGATAGCAGTATTTGGGGAAAAAAGGCATAATACATATGGCTAAAATGTAAATTTAATCTTAAACATTTAACAATCATTACAAATCCATATTGAACCTTTATTTCATTGCATATTGATATAAAATCTTTATAATACACTGCACATTGATCCTAGCCCAAGCAAAAACTAGTTGGTACAAAGATTTGATTTTTTAAAAATAAAAATTAATAAATCATTTAATCATTAGCTTTCTGTGCCTAAAAATTGAGTTTTAGAACCAACTCAGTCTTGCTTGTGGTAGGAAACCTATAGCAATACATCATAAAGGTTTGAGACCAATATGCAATGAAATGGAGATTGGGATGAATTTACAATGACAACTAAAAATTTGGGGCTAATGATGCAACTTAGCCTAGCAGAAGCACAACGCAACAAATTAACCAAAACCATGGTTAGGTCTACAAAGGGGGTTCCAAGACTACGACATGATAAGTTCTGTCAATAAATTAGGTAGGGTAAGGTTCCGGAACTATCCTCATTGTCACCTACACTTAGGCTAGTAAGGCGTCCAATACTAGCCCATCAAAAAGGATTCAATTCGAGTTGGCGGCTTTTCAGCGGTCCACACGGAGACACGAGACCTCATCAGGACAAACTACATCACCAGCAGGGCAAAAGGGTGAAGAGCTCGGGTTGAGAGCTTATGCATGATATGTAAGTGTGTGCGAAGAGAGGAAACCTAACCACCCAAATGCAATGCCCCCAATAAAAAAAGAATAAACAAATTTACTAAAATAATGCAACTATCACCAACGCAAATAATGGAGAAAGAAATAAAAGCAAAGTTTGTCTGCGTTCAATGAGCTTTGAAGCAATAGATAAACCCAACATTGCCTTCCTGATCTTCCCAGACTATCTGTTTATTTAGTTTCAGGCATGTAGGAAAATGCATCTTGCATCTTCAATGAAAACCAACTTATATTCAAGCCCATTTTCCAAAAAAAAAATAAATTGCAAACATAGCAATCTACCATTACCAAACCAAACACAATATCCACAACCTTTTAGCAAATTAGCACAACAAAAGAGATCACAAACAAAAACCCATCAAACTAATCACAAATCGAGAAACCAAGAAAGTCAAGAATATCGATTTGTTCAGCCACAGGCTCGCGAGCAATTTTGCTCAAGTTCTCCCCTACTAACATTGCAACGACTACAACATCTTAACATAGAAAAATGCATCGTTCATCCTCAACGAAAACCAACTTATATTCAAACAACTTGGATTGCACTAGACCTTAAACTTTATAATAATAAAAAAAAAACAAAGAGCATTGTAAAAATTCATAAAAATTAATTAAAATTCATCTTAAAAATTCATCGGTTGCCTTAATTCTCGCTTTGGAGAAACATGTGGTCCTTCAAATTTTTCATTTGTGCCATATTAGTAATCCTCTAATTATAGTCTCTCTTTCTCAAGCAAGTTTTCTGGCGCCAACCAAATCCATGGGTCTGGAGAGAGCAGGGAGTGGTGACAATGTCCAGGTCAATGTCGTACCAAAAGAAAATTAGATTCATTATCTTGACATAAGCCAAGAGGCAGATCTTATGCCATTCCACCTGGTCGTATGAAACTGTCATGCATCCTTGCTCTTAAAGCCAAGTAGGGTGGATAAAACTGGAAGGAAATAAAAAATTCAAATGGCACACATAAAAGGAGTGCAGTCTTCGAAGGTTATATCCACAAGTTTTTTTGTTGGATTTAATTGTGTAGTAGCTCTCTTATTCAGATTAGGTTTTCTTAATTGTTGGATCAACTGCACACAAATGGATAGGTTTGAAGTAGGATTACCAAAAGGCTTTTTCCTGTAGGATCAATCAATTAAACCTTGAATTGTCTTAAAGAGAGGACAACCATCCACTCCTTAAACTTCGCATAACACGTTAACTTGTGAAACCTCGTTCTTACCACATGCCCAATCAGTTAAAGACCTGAATCCAAAATTCTCCAAACAATACAAGCAAGCAAGGTCAAACCTTAAACTTTACGGCCTACTGAAAACACTTCGGAAACTGGGTGCCTTTTATAGGTACAGCAAGCTTGGGAAATTCTTTGCCTGACATAAGATGGCTAGCCATCTATAACCAGGAACTCCCATGTGAGATTCGCACTGGGAACGGAGGCATTCTTGCTCCTGATCACCCTAGGTGTATTATACACATTGTTAGGGCCAACTTCAAGGCTGCCTCCACCTGGTCTGTGCTTGATTCTTCCGCTGAAGTATACCATATTTGACCCGTCACTTGATTGCAAGTAATCATTATCCGGAGCCAAGTCCTCCACAAGGTATATATCATTAAAAGGTGTCACCTTTGGGCCCTATAAACAACCTTAAGCGCTTGTCTCGTTATTCCATCAAAACTACCAATCTTATCACTACTCACAAGCTTAGCAGTGTCCGATATCAAATCTTAAGGTGCAGATATAACTTCAATTCCATTGACCAACGCAAAGTTACATTTCCTTGCAGGAACAAAGTAATCTCAAGCTTTCCCTTATCAACCCACATCAAATACTCCAAGACCCTAGGACGAACAGAAAGACTACCACCAAAATTGCTTAAACCAACTACTTTGTCGATCAATACTTGAAACTGAGCATCTCCAAAATCGAAATTTGAAGAATTAAAACGATAAAAATGGATTCGAATCATATGGGTACCTGGATCTCTGACATTGAACACGTACTTTGATGGTGCCTTAGTGATCCTCGCTGATTGATAGATTTGGGGCTGAGCGAAAAAAGTGTGAACCAAAAAAGAAGGCCTAAATACCGTATAAGTCCCTTAACTTGATGAACTCGTATAAGTTAGTCCCTTAACTCAAACTCAGTTTATGCTAGTCCTCTTACTTGGCAACTCTTCACGTGTTGGTCCAAAGCCAAACGGAATTGCTGACATAAGGTCACGTCGTCATCGATGCGATTTATTTAGGTGAAGCCGATTGGCCCACCTTCCACGTCAGCAGCCCTTGTCGGAGTATATGGTGACCTTTATGGAAGAAAACAGCATGGATTAAGACATTTCACTGTTGAAAAATTGAATAAGGTCATGGAAAAAGATGAGTAGGGTTAATAAATTTTTGGTGAGTTTATCGAGTTTAATTTGAATTAGGCCTAAATACCTCATGATTTCCTCAACTTGACTAACTCATATAAGTTAATCATTTAACTCGAACTCAGTCTATAATAATCTTTTAACTTGATAATTCATCATGAATTGATCCTTTAAATGAGAAGAGCATAACCTCGTTACTTACTTCACTGACATGGCATCTAACAACAACACTTTTGCTGACTAATTGACTATAAGTTTGAGGGAAAGTGTGTTCAACAAAATAAAAGTCTTTTACTCTTTGAACTATGTATTATTTCATATTTTAAAATTTTTTAAAAGAACCAATAAATTATATTCTATCAACCTATAATTATTTCAATAAAATTTTTAGAATTTGTTGTCATAATTAATCTTAAAAATTAACAAAATATACCTACTTTTTACGTAAAATTTTTAAATGCAATTTTGAACTTCTTAAAATATAAAGCTTCGATTAATAAAAAAAACCCTACGCAATACAACTTAAAAAATTGCCCTAATTATTAACCATTCATCTTCTTTTTTTATTAATTACTTTATTATTTACAGTTTATTGCATGTGAATTTCACTATAGTTACAAGAAGATGTTTCATTTTTTAGTTTTTTTTTAATCTAAAATCATCATTTAAATGTTAATATTATTTTATTTTCCATACAGTCAGCTGAATAATTATTTGAGAAAATTACAAAAATTCGTTTAAGGTTCACAATAACCTACCTTTGTCTCTGCTATTTTGATAAATATATTATTACCCTCTTCCAATTTTTTTGAAATCTATCGCCACATTCTCACAATTAATTTTGGATATTAAAAGTAGGCTAATTAATTCTTATATTACAAAACAAAAAACACTATTGACTAGAAATTATATTTAGACAAATACATAAGACTAAATACGACAAGTTTTTAAAAATAATTGTGTAATCTGGCTCAATTTTTTATATTAGTTGGATTCTATTTCTGGTTAATAGAAATTTCTATTTTTTAATGTTCAAAATGAACATAATAAATGTAATGTAACTGTAGGTTTCAAAAACTTGAGTAGGATAATGGCATATTTCTTAAAATATGAAAGGATAACTATAGGTTAAGGTAAACTTGAGGTGTTTTTGTTTTCAATTATTTAAAATAAATAATCTTTTATTAACTTTGTTTCTTACGAAGTCTAAGAAGAAAAGAAATAAAAATTTATTTACCTTTTATTAAAAAAGATATTTTTAAAATATCTTTCAAATTTTTCAAAATATAGATTTTTAATTTGTAAATAATTTAAAAAATTATTCAAGTGTGAGATAATTCAAACTAAACTCGATCAACTTTTAACAAAAATTTATTGATCTACTCATCTTTTTCCATGACCTAATTCAATTTTCTAACAATGCAATGTCTTAATCCATGTTATTTTCTTCCATAAAGGTAATCGTATATTGCTACAAGGGACGCTGACGTTGAATGGTCGGCTAATCGGCTTCAACTAGATAAATCGCACCGATTACGACATGACCTCATGGCAGCAATTTCCGTTAGGCTTTGGACAAGGGCGGAGCCAGAAAAAATTGTCAGTGGGGGCAATGATAGTTTTTTTATAATATATAGATATAAACTTTAAAATTTATGGGGTCAAGTTACAAATTTTATTAAAGATATAACACTAAATATGTGATTTTGTCAAAATTCAGTGGGGGCAATTGCCCCCTCTCACGTGAACGTGGCTCCGCCACTGGCTTTAGACCAACACGTGAAGAGTTGCCAAGTAAGAGGACTAGCATAGACTGAGTTTGACTTGAGGGACTGACTCGTACGATTTAGTCAAGTTAAGGGACTTTTAGGATACTTAGGCCTTCTATCTTGGCGCATGTCGCCTTGGTGATTATATTCTTCGATGCTGACCGGGATTTGATTGATTCAACAGCCAAAACTTCAATAGAATATTTGAATCCTAAAGTTTAGGACTAATTGTTAGGGAAAAAATTTATATTTTTAGTGCTTTAACTTTTCTAGTTCTAGTTTGTATTTGAATTTTAAAATTTTTTATTTTTTTAAATCAGACTTAAAATTTTATCAAATAATTAATTTTATATTTATTGAAAGATAATTATTGAACAAGAATACGATTAAGAACTCAACAAGAAAACAATTTAGAAGTCATGCCACAAAGCATCAGCTCTTCAACATGTTCGTACAAAGATTTGTCAAGTTTTTCCTGCATGCAATAGGTACTTATGTCAGATTCTACTTTTAGCTACTATGAGATTCGCAAGAAAACCCACAGAAACTATGATAATTAATCAGCACATACTTATAATACCCGGAAGATTTTACAATACCCCCCAAAGAAGGGGGGCACGTTTACTCCCCCAATCCAAGCCGTTAAATGCTGTTGTCAATAAGAGATGAAACTGGATAGATAGGCAAAACCGGTACAGAGGAGAGAGAAGGAAAAAAAAAGAAAAAGAAAAATATATGAATGTTACATAAATATAAAATTCTGCCTATTTTATTGGAAAAAATTGTTAAAGATTGAGGAAAATATTATTAAAATGTTAGTGGAATAAATATCTAGTTGTTGAAAAATGTACTTAATAAAATATTATTTTATACATATACTAAAGGGTTACCTGGCCAATTTTGGCAAGCTTTTTTTTACGATGTTTTCCTATGGTCATGTCTTCCAAAACTTTTACTTCGATTATTATTTTTAAAAGTGATAGCCCTTTTGCTAAGGGAGGCCTAGGAGGAAATAAGTGAATGAACCATTAGTTCAAAGATTCAGTTGTTATACAAAAAAATAATTGTTGAAAAATATACTTATTAAAATATTATTAAAATAGAAACTATTCAGAAATTGAAAATCTTTAGCTATATATTATATATTTAGGGGAAAATGGATTGGATGTGGCATAAGATGAATATAGTGGTTGATTTGTACAATTCACAAAGGTTATTTGGCAATTAGGAAATTTGACTCATACACATAATTGAAAAAATTGACAAATGTGACTATTCAAGTGATAAAGTGTAGTTTTTTCTAAGATAAAAGAAGGCATAATTTTTTATTTTTTAATATTTTTTATTTGATATTATTTGGCTATATACGTAAATCTTTGTTCATTAATTTTCGCTTGTTGTTTTTTACATATATACAAGAATAGTCCACGTCAATTTCTTTATTTTAATTTTTGTAAAATATTATAACTGGCACACGTACATAATTTAGCAGTATCTGTAAAACTATTAATGTTTCATAATTATTTTTACCTTAAACTAACATGAATTGCCAGCAAAATATTAGCATTTACGTGTTTTTTAATGTATTTACATGTAACTAAATACCTTTAAATTAGTCATTCTCTAATTCAAAATTATATTGAAGAAACAAAAATAATATATATATATATATATATATATATATATGTTAGAAGTTTAAACCCAAGGTTATGGGATTGAGTATTTTTTTTTTTTTTGTGAAATAAGGAAATCTTTATTGAGTGTCGGAAACCGAACAAGGATCAAGTACAAAGAGCACCCACCCAACATCAAACAAAGTAGAACTTACATACAAATACCCAAAGGTTGTTAAAATTGAAATCCTATTTAAAATTATTTTTTTCTATATGAGATTGGATCATAAATTGTAAGATCCTACTAAGAGATTAAAATTTCTTGTAATAAATAATATAATTCATATAGAAGAATTATTATATTAGAAACTTAAGTAAAATTCAAATTTCATGACAATGATACTACCTTCATCTTAAGTTGTTTGCATTATTTCAATTTTTTAACTTAAGTTTGAATTAAATTTATTTATATTAATATTTTCTAAAATTTTTTTAAAAAAATTTATATTTAAAAATTAGAATCTTTGTAGTTTCTAAATATATATTTTTTAAAAAAATTTAGCAAATATATAATATAAATAAAATTTAAGTCAAACTTAAGTAAAAAAATTTGAAATAATGCAAAGAATTAAGAACGGAGAGAGTACAACACAATTAGTATTACAGTACAAATATAGCCCGAACCCTAGTAGATCATACATCAATATAACTAACATAATAACCAACACAAGTCTGATAGATTTCATAAACAAACATAATTAACATAGTCATAGTAAACTTATGGGGGTGCTTTCAAAATTGGAGTTTTGTCTCTTGAATGTGGGAGAAAGAGAGATAAAGAGAAAGATGAGTTTTTTTTTTCCTGAATGCGGGAGAAAGAGAGAGAGAGGGAGGGAGAAAGGATTTTTTTTTTCTCTTTAGGTTTATTTCACAATTCAAGTTATATAATCATTGGCCTGGGCAACCCAACTTAGGTATCAAGGGCCCAATTACTTAAACTTTCTAATTTTGGATAAAATACAAATATAACCAACAAAAATTAATGCTAAGTAAGATCGATAGGCTACCAATCTTAAGATCTTAATTAGGATTCTACTTGATTATACTACATCATCGACCTTATTTTTTTTCAACAAGGTTTTATGATGTTAAATCGTAAAATCACGAGATCCTAAGTCTAGATTGAGATCTTAACAACCTTGAAACTCCCTCCTCATGAACAAAAGAAAGCGAAGCAAACAAAAGAAAACTAGTAGGCTAATGCATTTGTATGTCTAAAGTTTTAAATTGCACAAGAGGATGATAATTTTGTTATGTAACTAGCAAAAAACACCTCACGTGACTGAGTTACCGAGTCAGAAGACTAAAATGTCATAATCTTAATAGTTCAAGAATTGAAGTATGCTAGTTTGAAGTTCCAAGGGCAAGGAGTCCAAGTCAACACACTTCAACGATGTACTATGTTATGGTCTATGGTCTTAATTTATGATTTAAGACTTGATCCGCGACAATTAATACTAGTGGTGAAAGTGCTTGAATACCACAAGCTCAACTAGGGATTGAATTCCACCTGTGCGCCATTACACTATCAAATTGTAGCTTGGCACCTTCCAAGTTTCAAGAAGTAGACACATTTCTCCATAACTTTAAATAGGTAATCTTTCAAACCTTAATGTACTCATAAAAATGCTTCTGAGGTAAAAAAAAAAAAACTAGTTAAGAAATATGAGTATCTTGGTCCTTAAATCACGAGAACCCTAGCCATAACTAAAAGTACCATGTTTACTGGTGGCTTTATTTGTCTTAATTGTATGACATTGGTGCTGGTGGCACTGAAGTGCTATTGGCCCATAAGGAGGGGACTTGAAATGAGGGAATAGGGAGCTGAGGGGTCTTTTTGGAGTATTTTCTGGAAGGGAACCTTCAACGTTCTAGTTAAATATATGTGGGAAAGGAGTAAGAGCACTAGAGAAGATAGCAAGAGTAAGGTTACCTCAACTGTGGGCTAGCCTTTGGTATTTATAGGCAAGGATGAGCTAAGGTTGGTCTAATTCATCCGAGATGAGGTTGGCTATATGTCCAACTAGATTTGAAATTCTGGATTCTATACCTTAGAGTGTACCCCTGCCAACTGGCCTTGTAACACTTTTGGTAGTGTCTTGGACACGCCACTTGTAGTATGGGTGTAATGACCTTATCAATGGTCCTTGGAGGGACCTTAGCCTAGACAACACCATATTCCATATTGGTGGCAAATATGCCAAAGTAATCCTTTGGCTAGGTAATATCACTGAGGACTCATTCTTTATTGAGGTACAAAAATCCTTTTCAGAACTAAGCAAAACAAGCTTTAGAACTTTATGAACCAATTTTGCCACTGCAATGCATGGGCATGTATGCTCGTTTCAATACATAATATGTATGGAAAATTTAGTAATGTCATAATTTTTATTAGATATATATACATTGAGTTTAGTTTAGTCCCATGTTTGTTATTGTTTTCCCATATTTTTAATTTTTTTTAAAAAAAATTGATTCAATTTTTTTTCTCTTTATATATATATAGTATCTATATATATATATATATATATATATATATATATATATATATATTAATATAAAATATATCATATAAATGAGTTTATAAATCTAGAAAAATAAATGAGTATAAACGGAATATAACTAAAAAAAATAATGAAATTAAAAATAATTTTGTTCATTTTAGTCTTATTTGATGTTCATTTGAGTCATTTATTGTTCTTTTAAATTTTTTTTGTAAATGAACAAATAAGAATGACTAATGAACAACCATATATGAATATATGAACATGTTCTTTTTAGTTTTATTTCTTATTAATTTAAGTCAATTCCTAGTTTTTTCAGTTTTTTCTGTGTTGTTCATTCTTTATAGATTAATCTCATCTTATTAGAAGAAATCAACATGCAAAGAAACAAAAGTAAGAAAAGAAATATAAAAAAGTGGAAAGATAATTACCCAAGAAACAATAGAAAAGGATAAAAACCAAAAGAAGAAGGGGAAGAAGAAGAAATCAACAAGTCTTAGAACTGTACCACTGTGTAAACAGTCAATTCTAAAACTAATTATTTTTCTAAATCTAACTTTTTCTAAATTACTGTTTAAACTCTTTGGTAGCTTAAATTATCAGGTTTTTCTCTTTGTAAATTGTATTATTATTTAGTAAGTCTGTCTCAGTGAATATAATAATAACTGCAAAACATTTTAGCAAAGTTTCAATACTGTTTAGAAAATCTAAAATTTTAGGAGTAAAAAAAAATGTATGATAAGGTTTAGGATTAAAAATGGCCTTGCTCAGGATGTTTTTGAATTATTCAGGCCTTTTAGTAACCCAAGAGGAAAAAGCACTTGGGCCGCTGAATAGGCCTGCTGAGTGCCTTCCAAACCGGTCCGACAGATTCATTAATATTACGATGCTGAAAAGGAATAGGACCCGTTTTATGTTATATATACCAAACACTCCTGAACGAAATATGATACAGGGTTTCACTTTCTTCCCCTAAGTTTTGCTTCATCGGCTCCAAAAACAAATCTCTTTACTGGTAAGAGGCTCCAAAGCTCTTTGCCGCCTTCGATTCTTATCCTTCCCTCGTAACAATTATTTTAGCTGTCCATACCCGATCCTCTTCGAGTCCCTGCACCTTGACCGGCATCGTTCTTCTAATTTGCACAGCTAACACTTAGGGTTTGATTTTCTTCCCTTTTTTTTTCGGCGGGCGGGTGAGGTCTAGGGTTTTCTCAGCGTCTATCTTTTTGATGATTTGGATATGATGATTTGGAGATCATGTGTAGCGTCAAGTGTTAAGGCTCGCTGGGTCTTGAAGAATGTCCGCCCCATCTCAGTTTTCTGCCCTAGCTTGACTGAAATTTTCTGCTCTGAATTTCCCCTTTTATCTTGGTATCATGTATTTTTATCTTTTTTATCTGGTTGGTTTGATTTTTTCATGCTTTTATGTAGGTTAGTAGTAGCTGCTTGCTATACTTCCATGTCCCATTCCTCCAGTGTTGTCCCTTCTATAGAAGGGCGTGAGGGTGAGAAGCTGAAGGAGAGAGAATGCATTGAGAAAATCAAGTCAAGTCCCTCTGTTGATCCAGCGCTAGCTCGCATGTTTGAGCGCAGGAACAGGCTTCTTCGTAATGGTGAAATTTTCAAAGCCCGTTTTGGTAACTACAAGCCGTGTTCCTGTGGCATTAATACGTCAAAGGCACCTTCATTCTCACTGTTGGAGAAAATCCGTAAAGATCTTGATGGTACTGCGGTACGTAAATGTAGCAGATTTATTGTCTGTTGCTGCTTGGGCAGTTATAAGCCGGGTCATTAGGAGAAAATTTGAGTTAATTTGGTGATATTGATCTAATTTGTTGTTTACCATGGTCTCACTGTTGGTGGTCGCATTGGCATTATGCAACCTGAGGTATTGGACTCGCATTTGATAATGGAGCTCACACCTCTGTGTGAAATGGCTATCAAGGAAGCCTCTGTAGAACGGGTCAGTAACCTATCAGTCCTCTTTTTCCCACATGAGAATCCATATATATGCATATTAATTAATTAGCTAAATCTTGGTTTTGCGTAGGGAACACAATTTGAGCTTGGGAAGATAATTAAGGCACATGTGAATGGTTGCTTTATCAAGACTTATTATATCGTCTTCGAGGCCGAGAATCCAAGTAATAAGACCTTGGTCACTTTCAAAGCAGCGGGCCAGCATGGTGAGGAACCAGAGGATAGAGAAATTCTTGATTGGAAAATTGATGAGAGTGGAGATACAGATAGTTAAATTAGTTGCAGAAGCAGAAGCCAAGGTAGTCCATGCTAGTCGCGTTCAAGGCTTAGCACAGAACCTATATATCATCACCCGATGAAGCACAGGATGCATCGAAAATTGCGCGCAAGCGCAAGATGAAATGAGTATCATTATCCCCAACGAGCTAGCTATCACATATTAGAGTGCCGAATGGATTAAATTTAAATATGTAGCTGCTAATTCAGTAGTAATTAAATTGTAGGTTCCAAGTTCCAAAAGAGCTGGATCCTTTAGCATTTGTACTTCTGCTACTATCCAAAACATTTTATCTTATTCCTACCTTTTTTTCTGCCTTATTTTATCTGAAATGTAAATAGCAAAATTGTTGTAGGCATAATTCTAGTTCACCGTGACTTTCTGGACGCAAGCTTGCATGAGCCGTAATTAAAGTTGCATATATGATCCTAGCGTACGTGGAAAAGATACTTGGAATACAACAGATCAATCAAGCCCCATTAATTGTTAATTATTCTACTAATATTTGTAGGTATACAGAAATGCACTTGTTGACTGGTGGTAGCTACTGGGTTTAAATCAGAAACGATCTTGGTAAGCTGGTATCGCTGTCCATGTAAGTAAAATAGGACTCTTTCTACAGGCACATACGTCGGGTAAATTGTGTTCCTAGTCCATAACCTTTAATTATTGTATCATTTTAAACCATAATCTCAATTTTATGCATAAAAAATCCTTAACATTGTTAAATTGGTCCATTCTAGCCCTTTCCTGTACGAGTACCATTAATCTAGACGGAAAAGGCCAAGTGGTTTGACAGCAAGACGCGATTGGCCACAGTGGCACAGTCATGTACTAATACAGTTCCATGTCACATGCAATAGAATAATAATGTTTACACTAAAGATGAATTCAGGGGGAAAAAAACAAAGGGGATTAGTGTGAGGTTTTAAGTTTATGTCATTGAAAGCAAAGCAGCAGAGTGCGAGAAAGGCAAAGGAAGATATTAGAGTTTTCAAGCAAAGGTGGAGGAGAGTAGGATGGTGGGAATTGAAGCTTACAGAGAAGCTTCAAAATAAAGAGTCATGAAACAATGGTGGAGGGGAAAAGGAAAAGGGATGAGATAGATGCGTGCCCAACGTACAGTAAGTGTCATCACCTTTATGATTCAGTTGTGTCAAATATTTTAGAGTTTGGTGGGGGAATTGACGGTAGCATGTGGGTTACTGTAGGTGAGGGGTTGGTGGGGATGTTGAGGTAGTAGAAAACATGGTGGGATATGTGTGGCATGTTTGCATGTATGATAAATGTTAATTTCGTGGTCAAATATGTTGACCTTTTGTCAACTTTGACCATCATTTTCCACCTCACCACCGAACATTTTCGGCTGATTCTTGCTTTGCTCTTTCATATTGTAAGTTGGAAAAGCGGACCGTAGCATTAGAATGATACCGGGACAAGCGAAATAAAAAACGAGCATATGGAAGTCAAAGTGAATTTATAACTGTGGTGCATAGGCCCTAATAGTGGAGACTAGGCACCACAGTTCAAAGTGTTCCTGCCTGAAAAATCACTTCCTAAGGCTTAGGCGCCAGGCTTAAGCGCCAGAGTACTCGCTCCTTAGGTCTAGGCACTAGCCACCCTCAAGCCTGGAGGCCTAGGTACCAGAACACCCCCTCCTGAGGCCTAAGTGCCCACGTACCCAGGAAAATGGTCCACCCACCTCAATTTGAACCTAAGCTTGCTATTGGCTATGGGTTTCTATCCAAATTGGTAAGTGGGGGTGAAAATAACATCTCCAAGAGTAGAAAAACCTAGAACCTAGCTAAGGAATAGATTCTTCATCTTCATCTGCTCATCTTAGACTTAGGTTTTTCATCACTATATCTTGCATTTCTTTATCTTTTTTTGGAGCACTTGTGGATTCTTACTTGAAGAAGGCTTGGAGGACTTGATGACTTATAGGAGCCTTGAGGAATCAAGCATCTAGAGTCTTTTAGGTTCTTTCTTTCCTTCATTATTCTTGTATTTAGACATGGATGTTCTTTTATGTATTTTCATATTTATGTTTAGTTTGATTATGGAGTAGTTTTCTCTACATTTTCTATTATTATAGCTACTTAAAGTGGTTATGTCAATTGCACCTTAGATTACTTTTAAACTCTTGGAAAAGATTAAAATGAATTAGAATTAGGAGAACAATGTAGTTGCCATGGGCTTGTTGGGAAACTAATCTAGGACATTGGGTGAAGGTAAATTGAACTTGTAATGCCCCTTTTGAACTAGCAATTCGGACGGGATTCCATTCTAGTATAAGCTTAGGAGAGTGACCTTTTTACTTGGGAGAATAAGGGCCTAATTAATTAACTTCACCAACAAGTAGAAAAACCAAACCATTAGCCTTAATTCACTAATTAACTAAATTAAGTAATGAACCTATAGGAAATGTGCTTTAGTAATTTGACAAAAACCAAAAATTTGATTGCATTCTTGCATCCTAAGTTAGTAGCATTTCACTTAACTAAGTTTAGTTATTTGTTTGACTTGTTTAAATTTTCATTCAACTTTGGTTCTTTAGCTAAAGTTAACTTAGAATACTGGTACTTGGCAACCAATTCAATCAATCATTGTGGGAATGATACTTTTTCTTACCCAACTTCAACGTTCACCGTGCGCTTGCAATTAGGGTTGGAAAACTCATAACAATATGTGCCTTGTCTTTTTTATACCTGATATGGGTACCATTTATGCTGGTGAACACCAATGTGAGTAAAAAAAATAATAATACAGGGGAGATGGATGTAGTGGAGAAGAAGAGCAAAATAGTTAAATTTGGTTTCAGTTTCCTATTCTCTAAATATAAGTTATGTAGTTTAAAATGAAGGTATTTGTATGATTTGGCAACTCGTGGTGATGAGTACTTCACATTGAAGATGTACTATGGGAGTTATTTTCGGTATTTTCCATTAAAGCTTACATTAGAGCGGATATAAATTATTGGAACTATTGCAACTTTGACAAGTTTAGTTTAATGGAGATTGACAAAATAATGAAGGAGTTAGGATTATCTAGGTTCATGGACTATTTCTGGTTGTATCTTGGCATGAAGCTTGATGATGGATTAGTTCCATTAAAAGACGAGAATGATGTAATGCAAATGATGATGCTGTGTTTGTTTGAGCACATTGTGATTGAAGTGTATATTACGAAAAGTAGGATAAAGGCATTTAAGAATGGGATGGCTTACTTTGGGAAAATGAAAGAAATGATTAGTCCAAAGAAGGTAGTTATTGAAAAAATTGCTAAGGATGATGAAAGTGTAGCAAAGTCCAATAGAGAGGCAGCTAAGCCATCTTCGTGCAATAAAGATCAACAAAAATCAACTAGAAAATGCCCGCCCTGGGTAGTGCAAAAAGAACAAGAGCGTTCAGAGGATTATGATGTTGTGGGTGAAGAGAATAATTATAGAGATGCAGTGGAACCATTTGTAGATAAGGATGCTTTTAGAAAGTTAGGCAATGTACAAATAGAATTGGAATATGAAAAAAGTGATGATGGAGATGGTGTTGAAAACTTAGTTGATAGTGAAAGTGTCCATTTCATTCCAAACTAGTTGCGAATGAAATGAGATACCTTAATGCATTACTTTTTTATACTATGCCTTATTGTGGCTGTAGATCAATGATCATAAAAATAAAATATACTTGGCGCAGCTGGCCAACATTTCAAAATAGACATTCATATAAAACATACCGTTATGCATTGTGAATCCATACAAGCTACCAGGGAACATAACCAATAATTCCATAGCATTTACTAGAGGCATAAGTTTGACACACATATATACATCAGGCATAAAAGGGCTATACACATACTACACACCGAGAATCTTGGGATCCAATCCCACCTGAGCTACATTGCCAAATGTGATCACTGCAGTGTTTAGGTATCCCATGTTTCTTGCCTCTGTACAACAAAGGCCAGTAAGTTAGTATTCTAAGTAATTAGGAACTTGCAAGAAAGAAACTTAATGACAATATACAATAGTAATTAACTTTTGCACACCTGGTATTAAAATACTAAAAAACCAGTTCTTTTATTGTTTATTAGCCTCATGTCTACCAGTATCTGTACACAAAATATATAAGGGATGTGAGAACCAAAAGTTTCTAGTAAGGGTTATAACCTGCAGGAAAAACAACTATATAGGACCATGCATATTATATATAAGGATGTAAATATATGTCTAGTGCACTTGAGCTTAAGTCATAGTGCTAGGAACTCATATTATTGGCCAATAATCATGGGAGTAGCTAATTCTCACAATTCCTTTACCCATTTATCTTTCAATTGACAAGTCCAACTTGTCCATAAAAAAATGCTTTGAAAACTTCTTAGTATTTGCTAATATCCCTTATTTTATGTACATGAGTGAATTATTTGCTTATTTAAATGTATATGTTTGTGCTAGCATTCCAAGATTTTGTGAGTGGTTAAGGACACATCCCCTTCTTAGGTTCACCTAAGCCTTGGACCATCATGGTGACCTTAGGTATCTTAGGTTCTCAAAACATCATACTCTTCATAAATTAGACCATACTACGGTCCATGTTGCCTATACATTGAAGTTTACAAATATGCTCTTTTACACTTCATATGCACTTCATAGTTTGGTTTCGTACCAAACCCAATCATATAAGCTTCTTAAATAGCCATCAATACTCAATTTATATGCTTGTTAAATCTATCAATAATTCAGCCACTTGATATACAAGTATCTTAGCCAAATTTATTTACCACATAAGCATACAAATCAAGTAACCCTTACCTTAGATAACTTAGTTTGCAAGCTTCAAGTACTTAGCCTTTTTGTCTCGATTTCAACCCAAACTTAAGTCCTCTTGTAGTAGCTTATGTCTAGCACCGATATTAATCATTTTAAGCATAATTTATCAATTTTAACACTTGAAAACAGCCCCTGAAACAACCACCAACAGTCTAGAATTTTCCGCCTCTGGTTTGTCTATTTTGTGGTTTTGTACACTTTGAATAACATAAATGCAGCCCAAATCTTGCTCTCTTATTTTTCATGCCTTGTATACTAGTGTATAAGCAAGATTATAACAACCAATAGCCACCAATATCACTGGAATAACACAATTTATTTTAGGAAGTAACCACAATTACAGTAGCTTCAAAACTTCATTAATGCACATTCATGGCATTCATTGGTAATTCACTTCCAAATAAATGTGTTCCCATGCTTCTTAGCCCTCAAATACTAGTTCATAAGTAAGATAACATCCTTAGTGAGCTACAAAAACCCTTGAAACAAGAAATTATGGCTGGCTATAAAAGAATTAAACCACACCTAGCTCAACATTCAAGGTTTCAGCTACACCAAAATTCCAGCCTTAGTTCTCTTGGGTTTTACCTCATTTGCATCTCAAATTACATCTTAAAGCTAGGAAAAATATCAAACAATCATCCCATCCATGATTTCTGCCATAAAATCGTGCATGAACAGTACCAGAAATCCAAAGATGATGAAAACTACACCATGGGAACAAAACTAACCATGGATGAGCTCATGAACACATTCAAACATATTGAGCACCTTTGATTTCTCTTAACAACCAAGTCTAACATTAATTTCCAAAATTTACAGAGCTAAACCGAAGCTCAAAATAGGGAAATAATATAACAAAACTTACTTGGACAAGAAGCAAGAAATCTTACTTTAGGGTAGCATAAAACTTGATTTTCCTTCAAAATCTTGATTATTTGTGCTTGAATTTGATGGATTAAGCTTGGATTTGGTGTTAGCTATGGTGTTTGGAGAGAGAGAGGTTTTGGTGGTCTAGAGATAAGGGAGGAAGATGGCCGGCTAAAAGAATGAGCCAAGTCAACTTATGTAGTCTTAAGGTGCATATGCCATGCACCTGGTCCATTCTTTGTACGCAGTAGTATGTTGGAACCTTTTTTGTAACGCGACAGAAATCTTAGGACAAACTCAGCATTATGTCACGCCTCATTCCTTCACAGTATTAATTACACGGCGAGTCTTAGCCTTTCTGTTATATTCAATTTTATTCCTACTTTTCTTAGGGTTGCACATAAACCACTTATAGACAATCTAGTCAATTTACAAATTCACGATGATGAAGCAGGAATCACAAAAAACTGTGATACCTCAAATTTAATATTTTCTCATGCTCTATTCAACCGTGCAATAAAAATGGTCATTATGTGAAATAACCAAAATGCCCTTATTTGTCCGGCCTACTTAAATAATCAATTTTTACCTTTTTAAGCTACTAGACCGCTTAATACCGAGACTTAACTTGCAAATAAATTATCTAAAGTGTTAATTTATTAAATTAACTAATTACCTGGTTGATTAGACTTATAGCTTCGAGGGCTGTTACATCAATCAAGTAAGGGAACCAAGGGAAAAAGGGCAAGACAAAGGGAAGCAGCTAGAATGTAGTTCAGATAAAAGGAAGGGATATGGTGATGAAGGTCCAATAGATGAGCAGACTAATGTACAAACAGCTAAGGGGAAGAAAATTTGCATGGGGTACAGTTATGAATTAGGGTCTAAAGAGGAGGTTGAGTTTGATGACTTGTGCATAAATGGGTGTTTTATTAAAGGGAAGTATGGAGGGCAATTACTTTGTGCAATGGGGATAGATACAAATGATTACATTTAGCCTATAGCATATGTCAAAATGCAAGCTGAGTCATAAGATTCGTGGAAGTAGTTTCTAGTCTTGTTATGTAAGAAATTGGGTTTAGATAGAGACAATTGCAAAGATTGGACATTTACCTCTAATAGACATAAGGTAATTCACTATAAACGGTAAATGAAAATTTACTAGAATGTTCTAAAAAATTCATTGTACTAACAACTTTAATTGTTTGGTTTACAGGGTTTAATTCCAGCATTGGAAGAGTTTTCCCCTGATGCGGAACACAATTTTTGTTTTAGGCATTTGTAAAACACTTTCAAGGGTAAATATCCTGGGAGAGTTTTAAAAGATTTAGTATGGTTTATTGCTAGGAACACATATGTTATACAGTTTAATAGAGTGATAGATAAAATTAAGGGTATAAATGACAATGCTTGGAAATAGCTTAGTGCAATTCCACCAGTCCACTGGTCTAGGTCTCATTTTAGGGAATTTTACAAGTGTGATGTGTTGCTGAACAACAAATGTAAGTGTTTCAATTGGTTTATCTTAGATGTAAGGGAGAAGGTTATTTTAACTATGTTATAAATCATAAGATGCAAGTTAAGGGTAATAATTTCTAATATAAGGTAGGCCATGTAGAATTACAAGGGCTTTCTTTGTCCCAAGATTGTGAGAAGTTGAACAAGTCAATCTGGTAGGTCACAAAGTTAGGTTTTTGCTTCTTATGGTCAGCATGTGGTACATATTGAGCATCATAAGTGCAGCTGTAGGGTATGGAAGCTAAGTAAAATCTCCTGTCCATATGCATGTTCTGCTATTTCACAAAATAAACTGAAAATTAAGCATTATGTCTATTCATGTTGTGGAGTTGAAACTTGTGCAAGAACATATGCCCATGTCATAAACCTTGTCACGTGTATGGACCAATTGGAAGATGAAAAACATAGCCCAATTAAACCACCTGAATTGGGTTCTATTAATTAAGGCTGAAAACAGAAAAAGAGAATGAAGGAAGCTGGAGAAGGTGACAATCCAACTAAAATGTGTAGATTTGGAATGTTTATGCATTGCAGCATCTACAAGCAGCTAGGACATACAAAGGCCACTTGCAAGACTTAATTTGCAACATCATCAACAAGAAGAAAGAAAATAGAGGTACAATAGGCATGACTATCTTCTGTTACTAATCTGTACAAAGTTAGCTGACTTATTATGCCCTCTGTTCATTACAAGAAAAAAAGAAAAAGATGTTCAAGCCAACCAGAACCAGATCATGTGCCTTCAAATGGTGTGGACCAATATCCGCAAATGCCTTAGTCACAACCAAATGTAGGTTGTCTCTCATTAGCTTTTCATCCAAAAAAATTAAAAATTGGAAAGTCAGGTTAAATCAAAGAGAGGATGTCTGAGGAAGATTGTAAAAATCTGATACCAAATAGAGGAAGTGGGAGGAAGTTTTTGTATGTTCTGATGAAGAGCCATGAAGTTTTTGTATGCAAAATTAAACATCAAAACTATATATTTTGTGGCTTACCTTAACTGTAGTTCTTGTTTAGGATTCAGTTCTAGTGGCCAGAAATGTCTTAAACATTATTTTGTGGAAAGAAAGGTACATGAATGGAAATGTATTTTGCTAAGTAACAATTTGTATGATGTATTTTGAGTTTAATATCCAAGAGTTTTTTACTCTTTAGTGTAGATGGAACGATTTTATATGGAATCGAAAATATATAGGGATGCCAGGCCAAAATTCATCTATATGGAATTAGTTTAACAATAAGGTCTTCAATTGAATGCATTTATTTGTATGGAGACCAATATAGAATGACAATTAAAACTATGGGTCCAAAATAAAAAACATAGCATTAGTTGGGGTCCATTACAAAACGAAAAGCAACATGTTAGGGTCCATAATGGAACACAAATACAAGATTGGGTTTAAAATGGAACACTAAAAAAACAACATCAAATGCACCTGACCCACTATAGGACTTGCTTCCACAAAAACTAAAAGCTAGAAGTAAGCCCCATGCCCTATACTACACCTGTTGCTCATTAAAACATCATGTCCATTCCCTAAACCATAACCATCGCCCCAGTACAACCACCACCGCAAATGCAATTAGCCAAAACTTCAACTACTTCATCTTCACCTTCTCCTTTTCTAGCTGCTCTTCCATCATTTGAACCTGCATCAGCAATCCACCTATAACGCCTCTCATCTGATTGCTAACAGGTGGATCACACCAATAAAAAAAACCACAATTTTCAGAACCCTGTACATCACAATCGTAACATCACCAAATCAATTCATCATTTTTAATGGAATTTCACAAACAAGTGACCTTCTAAACTAAATCTTACCCCAAAATTATAGTACCTCAAGAACTTTTGACCTGGGTTTGCTTTCATCTATGATGTCTGTATGGTGCGGGTGTTCCGCACGAATAGAGCAACTGCATAGTTGCCTCCATGGACGCCTTTCTTTTCCAAAATCCAAAAGTAGCAAGGTCAGATTTGTTGTCTCTCTCCCTCCCTACCAAATTTATAACTTCATCAATTGATTGGTGGGTGGGTGTATTTACTGAAGACTAGCTATTGTGAAGGAATGTGCTAGTTTTGGGTGTCAATTTTCTCACCACAAGTGACATGGGAGTGACTTAGGAGGAGTAAGGTGCCATTGTGGCTGATTGCATCTCACTGGCGAGCCACGTGGCCTTTTCCTTCTGGATTAATGTTACCCGTCTATGAAAGGGCCATAATGGAACAATTTAATGGACATTGAGGATTTTTTATGTACAAAATTAATGTTAGGGTTTAAAATGGTACGTTAATTAAAGATTAAAAGTCACAGACGCAATTTACTCCACTATGATCAGTAGAGAATATTTATTTCTACTTGTACGGTTGTTGCAACTTTCTTAAAGAGTGTTGGCAAAAAGTAAAATAAAAGAAAATCCTAGAGCTCTATATATTCGGGTGATAAACAAGAAGTTTGACTAGAAACAATGTACATGAGGATTTTTGTTTTTTTTAAAGCGTGATATATAATTAATCCTTGGCTAATTGCACAGAGGATCGCAAAGTTGAAACCTGGAAAATATGCAACTACTCCTGAACTAACTTATTGTTTGAAGTTGGAAAACCTGCCTCTTCTGTTTAGAAAACAGATTCTAGGATCAATAAGTACAAATTACAATCTTGTAAAACAAAAAATATCAACTTATAATGTTTGTCATATTAAATTTGGTGACTGAGCACACATTTACATTGCTAATTAATTATTCTAATGTCTTGGAAGTGGTTGTAATTGCATACTTTTTAAGGTGGAAGCCCTCTCAGATAATCGTGTGTTTCAACTCGCAACATAAGAAATAAAATTATATATTTAAAAAAATAAATCATGAATGGCTGTATAAGGATTACTTGAGCAATTTAGTGAACAACGTTGCACTTCGGTCCAACCTTCGCGCTTCATTTATTGTTAGCAGATGAGCTATTGATTCAATAATAAAACCATAAGTTCACAGCCAGCTTTACTGTGCCTTGGGTTGAAATCTTCAAACACGGCTTGTGTTTTTTTTCGTGTGCTCATTATTTTCTCCACCCCCTAAATAAATAATAATTTAATCGATATACCATCAAATATCGAAATAGAAACATCTTTAAATAAGAATTTTTTTTGCTTTTGTCTCATGTTGGCCTGCAAAACAGCAATGTAAAAAGATACCCATAGACAAAGTTAGAATTTCAGAAGTAATATCACACTCTACGTAAAACATGCACTCAGAAATAGATTAATTACAAGCGAGGTCCTACAAGATTTGTATAGCAAATCTCTTTGCTTGTAGGTTTCAAATTGTTCACTTTCAACCCTACTCTTATAATAGATTGTATTTATTTTGTATGCCAAAAAAATAATCCATTTTTTTTGGGGGAAAGATCATTTTCAATCCTAAAATTTCTTACAATTTCTTGTTTAAATCTTAAAACTTTGTAATTTTCTATTTGAGTATTAAAACTTGCAAAATGCATAAACAGTTAGTCCTAAATTATTAGCCACTTGATTTTTATGATTAACGTTAAGACTAACGGTTTACATATTTTGCAATTTTTATGACTCAAATAGAAATTTTAAAAAAATTTTAGGATTTAAATAGAAAAGTTACAAAAAATTTAGGATTAAGAGTGATCTCTATTCCACATACTATTCTTGATTTGTTTGATCGTCAACAACTTTTAAAGAAGGTTCTAAACTTGAATGCTTTTTCAGATCTCTTATAGCAGTGTATGGCTTGTATGATGATTTAAAAATACATTTTCTCTTGATTAGGTTTAGCCCAAATGACAAATCTCTAAATTTATGTAATTAAAAGAAGTCTAGGAAATTGTTTGAATGTTGTTGAAGGCATTTTAATTAGCCCAATTATTTAATATGTCCCTCCCTTAACTTTTTTTATTTTTATAAAATCTCTTTTTAATTTTAATAGGGGAAAATGACGAATCTAGAGCCTAGGTGAGTTGGTTGAGGCGTTGGCCTACGATCTCCCCTCCTTCACTTGCATTGAAATTGCAAATTCTAATGGTCAAAAAGTGGCCCAATACCCTCCAAGTTTAGGGAAAATGGCCAATTCTCATTTAACTACTATAAATTCTTAATTCCCTACTTGGAAATGATTCTGAATGCCAAAAAAATAAAATGGAAAATGACAAATTTACTACCAATGCTTGTGTTTCAGGACAAATTCGCTGCTATCGGCAATTGTTCTTTTACAGGTATATATGCTACTAACATTTTCATTAGAAAAGAAATTCGCCACTGCCATTAAAAGCTTGCGGGGAAAAAAATAACAAATAAGTCATTTGAAGGACTCTATTTTGCTGCACTTTGCAACCCAAAACCTAACATTGGCGAAGACAATTGTGGCCATTTAGCTAGGAACTGACTCAGGGAGTGTGAATTGGATGTGGTATAAAGCACTTGCCGCAATTACTCTGTTTCAGACCAATGATTTTACATTTCCACCGAGGGAAAAGACCAATTATAGTCTTAAATTTGGGTAAATGACATATATCGTCTCTAAACTATCTCAATGTTGCTTAGTCATCCTAAAACTATGAATTGTTACATCAATTTTCCTCAAACTACCTAGTTATTGCACTTGCCATCTTGCCATTATACCAGGCGTTGAAAACTAACGGAAGTTGTTGAGAAATTGCACAATTAGTCCTAATACTTAGAAAATTTTTTATTTGAGTCTTAAAAGTTTATAGTTTTCTAAATTAGTCCTAAAATAGTTTTTAAAATGAAGGGATATATATATATGATTTAAATGAGATGACGACTGTTAGAGTTAGGGGTGAGAATTATTTAGATAAAACCAGAAAACCCAAAAAATCTGATGGAATTTGGACAAATTGGTTTGGTTTTTTTGTTATTTGGTTCGATTTGGACCGAAACTGAAATACATTTTCAGTTATTGATTCGGTTATTGGAAAATGAAGCAAGAACCTAAAAACCCAAACTGTAATGTTTCAAACTATAGTGATTAAAGTGTAATTTGAATGAAAACTTATGGAGAAAGTGTTATTTACCCTACCCAAATTTTTTAACCTACCTATATAAACTCCATTTTCACCTTATCTACTTTTTAACCTTCAAAACCCACCTTCTTGGCCACTTAACTTCATTTCTTCATCTCCTTCCGCAATTAGTTTCGTCATCTCCTAGACTTCTTCAAGTCACCACTTTTTCTTTTTAAAATTTTCTTATTCTCAAGTCTTTGGCAATCCGTATATATTCAATCACTAGTCCTCTTGCCTCGTTCTCTACCCACTTGCAAAAAGCCAGAAGCTGTTGCATTTTGTCACTTTTGTTGTTGCTTCTCTATAAATCATTGTTGCTTTCGTTGTTCTCTATAAATTGTTGTTGTTTTTGTTGTTGTTTATCTGTAAATCGTTGTTGCTTTCGTTGTTACTTCACAATAAATCAATTTAGATATATTAGTTTTGGCCACCATCGAGAAGATGAATGAGGAAAACAAAGAAATCTGTGAGTATCAGCAAGTTTTGGAAGAATTGGGGATGGAGCCTACAGAAGAGATTCGAGCGAAGAGAAGCAAGCCATATGTTTTTTGAAATTGAATTGCAAAACTGAACCAACTGAAGTATATTTTAGTTGGTTTGGTTTTGGTTTTCATGTGAAGTTCGGGTGTTTCGGTTGATAAAATTTAGAACCGAAAACTGATCAGTTTTAAGTAATTCGGTCGGTTGATGATTAAACCGACCGAATAATCACCCATAGTTAGAGCTAGTGGTGAATGTTGGGTCTAACCGGCCAGGCCAGGCCTAGGCCTGGTCTAGTCAGGCCCGGGCACGGAAAGTATAATCCGTGTTGGGCCTAGGCCAGGCCTATGCGTTCGCAGGTCTAGGGTGGGCTTTTTATTTTTATTTTTTAATTTTTTAATTATATTTTAATTTTTAAAAAAATATATAATTTTTTTAACTTAAAAATAATTATTTTTTTTTGTTTAACATTTTTATGATTCTATGAAAAGGAAGAAAAAAAAACACCACAATCTATGCAAATTTTATTAATAATAAAGCCAAGCGGCACTTACAAGGAAGTTAGAACGGGCCTTACATTTGAAATAGCCAAACGTTCAAAAAAAAAAAAGGAATGAAATGAAATCATGTGATCTGTACTGTACAAGATAATCAAATCAAATACATTCTAAAAACTGAAAAGGAAAATCTAGAATGTGAAAGCGTCGTCATTATTTTGTATCTCATCTTCTGAACTTTTTTTGCCTTGTTTTCTTAAGGCAGCAAGGCCCCATTCATGGTTGCACACGCAGACCTCTAGTGTTTTGGGTGCTAACCTGGCTCGTTTATTTGAAATGATTCATTTGCCAGTATTGAAAGCGAACTCTGATGCAACGGTTGAAACTGGATCCGCGAGAACTTCTTTAGTGAGGATAGACAAAATCATAAATCTACCACTTTTTGCTTTCCACCACTCCAAAATTTCATCCTCACTTATTTCAAATTAGGTGTGAAGGTAATAATCTACTTCCGCTAGGCCAAATAATGTGGGTTGAAGACGCTTGAACAGCTGTTCCAAAGGGTTGAATGGTGTTGATGAGGAGGAGGAGGAGGATGAGGGGCGTGTGGTGGAGGAAGATGTTGATCGTACCTTGTTTTTGTAGCGGAATGAATATTCTTTGTACAGCTCTTGCATGTGCTCATTTATTTCAGCCATCATAACTAAACAACTAATATGATTCATATCTAAGAAATTATAATATCCCTCAAGTAAAGATAATGTCCTGCTAATTTTCACGATCAGGTCATGTGAAGATGTAAGTAAAAAGATGGGGGGGAATTGTGTAAAGTAGGAAACCCACTTATCTTTCATTGCTTTGACGGTGTCTTTTAGAAATGGATCCATCTTGTATTGATTCAAAACATAAACAATGTTTACAAAATACATCAAAACTTTGTGAGAAGTGGGATAATAAACACTAGAGAAAAAAAAATTGCTTCATAAAAATACCGTAATAATTGACAAAGTATGTAACACATGTCCCATATTTCAACCATTAGAAGTTTGGAGTTTGATTTTAAGTTTAGGAAAACAATTCTAATGAGTGGGACAATCAAGTTTAAAACGTTTCCATGAAAACGGTTGGTTGTTTTGAAGGCAGTAATCTTTGAATTCCCAACTTATTTTAGGCCGTATCTTCAAATATAATAATGCATCATGGATTGGATGGATTTCTATTTGCAAAACCTCAAGCCTTTTTTACACACACAAGTTCAAAATATGACATATGTATCTAATATGGAAAAAAAAAAACACCATTTTGAGAGGGTTTCAATCCAGTACAGAGTTCTTAGGCAGCAAAATCATTATTAGAAACATTGTCAAAATTAATGCAGAAAACTTTATCAGCACAGAAAAATTCACAAAGTACATGTAAGTTACATTGATAGATATTATATCCAGTATGACCAGATTCCATGCATTTGAAAGCAATAATTCTTTTTTGAATGACCCAATCATCATCAATCCAGTGTGCAGTGACACAAAAATAATCCTGCCCTATTAGAGATGTCCACATATCACTGGTAAAAGCAATGTAATGATCAATTGTAGAAAAATGCGCATGTAAATTAGATTTACCTAATTTATACATTTTAAATGCTTCTCCCCGTGCAGTTGTCCTATATGTCTTTTTAAAGGTAAGGTTTAAAGTAGACCTAATCAAATTTTCTAAATGCATGTCTTCAGCTTGCGTAAAAGATTTTTCTGTTAGTATCATCCAATTAACCATACATGCCCTACAATCTTGCTGATTAAATTTAAAGATACCTGTACCATTGGTTGATCTGAGTTGTGTTTGTCCACTAGAACTCCGTTTGGCTCTCAGATAGTGCATCTGATGCTCACTCCTTATATGTCGTTGAAGTGTCCTGGTCCCGGAATTCACCTTGTATGCCAATTTTTTCCCGCAATGCTTGCACTTGGTGAACCGGTTGTCTTTTTCCCAAAGTGTCTGAAAATGCTCCCACACGAAAGATTTGAAATGAGATTTTCCTTCACCTCATTCGAGAACTTGACTTTGAGGTGTCGGTTGTTCACCACCCCCTCCTTGCGTATCAATGTTTTGCGTGGGGGTCTCTTGGATTTCAATATCATCGTCGGATTCTTGCTCATCAAATTGTAAATCGATATTCATCATATCGACGTTCCTAAATTCCTAGGTTGAGGCTCTTCTTTGATGCGAATTCCTTTTTGCACAAAACTCTTACGACGGAAGAACGACCCTAAGCCGATGTGAGAGGAGGAGCTCTTAGTGGGGGCCAAGCTAGTATTCTTCCTTGAAGCCATTGAGGTGACCAAAATTAATAGAAGATTAATGAAGGATTAAGGAGAGATTAAGAAAAAATTAGTAGGAGATTAAGAAAATTGTTGGAAGAATATAAGAATTAAGAAGAGAAATGATAAAAAGCTAGTAGATGTAGAGAGGAGAGTGTAAGAAGTCATGTGAGGAAGTGAGGGAATAATGGTGGGTATTTATAAGAGTGGTAAAAATTTGGTTGGACAAAAATATCCTTAAAAACTACCCGTTTTTTAATGTTAGGTGATGGTGAAAAAGGTTTTGAACTTAAATAATTGTTAGTGAACAACTGGAGGTCCTTAGAGTGTAATTATGCCATGTTTTAAATTAGTGACCATTTGAGCCGTTTTTGGAAAACGGTAGGTTCGGACCGGACCGGCACAAACCATCCGTGCCTGGGCTGAGCCGAGCCAAACCCGGTCTTGAGGCAGGCTTAGGCTGGTCTTGGGCTGTGCCTTATTTCCACTTCCCAAGCCCATATTCGGCCCTGTTCTCTTCGAGCCTGCTCCGATGTGTGCCGTGCCGTGCCTATTCCATGCCTGGGCCAGGTTCGAAGCATGCCGGGTTTGACTTGGGCCAGGTCGACCCGGCCCATTGTGCACCTCTAGCTAGAGCATCCTAAAGGTTATTGGCAAGGAAAAGGAAAAAACAAAATGAGTTGACAAGAAAAGAGAAATGGATGTTGGAGAAGAACTGGAAGTGCAGCGAAGAAGAGAGCTCAGCATGGGAATTATGTCAAATTTTTGAAACACATACGTAACTTCATTACAAGTTAGTTACACGTATCTTAAGAATATATAAATATGAAAATTAATTAACTAGTTTACGGGAATTGAAGGAGCAGTGTGATGAGTTCCTTCGACTTCAAAGACACTAACTACTATCCAATTAAGTACAAGCCAATATATTCACCCGTAATTCAACAAGGCAATTGCCAACTTAGCTTTAAGAAAGGATCTAAATTAGCTGAGTGACCAAACAAATTTATCACCTTATATTCTAGTTAACCATAAATCTCAAATAATTGACTTGATGATTTGCTAACAACCAACACTTAAATCAATTTCAAACTCGTGATTCAAATGCTAAACCTTGTAGAAATTAACCCCTCCGCCCCACAAGGAAACCCACCTAGAACCAAATAAACTCATTGAACTTTAATATTTCAAGTGAAGAAATGAAAAATTAGTTGACTGGAACGAATCATTTTATATTTTCCTCTCCCAGAAACTTATCTTTCCTATTCGGCAAAGCTTTTACTTAAATTTTTTATTATTTGAGAGCTCATATTCTATTTAATCCAACTTACTTCAATATGATTTTCCAGAAGGCAATTAATATTGTATAATTTCTCCCTTTTTCAAATTGAGAAAGTAAAAATTTATAAGAAATTCTAAAATGATCTAATAGTATATTTCATGTTCAAAAAATAAAAAATGAAAGAAATTGAAATAAATGCTTAATTAAAATTATTAAAAAATTGAACAATTTAATCTATCGTCATTCACACCACAACATTTTTTGAAAGCAAAGTCAAGAAATCCAGGCTAAATTAGAAGAAACCAAGAGAGAAATTGAAGAGAGTATACACATTTTCATAATTTTATGATTAACTAGAAAATCATAAATTTTTAGGACTCAGGTATAAAATTTTTCTAAATTTTGGGGTTGAACTGTACATTTTCTCACTTTCGTTACTTTTTAACATCTAGTATAATGGCAAGACACTGTGTGCAACTAAATAGTTTTAAGATAATTAATGTAACAATTGATAGTTTCGGGATAATTAAGAAATATGAGATATAGTTCATGGATAACGAGTGACAGTAACCCCATAAATCTTTTACAACTTTTCTATTTAAATCATAAAACTATATGAATTTTTATTTAATTCCTAAAATTTTGTGTATTTTTATTTAACTCTTAAAATTTGTAAAACATATAAAAATTAGTTTTAAACCATTAGCCACTTGTTCTGGGTTTATGATGCAGCAAGAAATGAAATTGATTGAGCAACACGCCTAATGAAGAAAGAAAAAATGAGAATTCACTCATAAAGATAGTAAAAGCCACTAAGATACTTTAATATTATTGATAGAATGCGTAATAATAATGTAAGAAGGCATATTTATAGGCTTACAAAGAAACTCTAGTCTAAAATAATAAAGAAATTGAAAATAACTAGGAAAGAAAATTGATACAAACTTCAGACAATTAGATACCCCCAAAACAATAAATTTTTTACTAAAAAAATGCAGTCACAAAAGACAACACCAAGTGACACTTGTAAAACTTGAACTTCCATTCAAAATGATATATTATTAATAGTCATTTTAATGACCATAGAAAAAGTTATAGCCACCAAAAATTGAGGATCACGCAAGATTTATTTTCAAGGCTTGTTCTTTGGTTTCACATGATTAGCCCACTCTAAGAACTCGAAAACTAGACGCACCATGTCAGTTTAATTTTAAATTAACTATTTATACGTTTCATAAGTTTTAGGATTTCAAATAGAAATTTATAAAATTTTAGGATTTAAATAAAAAATTATAAAAGATTTAGAATTGAAAGTGGTCTTTCTCCATATATTTTTTTTCAAACACAACATTTTGTATTGCCATAATGAGATGTTTCTTAACGTGCTTAAGTCTCTTCCACCAAGATTAATGAATGTATATTTGTGTTTATCAAGTTTGCGTTTCTTGAAATAAATATCCGCAATGTCCAATAATGAACTGGACCAAAATCTATGAGATAATCCACCAAAAAGGCAGAAGTCGAATCCATAAGTCAAGAATATATATATATATGCATGTGTAAGGTTTATATGGAGGTCAGGACCCAAAGAAAACAAGAAAAAGCAACTAAAATGATACTGACTCTCGCGCTTGTATCACTCATGACTCCTCCAACAAATCACCACATAATTTAGGATCGATATCTTGGTGATGACCATAATAATCTTATTTCCTCCTTGATGACCATGACTGAAAAACAAAACACAAAAATTGAAAACGATGACTTAACGAAAGTGGCCAACTAGAAAGGTACACTCTTTGTCTCAAATTCTTTATACTATTTATTTTTCAGTAATTAATATATAAGTTTTTATTTTTAATATTTTAGTATATAAATAAAAAATATTTATATATGATTGATAAATCAAGACTTATAGTTTATAAATATATTTTTTTAATAAATAATAATATAAATAAATTTAAATTAAACTAACCAAAAAATTAAATGAAACAAAGAATGTAGGATGGATGAGTACTTTTTATCACTTATTAACAACAATTGAACCTGAAAACATAGAGTTGCGGAAAATAAAGACGCGGTTTGGGCCTCTTGTCTTGTCTCTTACCAAAGTCCAATCTGATCCAATCTAATCCAACCCAATCCAGGGGCTTCCCTTCATTTATGAACCATACTCCAGTCACCTCACAATTCAAGCTTAATTAATTTCAGTTCTTTGTACCCAGGCCAAGAGAGGAGAATTAGGAGACACATCAGAGAGAAAAACCCGAAATCACTTCCTAATTCCACTCTCTAATCTTCAGTGCAAGAAATAAGCCATGAAAAACAACCCAAAAGACCCGGAAAACGTTTTCTGGGATCATAATCAAACCATGAAAAACCCTTTTAATTTCTCTAAATTGATCATCTCTTCCCTCCTTCTGATTTCAATCTTCTACATTATCTATTCCCTCAGCTTCGTCTGCCTTCCAAGCTCCTCCACCCGCCACCAGCTCATCGCTGACGTCAATTCAGCCCAATCGTCGCTCTCACTCTCCTCCCCGCCGCCGCCCGAGAAGACCACCATCCACCACATCGTCTTCGGCATCGCCGCCTCCGCCAAGCTCTGGGACCGCCGGAAGCACTACATCAAGCTATGGTGGCGCCCCGAGGAAATGCGCGGTGTCGTCTGGCTCGACCGGCCGGTGAAAAACGGCTCCCTCGAGGACCGATTGTTGCCGCCTCTGAGAATCTCCAGCGACACTGGGGCGTTCAAGTACAAGAACAGGAAGGGACACCGGTCGGCGATCCGGATCTCTCGGATTGTGGCGGAGACGCTGCGGCTGGGGATGGAGAACGTGCGGTGGTTTGTGATGGGCGACGACGATACGTTTTTCGTGACAGAGAATCTGGTTAGGATTCTGTCCAAGTACGACCACAATCAGTTGTATTACATCGGGAGCTCGTCGGAGAGCCACCTCCAGAACATCAATTTCTCGTACGGGATGGCTTACGGCGGCGGCGGGTTCGCCATCAGCTATCCGCTGGCGAAAGCGCTGTTTAAGATGCAGGATAGGTGCATACAGAGGTATCCGGGTCTTTACGGGTCGGACGATCGCGTCCACGCCTGCATGGCGGAGCTCGGTGTTCCTCTCACCAAGGAGCCAGGGTTTCACCAGGTCAGTTCTCAAGTCTCTCATTTTTTTTTGTCTTTTTATTTTTTATTTTCTTAAATCTCTTCCATTTTTTTTTTAAGAAAAAGACCTTGCGTAAATGATAATTGCGTCTGGACAAAAATATACTAATTGTAACTATTGTGAGGGAGGAATATTTATTTAGGCACGAATACGATATGTGGTTTTTTTTTTATTTTTTTCTAAACTAAATTAAAGAAAGTTGGAACTTATGTAGCGAGAGTGTAAATGAAACTTATTTTTTTTTTGTTTTGTTTGTACGAACTTAAATGCAGATTAAAAAGGTACAAAAATGTAGATTAAAAAAATTAACTTTGAGTTTTTTGTGATGAGAATTTTATTGATGGTAGTAAATTAAATATTTAAAATTTCCAAAAAAAAAAGTGAAATAACTTTAAAAAAAGTATGATTTATTTTTTCTATGAAGTAGTACATTGGTGGACTTATTGAATTGAGAATAAAGTAGTCATAAATTTTAATAAATGGAAATTGTTTTGGGTGTTTTTCAGAGTAATGTGTATAGCGAATACATGTAATTCATCACCGTCATTACAGCGACGGTTATGGTCACTGATTGACTATTGAGATCACGAAATGTCTCGGGTGTTTGTTAGTGACCCTTTGATTAAATGATTAATGAGTGGGGTCATTTGTAGCATTTTGCCTACCAAAACTCTCTATCCTATTCCTAGGTGTGAACCTGCGTCACTTGCTTGGTGCGACTTCTGTTCCTAATTTCGACATTTCCTCCGCCGCTTGAAGGTTAGAAAATGGAGCAGTAATAATATGGAACACCCACGTGGACGGCAGGATAGTTGTCTTATCTGCTTATTTGCACACGTCTCCGTTCCTAACAAGGATCGATAACTTCTAGACCTTTCTCCTTTTACTGCCGAACTTTGACTTCAGTGCGGCAATTTCCTGCGGTTCGCGTACATGCTCTATGTGGTACACAGTACACACGTTGTCCCGTCACCAGAGTGTTTTTTTTCTTTTTAAATCTTCGGACAACCCAAGGACGGCCTAGCTAACCTACTGACTTTGGTTATAAGTGGGTTGTTTTGTGGCATCAAAGGACTACAGGTGGTTGGGTTGAGGGGTCACCTTCAAGCTTCTTAATTCACGCCCCAATAAATGGTTTTTCTTTACCCAATGAAATGGTCTTTTGTACCAAACAAAAACATACTCTTAATGGTTTTGGTTTTGGAAAGATTACGATAAAATGGTTCTGTTGGTGATTGTTTTCCTGAACACATACATAAAAAACTCATTGCCTTTATTGGCTTCAAATTCCATAATCATCCTTCTACTGATTGGAAAGCCACTAGATTGGATTGTGAACCTCTCAACTTCAAAACTTGGGAAGGCTTCCTAACAAGATGATGCTAGGTTCCCACTGATTTTGTATGGCCATCTTAGCCCATGGGACACTCTTCTTAGCCGCCAAGTATATCTTCTGAAAGATTAGATAATCAAACTTCAAAGCCCAACTATTTCGACTGCATAGATTGCCTACTGCAGAACTTGGGTTGTTGCCTTCATGGCTAGCTCAGAAGTTCATGTACATAACTCTTGGCCTTACAGCTAAAGTTTGACTTGAAATGAAGGCGAAGATGCTGCCCCCAGTTGTCCGAGAGTTTTCCCCTTCCTCCTTTTTTACCTCAAATTTTTGATTAATTAATAAGCACATCAAAATCTTGAGCTGACTGATCTTTTATGGTATGTTTCTCAGTACGATGTGTATGGGAACCTGTTTGGCCTCCTTGCCGCCCATCCAATCACACCCCTAATTTCACTCCACCACCTAGATGTTGTTGAGCCGATCTTTCCCAACATAACTCGAGTACAAGCTCTTCAGCATCTGCAGGAACCGATGAAACTTGACTCAGCTGGGGTCATGCAGCAATCCATTTGTTATGACAAAACCCGAAGCTGGACTGTATCGGTGTCTTGGGGTTATGCAGTTCAGATATTTCGGGGAATTTTCTCTGTTAGAGAAATGGAAATGCCAGCCAGAACATTTCTCAATTGGTACAAGAGAGCTGATTACACTGCATACTCTTTTAATACGCGCCCCTTTGGTAGAAATGCCTGCCAAAAACCATTCGTGTATTACATGTCTGAAGCATTATATGATCACAAGGCAAACCAGACATCCAGCGAGTATGTTCTGCAGCAAGGACAGAACATGCAATGCAAGTGGAAGATGGCTGATCCTTCTAGGATCGAGAGAGTGAAGGTCTACAAGCAACCTGATCCACATCTATGGGAAAAGGTTTTGAGAAAACTTTCTTCGTTCTCTTTGATGGCAATATTTGCATACATGAGAAGTTTTAGTATTATGTTTTCTAATGAAATTGATCTGTCTGTGCTTGGAGCAGCCGCCGCGAAGGAATTGTTGCAGGGTGTTGCCAGCAAAGAAGGAGGGGGTTTTGGTAATTCACGTGGGAGCTTGCGGAGAAGATGAGGTGATTGAATTACGATGAGGGAGGAGTTGTCAATTAATTTATGATCCTTGCCCCCGCGAATCAACCGATTCTTTGGCCAAAGCATTTAGCTTTAACTCAACCGAGGCTGGATTCTCTTGTGCACCACGCACACGTCGAAGTTATACATACTGAAACACCTAGGTCCATAGTGATTTTTTTGTGTTTTTTGGTGAAAAACGAGAGCAGCGCTTGGACCTACATGGAAGATTTTACAAAATAGTTGCTTTCATCTGTTTGTATTTTAGAGAGACAGGGCGGGAGAAACGTAACCATTTAGGTTATGGAGACATCTGAGAACTTGGAACCTTCGGTACAATGTGTCATTTGGGTGTAGCATTACTTCGAATTATTTATGAACGAATACGCAGGTATATTGTTCAATTCTTGCAGTATTCTATCTTATTTCAATTTTTCTTGAAAATCAAATCATGAAATTAGATATGGGTGTACAATAGGTGGTCTATTTTCAAAATGACGTTTTTCTTTTCCTATGTTCTACAAGTTGAAGAATGTTGCATGTATAGATTCGCATTCCTTAATACAGTATATACTTTCAAAGATGTATGGATGTAATGTACGTGTAGATGGCACAATACAGTATAGTAGCAACCCATTTTCCAATGATGGATATCCCATTTTAAAATTACACACTTATACACTAACACCCCAATTTCTCACATGTAAATCAAATTCATTCAAATGTTATGTGTCATGTTGAAAACTTTAGGCTCAGATTCATACAATGACTAAAACAATTAAGGTTAAAAATCAGTCAACGATTTACGCTATAAAATCAAGCTAAAATGGATTACAAAACCTATTGATTTTTGTGCTAGTTAGTTCTGGTTGAGTTCTTCAAGTCAAGGTTGGTTGAGAAAATTTTTTTGCTAGAATTTTGCAGTTTTCTCTCAGGTTTTAAAAGTTTTTAATATTTAGTTTAAATAGAGGACGGTGTGCAAAACCGTTAGCTTAGCTCGTTAACATGGTTTTAAGAATTAAATGAAGTATGGGAGTGCACAGAACCTAGTCAACTCGCAAAATTGCATAAATCGATCCGCACTAAATTGATGGGATGTAGCTTTTTGTGATTTTAGTTATAATTCGGATTTAGAAATCTTAAAATCAAATATTAAATGATGCAGTTACAGTTTTTTAATGCTATAACCTGTAAAAATCGTATCAGCCCGATAGGAGAGGCCTAATTCAATATAAATTAAAACCATATACCTAATTGACTAATTCTTTCTCCATTTTGATCTCTAATTTTATCACTTAAAACTAATTTTTTAAACCCAAAATTAAAGTATAATACTTAAAGGAAAACCCAATCCATATTGAGACTTATGAATATTTTATTGATATAATTTATTTTACACTTTTGCAGAGTTTTTCATGAAACCACCTAAGTCTCATTTTCCTTTTAATGTCAATGATAACTAAAATATTATTCTTGTCTTTCACTTCTAAGTAAGGATACATATTTTTTTTTTAACTTTTGTTTTCCTAACTTATTTAAATATGATAAATTGATGCTATTATATTTGGTTGTAGGTGATGTTTTCGACGTCACTGTATAGGCATTGAGGTTTGAGAAAAAAGTCTTTGCTTTAATAGTCTATGGTAATGAAATGTTGCAGACAAGTTGTTTCTTATTTATGTGTTTTAATGATGGAAAATAAATAATATATTTCTTACACGTATAGGATTTAGGATGATATATTTGGTTTATGTGAGATTTGTATTTCTTATGTGTGTTAGTTTTATGGACTAGATTGTATTTTTTATTTTGTTGTCTATATTATGTACTTATATTAATTATTTCGATTTAATATAATAGATTTGTGACATAAAAAACCGCAATCGAACCATAACGGAACCACATTTATTTGGCATGGTTTTTTGTTATTTGTATACAAAATGGTGCAATTATGGCTTTTTAAATTATAAAATCATTTACTATGCAGTACAGTTATGGATTTAGCCCTAAACCACATTAATTTGCACCATGAACACCCCTAAAATAAAGATTAAGTACTTTTTATAAGGGTGACACTTGTTGGTTAAGCCATATTTCAGGATCCAAGTCCACAAACCTATACCATTAAAGCATTGTATTTGTAGCCAAAATAATTGTTTAATGCTGCATTGGTCTTATATTTTTTGTATCATTTTTCTTTTTGAGTTGTCCAAAATTTTTACATAATTTCACCATTTGGTAAGTTTTACTAGCCCTAGTAACAAATATATCACTCTTCCCAATTCTCGCCGAAGTTACAAATTGATTCTCACTCACGCCATCACCGATTGGGTTGCCGATCGCAATCGAGGACGGTAATGGCGCGATTGAGGACAGCGATGGAGATCAAGGACGACAGTGGCAACGATCAAGAACAATGATGGCGATCGACAGCGACAGTGGCGCAAATAAGGAGAGTGATGGCAATCGAGGACGACAACGGCAGCGATCGAAAACGGCGATGGCGATCGAGGATGGTTATGGCACGACCGAGGATGACAACGGCAGATTGAGGATGGCGATGCCATGATTGAGGACAGCAATGGCATGAATGAGGAAGTCAATAGCATGATAGAGGACGGTGATGGCACAATTGAGGACAGTAGCGGATCGAGGACCCAGCTTTCCAAGATAAACATCGTTCACACTCGGTGGCACAACGTACAACAAGACCTAATTGGTACTCAGGCGACCTGTAGCAGACCATATGTTGGGCGCGACTCGGAGGCCGACGAGCGAGTTGAGTGCTTCACGATGGATGTCGTGCTTTGTTGCGTGTAATGAGGGAGAATATAAGCAAATTGGTAAACGCACAATCTTTCTTACACTGCGTGCCAAATTAAAACGAAGCAAAGAAAGCGAGGCAGAGGAAGTAATTGCATTTATCGGCTAAACCAAACCATTATACGCACACACGGATACTATTACATTTCGTTTCTGAATTTGTAAGATCATGTTTAAATCATTCGGTAAAAAATTGGTATTTTTTCCCCCAAAACTTTACTTTTTTATTTTAGTTTTAAATTTTTTTATTTTTCTAAATGAATCATAAAATTTTATAACTGTGTAAATAGTTAGTACTAAAACTTTTAACTTATCTAGACAATACTGCAAAATTTTCAACCATCTGAACATTTAGTCCTAAAATTGATTTTTTTTATCAACTTTTCTTACACTACAATTCAAATTATCTGGTAATTATTTTATGATAAATTTAAATGGCACAATAATTTTTTTACAATTAATATAATATTTACAGTATTAATTTTTTGTTCTATAAATCATATTCCTGTTCAATAATTATCTTTTAATAAACATAAAATTAATTGTTAATTCTTTGATGAATTTTTAAGACTTATTTAAAAAATAACAAAATTTTAGGATATTCAAATACAAACTAGAACTGTGAAAGCTTAATGACTAAAAATATAAGTTTTTTCCCTAACAATTAGTCCTAAACTTTAGAATTCAAAGTATCCGGTTAAAGTTTTTGCTATTGAATCAAATTCCAGTCGGCATTGTGGTAGGTTGTCCAATTCGGTACTTACAGATTGCACAAATGCTTTTCTGCAAATTACTGGAAATAGATCATGCCAGCACGTCGTAGCTCCTTTTCTTTCAGATATTAATGAGTTTATTTCCAAAGGGTTTTCTTGTATGTGTGTAGTTGTTTCTAGGGAAGCTATCCGGCCAGCCCATGAAGCGGTTAAACAATTTCTGTATGGATAATTTTTCTCCTCATTCTATGTTTCTTTTGAGTATAAAAAAAGGTAAAAAAAAATCAAATCTGTTACTAATACTTTCGCTGGCAGCAATTCTTTTACTGAAGTTTTTTTAGGTCCCAAATTTCCACCAATGTTTCAAAATTGATTCAAATTGGCTACCGATCATTAAAAATTGAACGCTTTTTAAATTTTAAAGTGATAATGTAACTTTTAACAAATTTTAAGATCTTTAATTAGTTTATTCTTTTTCCTTTAATAAACTTTACTCCACCTTCTCCAATACCTTCATTGCGCCCGTCATCTCCAACACCTCCATGCCTAATGCTAACCATTCTCACTATCAATCCTTGTATTCCTATGTTACCTCTCCTTACAAACCAATACCAACATGCTCGTCTTAACCTGGCCCACACCTAAGCCACTATTCACCAATTCACTGCTCTCCTCTATTGTGCTGTTGTAGCCCCAGCCTAATCCCTAACCCTAACTTCGACCGCATCATTCCATTGCACACAATTTACTCGAGCTCCTGCTGATACCCTAGCTATCGACCAGTTTTTTTTATGTCCTTTTGGTCGAACTGGGAATGGGCTTTCATTTTCCAGTATGATTCCAACTTTGAAAAGGGAGATAAAGAAAGAAGGGGTGAGAGAGATCACACCGATGGCTGGATGGCAAAAAATGGATCAATTTGTGTTACTGCATCTGAGTCTATGTTTCGTGACAAGGAGTAAAGCCTTAGACCATGTGTACATCGAGGCAAGCAGTTGGGGCAAAGACATGACGGTGAGGATGAATGGCATTGGCGATAGCGGTGTTTAAGCCAACAAGGGCGCTAAAGATGTTGTTGAAGGCATATTGGAGTTTGTTAAAAAAAAAATCCTTAAAGTCTTTAAAATTTATTAAAAGTCACATTATCACTCTAAAATTTTAAAACCTACAACTGTTAACGGTCAGCAGCCAATTTGAGCCAACTTTGAAACATTAGTGGCAATTTGGGACCAAAAAAATTTTAGTGGAAAATTTGATATGTTTGCCAAAAAAAAAATCCAATCTGCGTTGAAGAATATAATCATGGCAAAAAATAAAAAAAAAAAACCACTAATGCTATCTACTTTGCCTAAATCGACCATTAATGGTTTTTTTAGGCCAAATAAACCACTTATCTTTTCAAAATTGGCAAAATAATCCGTTGGTCATTAACTAAGCGAATATTTCATTTGAAATATGGCATATTCCATCAGTAGGAGGTTGATGTGGCTTTAAAAAAGGTTGAATAGAGTAGAAGACCAACTCAAAATTGAGTAGAAAGCTGATGTAGCTTTCAATCATGGCCAAAGGATTACCGGAGATAACCGGTACCATTAGCTCAAGCCCACGCCAGCATTTCCACCATGCTCTCCTCTAGTGCTTTCGATTTGTGATGCCATGGCCGTCGGCCTTCACTCTCCTTCGACTCTCTCAGTCCAAGATGTCATGTCATGGACCTCTGATATTTCTCAATGTTCGTTGGCTTTCACTCTCTTTTGGCCTTTGGTGGCACCAGCCCTGCATTCTCCTCCAATGCTCTAGTCACTATCTATCCCTCACTCCGATCGATTGAAGACTGTTATTGTCTGTCTCTGGCTTTGACCGACCATCGATTACCATTGTCCGTCCCTTGCTTCGTCAAATGCTCTGTCCTTGTCTTGCTCTCCTCCAATGCTCTAGCCCTTTGCTGTCTCCGGCCCAACCCTAGGTCCAGGTGGCCTTTGATATCCTTGTCACTTAAGAGGTTAGCATCATCAGAATCCCACAAGTAAGCGACATTTTAATGGCAATGGGTAAATCGGCCTGACTCATAAACTGCAGTGGTTTTGTGGCCCAAAAAAACATTAGTGGGCTGATTGGGCTATGTTGTAAACATTGCTGGTTTTTTTTGTTATTTTTGCCTATAATCATCTAGGCGACGAGGTCGACACGCGCATTTACCTAAATTGATGGCGGTGTGTTCCTCACATCACCTGACGACGAGCCTTGACAGCTTATCGCAACTCGCAAATGTTTTCCAGCCATTAACTCGCTCCTCTTTCCCACGCGGTCTCACCGTAATTCTCCATTCCTTTCTTCTTCCTCCTTCCGACTTCTGGTCACCTTCTCATGATGACGTCTTTTAGCTTCGTTCTCTTCCTTCTTTTTCCGTTCACACTTTTTTCCCTCTCTTTCTCCTTCGCCCCCGTCGACAACTACCTAGTTGACTGTGGCTCCACCGTTGACTCAGTTGTCGACAACCGTCGTTTCGTTTCTGACCGCTCCTTTGTCTCGTCCTCATATGGGTCTATCTCTCTGCGCTCCGAAATTCCTGTTCTGGGTCAGCCCCAAATCTATCAATCAGCGAGGATCACCAAGGCGCCATCGAAGTACATGTTCAATGTCAGAGATCCAGGTACCCGTATGGTTCGAATCCATTTTTATCGTTTTAATTGTTCAAATTTCGATTTTGGAGATGCTATGTTTCACGTATTGATCAACAAAGTAGTTGCTTTAAGCAATTTTGGTGGTAATCTGTCGGGTAGTCCTAGGGTCATGGAGTATTTGATGTGGGTTGATAAGGGAAAGCTTGAGATTACTTTTGTTCCTGCAAGGAAATCTAAATTTGCGTTTGTCAATGCAATTGAAGTTATATCTGCGCCTAAAGATTTGATATCGGACACTGCTCAGCTTGTGAGTAGTGATAAGATTGGTAGTTTTGATGGAATAACAAGGCAAGCGCTTGAGGTTGTTTATAGGGTTAATGTTGGGGGTCCAAAGGTGACACCTTTTAATGATACTTTGTGGAGGACTTGGGTTCCCGATACTGATTACTTGCAATCAAGCGACGGGTCGAATATGGTTTACTCCAGCGGAAGGATCAAGTATAGACCAGGTGGAGCTAGCCGTGAAGTTGGCCCTGACAATGTGTATAATACAGCTAGGGTGATCAGGAGCAAGAATGCCTCGGTTCCCAGTGTGAATCTCACATGGGAGTTCCCGATTATGGGTGGCTATAGATACTTGGTTCGGATGCATTTTTGCGATATTGCTAGCATATCACTCGGTCTGCTATTCTTCAATGTTTATGTTAATGGGCATATGGCATACAAGGATTTGGATCTCAGCAATGTTACAGACTATACGCTGGCGTCACCCTTTTTTGCGGACTTTGTTGTTGATGCCAATCCTTCTGGGGTTGTGAGTGTAAGTGTTGGACCTTCAAACAGCAGCCTAGCCTATGCTGTTGATGGCATCCTTAATGGGGTGGAAATCATGAAGCTTAATGATTCAATGGGTAGCCTGAGCCAAGGATTCTCTGCAGACATGGTCTTGAAGTGTTGGCCCAGAGGAAGCAGTAGTATGCTGTTTACGTTGATCGCTTTTGTTTGTTTACTGCTTAGTATATCCATGGTACTGCGAATGAAGACGACTGGTTCTTTTGGCTCTGTCTCGTGGTCGAAATTGCCGGTTGATGTACCTGAATTTCATCTGAAACTTGCGGAAAAATAGCCGAATGATATCGCGTACGACTTGTGGGTTGTAACTTGTAGTACATGTGTTGGAAAGGTTGTGAGTTTTAAATCTCAAGTCGCTTAGTAGGCACGTCAAGTGGAAGAGAAGAATGGTTCCGCTTAATCTGTAATTAAGCTGTACGTAATCTCGTAACGCGCTGTTTTTGAGTTGGCCTATTTTATGGTTTCTTGCAAGGGTAGCTATATTTACAGTAATGATGTCTGTAGAAATTCTGTTTCCTTCAGAACTTGTACTTCTGTTATTTTTTTTTTAAGAAAATCTTCGGAAAAATCGTTAGTCGGGCATTATGAAAATGACTATTGTGCTCACATTTATCCAGAGATAACAAATCGCCTTTATTTCAATTGATTAGTTGTTTATTTTAAGCGGAAAGCCCATTGTGCACTACATTTACAATGAACTAATTTATATACCTAGCGTTGTCGCAGGATTAGAAGTATTTTTAGTTTGACAAAATAACATGTATTTCAATATTAAACAAATATTATTAAGAAAATTATTATAGTCAAAACACAACATTTAAGAAGTATCAACTTGATCCCAATATGCTCTCGAGTGTTATCAAATAATTTTTTTTGGACATGTACATTAAATTTACACACACTAAGAGTGTAAGGGAATTCCCTGTTCATTTAATGGTAGATAACCAAACAACATAGTTTTATTGGCTTAGCAGATTTATTCAACATGCTTGAACAAACGGTGTCATTTCTATGTTAGCCTCCCCATTCCTCGAGCGCCCTTATTGTCATCTGTTTTCCTAACCATGCACAAATGGACAAACATATTTGATCCCCATTTTGCATGACCCAATTCCATTATCCTATAATCTCTCTCCACAAAATTTCCGAACGATTTTCACTTTTCGCTGTTTCCGATTTATGACGTGCTTAAACCTTGACCTTCATTAGAAGAGCCGGAAAAAAACTTGACAGGAAACCATCTAATTTCAAGATAATCGGATTAAAATAAATGCAAGTGCATCATCATTGAGGAGCTTTACAGCCCAAACCCATCAAAGAGCTGGATTTCAAGGTCCAGCCCTTCTATGACACCATTACCACTAAAGTGACGTCCACATCTACCGTTGTCCACGTTTGGCTCAGAAGGATTTAATAGATCCATCATTATTCAATTTCTCTAGACCTCTCGGCAATGGTGGACAGCCATCGATTCACTCCCATAACCCAAACCACCTTATTTGTGCAATCAAAGATTCTCCTTGATCTTCTAAATACTACATGCCATTCAAAACTGACGAAAAGTACAAAAAAAAAAATCACTATAGTTATGGGTTAGTACTAATATAACCATAATAGTTTTAGGTGATTTCGATCTCATCACTAAAGTTATCGTTTGAGCCCAAATCAGCTACAAATGTTATAGTTTAGTATCAAATGTGTCCTCAATCATTAAAAACCTAATGAAAAACACGGAAAGTTGTTGGTTTTGGAATGTTGAGCTACTTATGTAACTTTTAACAAATTTTAGGAATTGTATATAATTTACTATTTCATTTTTTGTGTTAAAATCACTTTTATCCTTCATCGGATCAATCCACTACTAGTCCATCAAAAAATGATATTCAAATTAGTCACCACATTCTAATACTACAAATAACATGAACTTCAATCAAATGATACACACTCATGTAAGATTGTCGTGTTTATGATCATTTGCTTCCTAGTATTGGTACTTTTTCTAATTTATAATAGCGATGTCCAACACTATCTCCCTTGGCATTGTCTTTGTCACCAATGGCGGCTCCTGCAATGACCGATGTAGTAGCTAACACATAAGAAAAACATGTTAAATACATAGAGTTCATGAAACTTTTTAAAAATTGCATAAGTACCCAAAAATTTCAAAAAAACAACAACTTATCACGTTTGTTGTTAGGTTTTTAACGGTCGATGATGTATTTGGAACCAAGAACTACCCATTTGCCTTTTGCGATTAAAGATTGAGATTCAAACGAAAAATGAAAAAATTATTAGAGCATATTGTACAATTTTATTAAAACATTCAAATTTTTATCCGTCTGTCATTGAGACCTCGAGCATTATCTTGAAACAATTGAAAAAGCTTTGGGTCAATTCAACAAAACATGAAATAAAGCAAGGGTGTAATCGTAATTTAAAAATCTTAAAAATAATAAATAAATAAAACAATGACATAAAAATGAAATCTGGAAATATTTGTTCTCCAATTTAGTTTTGAAGTGATTGAGTGCTGAGAAGTCTCAATTTACATCATACATTCTAAATACAAACTTTCAGGTGTTCCCGCCCTTTTTTTTTATAATAAAAAAAAGATATTAATAATAGCCCAGGGAAGAACAGGCCAACAGTACATACATGCACATATGCAAGCAACCGGATACCCAGTCCAAAACATCAAAAGCAGAATATACTACAGTCCTCAGAAGTTGCAAGGATTATATTGTTTATAGGTAGAATGCTATTGAAGAATCTTGTTTCCGGGCCACTACTTACAATTGTCGCAGATAAAAAAATTACAGATTTGTTTGTTTCATTTACATAATTAATCACAGTACTAGAAAAGCTCATGTTCTCCGTTAAAAAAATAAACAAAATAAAAGCTCCTGTTCTAGTTGAAAGAACATGGATGGAAATGCATGTTTCGCATTATAATTGATAACACACAAAGAACATGGCTAGATTTACTCTTCCAGAGGCATATTCTTTCGTATCTATTGCAGGGGAGCCATGACTTTAACGGGTTTGCTTGTAACAGAAGCAGGGGTGCCATGACTTTAAGGGGTTTGCTTGTAACAGAAGCAGGGGCTCTACCAAACTGATATGTTGTTCCAATTTCTTTGTTGTCTCTTCACGCCGCTTGCTTTTACCCTTAGAAGACTGCATAAAGTTTAGAAACATGTTTTAGTCCACAACCTTGAACATGAATTAAGAAGGCTGAGACCTTTGGGCTATGTTAGCACTCTCACCCTTATTTCTCATTCTATCAATTATATTAGCTGCCTTTAGAGTATTTTCTCCCATGTTTCTATCATATCTCAAAAGCTCGTTACACTTCCTGTACTCAAACATCGAACATTGAAATGTTAAACTAAAATGTTGAATCCTTAACTCATGAGGGATCGAGAAGAGTTGAGGAATCAACTGAAAATAATAAAATTATCAGAGAGCTAAACAAAAAACTAAATTGCATGTGAAAAAAAAAGGTCCAAGTTAGATGTGATGGAGATGTGGAAGACATAGCAAGGGAATAAATAAACTTAATATTGAGAAATGCTGAGCTAATTACAAATTTGTTCCATAATAAAGCAATGAATAAGAGAAAAGAAAAGGTGCAACTTGCAAATCCAGAGATGAAGTATGAAAAAAAAAAAAAAAGATGACAATGGAAAAGAAAATAATAGCCCTTGCAAACGAATGCTTGCTTACACAGTGTTGGCTTTCTTGGACCTGAGGTCCATCATTTTCCTACTGGTATTTCACGCTGAAGCAAAACATGTACGGATCCTTATGGAAATACATTCTTAATGCCTCTGATAGCCTCATAAATGAAACAGCTACTACTTATGATGTTTATATTTCAGGTGGTGCCTGTCTGATGCTTCTCCCATTACAAGTTCCAAAATTCCTCTCTCAATACTATCCATTTCAATAAATAGCTTCTCTGCACAAACCTACAGAAGAATCTCATAACATCCCCATTATATCAACAGTTACTCCAAACAGGCTAACTTGGTTTTTCAAAAAGACTATTGACTCATGGAACTACGTACAGGCATCAACCCAGAAATCATTGTTATGTTGTCAAAGAAACATGTGAGCTTGAGAATAAATGAATTAACACCAATGCATGGAAGAAAAGAATACCCTAGTTCAGAGGCAAATGTGAAGCTATTGATATAGAATCTCCTGCACATTCTGCTTTTCAATTTCTCTATGGGGCTGAACTTGTTTCAGTGAACTCAGAAAATTTTTCATACAGCTGCCTAGAAAACAAAAAACAAATAACGAAATTAGAGGAGGGGGTAAGGATAAAGAGTAGATGGCAATGACCACTACCGCAAATTTTCATTATCTTATGTCATGGATCCAAAATTTTTGAAAGAGAACAAAGTAAAATAGATATATCCAAACTCAAGGAAGAATAAATCTTGGCCATTTTTTCCCTTTTTTGCACAATACTTCTAACCATTGGACTTGCTTTTGCCATAATCTAAATTTTGGTCCTTCACACAACAACCATAATTTTCAATTATGAAATCATAACTTGAAAAAACAGCTCTAGAATCATGGATGATGGATGAGAAGAAAACCAACAGTAACACATTTAGGTGCTTACAAAGGGAAATCATCTGAGTGACTGAGTGCGGCTAATGAACATGCTTTCATTGATTCCATGGATGAATATTAACTTAAAACCATAATTTGAATCTGGTCTATCACTGAACTTGACCTCTCCTTATATCGCTCGCCCATCATCCATGATCCCATTAAGTCGTGCAAAGTTTTCAGAGCTATCTGTGGCCTAAATCATTATCAGCAACCACCAACTTCTCTAGCTTACCCTTCGCACGCTCTCAATAACGAACAAAACAATCTACAGAGATGGATCAAAACCGTTCATGAAATTCCAATTCATTTTTTTATTTTGTAAGGCACCAATCAAAGAAGTTCCACATCCTCACCAGATCAATAAGATAATCGCACTCCTTATTCGAGGGAAAATTTTTTGCAAAATGCCCTGAAATGATACAAAAATAAATCAGATCGTGAAATTCATAGACTGCCCCAAATCCAACTGATAAAATAAGAAATAAAACAAAAGATGTACCTAGGTCGCCATGAAAGCTCGGTGACATAAGCAGGATCAAATGTAACAGAATCACAGTACTGACTTGTGACTACAGAGCATTAAAATAAATAAATATAACAACCTCTTTAAAAATTTTGTTAAGAGATTACGTACACGGTATCGTTGTGAAGCAAGGCAAGAATCCGAAGTGTTGCAAGTGAAAGACGAGGGGAAATGAAGATCGAACCCAAAAACAGCATAACTTGAAATAAAAAAATCCATGAGAAATGATAACACTGTTGCTGACTCAAATCTCTTTTTCCCTCAACATAGCGTAAAAGGTTAATCGGGAAAAGAATTCATGTCAACTTGTTAGGAATCAAAATTGAGAACGAATCAAAACTTGATCACATTGACTAAAAAAAATCGAACTCCCGATGTAGAGAAGCAAGAGGAGGCGAGGAAAGAGGAAAGCGAAGAAATAAATCGTAGAAATGCACAAACAAAATTTTTCCTTCCCTTAATTATCTCGTTTAGAAATGGTATATTTTTCATATTAAGCTTTTTTTTTCCTAAATTTTGTCCTTTAGATTTATTGGTATGCTTTTCAAACAAAAAAGTTGGTCAAATTTACCAGGGTGCTAAGGGGTATTTTCGGATTATAGGTGAAAAAAATTAAAAAATTCTTAACATAAGTGAAATTTTTACCACGTGCCAATTTCTAATTAACTCTATTAAATAAAAAAACTCTTAGCTTCTTAAATGTATCCTGCTTTACACACACACGGACACACGTAAACTTCAAACAATTTTAAGATTAAGCTTCTTTACTTCGTGCTCCAATTTGATAGTTATCATTATGATTTTTTTTATATTTTAGAGATATAAGTAAAGAGATATCCCATCTATTTCATAAAGGTTAGCTCTTTTATCTTTTTTATTAAAATTTAACTTAAATATATTCACATTAATTTACATTATAAAAAATTCTTAAAAATTATATTTATAAACTATAGCTTTTAACGTACTATTTTTATACAAAAAAAAAAAATTTTAAAAATTATGAATTAATTACTGTAAATACTAAAAAAACAATTTTTATGAGATGGAAAGAGTAAGATTATAAACTATTCAAACTTCAACCTTCATTGCTAAACAATTCCTACAAGCTGATGGGAGCGTCTCACATTGGCATTGTATTAAACCTAAATAATGAAGATTATGTAACAGGCGGCGGAGCCAATTGGAGGGAATGAAGACAGGCACGAACGGACTTTCTGTCAAGTAGGATCACAGTTCGGACACGTACGACGGAATCAGTCTACTCGAGCCAACACAAGTTAAGTTCAATTTTCCGAGCTCAATAATATGATGTACCAACCTCCGGCCAGACTTTCTGGAATCAGAAAACGTCCGCAGAGATCAACAACTATAACATTATTGAAAAACGGAGGGTTATTTGATTTGTACAACTTTATTTGTATAAACTATGTATATACAAAATGCCAAAGGAAATGGAGAAAAACTGCCTTAACGCATGTAGTAGTAATGAATACCTTCTATCTACAAACATTCTATGATTCTACTGCCGTATAAAAAATCAAATGCAGGCCGAAGGGAAAAATCTCCAGTGACCTGTTACCGGGTGCCCCTTCTGAGGTTACCCATGTGACCTGAAGTTTTTGGTGCGCAGAAAGCATTCCCAGAGCAAAACTTAACTCAGCCAGAAGTTTTTTGATGCTGTTGGATCATCGAACTCTCATGTCTGTCCTCATCAATCTTCTGAACTAACAACAGATGAGAGCCTCTCTTCCAAGACTTCAAGCAGATCATGGTATTCGGCAAATGATGTGTAGGACTGAATTAAAAAATCAAGAGTCAGATGGTTGAGATTTGAATAAAGCATACTTCAAATCTGCAAAGATTGTTGTTATACTGGGAAAGAAAGAACCTGCAAAGTCATGCTATATGCTCTCCACAGCCGCATATCATGCTGGAAAAGATCAAAAAGAACCTGCATGTAAGCAAGTATTTGATATAGTGAGCCAATGGGTAAACGCTCAAAGATAAGAGTTTCGAGAGAAAATTGGAGGTTTAGCAACAGGAAGATTGAGATTTGTCTCATCTTTGCTTCTCCTTACTTTCAGAATCATTTGATCAGTTCTCCTACATCTTTCGCCTTTTTAACTTATTATGTTCCATCGCATCCATTAATCAAACAATTTCAAACACTGAATCTTATCAATCTTATTGTCAGGACATAAATTCAGTTCCAACCCAAAGAAACTATAGCGAATGCACTGCCATCATATTACAAGAAGTAAACTTGAACAGCGTAAATCGCACCTCAGCTCGTCTTAAAAGAGTGGCCAGGACAACTATCCACTCTTTGAACTTCACAGAACACATATGAGCCAAGAGGAACTCTGCATCCAGTCGGCTCTGCAGCGTACCCATTTGAAGCTGCCCAGAGAAAGAGAGAGAGAGAGAGAGAGAGAGAGAGAGAGAGATCAACATACATTTGTCTGGGAAAGTGAATGGAACTTTGCCTTCTTGCAGACAAGGTCCTTAACTATTTAACTTCACATTTTTGGGATTTAGTGTAGGTTTTTTTTTTCTTTGCTAGGGTTTTTGCTATGAAACTTGGATACCTTTTGCCCAATCAGTTCAAGCCCCAATGCAAAATTCTCCAAACGAGCAGAGCCATATCTTTCCCTTTGAAGATATTCCTGCAATAAAGTTTTGCTCAGTGAGCAAAGTCAACCCTAAGAAGTTACAACCAGCAGATACTTAGGAAACCTTGTTCTTACCACTAAATCAAACTGAGTGCCTTTTACAAATGCAACAAGCTTGGAAAGTTCCTTCCCAGACATCAGATAGCTAGCATGATTCTCTAGTATGTTCTTGACTGAGGTAATGTGGGCACTTTGCTCTTTGAATGAGATGCTGCTCCAACAATAATAAGCACAATGGTTAGCAATTTATCAACAGCAGTGCAAAGTGAACAATTCTGGAAGGGCATCAACCTTTTGTCTGAGGATGATCTCCTGAAACTAGGACGAAACAGAAAATAACCTAAAAACCTAGGAGATAGTTTGTCAGACTCTGCAGATGCCTGGTCATAGTCCCTTCCTGATCTCAGTAAGAACCTCACCTAAGAATCAAGAACAGAAAAAGAGTTACTATCCCGTGCAGAAACTTTACACAACTCAACAAGAGAACTTAAAAGTCTCGCCAATAGTTACCAGTTCTCCAGCAAGTTCATACAATGATTCGTCAAGTGTTGCCTGCATGCAATTGATGATGCTTTGAGATACCAGTTTTATCTGCTATGAGATTGAGAAGAAACTCATATCAAGTTATGAACTGTGGCTGGCACATACCTGCAATAAGCGCAAAGCACAATACTGACTGACAGCCGGTCCTTCAAGTTTTGCAATTACCTGAGGCATTTACCAAGGAAAAGCAGAAATCAAGCTACAATGAATCAGAATGGAACATCGCTTTTGGACATTTTTCACAACTTCATCAAGCAAGATGACAAAGGCATTATTTTAAGAGAAAATTACCAAAACCCCCCTGAGGTTTAGTGAAACTTACACTTGTTTCCTCCCTGTTTCAAATACCTACACTTACCCCAAAAAACTTAATTTCGTTAATGACAGTTATGACAAAAAAGAGAAAATACCTAATTTTGTCATCCTAGCTTTCTTCCCTAAAAATTTTAACCCACCAACTTCTACATCTAACGGTCTAGACCCCACCTCCCTCCATTCCTCTGCCCCAATCTCCACCGAGAACCTAGACCCACTGCCTCATATACCGTGAGCCCCCAGAATCAACACCATTGTGGCCATGGCCTTCACCAAGACCCCACCAACTTCCGCACTGCAGCCCTCGATTTGCATTTGGTCATCGAGCTTTAGCCATGGCTGCTGTTCTCTTCTTCATTGTCTTCTCCCTCCCTCTCATACTTTCCAAAAATGAAATCCAAAAACAAAATCTAAAAATGGAATTCGAAACAAATCCAAAAATGAAATCTGAAAACGAAATCCAAAACAACCAAATCCAAAAACAACCGAAATCAAGCATTCGAAAATGAAAGAATGGTTATACTCATTGAAAAGGAAGCAAATCTCAAACATTCAAATCTTAAACAAATTTGATCTCAAACCGAATTCCCTGGGCAAATCTTCTCAGCATCTGCAATACGCTCTGATCTGCTTCTGCCGAAGATAGAGGATTTGGAGGAGAGGGAAGATAGAGGATTTGGAGGAGAGGGGACATTGGCGCCGTTTTCTCATCGCCCATCACCACCACTCATCGACTGCTTCGACTGCTCATCAACTGCTTCTGCATTCGTAGGCTCTCCCCTGTGCCCTCTTTCAAGCGACGTCCACTTCCAACTCTGAGCGAGTTCCTTAGCAAGATTCCCGGGCCATTGACAAGGTGTGGCTGTTGCTGGCAGCAGGTTGCTTGGGCTGGTTGGTCTTGATGGGAGGGATGGTGAAGGATTTGGAAGAGAGGGAGGTTGATCGGGCTTGGAGTTTCTGGGTTTGGGATTTTTACATAGAAAGGTTTAGGGAGGGAGGGAGGGAGACAAGGTGCAAAGTTTGGGGGCCAAAGGTATTGAGGGAAGAATGATAGAAGTCTAAAAACAATTTTTTCCTTTTTTTCTCATAACAGTTATTAACGGAGTTCGCTTTGCAGGGGGTAAGTGTAGGTATTTGAAACAGGGAGAACACAAGTGTAGGTTTCACTAAACCTCAGGGAGGGTCTAGGTAATTTTCCCTTATTTTAATAATCTACAACTTCAAGATTTATTTTATGAAAATTTGGTAAAGTTGTTTTTCTTGAAGAGTATCAATCATGTCAATTATTAAGTGCAATAAATGGCATTTTTTAAGCAACACCACATGAACATTGCAACATCCACAAGAGAGCAACTTATAGAAATATATGCTTCTAGTTTACGGACCAGATCATGAATATAATGCTCCGCAATCTCAAAATTTCAATGGTGAGATCCAACTTACAAGAATATAACATGCTGCAGTGCGGTACCATCTCCTTTGGAAGCAATCTTCAAACAACCTATAAGTACAAGCAAAATAATGAAAGTTGAAGTTGAGGATGAATCAGGAAATGAAGAAATGTTCAAGTATTCCTTTGAAAGACATGATCATTTGCATAATCAGCAGGTTTTGTTTAGGGAATGCATAATGTAATAGATGCCTAATGCTCCCATAGTTGACCAAGGGGCCAGTATGTCCTAAACTATCAAAAAGCCCAAATTCATTGATACACAAAGCAATACTTTGAGAACTAAGAAATTTGGTCAGATTAACATACACCAGGTGCCACTGGTCACCATTATCTCGTCTCATTCAAAGAAAACTTCAACGAATGATTCAATTCCATGGTTCTTATAACAAAAGTAGGCAGCTTATACAGTTGTATAACATTTTCGCTTCATGCAACACTTACGTGAACATGACCACCATGGCACTGCATGGTGCTAAAGGAAGTTGCTTCTGGAATTTAGAAGCGACATGTGAGATATCAAAGACAGCAGCATTGGGTTGCTCCCAAAAATTCTAAGGTAAGCTAGGGTAGGCCATTCTAGAATAGGGCACCAGCATCAGAAAATTGCCATCCATAAAACAAATTCTAAAAACCTATGTCAAGGTAAACCTTCTCTAAAAGGCCTGCCATGCTCTCTCCACTGTCTGTGGAGGACTAAATTGAAGAGAAAGGAAAGGTATTTCCAAAGCCTCTTTACACATATTTTGCAAGCTATGGATGACAATTGACCTCAGTTTTAGTGTTATAGGGAAGAATATGATAAACCGAAACCAGGTCTGTAGAGTCTACTAATGCATAATCAAAAATGAAAAATCAATGCACATACTCTGTTGATCTACCAGCAGCAGAGAACAAATCTGCCCAATGCCGGCCATCAGTTTTCCTAGCAACACTGACAACCACATCATGATATTCTGGAAATTTTCTGATAAGATCGCAGGTCTTCTCCAGAAGTGAAGGTTTATGTGCTGAGAGCTGATTCTTCTTCACATTTTGACTGCATACATGAGATTGCTCAACATGTAATTATGTAAACAAGAAATACAATCTACAAAGATATAAGACCCCCTTGACAAAAAGGTCAAAACCAGATAAAAACATTATATAGTTTGTAGAGATTATTGGGATCAATGGAAGTGAGTGCTTGACTCTTCAATATGCATCTTATAACTGCATTACTTTGAGTATTTCATTTGCACTTCTTTTTATTTTTATTTTTCTTTATTATTATTATTATTATTATTATTATTATTATACCACCTAACAATACATCTGAACAAATTGATTGGCATAAAGCTAATCTGTTTTACACAAGATATATATACATACCTTGATATTTCTGCTTCAAATACAGTGAAAAGAAGCCACTCCAAACAATGTGAGAAGTGAGACTTCTCAGCTGATAACTGCGCCAACCTTAAGGCTTCATCACTTTTGTCTCGCTGTCAGACAGTAAATCCGAAATTGAATCAGAGCCAAGGTTCCAACAAAATATACTTGACAAAAGCTAGATGGGAAGAGATACCTGAAGGAGATGCCGCAGCAGGCAATGTAGTATGGATTGAGCTTGAGGAGTAGGTTCAAAACATGGAAATTCTGTGCATGCAGAAAATGACAGTCTTTGGGAAACACCAACAACAACACCAGCATTTGGAAGCAGGCCCAGAGGGTAAACCTCTCGATCAAATTCCATATCAGGATCCAGCTAAACAACAAAAGTGGGGTCATGGCAAGTTAGATGGAACACAAAAGCAGATTAATTTTCTTCTTTTTCTGGTCAAACATTTTGAAACACCCAAACAACTTATTTAGAAAGCACAACCACAAAATGCAGAAATCTAGGCTTTGATTCTCAGTCGACAAAATCAGGACTTCGACAATTATGATCCAGATTAAGTCTGGATAAATGAAACATCAGAAATATCCAGTAATTATATGAAATGACACTATACCTGCAAGAAATCCTCCTGTTTAAATGGGTCAGCGCCAACAGATGGATACCAAACCTGTAAGAAAAAACTTACAGCAGAAATTATATCAGAATAGTACAAACCATATAAATTTTTTACACAACATTAAAGCCATACAGAGAGAGAGATACAGGGAGACAACTGAATGTAGCCTTGCAGGTAGAGAGAGATACAGAGAGAAAACTGAATGTAGCCCTTGATTACCTGCATTCCTCGATGCCCATAATCCAGCCAAGATACTGCCTCAATTAGATTCGTTCTCTCATCTGACTGACCACACGTAACCCAAAATAGTTCAACAGAATCAGTAAGCTCCCTTTCTCGGCCATCATCCAAATCAAGAAGTGAAAGCTCTCCATTTGTTCTCAATATCAGACATCTAGAAATCCAAGCAGCCATCAGAGATGCAATTAAAATAAAATTCTCAATTTTAAATTAGTCGTGACATACCTTGCTGGTTCCCTTTCTACTAATTCCGAAGATGATAGATTGTTGTCTGCAACATCCTCCCTTGCAATTTGATCAGGAATAAAACGCATTGCTGCAGGATGGCTCTTTGCAGTCATGATTGAGAGCTCTCGTACTGTAGAAAGCTGTTTGTCATTTTATCACTTAAAAATGTTTGAACAATAATGTTATCATTCAACAACTCAGCCAAACAGATAACATAAACTTGAAGAACAGGTTCGAGGAGAAAAAGTTGCTCTAATAAAATCTTTTTTTTTTTTTTTGGCAATCAGAATGGCAACTTGAAAACATCTTTTTACCTGCAGATCTGGTGTACTGGAAGGTGTCAATTCACCACATAATTTGACATGGAAAATATGGACATCAAAAGGGCGATAGGTGACAAGTATATAATCTTGGTAAATATCCATCACCATTGGTCTAGCAAGCAGTGGTTTCCGACAGAGTAGCGAGCTCTGATCAAGGTGATAGCGCGGATAGAAAAGCAACTCATATCTACAAATAAACAATAATTTTAAATGTAATAACAAGTAAGGGAAGTAAACTTTGAATCACTATGCAAGCCAGCTACGCTGAAGCATTTTAAAGTCTTCATTGATATATCAATTTCTGACATATAGGACAAACACAAACTATATACCAGCAAGTACACACAAAATTGAAACTCACATGTCAGATGAGTCGATGTAGTTGCACACAACAATGATCTTCCCCAACCATAACAAACCTTTACATTGAATATTCTGTTCTTGGGTAATATCTCCAAAAACTCGCCATTTCTTCATCCGTATGTCATACAAAATTAACCCATGAAGACCGGCAACTGCTAAATACATTCCATCTTTGCTTGCTGCAACATGCTGAACAGGCCAGTTCTGGGAGATATAAGAAACCTGCAATAAACCATACACCACAATTGCATGAGAAATAGGCACATTATATGGATAAAGGAAGAATAGTAATCACGGCTGCTATATGAATGCATAACCGGAAGGTTCAAATGCAACATCTTCAGCTCATTGGTGTCTTCGGACTGCACAACAAGCAACCTGTCTTCACCATGAATCACTTGGCGAACATATGTTGTTCCGGATACTCCTTGGTTCAGGCAACACCTTCCAAAAGAAAATGCCAGAATTTTTTCCAAAGATTGTTCTTCAATGGCATAAAGCCTATATCCATGTTCACCCCACTGCATCAGTGTGGTACCACCCATCAATGGCTCATATTTGCAGTCTTGGTTTTGCTTAAATACTGGTGAAGAAGAACTCAAACCAATTTGACGGATTGTTGACATCAAACGACAGCCAGAAACAGACCAAACAGTGAGTCCCCTCTGTTTCCAACCAACTGCAAAAGCAGAATTATCAGGGGTCCATGCAATGCAACTAACAGGACCAGTGTCATCTGCTGAATACCTGCAAAAGAAGACCAAAATCTAACTTCTATTCCCATCAGGCCTAAATAGAAAAATGAAATGCCAACAAAAACTCAATTCGGAAACTTGAATCAACAAAAAGTAGTAAGCTGACAAGAGATTTACAAGAGCTGCAGCTTAAACCTTTATCAATAATACACCATAGGAGTCCGCTAATACTTTTCCAACAATAAAGTGCAAAAATATCTATAATTGATTGACAAAACTGACAAGTATTAGTAAAGAAACTCCCTTAATACCAATAAAAAAAGGAAAGAAAGAAAGACAAATCATGTAGTTTCTGATGTCTAATGGAATTTGTTATGAACAATCCAAACATAAGACAAAACACGAATTCACAATTACTACATTAGAATAGCTGGTTTTCTTATGGCTGAAATTAAATTTCTCCCTAAATAAACAGTGCAAGTTAGGAATCTGGAACCATGTTCCAAGGAAATTATAAAGATAAAAAAAAAAAAAAAAAGAAACAGAAGCCAATTTTAAGAACTATAACTAAGAGCCACAGAAGCCTACACAAGGAGTTTTCTACTGGTACAAAACATACTTAAAAGCTTACCCCCAGTCATACAAAGACACACTTCGAATAAGTGAAACAGATTCTGTCAAGTCATATAACTCAACAACTCCTCTTTTTGTTCCAACAGCTAGGATTTGCTGAGCAGGAGCAATTGAAGTACATACAGCATCACCATTGCCCAATCTTTTTTCAACTCTAATCAAATCAACTTGCCTCAGACCTTTCTTGCTAACAGAACATGATATAAGCTGTCCATCAGAATATAACACCACCAGCAGCCTCATGGGAAAGCAAAGCTCAAGTTGGACAATTGCAGATTTCATCGAAACCTTCTTGCTGGACACCATGCCTCCACGAACTTCCCCTGAAGGGATACCATTGCTTAGAGCATGAGACAATGAATTTACATCCTTGAGACCATCTGAAAAGCGATCAAGTTCTGATGCTCCATAGAACTGTGGAAAATTATAACAAGGGAAAGTCTGTAAACTACCAAATACATCTTAAAATCAACTAACAAAAAGGCAGCACAATTTGAGCTACCTCTCCTTTCCAGGACATACTGTAAAATGATCCATCGGAAAGCCCAAAAAGCATATGTTTATTATCGCTCACAATGTTACTTCTGCACACAAAAAGAAGACATGAGAACAACAAAAGCACTTGGCATCAGTTTCCTACCCTCATAAAGTAAATTACATGAATAGCACCATCCATGATAAATCTGAACTTACATATTCTGAAAAATTGTAGACAAAGGCATCTTATATTTGTTACAGTGTGCACCAAGATGTTAGACTGAAAAAGGTGCTGCTCAGAATGATGTTGGAAGCATGAATGCATAAGTGTACATTGAGCAGAAATATCATTACAGTGAACAAACTAATTTTCTGCAATTCCTTACATTATTGATGTCAGCATACCAAGTCTTAATGGCTAGAAAATCTAATATCTCGAAATATCCACAGTAGTAAACATTTCATCATATTCCAATGTAAAAATGTTGGAGACTCAATCGAACAATTTTTTCATATAATATTTTCAGTCTCTCTGATCAAGCATTGAAGGATTTGAACAACAAAACTTTGTTATATTTGATTGACACATTAATAGCCAGAAACTTGGAATCATTTTAAGCAAACAAATATGTGGGAAGGAAGCGGATTCAAAATTTAGTAATGAAACTTACGCCTTCAGATCCTTCCCTGTGAAGGGAACTTGCTCATTCAAAACACACATTATGGTCGCAAGACATAAACCAGAGAGCTGCTTCCCTCCAGCATATACTTTTTTCTCGAGGAAGTGGACCTTGAAAATGTGTATAAACAAAGATGAAGTCTGCAAAGTCACAACAAGGCGGGAAAAAAAAAGAGGAAGTCATGACCTAAGACCATCCATGAAGAAATAATATAAGAACAGTTATTTCAGTTAGCTAAATGATCATGCTTAATAAGGATGCAACAGAAACTACTCCAAACCGTGAAATAGGTGAACATGAACTCTATCTATTTTTCTTAGTCGAATAAGCATCAGACTGTTACTCAAACAAATAAAAGTCTCTCCATCAAACGGGAGGGTAACTTAGCAGTCTCTAAGCAAAAAGAATTCATAAACATGGAAATTGTGGCGCTAAGTGCAAACTAGCTAATGCCGAACTATTTGAATCCTGCAGGAGGCATTTTACGAACACATTCACAATTAAACAATAAAACTGAAAAACCCTGACGAGCTAGGTTCACCACAAGTGTGCAAGACGAGTTCGATGAGCTGAAAAACAAAACTTACGAGAACAGCTATCAATTTAGTGTCTGGACTCCAAACTGCCTGCAAATTCTCGCCCTCTCTCTGCAACGAATCTTCGTCCCGACTGTACTTCCCCAGCCTCACTTTATGCTGCAAAAAAGGGGGAAAAATCAATTAAAACCCTAGTTTCTTCACTGAGACGATTGAATTCCATGCCAAACAACCTGAGACGAGCTCCAGAGCTCGAGATGTGAAGGCGAAACGACGAGCAACATGCGATTAACGACTCTGAGATAGACGATCCGCTGGGACGTGGGAAACGAGTTTTGCTCCAGCGGGATCACCTGCGGCCATCCGTACGCCATATACATCTTTCTCCAACCGCTTCGTCGATATATGATATAACAGATTTGGCCTTCCCGACTGAAAGCAGGATCTAGGAGATGAAACGCATTTTGTCGAAGAAATTCAGATCTCGTAGATCTGCTCGCGTTTGCTTAAATTCTATGTTTTTTTTTCCTTCCTCAACTCGTTAATGTTGTTTTTCAGTGAGGTTGATTGAAATGGAAAAGAAATGACGTTTCAGCAGAAAATAGAAATTGCGCTGAATTTGGAGAGTTCGTATGCACGGCACTCACTAACGCCTAAGTAACCATTTCGAGTCAGCCGTTTCGTTGATATGAGTAAGAGGAAGGTTTAATGGTTGATTTACAATTTATGTTCAAGATTTGCCATCATACGGTTACTTCTCAGTAACTAATATGTGAATAAAGTACTAGAGAATTCGATTGAATAATCTGAAGCATTAGAAAGAATTTTGAGGGCAGGGCTTCAAACTTTTGGGAAAAAAGAAACAAGGATTCTTTTTGCTTGCTATTTTCACTGTGTTGTTGTTTGTTAGGATTTTACATATTAATTTTGAAAGTCTTTTTTCTAATGTTACAAAAGTTAGATATCTGTTTTCCTAAAGACACAAAATACTGAGAGAAAAGTGAGGAGTCCTCACGCTTCAAAATATGCCACTACCAGTATTACTTGAGTTTTCCTTGGAATTGTTAGCGTTTCACGTTAATGGCAACTTATAAAATAAATTAGATCTATAGAGCATTAGATGAAAAAGGTTAATACCGCACATAGAGGTGATCACTATTTAAGTCAAACAAAAAAAGCTAGAAAATTAAAAAAATTTGGAATCAATTTTTCAGTTTGATTTTCAATGGAAATTGAAATTATAGCCTTGTTCTGTTTTCAGTTCAATTTCGGCTAGGGACTTCAGTTAATTTAGTAATCGAATTAAACAAATTTCTATTTCATTCAAATTTGGGTTTTTGATGGGTTGGGGCACTCACACACACACACACACCCCTGACTTACTTGGGCTTGACTTTGTTTCAGATTGTGTCCTAAATAACCAAAATACACTACCACATCTTTAGACACGCACACAGACATAGCCAATGTCCAACCTCTCTGAGCTCTATAGATTGGCAATCTCACTTGGTTTAGCTCTGGTCGTCTTGTCTCAGCCTTTCGCTCTGGCTACTCAGTCTTCTATCACGTCTCACTCACCACTTGCTAGACCAGACAATCTCCAGGCTTCATTCTCACTCCATCGCTTTCCCCTCTTCTTCTCATAACACAAATCACACATACAACCAGCAGCCCCCTTCCCCATAAAGCTCGAATCAAGCCGGTAAAGTAGGATTTTTTTAAGTCTTACATGTTTGGATATTATTTGGGCATTTTCGATAGCGGCATGAGCTTAACTTTTTCCCACATTTGTTTGGTTTATTCGGTCCACCAATAGGACAACTTGGCTTGGAATGTTAAACTCATGCCAATGAGCTTATCTATTCTTTATATTTTTTTGTTATTTCGGTTTGAGCCAAACCAAACCGACATATTTCGATTCGATTTGAAGTCGGTCCTAAAATCTATTTTAGGCTATTCGATTTGTTACCATTTGAAATCAAAAATAAAAAAAACCGACTAATTTAATTCGGTTTAAACTGAAAAAACCAAATAAGCCCCCTACTACACACCAACTTTTTTTCAAACCATTTGCTGACAACCCTATTCATTTTGGAAACAACTTTTATGATTAGTATTATAATTTTGAATGATTTCTTTAACGATAGAGATAAAAAAAATTTTGGAGAATTTTTTCAAAACTCCAATGTTAATTCTTGATGCTAATAAAAAATAGGTCCAACATCTTTTAATAATCTTGCAATGAAAGAGCGCATATAGGACTATTACAAATTTGGCATTTCTGCTTATCATTTAGTTTTGTTTTGTATCCTCCAAATATAATTTTAGTAAAATTTTAAATTTCATGCCTAATAATAGCAAAAACCTATTCTCTACTCCTCCTCCAAAACCCATGTCATCTGCCATCTCTCTTACCCTCATCTACCATTTTCGGCCAGATTTATACTTTGGTTTGAATTTAGCTACTTTTCTTTCATTTCTTTTATTGCATTATTGTCATAGTCAATGTTATTTATCAGATTTTATGGTGGATACAGCCTTCTTAAAATCATGGTGTTCAAGAGCAATTATGGTGGATGACAGATCTTTAATTGGAGCTCGAAGCAGCTGCAATGGGCCAAGATTTTCTTTTGGGTCTACTAAACTCTTGGCCTTACTAGGGTGTCCTGATAATTAGCAACAGATAAGGAGACGATTACATAAAATAAAGTTAGTGTTTATTTTTTTTAGATTTTATTGGTAGTCATTTTTGTGTTTATAGATATTCTTTTTCAAGCCTTTGATGCCTAGTTGGTTTCAACACTGTTCGGTTATTTTTAGTTTAGTTTGGGTTTTGTACCAATTATTTGTAAATTTTCTATTTCAAATTTATTCTGTTTTACATGAAATATTTGATTTGATCCGATTTTCCTCCTTTACGTTTAATTTATAAGGGACATGTAGCATTTTATTAGCCAGCTTTATGTTCTTATTGTCTGATAAGGTCTTATGTCATTGTTCATTTATAAGATGCTGTCTGACTCACTTTTAATTTGAATGAAGTATTTTTTGTGTATATATATGTATGTATGTATGTATGTATGTATGTATGTATGTATGTATGTATGTATATAATCTCAAGAATAATGAAAGGCGGAACAAACTAAGTTTATGGGTCCATTGTTTTTTTCCACACTCAAGAAGACTTACACTATATTCATTTTAATTTAAATCAATTTTAAAAATTTAGTAAGATTAGTGATTTACTTTAAATCAACTTATTGTAGCTACATAATATTGGCTTGTTCTCACTTTTACATCTCTAATTTCATTTAAAAGCTAATAATATATAGGTTTAACAATCCATTGAAAATAAAATTTTTATAATTTTAAAATTATTTTTACATCTCTAAAAAGCTAATAATATTAGGTTCTAACCCTATAAAAAAAAAAATTCATAAAAATTTATAACATAATAAATTTTATAAAAAAAATAATATTTTCTCTCAAATTAAATTAGTTATGTATAGAAAAATATATAAATAAACCTAAATTAAATTTGCTTAAGTTAAAAATAAATCTATCCCTTCATATTAAGACAATTCTAAATAATTACAAGTAGTTGCTTACGCAAAACTCCAAATGCAATCATTTCAAATATAAATAGGAAGATGTAGCAATGTTTAACATCTTGACAATTTGTTATTCAAAATAAATACTACTACCTCCGTCACATATTCTTTGCACGATTTAACCTTTTTATATAGTTTAATTTGAATTTATTTATATTAGTATTTGTTAGAGAAATTAAAAATATATATATTTAGAAGCTATATCTTTTAATTTATTATTTTTATATACAAGTTCTTCATTTATATACTAAAATGTTAAAAATAAAAAATCATAAATTAATTGTTGAAAAGTGAATAGTGCAAAAAATTTGGAACGAATGGGGTATTTTTTTTTTCTCATCATTCATAGTTGGTGATGGAGGAAGAACAGTGAGAGTGCATCGCCAACCTGCTTTCCAACAACTTTTCCAAACTATCCCCTTGAGTTGCGGCACATAAATGCAAGGTCTTACTCACTTTGTGGGTCAATTCTACCAGCAAATAATAGTACTATTAACCAAATTCTCTTTTATTTGGATGACAATATCAACCACTATCAGCTCTTGCTCATACTAATTACATTGAAACGTCGTCTAAACTAGCTACTTATTTTATTTGTTAACTTTCATTGTTTAAGTGACATTGAACTAATAAGCTTTAGACACAAGGTACCTATTTTATTTGTTAAATTCCATTGTTTAAGTGACATTGAACTAATAAGCCTAAAGCTTTAAATTAAGCTCAAGCTTTAGAAAGTTTGACAATGTTGATAGTTGAGCTCTTAGGACCTCAGTGCTATCATTACCTTATCACACACAAAGCAAAGGGGATATGACAACCAAAAAGAACAAAACTCCTTTTTATTAATGAAAAGAAAAATCTTGTTCACAAAGATCAAAAGGCATTGATTGAAAAGAGTTATTCCAAATATTGGGTGACAACTCATTCAAACCTAAATTAATCGTGAGAAAAGTTCTTTTTATAATGGGACATGCAAAGTGAGAAATCATATGTTTATAGTGTTGGAGAAGCCTATACCCTAAATTAACACACCGTTTGCTTCACTATGATTTAAATTGGTTGGCTCAGCTCTTAAATTTTTCCAATTAGTTTGAACACAGACATATAAAAAGATGCTCTTGCTATAGGAAGGGCACAACATAGCCCAGGAACTATATAGGCCTTTATAGTATATCGTTGGTTTGTAAGGGCAAAAGGTTTCAAACCTAAAGCTAGACAGTCACTTATTTCATCATCTCCAAACAAATTGTGTCTTAAAAGGCAACATCTGGAAAGAAACAACAATGTTGTATATAGTTAGAGAAGTTCACTTATCTTGGCTTAAAGAATTTGACCATGATTGCATGAATTAATGAAATAGCACCAAGATTTTTTTATTTATCCCATTCTATAGGAAAAAATTCAATAATATTTCAAGATTGCTAAGGTCACTTTTCAAGTACTAATGTCTAGCATCCTTATGCAAAGACTATTGAGAAGCATAAGCATCTTATTACGAAGATCCAATGTCATTGATATTTGCCACATTAGAAAAGGTAGTCAATGGGCAAGCTTTCTTATTAGTATAGACAACAATACTTTTTAATCGTGAAATTATGAAATTATGTACAATTTTACTAAGGTTTGTGCAACTGCATACAATGAGTTTTGTTTGTTTGTAGCTAGTTTTGTGTTCATTGTAAGCATTTTATATTCTTTAGGGAGATCGTGAAATTAATCGCTATTGGTTTCCTCCTTTCTGGTATATATTTACTTGGTTCCATATTATCACAATTTCCTAAAAACAACATTCCAAAGTGGTGGGCAAAATCAGTCAACAAGATCCTGTCTGTAGTTAGTAGTTACAACCCTAATAATTTATTTGATACATTTGTCTTCTATCATCTCACATGTTTTCAAATTATTTTTTTTCATATAAAGCATGTTGTTATAACTTTAGTTCATTCAAGTGCCTTCGAGGTGCTAGGAAGCTCAAAGAATTTGGGGAAGAGATCGTTTCACCCAAAAAATTTGTTGACTGCACCATAAGGGCATATCATTAAGCTAGCAGAGTTAAAGTTTGTGCTTATTCAATGTTTAAATATATTATTAGATGTGATTTGTTGACAAACAATATTATCCATGTAAAATTAGTTAGGAGTACACTATCTTCCAACGGAAGGAAAAATGTCAAAAATTACTCAATGCTAATTGTGCATATTAATGCATTTTCATTTTCAATGTTCATTTATTGTTCATCTCGTCTTGAGAACTTTCTTCAACTGGTCTCAATGGATGAGGTTTAATAACATCTGGATTTCCAGCAATTTGTAAAGGTTATTTCATACTCCCACAATCTCGGGTTTTTTACTCCATTTGTGTTTGGCACGGAAATTAAGAAATGATAAAAATATGTATCTTTTTCCAATTTTACCCTTGGCCCACCTTTCTCCTACCCCATCTCATCTGCTACTACCAACTATTGTTTCTTCTTTGGCAGCCCTTCATTCTTCATCTCCTTTTCTTCGGTCTCGCCATCGCTCCCTTCTTCGATTTCACCATCTGTCTTCATGTCTTTTACGTCCCTCAACATCAAATCTTTCAACGTCCTTTCTCTGATCTCTCGCCATTCTTCGCGTCTGACCTCTGGCTGTCCAGACCTCCTCACCCCATCGTTCTCTGCATCCGATCTCTCTCCATCATTCGCATTCGATCTTCTTGCCCCATCACCTGCCACCTGCCGCACTAGCCTCTTCACCTTAATCTCCTCGCCCCGATTTACTCCCTTTAAATCACCGTCACCTCTCGCCTACTTGTCTAATCTCAAATCAATTCGCCCTCTTCCAATCTCATCATCTCACCAAATCAAATCTTGCCGGAAAATCACCGTCGCCAGTCAAGAAAAGAAAAAGACTGACTCGCCGTTGACAATAGTAGATTGATGACCCATGGTGGCATGGTGGCGTCAGGATTGATTGCTCCAAATTTGTCTACTTTAGTTGTTTCAAAGTAAAAGTAGAAGAGGGCACAATGATCATTATGTATGATAAAACTTACCCAAAAAGAAAATTGTGTAGAGAACTTAAGGCGGCCCAAAATAGCAAATGAAGCAAAAAACTTAGGACGGAGGGACTAAGAAAGTGAGAATACTCATCCTCCTACTTCCAAATTCAAACCCTACTTTTGCCACAAATTGCTGAACATTAAGATACTTACAAACCTTATCAATTAAGGCTAGTTGAAGAAAGTTTTCAAGATGAAACATTTGAATTTCCTTATGAAATAAAAAAAAACAAGAAAAAAAGAACACCGTTAAGATTTACAGTAAATAAACATTAAAAATGAAAATACATTAATATGTAACCCAAACCTTGGGCAATTTTTGACATCTTGCTTCCATTGAAAAACAGTAAACCTCTAACTAATTTTGCATGCATGATATTGTTTGTTTACAAAATCATGCCTAGCCATGTATTTAGAGTAAACATAACCTTAAACTTTGCCGATTTGACGACTTGCGCTTGTAGCATAGTCGACCAATTTCTGGGTGAGACCTCCTCTTACCTAAGTCCTTTGAGCTTCATAGTACTCAAAAACATGTGGATAAATTAAAAGAATAGCAACATGCTTCATATGCAAAAAAAAAAAAAATGAAAACATATGAGATAATATAAAATAAATATATCAAATAAATTATGAGGGTTATAACCCTTGTTATAACCAAGTATGAATAAGTACCTAATGCCAAACTTCACTCATCACTTCTAAATGGTTTGTTATTTTTCTCCAGGAAATTGTGCTGTCATTACTAAGATTGGAACCATGCAAACACATATCAGAAAAAATGAAACCTAGAATACTTAGGTGGTGTTTAGTTATAGAAAATTTTTCCATTTCTCTTTTCTAAATTTTCTTTGATGAAAGTTTTGAGTGTATGACATGTTTCAAGGATGTGGAAAACTTTGTTTTCTAAACTTTAAAAAACTCGTGTTAAAATGGAAAACATCTAAAACAATGTTTTCTATTTTATAACATAAGTTTTTCAAAATTTAGAAAACAAGGTTTTCTACATTCTTAAATCTAGCTATGCACTCAAACTTCTACCAAAGAAAATTTGGAAAAGAAAAATAAGAAAAATTTTCACATCCAAACACCACCTTAATTTCACAATCTCGTTAAAAGAATAAGGAGCTGGAATAAACACAAAATAGCTACAAACAAATCAAACTCATTGTATATGTTTACAAGTTCCACAATGCCCACTAAACTAGTGAATAATAATATTCGCGATTTAGAAGTATTATCGTCTATTTTAATAAGAAAACTTACATATTGACTGCCCACTCTAATATGTGTCAAAATATCAATGAGATTAGGTCTTACAACGAGCTACTTATGCTTCTCAATTATCTATGGATAAGGATGCCAAACATTAGACCTTGGAAGCGACCTTACCGATCTTGAAATCTTTATGAAATATTGTTGGATTTTTCCTAGAGAAGGGAATAATATAGAGTACGATCTTAATGCTATTTCCTTGATTTATGCAACAACAATGACTTTTCCCGGCCATCACAGACCTTTACATTGAATCTTCTGTTCTTGTGTAATATCTCCAAAAACTAGCCATTTCTTCATCCGTATGCCATACAGAATCAACCCATGGAGACCGGCAACTGCTAAATAAATTCCATCTTTGCATGCTACAACATGCTGAACAGGCCAGTTCTTGGAGTGGGAGATATATGGATGAAGGAAAAATAGTAATTATGGCTGTTATATGAATGAATGCATAACTGGAAGGTTCAGATGCAACGTCTTCAGCTCATTGGTGTCTTCAGACTGCACAACAAGCAACCTATATTCACCATGAGTCACTTAGCTAACATATGTTTTTCTGCATACATGATTCAGGCAACACTTTCCAAAAGAAAAAGCCAGAATTCTTTCCTAAGATTGTTCTTCAATAGCTTAAAGCCTATATCCATGTTCACCTCACTGCATCAGCGTGCTACCACCCATCAATGGCTCATATTTGCAGTCTTGGTTTTGCTTGAATACTGGTGAAGAAGAACCCAAACCAATTTGACAGATTGTTGACATCAAACAATAGCCAGAAACAGACCAAACAGTATGTCCCCTCTATTTCCACCCAACTGCAAAAGCAGAATCATCAGGGGTCCATGCTATGCAACTAACAGGACCAGTGTCATCTGCTGAATACCTATAAGAAAAGAAGACCAAAATCTAACTTCGATTCCATCGGTCTTAAATAGAAAAATGAAATGGTGATGAAACCTCCGTTTGGAAACTTGAATTAACAAACAGTAGTAATCTGATAAGAGATTTACGAGAGTTGTGGCCCAAACCTTTATCAATAATACACCGAATGGGGTCCGCTAATAATTTTCCAACAATGAGGTGCAAAAATATCTATAGTTGATTGAAAAAATTGAAAAGTACTAGTAAAACAACTCCCACAACACCATCAAAAACAAAAACAAAAAAAAAACGGAAAGAAAGAAAAATCATGTAGTTTTAGATGTCTAATGGAATTTGTTATGAACAATCAAAACATAAGACTAAACACGAATTCACACTTAATACCTTAGAATAGCTGGTTTTCTTATGGCTGAAAATTAAATTTCTCCCTAAATATACAATGTCACTTAGGACTCTGGAACCATGTTCAAGGAAATTATAGAGGTTTTTAAGGGGGAAAAAAAACAGAAGCCAATTTTAAGAACTATAACTGAGAGCCACAGAAGCCTACACAAGTTCTCTATTGTTACAAACATACTTTAAAGCTTACCCCCAGTCATACAAAGACACACTTCAAATAAGTGAACCAGATTCTATCAAGTCATCTAACAGCTACTCTTTTTGTTCCAACTGCTAGGATTTGCTGAGCAGAAGAATTTGAAGTACATGGAGCATCACCATTACCAATCTTTCTTCAAATCTAATATAATCAACTTGCCTTGGAACTTTCTTGCTAACAGAACACGATATAAGCTGTCCATCAGAATATAACACCAACAGCAGCCTCATGGGAAAGCAAAGCTCAAGTTGGACAATTGCAGATTTCATCGAAACCTTCTTGGCGGACACTATGCCTCCACGAATTTCCCCAGAAGCGATAACATTGCTTAGAGCATGAGACAATGATTACATCCTTGCGAGTTGAGACCATCTGAAAAGCAATCAAGTTCCGATGCTCCATAGAACTGTGAAAAATATATAGCAAGGGACAGTCTGTAAACTATGAAATGCTTCTTGAAATCAACTAACAACAAAGCGGCATGATTTGATCAGCTACCTCTCCCTTCCAAGACATACTGTAAACAGATCCATCAGAAAGTCCAAAAAGCATATGTTTGTTATAGCTCACAATGTTACTTCTGCACACAAGCACACAGCAAAAGAAGACATGAGAACAACACGAGTACTTGGCATCAGTTCCCTACCCTCATACAATCAATTACATGAACAACTACATCCATGACAAATCTGAACATACCTATTCTGAAAATTTGTAGGTAAAGGCATCTTCGATTTGTTATAATGTGTGCCAAGATCTTAGACTGACAGAAGTGCTGTCAGAATGATGTCGGAAGCATGAAAGTGTAGGTGTATATTGAGGAGAAAAATCACTACAGTGAACAAACTTATTTTCCACATTTCCTTTCATCACTGAATGCTAGCATATCGAGTCTTAATGGCTAGAAAATCTAAAATCTCGAAATATCCACAATAGTCAACAGTTCATCCTATTCTAATGTTAAAATGTTGGAGACTCAGTCAAACAATTTCGGCATTATAATATTTTCAGTCTCTCTGATCAAGCATGAAGGATTTGACAAACAAGACATTAGACCGACAAATTAATAGCCAGAAACTTGGAATCATTTTAAACAAACAAATATATGGGAAGGAAGCGGATTCAAAACTTAGTAATAAGAAACTTACACTTTCAGATCCTTCCCTGCAAAGGGAACTTGCTCATGAAAAACACGAGTTATGGTTGCAAGACATAAACCAGGGGGCTGCTTCCCTCCAGCGTATACTTTTTTCTCGAGGAACTGAACCTTGAAAATGTGTATAAACAAAGATGATATCTGCAAAGTTGCAAGAAGGCGCAAAAAAGAGAGAAAGTCATAACCTAAAAGCTTCCAAGAAGAAATAATACAGGAAGTCGTTATTTCAGTTAGGTAAATAATCATGCATAATAAGGACGCAAAGAAACAACTCCAAACCGCAAAATAAGTGAACATGAACTCCATACGTTTTTCTGTCCAATAAGCATCAGACTGTTGCTCAAACAAATAAGGGTAAATTACAATTTGTCCCCTGAGGTTTAGTAAAATTACACTTTGCCCCTTCTATTTCAGAAATATACACTTTACCCCCTATCTTTTTAATACAGTCCGATAATAACTTATGAAATCTTAATTAGACTATACAGTAGTCATCTTCAAATAATTTTAATATGTATAGTATTTTTTTTATAATTAATTGACATTAAAAAAATACTGTTTTAAAAACTGAAAGAAATACAGAAAGAAAAAACTGATAATTTAAAATATCCATTTACTATAAAAAAAATACCATACAGATTGAAATTACTGGAAGATAACTATCGTAATAACTAAATTAAGATTTCAGAAGTTGCTATTAGACTATATTAAACAGGCAAGGAGCAAAGTGTATATTCCTCAAATAAGAAAGGGTAAAATGTAATTTCACATAAACCTCAGAGAGTAAATTATAATTTTCCCAACAAATAAAATTCTCTCCATCGAACTGGAGGGTAACTTAGCAGTCTCTAACAAAAAAAAATTCATAAACGTGGAATTTTGGCACTAACTACAGAGGCGGAACTAAAAAAGGGCTATCAGGGGCCTCGACCCCCCTCCCTTGAGTCTAAGAAGTATATAGGGTATTAGTTTTAATTATAAAAATATTTAAGAGAGTTTTATATGTCCCCCCTCTCGGCCCCCGTGCCAAGCTATGTTGTACTTTTGATTTTATCTTTATCTCTCTTTTTTACATGAAGTGTTTTTTATAACTAGGATTAGTTCTTTTAAATTAAGTTATTATATTAAATGTTATTTAAAATAAATAATTCTTAAAAAATAAATTTAAGTTGACTGTAAAAAAAAATTTAGTCATTTGATGCTGCAAAAATTTGTGAACTTGACCAAAAATATTATCCTAAAAATTTTAGTGAGCAAGAGAAGGAACATCTGCTTTATAAGCTGAGATTATATCAAATTGATGTGTTACAAAGTTTTGATTCATGAAAATTTTTAACATTTTTAGAGCTTTATCGATAGATAGTGCAAAGTAAGAAATCAAAAATATATCCTTTGGTTGGTATATTGATTTAACTTATGTTTACTTTTTCAATTTTTACAACATCTACAAAGCAAGCTTTTTCTGCTATGAATAGTATAAAAACTCGATTTCATAGTAACATGAATGATGACTTTCTTAGAGATTTTTTTATTAATGTATATAGATAAAGAGCTTGTTGCAAAAATTGATATTGGTGTAATTATAGATGAATTTAGTTCCTTACAAGAAAGACGAGTACAATTTAAATAAGTTATATCTATATTTTAAATTTTTTATTATATTAAAATATTTTAAAGTTTTAGTAGTCGGCCTAACAAAAAATTTTGGGTCCGCTGTGACTAAGTGCAAACTAGTTTATGCTGAACTACTTGAATCCTGAGAGTCCGATTCGTCTGTCCCAATCTCTCTGTCCCACACCCTATTAACTTCAATCTAATTTTACTATTAAACTGTTAAATGGGACCAACAAAACAGATGGAATCAGAACTTCCGTCAAATAGAAACAGACTCTGATTGACAATTCTGCTCGCCGATCGCCTCAGACCAACACCCTCTCCAGAAATTCCACTCACCGGACATTAGATGGCCGCTTCCGCTGACCTGGCGATTCCGCACATCCATGAAGTCTTCAACTGGGCCGGCTGCTTCCGCTGAATATTATGCCCGCTTAATCGTTTACTTGCTGTTACTGACATTTCTTCAGATGTGAAGCGGCTAATCGGCCGGAGGTTCAGCGACGCTTCAGAGCAGAATGATATGAATCTATGGCCGTTCAAGGTGCCGCTGGGATCTGGCGACAAGCCGATGATCCTCGTCAGCTACAAAGGCGAGGAGAAGCAGTTCACGGCTGAGGAGATCTCCTCCATTGTGTTAATGAGGATGAAGAAGACACGCGAGGCCTTCCTGGGTCCCACCGTAAAGAACGCCGTCGTCACCGTGCCGGCCTACTTCAACAATTCTCAGCGCCAGGCCACCAAGGACGTCGGCGTCATCTTCCGGTCTCAACGTCATGCCACCTGTTATGTTTGACGGAAGTTCTGATGAATCCGTCTTGTTTGTTAGTCCCGTTTAACAATCTAAGAGCAAAATTAGATTAAAGTTATAGAGGGACAGATGACATAATAATAGGGTGTGGGATAGGGAGGGGACAGAGAGATGGGAGACAGACGAATCGGACTCGAATCCTGAAAGGGCCATTTTACAAACACATTCAATTAAAAAATAAAACTGAAAAAACCTGACGAGCTCGCTCCACCGTAAGCAAGTGTGCAAGACTAGCTCGGTGAGCTGAAAAACAGAACTGTATACGAGAGCAGCTATCAATTTAGTGTCTGGACTCCAAACGGCCTGCAAATCCTCGCCCTCTCTCTGCAACGAATCTTCGCCCCTCCTGTACTTCCCGAGCTTCACTTTACGCTGCACAAAAAGAAAAAAAAAATGTCAATTAAACCCTAGTTTCCTTCCTGAGACGATTAAATTCCATGCCAAACAACCTGAGACGAGCTCCAGAGCTCGAGATGTGAAGACGAAACGACAAGCAACATGAGATTGACGACTCTGAGATAGACGATCCGCTGGGACGTAGGAAACGCGGCTTGCTACAGCGGGATCACCTGCGGCCAGCCGTACGCCATATACATCTTTCTCCAACCGCTTCGTCGAGATATGATCTAGCAGATTTGGCCTTTCCGACTGAAAGCAGTATCTAGGAGATGAAACGCATTTTGTAGGAGAAATTCAGATCTCGTAGATCCGCTCGCGTTTGCTTAAATTCTTTTTTTTTTTTCTTCTTTCAACTCGTTAATGCTGTTTTTCAGCGAGGTTGATTGTGTTACTAAAATTATCCCCATCACCCATCACTGAAAAAACACGAAGATCATAGTAACTGACCAAATGTTCGTTTGTAGTTAATACATTTGAATTGGTATGTATTATGGTCCCAAATTTAAAATAAATTCAAAATCTTTTTTAAAGTTGTCTGTATTTACACTTCCCTACCCTTGACCACACTGTCCCAACTCCCAGTTGCATCTAGCTCCTACCCCGCTGTTGCCCATAACCCCTAACCCTGTTGCCACCACTGTTACCCTAAGCCCTAACCTTATCATCGCTCCTACCCCGCCATCGCCCCTACTCGGCAATCGCACCTAGCCTCGACCCCGCAGCAGCAACCCTTACCCCTGACCCCGCTATCGCACGAACACATCCTAATTGTGTTGACTACCCCGACCCTGCCGTCCCCCAGCCGCATCCTCCTCTCCCCTCTTGCGCACTACCGCAATCGATTCTCTACAATCTCTTAGATTTTGCCGTTCCGCCCACTCCCCTTATCAATTCACCTCACTCTTTCAAATTGTGCCCCTTCCGATCTCCCTTGCTATCCCAGCGTCCATCGAGACCGTGCACCACCATACTTTCTTCATCTCGGCAAGAACCATCGCAGCTTATGATTAATAGTTAGGTGTGGTACAAAGTGTAATTAATGGCTCTTTGAGGGGTACTATGAAAACGTTTTGATCATTTGAGCCAAAAAACGTGTTAACTCCACCCTGTTAAACTGATTTGAACTGGACCTTTGTACTCACATAATTATGAAATGTAAGAATCATAAAAAACTTTTCATTCTAATATTTTTCTCCTTTTTGGAACCCTTATATTTTACCTCTTTATAACAATTGGATTTAGATTTTGTCTTTTTAGGTCCACTAGACTCTCGACCTTAGTAGAGTGTCCCAGTGCTTGGTAATAGAAATGGAATCAATTGCATAAAATAAAGTCAACATTTATTTTTTAGATATTATTTGTATTCTTTTTATTTATATAGATACTCTTTTTAAGACCTTTAATATCTCATTAGTTTCAACACTGTTTGATCATTCTCACAATTTGGGCTTTGTGTTTGTTATTTAGGAATTCTTTTTTTCAGATTTATTTTGGTTTATAAGGAACATTCAACTTGATCCGATTTTCTTTTTCGTTTAATGTCACTGAAACAAGTAGCATTTTGTTAGTTAGTTTTACGTTTCTATTGTTCGTTAAAAATTTATGACCTCATTAGTTTGTAACATGTCATTTGTGAATATATATATATATATATATGTATATTTTCGAGAAGAATGAAAAAGAGGAACAAACTAATTAAGTTTATGGGTCCATTGTTTTTCTTCTCCACTTTTGAGAAGACTCACATCCTATTCATTTTAACTTAAATTAACTTAATAGGTCTGTTTTTACTTTTACATCTCCAATTCTATTAGAAAGATAATAGTATGTAGATTTAGCAATCCATTGAAAATAAAATTTCCATAATTTTATTAAAATTTTATGGATATTAATTTTTTAATGCCCAATAAAAGAAAATTTCATACAAAATTGTATAACATAATAAAACTTTTAATTTTGATGGATTATTACACTTGCATAATATTTACTTTCAAAATAAATTAGCTCAAGAAAGAAAGATATACAAATAAAACTAAGTTATTTTAAATTAAATTCACTTAAGTTAAAAATAAACATGCCCTTTCATATAAAGACAATTTTGAATAATTACAAGTAGCCACTCAGGCAAAACTCTAAATGCAATAATTTCAAATATAAATCAAAAGTTGTAACAAATGTTTAACATTTTAACAATCTGTCGTTAAGAATAAATACCATTTTTTCTCAATCATTCATGGTTGGCAACGAAGGAGGAAGAGAGAGAGAGCATCACCAGCCTACTTTCCAACAGTTTCTCCAAACTACCCCTTGAGTTGTGCCATGCAGATGCATGGGCCAATCGTACTCAAAATGAATCCTACCATTACCCTATTTGGTAGCTCTAACTCCTATTGACACAATTTCGCTAAGACCAACCACCAATTTTATTTGGGATAAAGTCCACCAAAAGTACTCTTACCTATTTTTGTCTCAAATTGGTCCATGACCTTTAAATTTATTTTATCAAACGACCTAACTTATATTGTGCATCTTAATTAGGTATTTTTCATCAATTTTAACATTAAATCTAATAAAAATTACTAATATGATATTAATTAACTATATAATAAATTTAAAATAATAATTTTGGATCTTAAAAATTTACAGATTTAACACCTAATTCACCATTTTACCAATGCGCCAACCCCGAGCCGACCAGACTCGTCTTCAACAAGTCGCAGTATGATGCCCCAGGTGGAAGGTTCAATGGCTAAGGCGGAGCCGATCAATGCGCTGACGACGGGGAGAACGGCCATCCCGCAACCGTCAGAAGGTTGGACATCCAGAGCATCGCGGCGTTCGCTAACTACGATGTTGATGACGGAAATCCGCTGGTGGCCCTCTTTCTTGCCCTCTTCCCTCCACCACCTTCACCATCATCTCTCCGACTCTCCGTTGATTCAAGGCGTGCTGCAGCAATTGCGAAAGGGGAATCACATCTGGGTGGACAGATTTAGCGAATTGGCAGGTGGGAATCACATCTGGAAATTACGCGGCTGGATTTAGTGAGCCGGCGGACGGGAATTAGCAGAGCCATCAGAAAGCAGCGAATCAAGCAGACAGGAATCGACAGTGGTGCTTCTGTTTATGGGATTTGGTGATGTAATCCGACGAAAGAACAAAACTAAGTGCAAAAGAAAGGAAAGAAAAAGCTAAGATCTGAGAGAGAGAGAGAGAGAGAGAGAGAAACAGAGAGAGACAGAGAGAGGGTCAGATGATCGAGGAGAGAGATGGGCCCTGGGAGGGCAAACTTGATTTCAAAGGAAATTTAATGCTTAGAATTAGTAATTTGAAAAAGTTTGGGATCAAACGTTGTTATTTTAATTTATTAAAGTGTTAATTAACGCCACATCAACAATTTCCATCAAATTTAATGCCATAATTAACAGAAAATATCCCATTGAGACACGTAATATAAAATATAAATTATATAGTTTAATAGAACAAATCTTAAAAATCTAAAAACTAGGCACCAGTTTGAGACATAAAAATCAGATTCATTTTGAGACAGAAAAATAAGCAAAGGTAATCCCAGTGAGCTTTACCCATTTTATTTGTTAACTTCCATTTTTGTTATTTTTTCAGTTACATTGAACTAATAAGCTTAGGGATTTAAATTGAGCTCAAGCTTTGGAGAGTTTGACAACGTTCAGAATTCAGCTCCTAGGATCTCAGTGCCACTGTTGTCCAGTCACACACACACAAGCGAAGGGAACAAGACAACCAAAAAGAATAAAAATACTTTTTATTAATGAAAAGAAAGTTCTTGTTCACAGAGATCAGATGCCGTTGATTAAAAAGTTATTTCAAATATCACGGGGACAACTCATCCAAACCTTAATTAACTGTGAGAAATGTTCTTTTCATAATGGGGCACGCAAAGTAAGGAATCATATACCCGCAGACACTCGTACCCCAAATCGACACAGCTTGCACTTCACTGTGATTTAGATCAGTTGGCTCGGCTCTCCATCTTTTCCAGTTGGTTTGAACGCCCCAACATATAAGAAGATGCCCTTGCTACAGGAAAGGCGCGACAGAGCCCAGGAACCATATAGGCCTCCATAGTTTATTAGTATATATTCGGTCGTAAGGGCAGAGGGTTTCAAACCTAAAGCTAAACAGCCACTTCTTTCATCATCCCCAAACATATGTGAACTAGAGGATAAAGAGATGATGAAATACCAATCAGCATATACAATAGTAATCCTACTACTCTCATTGGGATGTGGAACATACAATCAATTAAGCATAACAAGAAAACAAAAATAGGGGAGGAGGAAGAAATCAAACTTGCCCTCGGCCCAATTGGCTAGTGAACCTGCCGGTGGTCACCGCTAGCAGAGAGGACTGATGGAACTTGTCAGAAGACCGGCACATCTCATTTTAACACACTGCAGTAGAAAATCAAGACACCTCAGTATGATATGATTTAGTGATTTTGTTTATTCTAATCTTATGTTCAACAAAACTTGATCCATATAAGAGCAATTCTTAGGACTTACTTGTACAAGTAAGCTGCAATTCCTAAGATTACACACAAGAGGATGATATCTAGGCAAAAGTTGCGACTTGACCGCAGCTGTAAAAAAGACAACACAGAAAAATTAATCCAGGAAGAACGGGATTTAATTCAGGATGCATCAATGCAGGCTGCGCAAATGTCATCCCACTCACCTGGTTCAACGTGTCCTTGAGTCTCACATTCGTGCTTTTGAGGTCAGAGGCTGCTCTATCAACCTGATAAACATCAGAACAACATTCAAATGACACCAAAGATGAAAATCTTAATCCCAACAATGAAGATATGTTCCCTCATGCACGTACTAATGATATGCTCCAACAGAAAAACCACAAATAAAAGAAAAAAAGCTAACCTTGTCATCTATCTCATCAATTAAGGGCATTTGCCTGTCCAGTTCCTGAAAATAAAATGAGTATCTCCTAATAAGGTATGATCAGAAGAACTCGGGGATGTTTATAGAATGTCTATGCAGAAAGTCAGCAGATAATAGCATGGAAAAAGAACCTCATTCATGTCATGAGCCATGTTCTTCAGGGTCTCCAGACCTTCGGCTATATCATCCAGACCTTGATCCTGCATGTAAAACCAAGAGTACTCGACCATTTATCATACCTTTGACCAACTCAAGTAAGCCCACTCCCAGCTTAAGCTTGCGTTTCTCATGTTCGATTCCATATTTTTGAAAAACACATCAGAACCAACAACCAATCATTTTGCACAGCGAGAATATTAGACATAAAATTTATCCAATTTTAGTTGTTAGCTTCAGCAAATAATCTCCGACAGAGACTGCCAAATATTGTGAACATTATTGTCAGACGAAGCTTCCATAGTATAACACTTGCCTGTCTGATTCTGCGCATTTCATACTCTTGCCTGAAGTGGTCTGTCTCTTCAGTTTGCTGAAAATAGTCATCATCGAACCTACCATCTAAATTTAATCCAATATCCACATTTCAAAATTCCACCATATTCCTCACGTCAATGGGATACTACAGAAATGATCCCACAAATAATTTGTCACCTGAAGTATCAAATCTAAGTCCGGGCTGCGACGTTGAAGTAGCCCAACCCCCAGTTTGCTTAGCTGCAGCCGCCGAGCCATCAGGAATCGACTCAATCTTCTCTTTCATAGCAGCAACCAAATCATTCCGAGCTTCAAGCTCTTCTCTCGACAGTCCCTTCACCTATCAGCGAACACGAAATGCTACCACAATCTGGATATGGATGAAACAAAGCAAACCATGGGGAGCTTTATGAAAAGAAAAACCTTTTTGAGGGCCAGCCTCTGCAACTTGGGAATTTCCTCGAGCAATCGAGCCTTTGATCTTCGAACCTCTGCGTTCATAGCAACCGCTGTCGCTCTGCTCTTCTCCACCTTCGCAGCTTCCGCTTTCTGAGGAGAAGAAAATTTCAACAAAGTAAGTTTGAAGCGACAAAATTCGAGCAAAACATCACAAAGCAACAGATAAAGTACTTGCAGAACAGCGTCGACTTGGGTCTCAAAAACGCCATAAAGGCGAGCAAAACCGTCGTCGCCGGCGACGTTGGCTTCTTTCTGCTTATCAACGTCATACTTCTCGTACTTCTTGCAAATCGCGTCGACTCTGGTTATCAAGGCAACAACACTCATCGTTGCAAATTTTTGGCTAGCGTGATCGAAGTCACTGCTTTTACGAGTTTCTGTGTTCGATTGAATCGAATATGAAGACGGAATTCAGCGGACGGCCATTCGTGGACGGAAACGGCAAGACTAAAAGAATTGAAAATCGACAAAATTTCTGATGTCGTTAGATCGTCGCCACACGGATTGATGAACTGTCCAATGACGAAGAGAAGTCGACACGTCGCATTTTCAGGAGTTCTGATGGGTGATGCTGTGCGATGCCCGAGTGTCCCTAAGTTCGCGTGTAATTGCGATTAGGAAGCTTTGGCTGGAGCGAAACCTCTTGCAAGTGACCCAAAAGTTCCGGCCCAGAGCCGTTTTCTCTAACTCCAGAATGTTAACCGAGCGGCCAATAAGTTGGGTTGCACAAGATCTGCCGACTCATGCTCATGGATCACTTCATTGAGCCCAATTTCAGCAAGATTTGTTTTTTTTGGTACTCAAAAGCAAGGTATATATATAGGTACTTAGCAGTGAGGGATGAAGGGGAGCGGGGAAGCACGCCTTGAACCTGGGTGGGCTACAAGATAACATGGTGTTCCCACCATTTTACCTATAGGCCAGGAACCAATTTTGGCAAGTTGAGTAACAAGATGAGTAAAATCCACTAGTTATTTCGTTTTTCTTTTTCCAAATAGGCTACTGTACAATCAATTTATTATATTCAAGTCTCTCTTTCTCTTCATAATCTTGTGCTTTTATATTTGGGTATAGTCTGTTGATCCCCTTACTTTAATGTTTGTTTTATTATAGCCATTACCTTCATTTTATTCTTATAAAAATCTTTTACTTCTTGTATAGTTTCTTTTTGTATGATATCTTAAATGTTTTTTTCATATCACTTTCAGCGTTAAATGTATTCAATGGCATCCAAACTCCATGTAAGTGTATTTGGCCCCTACTTATTTTTAATTTTTAAATAAGCCTATGAATAGTAACTTCTATTTCCCAGTTTCCTCTTAAAGCTTATGTACAAAAGGATACACCCCAGCCTATCTATTTCTAGCACCACCTTAGTAATACGCCCCACACCCCTCTAGGTCGTCCCATGTATGGATGAAGCATTTTTCAGAACAAAAAGATTGAGCTTTGTGTAAATTATATTATCCTTCCATATATTACCTTTGAAAAATAAATTGATTTTTTTTAGGTCTTGTACAGTAACATTTTAAATGAGGATTGAAAAAGAGAAAATATCCTTTTTTGAGTTTTGTATGGTGGGAATTCAAATGATGATAGTAAGGTAAATTTGATGTTAAGGATTTTTTAAATAAAAAAAAAAAGAAAAAGAAAACAACTCAACCTTTCTGGGTACCATTAAAAAATTATGTTTCATCATTTTAAGATGGATCAATGTGCTAGTATCTATAAACAAGCTATACATATATAGTAGGGAAACTTACAAAAACCCCCAGGGTTTAGCCTAACCATTTGCTTCCTCCATCTTCAAAAGCCTACACTTTGCCTTCTAATAGTAACCTCCATATAGTGAAGTCAAATGTTTTTATCGCCTAAAAGGTTTCCAAATCATGCAAATAAACCACAAGGTTAGTCTCATGTCACCTCCAATCCAATTTTCCCTAAATATGTAATATATTTCTAATAAATTTTCTGCTTCTGAATAATATCTATATTTATAAATTTACTAATAATTTCTAATCTATAATATATTTCCATTTTATAAATCAATTTTAATTTTTTTATTAATTTCAATATTTACTTCATATTCATTCATTTAGGTTAATGAATAAAAATTCATGTTCATTTTAGCCAAATTAATAAAACTCAAATAACGTATTATTTGATTTGTTCATAAATATCTTATTTGATGTTCGGTTAAAGTTGATTTATGTTTTTCATCTTTGTATTAGTTTTGAACTTGTAATTAGTTTATAGTAAGTTTTAAAGGAAAATTATCAAAACCCGTTTGAGATTTAGTTGAACCTACACTTTTATCCTACTGTTTCAAATACCTACATCTAACTCCTACAAAGTTAACATCACCATTAACTGTTACCAAAGAAAAGAGAAAATACTTATTTTACCCTCTCAACACTATTCCTTAGAAACTTTGCCCCTCCAACTTATACATCCAACAAGCTACCCCTCAGATTCCTAATCCCAAATTGCATTTTTTCCCAAACCAAAACTACTGCCCATTTTTCTTCCCAACCCAAAATTGTCGTCAATTTGTCCTCCTCCAATTGTTGCTTTAATGCCAAATTTTTATTGGTCTACATCTAATTTATTGGAGTAGAAAACCCATGATGAGAATGAAAAATGCTATATTTTTCTCCCATAATGTGTATTTTGTTTTTATTTCGTGTCCAAGTATATTCCCTTTTCCTTATTTTAATTTCAAATGCAATTAAAAATATGAAATGCAAAATGAAGCTATTTGAGTGATTTTGAATTGCTTTAACATCTCTTTGTATTTTGGCCATAACTCTCGCAACTGATGTTAGAATGAGTTGATTCTTGATTTATTAGAAAGTTGATTTCCAGAGCTATATTTGATCTTTAGACATTTTTACCCAGTTTTCTACATCTCAATGTTTGAAATTTGCTTCAAAGTCAAAACATATTTTCTACAAAAGGAAGATAAGCAGTTGTTGTATTTTGAGCATAACTTTAGCTGTAGATGTTCATTTTATATGATCCAAGTGTCCTTTTAAATTAAAAAAAAAGCTTTACAACATTCATGTATTGAGTTTTGTGAGATTCTGATTCTAAAGTGGTCGAATTTGAGCTTAAAGTTACTATTGATGTTCTACACGTTTCTTGTCCTACAGTTATAAAGCCAGTTTTGATGTGGATTAATTTTGAAGGGTCCTAAACCACGTTGTTAACACCCAATTTTGTCTAGGTACTAACTTTTGTTTTAGTCCTAGGTTAGAAAAAATTAGTTTAAAAGCATTTTGGTTTTACAGGGCAATTTGGTCTTTTTAGGTGTTATTGATTTTAGGAGTTTTAAGTGTTCATCTATGGTAGAAATAAGAATTAATTTAGTCTAGGCACAAATTTAGAGTCCCAAGAGTTTTATTAGGTCAATCTAGGGAAAATGGGAAAGTTTAGGAAGAAACCATGAATTTTTAGAGGATTTTAGGAAAAAAAATCAAAAAATTTATCAAAAATTGAGAGTTTAGGGGAAAATCTGATGACATCCTAAAATTTTAAGGAAATTTGAAAAATTTTAGAAAGTTTTGGGCTCAATTGACAAATCCTTAAAGTTTTAGGTCAAATTGAAGTTCAGATAGAATTTAGGGCAAGATCAGCAGCTTGAGAGTTTTGTTGGACTTAAATTGGTATTTTATTAGATTATATTCTAATCTCCTTAAATTGAATTTGGATCAAGTTTAAACTCTGTTAAACCTAACTAATCTTGCCTAGCCTATCTTAATATAAGTATGGGCCATTAATTGATGAAAATAGGACAAATTAGAAGAAACCCTAAGCTCTTAGCGGGGAAAGGGAATACTGCAGCCATAAGTCCCTAACTTTTTGCTACCCTACCTGGAAACCCTAAGCTTTTCCTAATCTCTGCCACAACCCTTAGTGTGTCCATCTACTGCCCAACGCCTCCAGCCGTTCACCGCGCCGTGACCGCTGAAGCTCGAGCTTCCCCTCTCTCATCTCGCCATTCAATTGCGTGAAGACGGAGGATTAAGGCCAAAATCGAAGTAAGACCCTATTTCAACCCATGGCCCGACCTATTCTTGCCTGGATCAAACTCAATCAATCTTCTTCTTTTGATTGGTCATTAACAGCAAGCTTTCGGATGTTTATTTTTTCTCTCATTTATTTCTTTGTTTTCTTTATTTATTTCTTTGCTTGACCATGCATTAAATTCAACTATTAAATTCATATAGGGATATAACCTAGGATGTTTATTTTATTGTTAGTATTTATTTTTATTTTTATCTCTTTGTTTATCTTGATTTTTTTTTTAATTTTAGGATAGTTTGATTTTGTTTTCTCTATTTAGTTCTCATAATACATCATAAAGTTGATAACACATTAGATTTTTTTGTTATGCTAGATAATGCAGTCTACCTTATTTTATAGAAATTGGGATAAAATCAAATTAAGATAATCATAAAATACTTAACAAATTTCAAAAAATCAGTTCTTGGTAATTTGATAAAATCCTATGATGGAATGTTTGCTCGAATCCGATTAGTCTGATAAGATTCACGGTTTAGAACAAGATGTTTCTTCTAAATTCTTCTTGGATTTTGTAATGTCCTAAAATTTTAAAGACATTTAAGATTTTTTATCCGATTGGTCTGGTAAGATTCATAGTTTGAAATTAATTAATTAAAAATTAGACGTAATTAAATAAAATTCATAAAAATCATTTTTATCAAAGATTAGGATAAGGAGATAAGATTTAGGAAAAGATATAATCGAACCCCATGATACCAATTTTCGGGCACTTTAATAAGGTTATTTTAACATAACAGACTCACGATCTTAGAATCTCTCGCAGACCATAACAGGTATCCAATCGATCTAAGTGAAATCAATTGGTGGTGACTCCTAAAAATCACGTTGCTACACATGTAGGCAAAAATTCCAGCTTAAAAACACTACTCTCCTAATCATATTAAGTCATTCTAGTTATTTTTAATTTTTTATATTTATATGGGGTTATTTTGGAACAATATAAAGAGTTTGGGAAATTTTCATTGTTTTTCTCCTATAGGTTAGATTTTATTCATATATTAGAATAAGAGCAACAGGGGGCAGCGTCTCTCCCTTCTCTTTTTTAACTCTCTTTCATCTCTTATTTCTTTTCTTTTTTAGAGATTTTCCATAGCCATGTCAAGCTGATTTTTTTATTCTTGGTTAAAGGAAATTTAAACTCCAAATTCTCCAGTATTGTGAGATCAAAGTTATTTTTATTTAGTCAATTTATACTTTTAGAATTGAGTGTTTTTCTATGATTAACTTCATGATTGTTTCATTTATATGTTAAGAGACTTGCTAGTTGTTATTTAAATTCAATCTACAACTAGATTAGATATCAAATATATAATTATTTAATCCCTTTAATCTATGAAGCAACTAAGGTTTACTGATTTACTGCATCAAAAGTTATAAATCTTATGGAGAACATTCATCTAAATTAAATGCAACCACTTATATTTATGTTGTTTAACTTTATGGATTTCTCTAATTTTTAATGCAATTGTTAAATTAAACTGAAGCACTTGTCTTAAGTTGTTTAGTAGTTAGGGTTAATTAAATCACTAGTTTTCTTATTAAATGCATCAAAAGTTATAAATCTTATGAAGAACATACATCTAAATTAAATTAAATGAAACCACTTAGATTTGTGTTATTTAGCTTCATTGATCTATCTAATTTCTAATGCAATTTTTAAATTAAATCGAAGCACTTATCTTACGTTGTTTAGCAGTTATAGTTAATTAAATCACTAGTTTTCTTATTAACTACGAGTAAGAAGAGGTCAGAAGATAGCTCCAATAATAAATATTTAAAATCTTGATTGATCTATTTATGCATCAGTGATCAGTTGTAGGAATTTGTGGGTAAATGTTAACTAAAGTCAAAGTTTGCATTATTAATTGTTTCATTGATTTTTTACTTGATAAGTTTCTTAATTTTTGTTCTCTGATTAGGTTTTAATTTTATTTTTTTATTACAAACAATCTCATCAATATTTTATTTCAGTTTTCTATCAAGAATCTTTTGGTTAAAAATTTTTCTTGGGATTCGAACTGATTTTCACTATTATAATAAAAAATTTATTTATTCTGAGTTGTTAGTGAGATTATAATTATTTTTTATGATTTTAATGATTGACCAATGTTGTGAGTTTTCCAACCCTAATCCGCAAGCGCACGGGATGTGTGTAGATAGAGTGAATAAGATATCGTTCCCACGAGGATTGATTTGTATTGTTTACTAATTACCACTACCTTGAGACTCACTTTAGCTAAACAAGCAACAATTGACGATTTACTCACTATGAAAATAACTAAGTTTGCAACTCTACTTAAATTACCTCTAAACAAGAACAATAAACACAATGCAAATTAGGGGTTTTTAAATAAATTAACAAAGCACACTTCCTATGGTTTTCACTAGCTGACTTGGTTAGCTAGTGAATTAAGGCTAATAGTTTGGTTTTTCTACTTGTTAGTGAAATTAACTAATTAGGCCCTTACTCTCCTAAATGAAAGAGTCACTATCCCAAGCTTATACTAGAATAAATTCCCATCCAAATTGCTAGCTCAAGAGGGCCATTACAAGTTCAATTTAGCTTCACATAGTGTCCTAGACTAGTCTCCCAACAAGCCCATGACCACTACACTCTTCTCTTAATTCTAATTCCTTTTAATCCTTTTCAAGAGTTTAAAAGAAATCTAAGGTGCAATTGACTAGGACCTTTATTCAATCAACACAACAATAAGCTCAAGGAGAATAGTAAACAAGCAATGGAGGAAAACCAAAGTCAAATAGTCATTAATCCAACCAACATAACCAATTTAAGTAGCTACAACCATAGAAAGTGTAGAAAAAACTACCCCATAATCAAACTAAACATAAACATGAAAATACATAAAAAAGCATCAATGTCTAAATATAAGATAAAAGAAGGAAAGAAGGAACCCAATAGACTCTAGATGTTTGATTCCTAGACTCTAGATGCTTGATTCCTCAAGACTCCTACAAGTCTTCAAGTCCTCAAAGCCTTTTCCAAGCAAGAATCCACAAGTGCTCCTAAGGAAGATAAAGAAATGCAAAAATTGGTAATAAAAAGCCTAAGTCTAAAATGAGAAGATGAAGATGAAGAGTCCTATTCTTTTGCTAGGTTCTAGGTTTTTCTATCCTTTAGAGGTGTCCTTTTCACTCACTAAACCATTTGGATAGAAATCCTTGGCCAATAGCAAGCTTGAGTTCAAATTTGAGGTAGGGGACCACTTTCCCGGGTGCCTGGTGCTTAGGCCTCCAGGCTCAATGGTGCTCTAGCGTCTAGGCCCCAGGGTGTGTTTTTCTGGCAGCAGGCTTTAAACTGTGGTGCCTAGGCTTCACTCCTAGGGCCTAGGCCTCGTAGTTATAAATTCCCTTAACTTTCACATGCCCGTTTTTCATTCCGCTCGTCCCGGTGCTATTCCAATGCTACGGTCCGCTTCTCCAACATATAAAATGAAGGATCAAAGCAAGAATTGGCCAAAAATATTGAGTGGTAAGGTAGAAAATTGTGGTCAAAGTTGATAAAAGTCAACATGTTTGACTACAAAATTAACATTTATCAACCAACTCATAAACAAGAATAAGAATTGGAACTTCAAGAAACAAAATTTGATAAATAAAATAAAAATCGGACTAACAAAATCAAACCAAAAACAAAAACAAAAATGAAATTTGGTTTTTCACTTTGTTCGAGGAACTACCAATGGAGATTAGTCTTCATCTGAGCTTTTTGGTGACGTAGTCTCAGAACCCAATCCATAGTGTTGTTCCATATCTTTCCAAAACAAATTTTGCTCCAACAAAGGAAGAAATCGAAAACCAAAACTCTTTTTGTTAAAAACCTTCCTAGCTTCTTCTGTCTTCATTGGACCATCCTTCTTCCCTCCATTTAGTTTTTTCACAGTAGAGAACCTCAATTAAGAATGAAGAGCTTGGTTTGGAGAAGGGAGAGATGTGGCTTTTCAATCGCCCTGTGACGTTTATTTATGAATGGCTTTACACCTTCCTAGTTCACTATGGAGGAAGAGGACAATAGCACTAACCCGATTAAGGCAACCCTAGGAATATCATCTAGTGTAGCCATCCTTCAAAATTGGAACCATCTTTGCCAACCTCCTAAACAAAGGTAGAAAAACTACAGAGGAGGAGGTGGAGAAGATATGCAAAAGAGCAAAAAAAAAAAAAGAATTGTAATTTTTTTGGATTATGATGAGTGATGGTTTGATTTTTTAATGAGACAGGTCTTTTCAATGAAGCTTTTAAAATTTCTAATTTATTCACCAAATTGGTGTGTTTTGATACAAAAGTTGGGAGATAAAGTTTCCATGGAAAAAGGCTAAAATGGCAAAATTAGGTTTTATCCAGTTTCTGTCTAATAAAGAATCACAAAGTTAATTTTGCAGGTAGTTAGTTTAGGTATTTCAAACATTAGAGACAAAAGTGTAGTTTTGACTACATCTCAGGAGGTTTTGGTAATTTTTCTTAACTTTTAAAGTAACTTATATATAACCAGTTTAACTACTAGATTAAATATCTAATCAGGCATGTAGAGCATAAAAATTTTTACTTTGATTTACTTCATGGTTTTTAATTTGTATTTCATTCCCAATTTATATGACCTATTTGTTTTTTTCATACAATCTTAGACAACTTTTGACATCAAACATCAACTATTTGATAACAATATTGGAAATCAAATGACTATTTATTGTTTTTTTAGGAAAATGGTTTATTATTTTGAGAAATCCCAAAATAAAAAATAGCTTATATTGTTTAAAATGAAAAGAGTAAGTTCTTGCTTCCCTATCACTAGTCAAATTTAAGAAGAAATGTGCACTTTTTAAATAAAAATGTTATACATTTCCAAGTATTCTAAAAGTTAGTAAAAATGATCTATATGAATAGTTTAAAATCTAATGGTTAGTTTAATATGATTTTTTATATTACTTTCATTCAATGCAAAAATAATGAAGAGTGCAACAGTTGTTAATGAGTTTAAAAAGAATCTCCCTCGTTATTTGTAAAGTATGTTCTATAAATTCAGTATGAATATATATTAATTATTCTGTAGGCTAAAAGTAAGTAGAATTTACTTTTTTATGGAGCCAAAAATGTACTTAATTAATAGTATAATGATATAATAATATTAATATGTAACTTATATTATGTGTAATTATGGAATGAGTAGATTTTTTTCATATGGTGAGAATTAATTTTCAAAATAAAATGAAATTAGCTAAATTATATTTGTCCTTGGAAGAGAACACCTCTCTATTTGAATTAATTGAAAATTGAACAAGATCTCAAAAAATAAATATTAAGATTACTCACAAATATAAACTTGATTTATACGAATGTTAGAAATTATTAGTACATCTATAAATATAGACATTATTTAAAAGTAAATAATTATTAGAAATATATTATATATTTAGGAAAAATTGGAAGAAGGTGGTATGAGATGAACTTTATGGTTGATTTGTATGATTTACAAATTTGATTGGCAATCAAAGTATTTGAGCCCACTAAGATAAGATATGGAGTTGCTATATGGGAGCAAACCTTGAAAGAGGACAAATATAGATTAATTCAAACTTTGGAGGAGTTTCTTAAAGTTTCCCGGTGTATTAATGAATTATTGACACTGGCATTGGCACTGTGGCTCTTGGTCTCAAAACCCGTTGAGGTCAAGGGTTTAAGGGCTTGTGAGGGTGATCAGAAGTGAACGATCGAGCGGCTATGAGATGTTGAAAATGAATATGGAAAGGATAACCATGCACATATATTGTTTTGTATTTTTCATATCACACACACACACACATCTTAATGCACGCAACCGCGTTGTGTGTTTGATCGTTTCCTTCGTTAATTTTCATAATGGTAATGCCGTTGTTAATTAAGTGCACGAAATGCTTTTCTTAAAAAGGTCAACAAAATATGAAATCAACAATGGATTATAATGTGGTTAACGTACGTAAGACTTATGTTTTCTGATTCCTCCGCAAACGGCTAACTAATAATGTTGTCGATTTCTTTCCGCATTCCCAGCTTAGTTTAACATTCGTTTACCCGTTCCGCCTCATCTCATTATTAGTCATTACCAAACACAAATATGTATATATATATATTCGTATTAAGAAGGCATTTGTTCTTTTTGAACCCCGACATATATATGCATGAGTACTTTGGCCATATGTGACGTGAAACGCTCAAATTATTGTTCTTGTGGATATATCCATATATATTAGCTAGGTAATAAGTTGGTAATAATTTTCTCAACTAAGTGAAGGAATTCATCATGGCTCAAACAAGTTGCTTATATAAGACCAGAAACTTAACGAGAACACCCAAAAAGGTGAAAAAGGAGCCTACTTAATTTGAATCCTAAGAGATTTTTGTTGGGCAATTTCGAGCCCTATAAAATTAAAATGAATAAAGGAAAAACTAATAATACAACGCATTATATAGTTTGAACTCTGAAGATACCAGTTCAAAATTGCCTGACCATAATTTCAACCCTCTATTTCTGTAGATAAATGCAAGTTGGTCATTTGTATATACTTATTACACATATAAGAAATGATTTAATCTCTGACTTCAACGCGAGGTGACACATATTCAAAGTAATTCTACTCTTATTACCAAAAAAAAAAAAAAAAAGGAATTCTGGACTAGACGGGCGGGTCCAAAAAAAAAAAAACAAAGAAAGAAACCAAGTTCCAGGGGGAACAAGTTTTATATATAATAATCCAGTCTACCAAATTAAACTCATGGCGATTTTAATTTAATTTAGTAGCAGAATCTTTTCGTTTTTTTATTCGGCTTACATATATACGATAGATATCAGTATATCTGCCCTTTCATGTTAATTTTCAGCATATATATGGGTTTAGGTTTTTTTTGTGGCTGTCAAGAAATTAAAATTAGGGGCCAGAGTCATCAAATCATCAGATAATAACGAGGTCTGAATTATTCTTAATTATTTCTTTCCTCAACATCTATCTAGAGAATTTTGACAATTTCAAGGTTAAATTGTGGAGTGAGTTGCAATAATACATAACGGCTAACATATGTGGAGACTAATATCAGATATGTAGTTTACATATGGGTACAAGTTGGAGAACTTGTGTACTGGACCGACCCACCATGAGAACACTACATGGATCGTTATATGAGTGTCATAAGTGATTCTCATAGTGATCATGGTATATGTAGTCCTTCGACCTAAGATCATCAAGGTTCCCTACATGTGAGTCACATACTTTGATACTTTCATTTGTTGCTCGTAACTGAGTGAACTTGAAGGAGATCATTGGGTATGTCACATATCATGCGAGGGGTTTTGTATTATCAAGATGAGATTTGTCCCTCTTATGTAACGAGAGTGATATCTTCGGGCCCATTGATAGAGTAAGACTTAGAAAAATGCATGGCCATGCTCGGATGAGTTGATATACGATATCAATGTCATCAGTTTAAGTTGGTATACTCAGTAATCAAGAAACCAAAGATTGGGCTATACGAGAGTGACACATTCCATGTCTCATGCTTAGTCTTGATATGTTGGACAAAGGGACAATGACATATATCGGTGATGATCATAAAGGTTTAGTCGAATTATCGACAATCTTGTCACTTGGGTAGCAATCATGTGTTGCTAGACACCGCTTATTGCTTATGATCATAAATGTGATTTATGATCATTGCCAACGTGGTAAGAGCCTATTGGGTGGTACACATAGAGCTATTTGAATCATTAGAGTGCATAGGCTAATAATTTGGGTTTTGGTTTCACAATAATTTCGTATTAATAATGGGCCCAATAGTTGAGCCATTATTAAGCCTGAAATTAAAGCCTAATTGGATTAAGACTTTAAAACCCATTAGGCCTGGAAGTTGAGTCTCACTATAAATACAACTTTTAGTGAGAAATTCGCAGGTCTCCTTGCCCTAGCCTCCCAAAAGGACAGCCGCACTATTCTCTTGCAATTCCTTGGAGGACGCAAGCTAGCACTGCGAGCGCAAGAGAAACGCATCTGCCGGGACGCGGTGGAAGCGCAGTGATCCCGAGAGGTTTGTGTGGATACCATAGAGAGCTTGAACACGTCAACTGTTCAAGTTTGGTGATTCAACTCTATAGTTGAGTGAGAGATCTCAACCGAAAATTAGGTATGACAATTTTCGAACACCCGGTTTACCCCGTTTCACTTGGATCATGGAGGGTTTCGGTTAAATTCCGCTGCGCTGTTTGGCTCCCGAAACCCAACACCAAATTCAGCCATGAGAGCCCATGAAAACTTCCTCCGTTGCCTATCTCTTCATTCCTCATCCATCTCTTCTGTCATTTACACACCCTTTAACTCCTCATTTTCGTCCGTTTTGAATTTCACTGCCCACAATCTGAGGTTCATCGAGCCAATATATAGGCACCCTTTTTTCATCATTACCCCAACCCAAATTTCTCATGTCCAAGCATCAATCATTTGCTCAAAAGAACATGACCTCCAAATTAGAACTCGTAGTGGAGGCCATGATTATGAGGGCATTTCTTATGAATCATATGTGCCTTTTGTCCTTGTTGATATGACAAATCTCAATTCAATTGATATTGATGCAAAAAAAAAGGGTTGCATAGGTTCAAGCAGGTGCTACTCTTGGTCAATTTTACTATGCAATTTCTCAAAAGAGTGGAACTCTTGGCTTCCCAGCAGGCATCTCCAATAATGTTGGTGTGGGCGGCCACATTAGTGGAGGAGGTTATGGAATATTGGAGCGGAAATATGGTTTTGCAGCTGATAACACAATCGATGCACAACTAGTTGATGTCAATGGGAGAGTTCTTGATAGAAAATCCATGGGAGAAGATCTATTCTGGGCTATTCAAGGAGGCGGTGGAGCCAGTTTTGGAATCATTATCGCATTCAAAGTACGGTTAGTTCCCGTTCCAGCAACTATGACCTCATGTTCACCCATCAGAACACTAGACCAAAATGCTATTAAACTCATGTATGATTGGCAATTTATCGCTCCTAATATGCTAAATGAGTTATCCAGCTATCTCGTATTAAATCATGCAAATATGAATTCAGAAACAAACAAAACTGTACAAGCTGCTTTTATATGCAATTTTCTTAGGGAGTTGATGAGTTAATAACATTAATACATGACCACTTCCCTGAGCTTGGACTGGCAAGAGTAGAATGTGAAGAAGTGAGCTGGATTCAAGCTATTGTGATCATGGCAGGACTCCCAGGTGGAACACCCACAACTGAATTGCTCAATAGAACTCTTTCTGCTGGCCCTTTGCGAGCCTACCAGTATTATGCCAAGATGAAATCTGACTTTGTGCAAAAACCTATGCCTGAAATTGCAATGAAAGGAATATGGGATGGGTTTTCTGAAGTGGAGGCAAGACTTGCTAGCGTGTATTTTGTTGCACATGGAGGCAAAATAGGTGAGATTCCGGAAACTGAAACCCCTTACCCCCATAGAGGTGGGATTTTATATTTTGCAGCTTATATAGTGTTCTGGGAAAAAGGAGATGTGGAAGTAGACCAGAGGTACATAAACTGGAATAAAAGACTTTACAGGTTCATGACACCTTATGTCTCAAAATCTCCAAGGCAGGCATATATGAACTATAGAGACCTCGACGTTGGAACAAACAGTAAATCAGGGCACACAAGCTTTGCATAAGCTAGCATTTGGGGTTTTAAATATTTCAAAAACAACTTTTACAGGTTAGCACGCGTCAAAGCTGAGGTTGATCCTACAAATTTCTTCCAGGATGAGCAAAGCATCCCACTTCCATTCTAGTCAAAGTGATATAGATAATTCAATTTATGTAATTAATTTGTTATTGTAACAGTGTTGAACTAAGCTGCCTCTCTAGTCACAATAACCAATAGTGCATGGAACTCCTGTAATATACCAATAGGCAGCAGCCCTTTATTATTTTTAAAGTTTTCATCCTACCTTTGTATGCTTAAATCCCTTTTACCTAATCAAAGTGAAGATAAATTAGATAGAAGAAAGATGTTCTTCGTTGATATATAAAAAAATAGGGTAAATTTTTTTTATGGTCCCTAACCTTATCGCGTTGTTTTAAACAGGTCCCTAACCTTTATTTTGTCTTATTAAAGTCCCCAACCTCCCTATTTGTGTCTCAATCATAGTCCTTCCGTCATTTTCATGATTAACTTTGACAGAATTTTTGTAACAAATGACAACATTGGTCTTACATTTTTTTATTCCCACTTAAATAACCCTCAAGCTAATAAATTTATCACTATAACCATCATCTCCCCCTCTCTTCCTTCCTCACCATCTTCAGCCACCACATCCCAGTCCATTGAAAATATTGTCAATAATCCTTAACAACATCAACACACCCATATTGGTTCACAGTGTACAAGCTCCCATTAAACCAAATTGCGTCGGTTACTCGGCGGAGAGCCATTGAACTGATGTAAGTTGGCTTGGCCAAAGTCAGACTGGTGAAATTGGTAATAATATAATCCACTATATCTATAAAATCAATTTTAATTACAAAGAAAATTTTCACTGAAAACAATAAATAATGATACTTTTTTCAAGTAATATAATTAATTACAAAAAATATAATTAATTTAATTATGTTAAAAATCAAAGATCAATTAATAGAGTAGCCGGTCACCGGTGCTGACGCCACCCCAAGCCCCGCAGCCAACACCTATGCCTCGAAGCCTCCATTTGAATCCCTCAAAGCCTTTTTTGAGTCGCATCTAGTGCCTCTTCCAAATCGCAGCTAAAGGCCTCCATTCCAATCAAGTGGAATCGTGCAGCTGGAAGCGAATCACAAATGAAAAGGTGAATAGCAAACAGACAGTGACAGCTGGCGTCGGAAATCACGAACAGCCAATTGATTCACCCTATTCATCCGATTCATCGCTCGACGATTTTAACAAAGATAGCAAAGATCAATAGGAATGCAGTGGAGAGGAGAGGAGGGGCCTATCAATTTGAAATGGGGGCTGCTGATTGAAGTTGGTAACAGGCTAGGTCGATTGGAGGAAGTGTTGAACGGAGACTGTTGATGACGGAGTCAGTTGTCAATGTGTGGGGATGCAGTAGCCGGAGATCTTGAGAAAGGAAAAAAGGGGGAAATGATGGTTGTAGTGGTAAATTTGTTAGCTTAAGGGTTATTTGAGTGAGAATAAAAAAAATGTAAGATCAATGTTGGTATTTATCACAAAAATTCTGTCAAAGTTACCTATGAAAATGACAGAAAGACTCCGATTGAGACATAAATAAGAAGGTTAGCGACTTTAATAGGACAAAATAAAGGTTAGGGACCCGTTTAGGATGTCACAATAAAGTTAGGGACCATAAATGAAATTTATCTTAGATAAATATTGCTGAAATTGGTAGTTGATACATTTGGTATTATATTATATATACACTTGTGAAGAATTAATATAAATGGAATGAAATGCATTGCAGGTATGGGTATCTTTCTGAGCGTATTTGGGCTAACAAAGAGAATAAAATTTCAACAAAGTAAGTTTGAAGCGACAATACTCGAGCAAAAACATCACGAAGCAACAGAGAAAGTACTTGGAGAACAACGTCGACTTGGGTCTCAAAAACGCCATAAAGGCGAGCAAAACGGTCGTCGTTGGCAACGTTGGCTTCTTTCTGCTTATTGACGTCATACTTCTCATACTTCTTGCAAATCGCATCGACTCTGGTGATCAAGTCAACAACATTCATCGTTGTAAATTTTGTGCCAACGTGATCGTTTCGAAGCACTGCTTTTACTTTTCGTGTTCAATTGAATTGAATATAGAGATGGAGTTCAACGGACGGCCAAGGGTAGACGGAGATGGCAAGACGAAAGAATTGAAAATTGACAAAATTTCTGATGTCGTTTGATCGTCGCACATGGATTGATGAGCTGTCTGATGACTAAGAGAAGTTGACACGTCGCATTTTCAGGAGTTCTGATGGGTGATGCTGTGCGGTGCTCGAGCTCGAGTGTGTCTAAGTTTGCATGTAATTGCGAATGAGAAGCTTTGGGCAAGGCTAGAGCGTAACGTCTTGCAAGTGATCCAACAAGTTCCAGCCCAGATTCGTTTTCTTTAACTTTAGAATGTTAACCGAGTGGCCAATGAGTTGGGTTGGGCAAGATCGTCCGACTCAGGCTCATGTATCACATCATTGAGCCCAATCTCTACAAGTTGAGGAACAAGATGAGTAAAATCCACCGGTCATTTCATTTTTCTTTATTCGATTAGGCTACGCTTTCGTTTTTTTTAGGTAGACAGGGGGAATCAGGGTATATTATAAAAGCGTGAAAAGAGCATACGGAAAAAGAATCAGTCGGTAGGAGCCTACATGCCATTTCGGAAAACATTAATTAGATTAATGAGTCAAAATTTTCGTTTCGGTCAAATGTGTGAAAGTAGGGCAGGGTTGAGACTAACCTTGGACTTTTAAAAAAATTATGAAAATGCCACGAATTAATTTGGTGGCCTCGCATTTGGGTTTTGCTGGAGCGGCATTCGGGTAGAATAGTTTGTGAGTTCTCCTGGGTGTGCGACATGGCCGGTGTACCTCCCACTGTGTTCTATGTTCTCCAACTGGCCTGATCGTCAGATCTGGTTCCCCTTAGCACCGTGAATCTGTTCGCAGCTCCATTCAACGCCAGCCTCCTCCGTCTTCCCCCTTCGGCGTCTTTTCCAAATCACCGTCTGCCGTCGGCCGTCGTCAACCGTCGTCCGACAAGGTGTACATATTTTTCCAATCACGTACCTCCGCCATTGCATAATATATACCCAATTGTACTACCGATTTATTTCCTGATAATAGTAATTAATTTAAGAGAGACACCTCGTATACGTAGGAAAAGAAAACGGCATATTCAGAAGTTGCGAAGACATTTTTATCTGTACAAATTTTGCTCCCCTTTTCGGTGTTCCTCTTCTCTTCACTGCACTTCCTCCTCTCTCTCAGGTGCGATTCTCTATCTCTATCTCTCATCGCCTTTTTCTTTCTATAATAACTATATTTCGGCTTGAATTGTTGGGTAATTAAATGCTAAAGCTAATTGCCTACTCGATCCGGCTACATTTTCTTGTTCAAAATAAAACTTCATTTTTTTCCTCCGTATAGACTCGATGTTGTTCTAGAATTTTGTGTGAGATATATATATATATATATATATTCGACTCTACATTCAGCCAAATCCTGTTCTTATCTATCCCCAGTGGTCTGATTAACCTTATTGTTCGAAGAGTAATTTGTTTTCCTCTCATCATTGTTTCTGGTCTGTACGCGGATAGAACAATCTGGATTTTCCGTTGCACCATTAGTTTACATTGTACTTTTGTCTTATGTAGCGGCCAAGTAATTATTTGGGTTGGGTATTTTCAATTTCCTTGTTTTGTAAACCTTGTGGGGAGTGTCTTTGAGCAATTGTATGTGTGTTTTATTACACATAAGATGTGTTGATTGGTCGAGGTTAGTTTGATGAAAATGTAAGAAACACAAGTGTTGCAATATAGCAATCATGAAAAATGAAGATCCGATTACCATGAAGATGAACGCTGGGTAAATAGTATGCACCAAAGTAATGCTCACCAATTATGTGGTTAACATCAATACGAATGTGTTGTTCAATTACAGGAATGGACAGGGGAAAGAAAAATGAATGGCCTAATGACCCCATCTACGGTTATCCAGGGTGGGTTCAAACCTACACACTAACCGTTTTGTTTTTTGTGACTGAGGTGTTCGTGAAAGGATTGAATGACAAACGCTACTTGACCCAAGCTGGATGGAAACTTGTTGCTGAGAAAATGAGGAACGAGACTGGATACCTGGGGACCGTGAACTACCTGCAGCATAAGTGGAGCACGTTGCAGCGAGAGTACGATGACTGGATCACTGTGCTTGGCCCGCCTTCTGAATGGCCATGGGATGCAGGGACCGGTCATATAATCGTAGACAATGATTGGTGGGCTCGTCGTATTGAGATATTCTAGTAGTTTGTTATATTCTATGTGTCCATGTAATGTTAAACAGGTTGGATATTATAATTCATTGTGTCACTAGCAACATGTGTGCGTATATAATGGTTGGTGTATGCCGTTCCTTTCAGGATAACCCGGATGTAGCTGAACTACGCACAAAAAGGTTCCCTGACCTTCACCAAATAGAGGCTCTATTTGCAGAATCTCCACATTCATCCCAGAATAAAAAAAATGACTTTTTTCTTATGATGGACCCCGTGCCGGCCGATGACACTGTTATACAGATCCTGTCAGACTCCTTTACCCCGCAGTTCCCCCATGAGCCTGTATGTGTTCATCGAAGCATTAAGTCGGGGGCATTAGCATCATCAGCTGCTTTTGTTGGTTTTGAGTCGACCAGCATCGGTCATGTTATGCAAGTTGTTGGTCAGTTGCCGGGGGTTAGAGAGGGTGATCCATTCTGGTTGCGTGCAGTAGCTTTCCTGATCAGAAACGACAAAGCATGTGACATGTTTATAAATGGTACTAAGGAGCCAAAGGTCCGATTGGCATGGCTTCAGATGGAGCTAGGCCTACCGTGACAGGTATGGGAGTTTCTAATCCAGTTTGGATATGTCTGTCATAGTATTAGTTGAATGTATGGGAAGGAAGTGTCTTTTTGTAATTGCCCGCGATGTAGGTCCTTGTAGATCATCGGACACCTAGTTTGGTTTCAATTGGCAGTGTACGTATGCCATGTTGTGTTATTGTTTATATTGTGTACGTGGAGGTAGTTATGTATGTTTGGAACCCCTATGGTTGACTGTTAATGGTTATAACTTTGCTTACGTGTTTTTGGTCGAGTTGTTTTGCCATAGTTGTTAAAAGGACATTCCTAAATTGTAGATACATAGTGTGCCTCATTGGACAATGGTTCCATATGGACCGAGCAATGTGTCACTTTTCTCATCTAACAGCCGGTATGTTTCCATTTTAACTAATAAATTTATTGTTTTGATTTTAACTGCTAAATTTGGTGGGGAATTTTATATGTAGGATGTTAAAGAAATAAAAACTATTTTAAAACTGATAGATATTTTTAAAAAACTATTAAAAACCAAAAAAGTCATATAAATTTTAAAATGCAATAAATATTTTTTAAAAAGTGATAAAAAACTAAAAAAAGTGAATTTTTTTTTTAAAAAAGGTAATTAAATGTTAAAAAAAAAGCAAAATATATTAAAAAAAACTTGGTAAATTTTTTTAAAAAGCTATTAAAAGTCAAAAAGGTGATAAATAATTAAAAAATGATTAAAAAAAAGTAATAAAACACTAAAAACAAGTGAAATGTTTTTGAAAAAAAATGATTAAATAAAAAAAAGTGATTAAAACAACAAAAAAGTGAATTTTTTTTTCAAAAAAGTGATTAAATATAAAAAAAAGTGATAAAATATAAAAAAAAAGTGATTAATGTAAAAAATTGGTAAATATTTTTAAAAAGCTATTAAAAACCAAAAAAGTGATAAATAATTTTAAAAATGAATAAATAATTTTAAAAAGCGATTAAAAACTAAAAAAAGTGAATTTTTTTTCAAAAAAGTGATTAAATAAAAAAAAAGAAATAAATATTCAAAAAAGTGATTAAATATAAAAAAAAAAAATTAAAAAAAATAAAAAATAATGATTAAAATAAAAATTAAATTTCGTAAATAGTGATAAAAAGCTATTAAAAACTGAAAAAAGTGATAAAAAATTTTAAAAAATTGAATTAAATTAAAAAAAGTGATAAAAAAAAACTAAAAAAAAGTGATTAAACAAAAAAAGTGATTAAAACTAAAAAAAAACTAAAAAAGATTTTTTCGAAAATGTGATTAAATATATTTAAAAAGTGATAATATATATATATAAATAAGTGGTAAATGTTAAAAAATTGGTAAATATTTTTAAAAAGCTATTAAAAACCAAAAAAAGTGATAAATAATTCTAAAATGCAATAAATAATTTAAACAAATGATTAAATAAAAAAAAGTGATAAGAAACTAAACAAAGTCAATTTTTTTTCAAAAAAGTGATTAAATAAAAAAAAAGCGATTAAAACTAAAAACAGCCAAACTTGTTTCAAAAAAGTGATTAAATTTATTATAAAAGTGAAAAATGTTAAAAAAATGGTAAATATTTTTAAAAAGTGACTAAAACCCAAAAAAGTGATAAAAATATCTAAAATGCAAAAAATATTTGAAAAAAGCAATAAAAAACAAAAAAAAAAAGTGATAAAATTTTTTAAAAAATTGATAAATGTTAAGGCATGGCCATGATTTTCATTTGCATTGTTAAAGAACAACTCTACCATGAGCTCCATATTAGGAACTTTGCTTTCTCGGTGGGTGGCCAATTCTAGATAATACTAGAGTAGGAAGGAAGAAAAATGAATTAAATTCTTGTTTTGAAGTTCAAGAAGCGTAATCCACAAGTTCTTCACTTGTTGGTCGTTGCATTCACACCCTATCGTATCACCAATCTGAGATGCAACTAAACACCACCCCAAACGAGAAGGACGCTCACCTGCCCATTCTCCACGATTCTTCGCCACCAGGCTGTAAGTAAACAATAGTAAAAAAATGGTGGAAGTAGGGTACATGTAAGGAAGTAACACGCACGTTTGGAGCACACAAGCAAAAAATCAGAGTCTGTCTCAATGGCATCAACATAAGATCCAAAATATTATAATAGGCATCGGTCGTAAACCTTGTGTCACGGCTGGGTAACCAATGATGTGGTAAGTGCGGTAGATATTTCAACACGGGTGCGTGCCATCGGCACGGTCTCCGCTCGCAAATCTTCCTCTTGTAATTGTTCCGCACTTGGATATGCACTGTTGGGAACATAGGATCCATGTGTATCGTACATAAGTTGTTCAGGGTCCTCACTTTTATGCCGTCTTATGTAGTTGTACAACGCACAGCAAACTATTTTTTTTTTGTATGTCCGGGGTAAACCGTTGTAACTGTATCAAAATTGGGAATTTTCCCTTCACACCACCAATCACATGTTCAACCACATTGCACAATAATGCATGTGTCCAGTAGAAATTTTCATGTGCGCCACTTGGCCTAGATCCACGAAAGTCATTATGGTGGTAACGTTCACCTCTATATGGTGTGAGGAACCCTTTCATATTCGGGTACCCAGAGTCCACCAAATAGTAGCATCCTAAAACGAAAAACAAATTACATTAATCTAGTGATCCCCTGCGAAAAAGATTATAGAACAAATTGGAAGCTTACCAGGTGGAGCTGTTGGGAAGTTCGAGCCTGGCTGGCCAATGCATGTACGTAGTACTAAACTGTCATGAGAACTCCCAGGCATCCCGATAAACACATGTGTGAAGTACATATCAAAGTCCACGGCAACTAGTACGTTCTGTGATGTATGCCCCAACCTGCCCCGGTAATATTCTCTATTAGGGCCAGCATATATCCCATATACTTGTGTGCTGTCAACTGCACCAATGGCGCTCGAGAATGCCTCATTCCATTGGCTGATTACAGTCGAGTGTGGCCTTCTAAACTTTGCGTCATCTGGTAGGAAAATTTTCTCCACTAACGACACCACCGACCTCAATACCTTCCTAAACCATCTACATATGGTACTTCCATCCATGTGTTAACACAGTGACAAACATGGCAAGTCCTTCATACGCAGCTATCCTATGAGAGCCACGTAGATGGTGGTTATCCCACAAGTCAGTATGTAGGTCCCAAAAACATTCCTGGGTCATGCGCATACGAGAGTAAAACTCATTTTCACTCTCCATCAAATGCAACAAATACTGAGTTCCAGTGATTAGCTTTTCACGGTGAACTAGTGACCGACGGTGGATTGCCTGGTGTTGTGATGATTGTGTCCATGCAAGCAATGTGGGAACTCCAGACATCATAACCAACTGATGATGTGCGCATTGCATCTGCTGCACTACTGCCGGTATCGATCGGGAACTTGGCGGTGTTGTGGGGGGTGTGTTTGGGGGTGAGTCCCACGGTATATTCACATCAACTTCGACTGCATCTGCACTCAACTGTGTCCCGACGTTTCTATCACCTACTTCATTGTCCATTCCCCTGTTCATATGTGAATCCAAAAGTTTGAATTAATTGTAGCACATAGTAACAAAACGTTATACAGAAACAATGCAGTATGCAATAGTAGTATCCACACTCCAAGTGTCAGTATGCATTGTCTAACCAAATATAATCATTAACCTCTTACTACATACAGTCACATGTTTAAAGTGTACACCTCAACTTTAGCTTCCTAAAAGCAGTACAAATGACATATGGTTAAGGTAACATCCTCCTGAAGACATACATGGCATATTGGCAGTTCATAGGTCAGACAAATCAAAGCTTGCCAAGTCACTTTCGATGCGCAACCTCTATCTGAAGCCAATTAAACTTGATTTCTGGTGTTCGACAACCATTGATGAAACACTCTCACAGACCCTCTTCTGCAACAAACATGGATGATGCATCAAGCTATGTTTCATTGCCTTCAGTTATTCCTAGTAGCGAAGACACTACCTCCAAGCATTTAGTAATGCTGGTGTCATGCGCGTACTGTTTGGAGGTTGCAGATGCAGAATCTAGTCGCTCTTGACTATCCCGTAACATTGAAATCCACTCAGTAATAACTGCTGTATGGTCAGGGGAGCTTCGCCTCAGACGTTTTCTAGACGAACTCTGCCCTTGCTGCCTGGTAAGAGCATACCCCTCAAGCTGTGTAGTCCTACCACCAAAGGGACGCGGTGTTTTATATTGCGATTCAATGTGAGGAGAAGCCAGAGGCGAGTTGTTGAGGTTCGGCGCCCGGGCATCTACTTGAGCTGCCCGTCTAGCAGCACGTTCTGACCGAGGACTCACATGAACTTGATGTGAAATGGGGGGACAAGAAGATCCGACACGGGGGAATCGTCTTGGTGGTGTGAATGTGGGAAATGGTTGTTTGCCACCAACAGCACCAGATGACTGTAGAATATCAACAAGTGGCTGTGAAGACAACCCATGGCGGGAGAAATCTTTGACGGGACCAAACATGCTCTCCAAGTCTTGCCAATTTGCTGTCTTTTTGAACCTGTTCGTAGCAACCTTAAAATTACTCTACAACAATACAAAAAAAACCAAACATTCTATTAACACATTCATTCTTAGACTCACAAATACAGTTAACATGTGTTTGAATCTAACATCGGTTACCTGTATGCGACTTTCCCACCACTCATCATCCGCAACAATTGTACCAGTGTCAGGGTCCCATCCCAACCCTGTCGTTGATCCCAAAAGCTGCTTTCATATACTGTATTGTCATTTTAGATATGGCCACTTGTTCTTAAATTGACCCACAATGTATCGTCAACTGGTCTCTAGATAAAATAAGTCTTCAATTGTGGCCCAACCTGTCCTCGTTGGATGTCCCCTTCAACAAAGCAGTGTAACACAACATCAGCTGCTATCCGACAAAAGGCAACAGTGGTCGTGTGATCCCACAAAGCACGATCATGTTTGGCAGCCTCACTACCCATTGAGAACTCGCTTGACATATGTGAATCTCCCTACCTACTCATTCCTCTTTGAACAAAAACACATTCATCTCACTTTATATGGTCAGAAACCTTCTCATGTAAGTACACTAATGCAACAAAATAACAATTTTTCACTCACCATAACAAGCAACCTGGGTACTGTAATGATATATATATATATATGTATATTCCAGAAAAACATCGAGTCCATACGGATAAAAAAATTAAAATTATATTTTCATCAAGAAAATATAGCCGGATCGAATCGGCAATTACCCTTACCATTTACTTAACCGACGGTGCATTCCAAAATAAAGTTACTGTAGACAGAAAAAGGGGAGGAGAGATGGAGACATGTAATCGCACCTGAGAGAGAGGAGGAAATGCAGAGAAAAGAAGACGACCACTGCAAAGGAGAGAAAAAATTGTTTAGAACAAAATGAATTCCACTCAACTTCCGGTTATGCTGTTGTCTTTTCCTGCGAACAGGAGATGTATCTCTTAAATTAATTAGTGTTATCAGGAAGTAAATCGGTAGTACAACTGGATATATATTATGCAATGACGGAGGTACGTGGTTGGAAAAATATGTACACCTTGCTGGACGACGGTTGATGACGGCCGACGGCATACGGTGATTTGGAGAAGAAGCTGAAGGGGGAAGACGGAGGAGGCTGGTGTTGAATGGAGCTTCGAATAGATTCACGGCGCTAAGGGGAACCAGATCCGACGATCAGGCCGGTCGGAAGACACGGAACACGGTGGGAAGTACGCCGACCATGTCGCACACCCAGGATAACCCACAAACTATTCTGCCCGAATGCCGCTCCAGCAAAACTCAAATGCGAGGCCACCAAATTAATTCGTGGCATTTTCATAATTTTTTAAAAAGCCCAAGGTTAGTTTCATCCTTGGTCTACTTTCACGCATTTGACCGGAATGAAAATTTTGACTCATTAATCTAATTAATGTTTTCCGAACTGGCCTTACCATTAGTTACAAAATTTCGAGCTGCACTCCTGCTGCTAAAAGGAGCAAAAGAAGTTCTAGAGACCGTATAACCAGTCTTGTCCAGCTCAATAGTACCACTGATATTGACAGGAGGTGTATAAAAAATTACAAAAGTGTACTCCTTCGGCAAGTTAAGTTTACTGCCGATTCGTAAGTTGATACGCTTCTTGGTAGACTCTTTTGGTTAGGTTACTCTACACTTAATTATCTTATTCAAATATCTCTTTCTCTTCATAATCTTGCGCTTTTATATTTGGGTATAGTCTGTTGATCCTCTTACTTAAATGTTTGTTTTATTATAGTCACTTACCTTTACTTTATTCTTATAAAAATCTCTTACCTCTTGTATGGTATTTTTTTGTGTGATATCTTAATTGTTTTTCTCGTATAACTTTTAGGATTGAATGTTTAATTGGCATCCAAATTCTGTGGAAGTGTATTCAGCCCCTACTTATTTTTATTTTGTAAATAAGTCTATGAATAGTAACTTTCATTTCCTAATTTCTTCTGAAAAGATTATGTATAAAAGAATACTCTCAGCCTATCTATTTCCAACACCACCTTAGCAATACTCTCCCACACCCCTCTAGTCTGTCTCACATATGGATGAAGCATTTTTCTGGATAAAAAGATTGAGATATGTGTAATTTGTATTATTATTTCATTTTACCTTTAAAAAATAAAATAATTTTTTTTTTGGTTCTGTATAGTGACAATTTAAATGTGGTATGAAAAAGAAAAAAATATCATTTTTCAAGTTTTGTATGGTGAGAGTTCAAATAATGATAGTAAGGTAAATTTAATGTTAAAGATTTTCTTGAAAAAAATAACTCAACCTTTTGGGTACCCTTAAAAAATGTGTTTCATTATTTTTAAGATGGATCAATGAGCTTGTATATATAAATAAGCTATATACATGTATATTAGGGCAACTTACAAGTTACAAAAACCCCTATGGTTTGGCTTAACCTACACTTGGCCCCTTAATCTAAAAAAACCTACACTTTGTCCTCTAATAGTAACCTCCATATGTTATGCTAGTGGAGTCAAATGCTCTTATCACCTTAAAGGTTTCTAAATCATGAAAATCACCCACAAGGTTAATCTCATGCCACTTCCAATCCAAATTTCCCTAAATATATAATATATTTCTAATAAATTTCCTGCTTTTGAATAATATTATCCCTTCGTCCCACTTTCTTTGCTTCATTTGAGTTTTTATACTAGTTTAGCTTGAATTTATTCATATTATTGTTTTGTTAGAAATTTTTTTAAAAATATATTCAGAAACTATATGTTTTAATTTATCATTCATATATAAAGGTTTTTCATTTATATACTAAAATGTTGGAAATAAAAAATCATAGATTAATTGTTAAAAAGCGAATGGTACAAAAAATTTGGAATAGAGGGATTATATATTTATAAATTTACTAATAATTTTAAATCTATAATATATTTCCATTTTTATAAATCAAATTTATGTTTTTTTTATTAATATCAATATTTACTTTATATTCGCTCATTTTGGTTAATGAATAAAAATTCATGTTCATTTTAGCCAAATTAATTAAACTCAAATAACGTATTATTTGATTAGTTCATAAATATCTTATTTGATGTTCGGTTAAGATTGATTTATATTTTTCATGTTTGCATTAGTTTTGTATTTGTGATTAGTTCTTTTAATAATTAGTTACAAGCAAAAATTTATTTACACTTACTCTTACACTATCTTATAGTTTGTTTTAAGAGAAAATTACTAAAATCCCCCTAAGATTTGGTCAAATCTATACTTTTATCCCCGCTGTTTCAAATACTTACATTTAACCCCTTGCAAAATTAACACCATAATTGACCGTTACCAAAGAAAATAAAAAATACTTATTTTACCCTCTCAACATTATTCCTTAGAGACTTTACGGCCCCAACTTATGCATCTAACGAGTTACCCCTCAAATTCCTGAACCCAAATCATTTATCTTCCCCAAGCAAATCTACTGCTCCTTTTTGTTGCCAACCCAAATTTGTCACTGATTCATCCTCTTCCAATTGTTGCTTCAAGGCTAAGTTTTTATCAAACTGCATTTGATTTATTGGAGTGGAAAACAAAATTAGAACAAAAACAAAAATAAAAGAAAAAAAAAACAAAAAAAAATGAAATCTAGGTTCTCACATTGTTTCAAGAACTACTAATGGAGATTAGTCTTCAATTTAAGCCTTCTGGTAATGTGGTCTCAAAACCCAATCCACATCGTCGTTCCGTATCTTTTTAAAGCAAGTCTTGCTCCAACAATTGAAGAAATCGAAAACCAAAGCTCTATCCATTGAAAACCTTCTCAACTTCTTCTTTGACTTCATTGGACCATCCTTCCTCCCCTATCTGGGTTCTTTACAGTAGAGAGCCTCGACTAAGAACAAAGTGCTCTGTTCCTGCTGATGAATCACCATCTCCAGTACCCAGAAAACTAAGGCTTTCTCTTGAACTCAGTTTGGTTAAAGGAGAGATGTGCCTTCTCAATTGCTTTGTAACGCCTCTTTATGAACAACTTTAGGGCTTCCTACTTCTTTATGGAGGAAGAGGACAATGGCACCTAGCCCGATTGAGGCAACCCTAGGAACGAAAGCATCTAGTGTAGCCATCCTCCAAAATTAGAAACACATTTGGCCAACCTCTCAAATAAAGCTAGAAAAATTATGGAGGATGAGGGGGATAAGAGATGTGAGAAAGGGAATAAGAGGAAATGCAATTTTTTAGGATCATAATGAGTGATGGTGTGATTTTTTAATGAGATTGATCTTTTCAAAGAAGCTTCTAAAATTTCTAGTTTGTTCACCAAATTGGTTTGTTTTGATACAAAAGTTAGGGGTAAAGTTTCCATGGAAGAATGCTACAATGGCAAAATTAGGTTTTACCCTTTTTTTGTATAACGGAGAATCATGAAGTTAATTTTTTAGGTGATAAGTTAAGGTATTTCAAACAGTAATGAAAAAAGTGTACGTTTAACTAAATCTCATGGGATTTTAGTATTTTTTTCTAATTTTTAAAGTAACTTATATATAATCAGTTCAACTACTAGATTAAATATGTAATCACGCATGTAGACCATAAAGATTTTTACTTTGATCTACTTCATGGTTTTAATTTGTACTATATTCTCAATTTTGATGACCTATTTTTTTCATACAATCTTAGACAACTTTTTACTTTTTAATACCTTTTCAAACTTTACACTCACAAAAGCATTTATTATATATCAAACATCAACCTTTTTATAACAATATTACAAATAAAATTACTATTTATTGTTTTCTTAAAAGAAAATGGTCTATTATTTTGAGACATCCTGAAATAAAAAATAGCTTATATAGTTTAAAATAAAGAGAGTAAGTTCTTGCTTCTTTATCACTAGTCAAACTTAAGAAGAAATGTGCACTTTTTAGATAAAAATGTTATACATTTCCAATTATTCTAAAAGTTAGTAAACATGATCTATATAAATAGATTTTTAAATCTAATGGTTGGTTTAATATGATTTTTTATATTACTTCATTCAATGCGAAAATAATGAAGAGTGCAACAGTTGCTAATGGGTTTAAGAAGAATCTCGTATGATCTATAAATTCAGTATTAATATATATTAATTATTTCTTAGGCTAAAAGTAAGTAGAATTTATTAACATTTTTCATTAGGTATGCTAAATATTTATAGAACATTAATTACCATTTGGCTAAAAAATGTACTTAATTAATGATATAATGATATATAATTAATATGTGTTTAATAATATATTATTTGTATTATGTGTTGCTAAAAAATTATAGAATGTGTATATTTCTTTTATATGGTGAGAATTAATTTTTAAAATAAAATGAGATTAGCTAAATTATATTTGTCCTTGGAAGATAATGTGGATTATAATGTGGTTAACGTACGTAAGGCTTATGTTTTCTGATTCCTCTGGAAACGACTAATTCATATTGTTATCAATTTCTTTCCGCATTCCCAGCTTAGTTTAACATTTTGTTTACCCGTTCCGCCTCGTCTCATTATTAGTCATTACCAAACACAAATATAATATATATATATATATATACCAAACACAAATATAATATAGATATTATATATATACTAATACCCTAATACACACACACACACACACACACACAACACACACATAAACACAAATATAATATAGATATTACATATATACTAAACCCTAATACGCACACACACACACACACACCATACCATATACCAAACACAAATATAATATAGATATTATATATATACTAAAACCCTAATATATATATATATATATATATATTTGTGGTTTGTATATAGAGATATTATATATTTTTTTGATATATATCTTAGTATTAAGAATTTGTTCTTTTCAAACCCAAACGTAAATGTATGCATGAGTACTTCGGCCATAAGTGACGTGAAACACTCAAATTATTTGTTCTTTTGGGTATATCCATATTAGCTAGGTAATAAGTTGATAATAATTTTCTTAACTAAGTGAAGGAATTCATCGTGGCTCAGACAAATTGCTTGCCTAGCTATATAAGACCAGAGACCTAACGAGAACACCCAAAAAATTGAATCCTAAAAGATTTTTGTTGAGCAATTGCGAGCCCTATAAAATTGAAATGAATAAAAGAAAAACTAATAATACAAGGTGTTATATAGTTTGAACTTTGAAGATACCATTTCAGAATTGCCTGACTTCAACGGGAGGTGATATATATTCAAAGTAATTCTAGGCTGATTACCAAAAGAAAAAAAAGTAATTCTAGACTAGACGGGCGAGTCCTAGAAAAAACAAAGAAAGAAACCAAGTTTCGGGGGAAAAAGTTTTATATATAATAATCTAGTCTACCAAATTAAAGTCATGGCTGCTTTAATTTAATTTAGTGGCAGAATCTTGTTATTATTTTATTCTGCTTACATGTATACGAAAGATATCAGTATATCTGCCCTTTCATGTTAATTTTCAGCATATATATGGGTTCTGGTTTATTTTGTGGTTTTCAAGAAATTAAATTGGGAGAGCCAAAGTCATCAAATTATCAGATAAGAACCAGGTCTGAATTATTCTTAATTATTTCTTTCCTCAACGTCGTTCTAGAAAATTTTGACAATTTCAAGGTCAAATTTTAAGCATGCAAGAGAACCTGCAATAATATTGACGAAAGTCAGACGTATGTTTCTTGTCCAAACTGCTATAAATTCCATTGATCCCAACACCTAGCTATATCATCAACAGACAAGGATCTATCAGCAGAAAGATGAAAATGCTAAGTCTTTCGTTTCCAAAACTTCACTTTCTTTTTCTTGTTCTCATCTTCGCATTGTCATGGACGCCAAATTCAGCCATGAGACCCCATGAAAACTTCCTCCGTTGCCTATCTCTTCATTCCCCATCCATCTCTTCAGTCATTTACACACCCTCCAACTCTTCATTTTTGTCCGTTTTGAATTTCACTGCCCACAATCTGAGGTTCATCGAGCCAATATATAGGCGCCCTTTGTTCATCATCACCCCAACCCAAATTTCTCATGTCCAAGCATCAATCATTTGCTCAAAAGAACATGACCTCCAAATTAGAACTCGTAGTGGAGGCCATGATTATGAGGGCATTTCTTATGAATCATATGTACCTTTTGTCCTTGTTGATATGATGAATCTCAATTCAATTGATATTGATGCAGAAAATAGGGTTGCATGGGTTCAAGTAGGTGCTACTCTTGGTCAATTTTACTATGCAATTTCTCAAAAGAGTGGAACTCTTGGCTTCCCAGCAGGCATCTGCAATAATGTTGGTGCAGGCGGCCACATTAGTGGAGGAGGTTATGGAATATTGGAGCGAAAATATGGTCTTGCAGCTGATAACACAATTGATGCACAACTAGTTAATGTCAATGGGAGAGTTCTTGATAGGAAATCCATGGGAGAAGATCTATTCTGGGCTATTCGAGGAGGCGGTGGAGCCAGCTTTGGAATCATTATCGCATTCAAAGTACGGTTAGTTCCCGTTCCAGCAACTATGACCTCATGTTCACCCATCAGAACACTAGACCAAAATGCTACCAAACTTATGTACGATTGGCAATTTATCGCACCTAATATGCCAAATGAGCTATCTAGCTATCTCATATTAAATCGCGCAAATATGAGTTCAGAAACAAACAAAACTGTACAAGCTGCTTTCACATTCAATTTTCTTGGGGGAGTTGATGAGCTAATAACATTAATACATAACCGCTTCCCTGAGCTTGGACTGGCAAGAGTAGAATGTGAAGAAGTGAGTTGGATTCAAGCTGTTGTGATCATGGCAGGACTCCCAAGTGGAACACCCACAACTGAATTACTCAATAGAACTCTTTCTGTAGGCCCTTTGCGAGCCTTCCAGTATTATGCCAAGATGAAATCTGACTATGTGCAAAAACCTATGCCTGAAACTACGATGGAAGGAATATGGGATAGGCTTTCTGAAGTGGAGGCAAGACTTGCTACCGTGTATTTTGTTGCACACGGAGGCAAAATGGGTGAGATTCCAGAAACTGAAATTCCTTACCCACATAGAGCTGGAATTTTATATTTTGCAGCTTATTTAGTGTTTTGGGAAAAAGGAGGGGTGGAAGTGGACCAAAGGTACATAAACTGGAATAGGAGACTTTACAGGTTCATGACACCTTATGTCTCCAAATCTCCAAGACAGGCATATATGAACTATAGAGACCTCGACGTTGGAACAAACAGTAAATCAGGGCACACAAGCTTTGCACAAGCTAGCATTTGGGGTTTCAAATATTTCAAAGACAATTTTTACAGGTTAGCACGTGTCAAAGCTGAGGTTGATCCTACAAATTTCTTTCAGAATGAGCAAAGCATCCCACTTCCATTCTAGTGAAAATGATATAGATCATTCAATTTATGTGCTTAATTTATTATTGTAACATTATTGAAATATCAGCCGATTTAGTTACAATAAGTGCGAGTGCATGGAACTCCTGTAATACCAACTAGGCAGCAGCCCTTGATTTTTTTTTTTTTATAATGTTTTCATCCAACCTTTATATGCCTAAATCCTTTTTACCTAATCAAAGAGAATATAATAAATTAGATTGAAGAAAGATGTTCTCTCTCTCTCTCTCTCTCTCTCTCTCTCTCTGTCTCTCTCTCTCTTATATCTTCTCTCTCTATATATAGCTATCTCTAATCTCTATCTATATATATATCTCTATATATTGCTGAAATTAGTATAGTTTTATATATGATACATTTGGTATTATATCAACACTTGTGAATAATATAAAATGAATGAAATACATTGAAGTAGTGTGGGTATGAGTATCTTTGTATAATTGTAAGGATGTTAAGTGCACAAAATGAATTTCATTAGAAAAAAAAAGTAAAATAATTGCCCTTAAAAAAAACATCGTTAATTGGCCTACGTGTTTTTTCTGTTTCTTGCAAAAAACTAGCTAATTAAGGGGTAGTTAAGCAGCAATTAATTGAATTAATGAGTCCACGGGTTTGGCTTGACCGGGGGTCAATGGGCCAGGGAGGAAAAAGACTTTGGACATTCAACTAAATTACAACAGGCTACCGCTTATTACTGTTGTCAATCTTATCTTCATTCTCTCTTCCCGTAGCCGTACATAATAGACGAGCTCATTGTCCTCTTCGTGCACCATCAATGATGCACCTCTCTACGGTCTGAGTGCATCATCCGATTGGCCTGAGCCCTTGATCCTGTTCCTCTTAACCCCCTACAGCTTTTCCCTAGCTCCATTGGACGTCTGCCTCTTCCGATTTCTAGTTGCAGCCGACTGTTCAAAGCTTCGTCCGCCGTCGTCAACTCCATTGAGGTACTAGCTTTTTAAATGCACGCTCCCACCTATTCCATTTTATAATCTTCCCCCTGTTTTTTTTTTTTTTTGTTGTTGTGCCGGACCATTTTCTTGTTATTTTGCACCAGTAACTGACTTTTACAATTGATTGTGTTATTAATTTAATTTTCTCTCATACATAATGCGAGCTTAGGTCATGGCCTTTTTTGAGCTGTGCTTAGTGTGTAAATGTGATGTATATTGGACCTTGAATCGTAGGTCCTTACCAGCCGGAAGTCCTTCGAGCCTTGTACTCAAGTCACATTCCTCAGTGAAATTTGGACTTGATTTTGCTGACCAAGTAGTAATTTGTTTCTGCCCCACCTCTTCCTATGTTGTCAATAGTCATCTTACTTGCATTTGCATTATAAATAATTACAATTAGGTCACATGTTGGTATGCATTGTTGGGCAATTGATATTGTCAGTTTGAGTGCGTATGTTCATCTTGATGTGCTTAACTAAATAAGTAAATTTATCATGGCTAAATACAATTCGCTTATAAGAACTCAGCCTCGCGTGAACCATCAAACTTGAACCGTATGGGTTTTTCATAACAATTTGATTCACGTTTCTTTAATGCTATTCAATTTAAAAGCCAAAAAGGCAAATATAGTACTTATTTTAGGTGAATGGCTATATCTTCTATTAATTTATTTTTTTAGATAAATATGCAACAAATGTTTTATTCCCAGTTAATTATTATTCTTGACATGAATTAATTTATTGTTCTTGCTTCTGTTGTTGAGATGAAAAACATCTAACTAAGACATGTATCATTTTAAGTTATTAGAATTTTAGTTAGATTTAATCTTAGATTTGTTAAATTCAAATCAAAACAAAAGTAAAGTTATATAGCCAAATTAGAAATATCTAAATCTCAATCTATACTAATGGCTAAAATCTTAGATGACACAAAGCATAAGAAAGCGGAAGTGAGGATGTGTCACATTTTAAAATTTAATTAAAATTATTATAAAAACAAGAGCAGGAGCAGGAGCACGAGAGCGGGAGTGACATCCACAGTAAAAAGATTATGTCACATGGTTAAAATCTAAATATTGTTGTCATCATTGACACCATAATATTTTATTAGTTAACCCTCTCAATGAGTTGCTTACCTTTTATCTAATATATTGATGAGTTATTTACCTGTTCTAAAAGGCCTAGGCCTCTTTTGCATATTAAACTTTGCAAACTCAAACATTTTACCCTATTAAATTATAATTTAGGTTGGCTATCCCTCCAAATTTTAAAACTAAGATATTTTAACTCCTCATTCCATTTAAATAAAGCATATGCTAGATGACATGCGTTCTGAAGAAAATTTAGTGCACAATGAATGAGCACTTCAATTTTCATGATATAAAATTAATATGAAAATTAAGGCGTACTTGGTTATCACTGAAGAACCGAGTAATAGTCTCCTTGATAAAAAACGCCTCTTTCAACGTATTTGTAGAAGACGTGACTTGTTGTGAACACCCAAGATCAGATATTTAATTAACTTGAAAATACAAGTAATTAAATATGTTGGTTCACACCCAATACTCGACCATAATTATCTTTGTTGTGATAGAGAAGTGTGTATGGCGAAATAGAATAAGTAGAGTCACTACTCTTCATAAAAAGTTGTACTACTTCGCCAAAAGGTGCCTTTATCCACCCATAACTTCTTCCCTTAAAATAAGGCAATAACTACCCTTAGAAGAGATGTGTTAGTTCAGCCTTGGAGTCACAACTCTTCTAAGAGTTGTGTCTCCTTAAATCAAGGTCATGTTATTTCACTAACCAGGGTAGTTATGGTGTATAACTACCTCCCCCATGGGTCATATATGTTGGGATGGACATATCCTTTCATTTAAATGTCATATCCCTTTATAATATGAGTAGTTATAGGGTAGTTATTAAATAATTCTCCCATGTGTCAAGGTGTACATGTACACCAATATATAATGTGACTACACCAAGCAGTAGTAAAACAAGTATATCTTAATGCGTTTATAGAATTTAGTAATCATTCTTGATAACTAAATTTCAACAACTCCCACTCGCACTAAATATACTTGATGGAACACATGAATAATGATTAAGGAATACCTGAAACACACTATAATAAAAGAGAAATTGACATATACAAGTTTGGGCATGTGACCCTAAGCATGACAACAAATCTCCTCACTATGTAGTGGTTAAACATACATAGTAGAATTGTCTTCACCACAGATTCTTAAACTAATCAAAGATCTTTGAACGAATCAAGGTTTATTAATGATACATATATCATTAATCATGTCTATATGCCTCAAGACTTTGTTGATACATAGTTTGCCTACAACATATCTCTTTTAAGAGTTTACTAACAAACTCTTTGTCATGTACCGAACTCGGGATGCGTATATTTTTAAAGTCACTTTATACTTGAATCGTGTAGTACACTAAGTAATACAATATTACATCAAGTACTACTTGACTTGCAACATATGCAATCAGATTATAATTTGTAACAATTTACAAATTCATTATGAAGTCTTTCCCATTGCACTCACTATATAGTAACTTAAAACCTAGTGATTACCCAATAAGAAATATATCTGGCTGCATTATCATAGCCATAAGAAGCTCACCAAAGTAATACTATGATTTTAAATCACTAAATAGTAGTCAATAATGGGTAAGGGCATAACAAAATAAACTCACACATAAATAAGATAAGAGAAAACTTACTTATTTTCTTTCTATGGTCAACAAGTCAAAAGACACACTAGATATGTACAAGTGTCATGGTATGTTCGTATACACAGCCATAATGTTTGATAACCGCTATTTAGGAGGTGTTTATCTCCCTTTCAAATATTATTTATGTGACTATATGTGGACTCCCACTATGAGCATATGTCTTTAACAAACCATGTAAGTGCCAAACTTCTCATATATGAGAAATTCACTTGGTCACATAGGTTAGGATGTATGTGTGGGCATACAAACACGGTGTAACTAACACCTTACTTTAATCTTAAACAAATAATTTAGATCAAGATGACTTTTATGCTAAAGTTGTCACAAGTTGGATTATATGACTCCCACTTGGATGTAAGTTTTAATTAAGTCATATATGACTAATTTAAGTAACGACTTACATTCAAGACTTTAGCGGTCTTATCCTTGTTCAAACTCTAAGAACAAAGGTAGGTTATTTGTGTGAGAAAACCAACCTTCAATCTATTCCTGGACATATATTTGATTTTTGTTGTGATATAAGCTACATATATAATGATATGTATGACACACATGTAATACAAGTATCTTATATAAGTATATGCACATATATGACGAATATGCACTACACATATGTAGTGCAACTTGTCATATATTCGTACTAATAAGGAGACAACAAATAAAGTTAATCAAACTAGTAAGTTAAACTAACTCTAACTTCATTTCCATATATTACATTTCAATAGTTATATCACTGGCTTTGCATTTTCATGAAATATGAACACCAAGGATGCATAAATTATCGCTAAGATAGTTCAATACCAAAACTACTACTAAGATAATACTTAGCCTACATAAGTCACGAATGACTCTTATATTCATGAAAACAAGGTCTTTTGTATATAAACAAATACCACATAAACAGATTGCTTATATAAAGCAATTTCTTTTGCACAAAGCAAAATGATATAACGAAATGTAGATGCGTATTCATCTATAAACTTAACCATATTTTAATGTATTAATATTACCTTGATAACATTCATTGTCATTGTCTCATTACATTCGAATGATGTAATATGACATATACTATATACTAATATGGTTCTTAGGATAGATTCAAAATGGATACTTGAACTAATTATCCTGATCAACATGGCTAACATATGATCATGTACACCGCATAATACATGTTAGACTTAAATAAGGAATTAATCCAAACTTTTCTATTCCAGAAAAAGTGCTCAAGGGATTATGAGTAACAACCACAAGTTAGACTTGAAGTATGACCCAAGAACAAAATTGTTTTTTTTTTTTGCATTATCTCAAACCAAGTTTAAGATAGCATATACAGTACTTTGAGACCTTAGTCTCAAAGATTATTATACTATATAGTCCTTAGACTATTTTATGAGTTCAAGGCCAAAAGCCATGAAAAACATAATTTCGTGGAAGCTTCTTCACCATTTAAAAAAGTTTGAGCTTATCATCTACTATATGTAAGCTCATATCCAAATCTCACTTTTGTTACTATAATTAACCTGATGGATGCAAATTCCATTAAAGGTGTGAAGTTATCCATCTATGGATCTTTGACTTTTAAATACAACCTCATTAAATCTCTATTGAGTTTAAGATCAACTAATGATACTTAGAACCTAATAGTTCTCATATAGCCTCTTTGGCCAAATGGAAGATCATTGATGTCTAGATTATCTCTTTATGGCAATTTTATATTTCTGATTTGGACAACTAAAGAACCATTCTCACTTATGAAAATTCAATTGATTTAGCACTTATGTCAAATCAATGGATTCAATATGAGGTGCATAACCTCATGCCCTAAACTCATTTCTTGATCACCTTGATCATGCACTTATGTTATATACAAAATTTATTAATTTGACAAATGTATGGTTTTGATAAGATACTGAATGATCAAGAACATAAAAGAATCAAATATCTTAGTGAGTCTTGGACTATTTTTTCTCGAAAGAAGAAATTCATAAGCTCTACATATATTAAGGTGTCCAAATAAGAAACTAAAATGAACATTCATAATTCCTAGCCTCTTATAACTTAACCAAGATGACATCTTTTCAAGATTCAATATTATGATCCTCTACAAATTTTATGTCAATTAACATTCTTTTTTAAAAGTTAATTTGTTGCCTAGGAAGACACATTTTCTTCCTCTTGGTACTTACATACTACAAAAGTGGCAATGACATTGAAATCAAACTTTTATAACTCTTTGGATGTCAAAGTTTGTTAAGAGGGGTCATTTAATCATATCACAGTAGATATGGCCTCAACTAACATTGGAAGATATTTTATTCTAACTTTTTGAATGACTATAAACAAGATATTCTCCATAATAGGAGATACTCAAATTAGAATATTTCTTGTTCATAAAGAATACATAATTCATGTTAATGCTTTCCAACTAAGTTGAGATGTGTGCATGGATCGACTACCTTAATAACCATAAATATACTACTTGAATCTTGTTGATAATTACTTCATACTCATGATCAAATCATGAATAAATGATCAATCAAGTTAATAATCACGTTTTACCAAAATGTTGAGAATCAAACATAAAAATTGCATCAAAATGCATAATGTTAATTTTAAACATTACTTGGTTCATCTATATCAAGACAATACCAAGTGTACCTCCCTCTCAACTAATATTAACTATTTTTCTTTGTGATATAGTTATCTACTTGAACATCTCAAGATAGACTAATAAGAATAAAATATCTTGATTTTGCATATTTGCATTATCATTTTTCCATTTGAAGAGCATTGAGTCCTCGGATTCTAGGCCCATTTCCTGATGGAGATCATCAATCTAACTACCATAACCATAATCACGCTAATTTTGATGACCAAACTCTTTATGTTCAAGAAATGATGGTAGTAACATATTTACCATCGGCCTTAGCAATTCCCGTACAAAATAGGTTGTATCCAATGCTCCTTAAGCATTAGATCGTATAAACTCAAAACCTCTTCCAAGGAATATTTAAATGATTATATATAAAACATAATCTAGACTTGATGTTCATTGAACCTCAAAAGATTCTAAGCAAATTGCCTAAGAGACATGCTAATTGAAACATTCTTAAAACATGGCCAATCATAGTTACTTTGCACATATGCAAAATAAATATATTTGTAAGGCCATTTTATAAAAAAGAACTAAGTGAATCACTCATGACACATTAGTACTTTTTTTTAGCCTAAATGTGTATGATCAAAATATCACTTTTGATATCCAAGTAAAAAAAAAACTTACTAAAATTTATGAAAAAATTAGTCACTAAGACTATATGGCCATAATTCAAGAAACAATGAATTATTATTATTATCACTAAGATAAACCATCATGTATAGGAAAAATTTATATGGCAAGCAAGATTTATACAAAGAATTTAAGAAGAACACATTCTTTTAAACTAAGTACCTATTACACAACTAATGTGTATTTTTTACTAAAAAGTCTTACATGACCAGCTCTTCATCTTCAAACTTGAAGTTTGTTCACTAGAGACACATATGTCTTTTTGAACAATCATTTTCACAATAAATGTGAGTTTTAACCCATGAATCACTAATTCATAAATAATTTTGATTTGGCCAAAATGTATATACTACATACAATGTAAATTTTGAAGAGAATGAGAAACTTTGTACAGTAGTAACTAAGCAACCCTTTGCTTAGATTTCTTTCCAGTTATAAACCAAATACTTAGTTTATTTTTTTTATTTGCCTTTTTCCAAAAAAATTTAAACATGATGAATAATAACTTTTTTTCACTTAGCACTTCTTAAAATATCTTTGTATGTGATGACTTTTTTGTCATTGTCAAGTTTTAGATCAAATCTTAGTTCATTGATAACTCCAATAATGAAGTTAGTAATCTACAACATGTAATAGTTAGTACATTAAATAGATGCATATATTATCACAATAAGACAATTTCAAGCACAAGTAAAATAAAATAACTTATTTATGACAAAACAAACCAAAAACATGCGCATGCACATGTAATCAAATCTATTTTGACAAATTTTCATTATTTTAGTTTTACTTGTCTTAAATTGCCTTATGACATTTAAATAGTCATCATTGACACAAAGCCAATAATATAATTGAATAAAACCATATATGCAATTCGACCTACTAGTATGCCAAATTTTCTTTTTTTAAGAACACAGTTCAAAAAAGATGCACAAATTGCATACACACAAGGCCGAATACACTAAAATAATCTATACGCTTATCAACATAATTTTGCTTAACTTAATATATGTAGCAAGTCTAAACATGCATGTTGATTTCAGATTTAGTAACCAAAACTAAATCCTAGCACACAAATTAAAGTTAAGGTCGATCATATTGGTATCACATGCAATCAGTTTTCAAACAACTTTAGGCTGTCTAAGGGATCATACATATTGAACCTATAGGCTATGATACCAATGAAGAAAATTTAGTGCACAACTAATAAGCACTTTAATTTCCATGATATAAAATTAATGCAAAAATTAAGGCGTACTTGGTTACTACTAAAGAACTGAGTAATAGCATCCTTGATGAAAAATGCTTCTTTGAACGTATTTGTGGAAGACGTGCCTTGTTGTGAACACCCAAGATCAGATATTTAATTAACTTAAAAATACAAGTAATTAAATATATTGGTTCACACCCAATACTCGACCATAATTCTCTTTGTTGTGATAGAAAAGTGTGTATGACAAAATAGAATAAGTAGAGTCTCCAAAAATTGTGTTCGCAACTTCACTTTATACAATTTTATTGCCTTCTATTTATAAAGGATGAATTGGCACTTATGAAGGGTCATAACCTTTCATAAAAGAGTCACAACTCTTCATAAAAGGTTGTACTACTTTGCCAAGAGGTGCCTTTATCCACCTATAACTTTTTCCCTTAAAATAAGACAATAACTACCCTTAGAAGGGATGTGTTGGTTTAGTCTTAGAGTCACAAATCTTCTAAGAGTTGTGTCTCCTTAAATCAAGGTCATAATCAAGTTCTAAAGGTTGTTAAATTTGCCTAAAATATGACCCTTTACTAAAAGTCATATTATTTCACTAACCAGGGTAGTTATGATACATAATTACCTCCCCAAGGGTCATATATGTTGGGACAGACATATCCTTTCATTTAAATGTCATATCCCTTTATAATATGAATAGTTATGGGGTAGTTATTAAATAATTATCTCATGTGTCAAGGTGTATATATACACTAACATATGATGTGACTACATTAAACAGTAGTAAAATAAGTATATCTTAGTACGTCTATAAAATTTAATAATCATTCTTGATAACTAAATTCCAACACGTTCATCATGAAAATGAAAAATTTTCATGGAAGACTTAAACAAAAAGATTAGGAATAAGAAGAACATAATGTGGGTTTTCTTCTCTAAATCATTTACCTAAATGTGGATGAAGGAACAGGTATGACACAGAGTATAGAAAGATAGGAGTTAGGAGCAAATTCCACCAGGGGCCCCTTAGTTTTTTTGTGTCCCAAACGAATATCCTATTTTAAGGTTATCCTATCGAAATTCCTTATCTCATATAGCGTGTCACAATTAGGTACTTTCATCCATTTCACAGTTACAATAGACAAATTTTGCTGATGTGGCATTAATTAATATTAAAATAAATATAAAAATGACAATTTTGGTCATTGGGCTTTTTCAATCAATAATTTTAACCTTTCCAAATTTTTGAATATCAAGAATGACTCCAAACTTTTGATTTTATCCTTCCAGATACAAAAACATCAACAAACCAAATATGTTCATAAGAAACCTCAAATCTGGAACAAGAACAAACCAAATCCCTCCTCCCCTCACCGTCGTTTTCGCCGCCTCGCTGTCACCCCCCTCGCCGATATGAACCCTCATCCCCTCATTGTTAGATTTAAATTTCCATTAACAGGCCCCTTCGAATTAACAAGCCCCTTCACATCTCTCACCGTCTTTGATCCTGAGTTTGCTTGGCGGAAATGAATTGTCAAAAATGCCACCGCCTTCTTCACGGGCTTATTCTAAACGTCAGCCCTAGTTTACTTGTAGTGGCCATCACCACAAAATCACAAGCACCATGAGATCTCCACTCTGCTCGTCGTCCAATCGGGTTGGTAGTCATGAGTCGCCGATGATGAGGCAATAATTTGGGTTGGTGAGATCTTCGATTTTGTCCTGAGATCTCCAATCAGTGTGGGCATTGACCATCGGAACAATTGGTGGAGACTTCAGGTCTTAGTGAGACTCCCGGTTCTCTTTCAATCATAGTTTCGGATTTGTTGCTGATATCATTGCTTTTCAATGCGTCCAACACGGCGCCATGAGATCTCCAGTTTGCTTGCTGTCAGATCATGAGGATGTCGCGAGTCAACAAACGATGGGCGAGTTCAAAGATGATATAGTCTGGCGATAAAGATGTCCCAGATCTAGTTACTTATTTGCCTATTCAGAGCTCCGTCGACAATGGAGACCGGTGACAATAAAGTTCAAAGACGGTGGAGTTCGCCTAGATCTAGTTCCTTGTTTGCCTATTTCAAGTTAATTGTTTTGTAATTTGTTAGTTTTTTATATTTTGTGGTTAAAATGAAAAATTTTAAAAGTTTGGGTTTGTTATTGATGTCTAGAAAGTTTGGAATGTTTAAAATCATTAATTGAAAATGTTTTGGGACTAAAATTATTATTTTATATTTATTTCAATATTAATTAATGCCATATCAGCAATTTTCGTCTCATTTAACGCTAAAATTGATTGAAATGATCCAATTGAGACACGATAACTAAGATAAAGTACTTCGATAAGACAACCTTAAGATATGGTACATATTTGAGACAAAAAAAAAAGCCTGTAAATTTTACCCTAAGAGTTAGAGGTTTCTCTCTAGACCCTTCAAGACTTAGGCCATAGTCTTGTAAATTTCTTATAAATTTCCTTAATGCAAATTTTCAAAGTGAAATGGCATAAACAAACGTCTTAAAATTCTCCTCAATGTAAATTCATCATATTCGAAATGGACATGACTATCAAATTGACTAAACTGCTTACATTCAATTGCTAATACCAATAATCATGTTTGGTGAGAACATATAATCATTATATAACACTTGAATTCCAATGAAATTACAAACATCATATATTGATAGCACATGCAATCTAAAGTTTTTGGCATCATGGTTGCTGATTTTTCATCTTCTACAATTGCCCTTATACTCCCTGTTGCTTTCTTTGTCCTTGAATAAGCCCAAGGAGGCAAGAATCCACCAACTGCTCGCCACTGCCATCATTAACACTGGGTGGGAACACCGTCCCATCATCATCAAGTTTCAGTGGTTTCTCCTCAGTTTGCAGCCTATGGGCCTGTTTTTTATGTAAATTTGGGTTTTAAAAAAATGTGTTAATTAAAAAAAAAATCGGCGAGCAAACCAGGAGGCGGGTTAGGGGAGTCGGATCGGGTCAAAGGTGTCGGTAATGAATATGGGTTTGAAGTTATATGGTATTTACAACCTTTGCCACTCAGTTAAACGTAACTGTCTATCTTCCCTTCTCCCAGACTTGCGTTGTTTTCGGCCGCCATTCTTCTTCCCAAACCTCTCTGTTCCTCCACATCCACTACGTCACTGGACTCTTCCACTAGTGTGTTTGACCTTCGTTGAGCTACTTGATCAGGTCCGATTGCTCTGCTTGCAGAAGCAGGCAATTTGTGTTTGAAGAATGGCCCTTCCTTTGGGAATTTTCAGTAATTGTTTATCTATCAGCTAGGCGATATAGCCACTGACTTTGTCACGAAATCTTTCCCAAGTACCCAGTAGCAATTTCCCACTGATTACATTGTCTGCCTTGTAATCCACTTTTCTGCATTCCTTTTTCACCAAAGGAGGCTCCTTTACGCCCAATTCGTCCAATCCAGATTTGTGATCGTGAAAAGGAGCCATCTTTCATACAGCAGTCAGATGGGTCTTTTGAACCTTCATCTCATCATGTCTTTTGATCCGAGGTGTGTTTCAAGTTGCTCAAGTAGATTCTGAATTTTTAATAACTTGGTACATTATTGTTTGGATTATTGATTTATCAAACTGGTTGAGAGAGGGAAGCATTTTCAGTAAACGACATGCACGTAATATTAATGTTTGCAAGAAGATCGGAGAAGTTACTGAATCAGGCAGTGATTGGAAACTATTGTCAGACAAGTCGAGATACCTCAATTGGGCCAGATTATTTATTGCATTCGGTATTTTCTTGATGTGATAACCATTCAGAGACAAAGTTCTCAGGCATGTGAAATTAGCAAGTACTTCATGTAAGACTTTGTTAGATAACCAATTAGAATTCCAGCTGGACAATGCAAAGAATGTTCTCAATCTCTTTGCTTCGTTCACCACTTGAAATCTTTTTAAAGTATCATAGCTTCGAGAGACGAAGGAAAAATGTCGAGCCTTTTCAAAACATGCTTGCTGTAATTGGTCCTTTCCAAAATCTTGAGGCAAATGCAAGCATGATTTTCCGGCAATTAATTGAGCTAGATCATGAATTGAGATCATGCATCACAAAGCAAGGCCTTTTGGTGCTTGACTTCTGGAAGAATGCTCTAGATAGCAGTTCATGGAAAGACACAAGACATAGGTCTTCCATAATTTGCTTCATACTATTTGGCTGCTTTAGAAATCCTTCTGCCATCCAGAATAAAACTAATTGATCCTTATCAAATTCCCAGCTCTTGGGAAACATAGCACAATAAACAAAGCAACGCTTCGAGTGAGAAGAAAGATAATGTTAGCTCAATCTCAAAGCCAGAAGGATGTTGCTTCTCTCATTTGGTAAATCTCATATTTTTTAGTTTAATATATATTCCTAATAATGTAAGTTAAAATTGCTACGCAAGAGTCCACCAAGATTTTTTGCCGCTAAGGGTAGTCCGGCACATTTTGCCACAATTCATTTTTCGATTGATTCAAGATCCGGGTGTGTCTCAAAATTTTCAGCCTCCAATGCATATCGGGCAAACAGTTTCAAACATTCATCATCGTCATCACTGTCATGATGAAGTTGCTGCAGATCATCAAAACATAAATCTTCTTCATTTATCTGATCATCATCTTCTTCCCCATCATCATCAAAGCCTCTTTTACGCTCGCTCTCACAACTATGTCTTTGTGGTTGTGTGAATCATTCTCTTACACGCTCCCACAGCTGTGTCAACTCATGAATTTGGTTAGGGTAGTTGAACTGAACTGAGAGTTAGATGGCCCTTCTTGTGCAGGTGTCCTCATTACCATGTATTCAGCAATGGTTGTTGTCTGATCGGGGTAGGCATTCATGGCATCTTTCATGGCCTTAAACAAATCCCGATTGGCATCCACAGCCCTCTTTGCATGCTGTAACATAGCATCAATAAGTTCATCAAATCTTTCAACCTCTTATGAGGCTAATTCTCCCTGTGCATTTTCCTCAGCCTCTCTAGATGTGTTCTACAAGTGTTCCAACCATTTTTGTCTGACAGTAGCAACTAGTGTATCATCCGCCACCTAAACATAAAAAACAATGGGAATGAACAAAGGCTAATATGTAAAAGTACAGACAAGAACGTGGAAAAGAACAAACACTGATATAAAATGTACAACCAACAAAATATAAAACAACAAGTGATACAACAAATAATAAACAGAGAATTCTAAAAGAACAAAGAGTAGCATGTAAAAGTATAAACAAGAACGTGGTAAAGAACAAACACTAACATGTAAAAGAATAAACAAGAACAAATAAAGAAGCCTAAAAAAACAAACAGTAACATGTAAAAGAACAAACAAGAAACAGAGAATTATAAAAGTACAGACAACGTGGAAAAGAACAAACACTGATACAAAAGGTACAACCAACAAAATATTAAACAACAAGTGATACAAAAAACAACAAATAGAGAATTCCAAAAGAACAAAGGGTAACATGTAAAAGAATAAACAAACACAAACAAAGAAACCTAAAAGAACAATCAGTAACATGTAAAAGAACAAACAAGAACAAACAAGAACAAAAAGTGTCACATTTCCCAGTCCAAAGAAACCTACAGCTTTTTCTTGGTTGATTCTTTGGATGATAAATTTGTTGTCCCATCCAGACACTTTTGGTATCTACCTAGGAACAGTTGGTTGGCCCTTCATCCAAAATCTGTCAAAGTATAGTGTTGCTAATGAACTTTTTAGAATTAATTAGTTATAACAATAGCAAGCTAATAACGTTATGACATGATAAGAGGAATACCAGAAGGAGAAGGATACATCCACCAATGTTGGTCATTGAACTTTTCTGCTTGTATTTTTCAATTGATGAAACAAGGGAACCAATCAATACTGAGCCCAGTTCATATTCTTGACAAATGATAAATCCTCCGTTGCTTTCACAACTTTCCATGTGCAGTCATTTGCTTTTGCTATTGGAGTAATCAGATGTGTAACAACAAAGACAATAAAGTTCTTCTTCAAATTCTCCCCTCACTCTTTGTCCTGAAGAATTGCTTCCCTTAGTTGCCTCGGGTGTGGGGATTTACCACCAAATTGCTGCGCCCAAGAAGCAAATAAGGGGGCTTGATCAGAATTTGGTGTGAAGAATATGTCATATGTTTGTACAGTGATCTGCCCAAATAATACATGGGCTTCAGCAGCGTCAATCTCAATCTCAATATTGTTTGGAATACATAAAGTCAACGAGTTGCAGTCAAAGGCGGAGATTAAAAAGTTCATCAGCTTCTGCCTAATAGTAATCCCGGGAAGATGGAAAAGTTTTTCAAACCCAAACTCCACTACAACATTTTTCTGTTCAAGGTTGTTTGATATTATTTGCATTAGCTCATAAACTTGCAATGCAGAGCACCTGGGTGTAAGAGATGACCTGCAAATAATGAAAAAAAAAAAAGATTTACTCCAAGAGAACATACAAGTAGGAAAAAAGAACAAACAGTGCCTTTTGTAAGCACAAACACTTAAGTAACAAAAAATGAACATGTAAAAGGAAGAACAAACATTGCCTTCTAAAAGAACAAAGATGCCTATCTAAAAGAACAAACATATCCTTCTGAAAGAACAAGTACCAGAATACAAAAGAACAAGAATGCCCGCAAGTATAAACACCAAAACACAAAAAATAATTAAGGTTTCTAAAAGAACAGAAAACAAACTAATCACAAAAGAAAACAAACTTACCCTTCTAAAAGAGCAAACACGAGGGGACAAAAGTACAAACGGTGTTTTCTAAAAGAACAAACACATGAGTAACAAAGAACCAACAATGCTTTCTAAGGGAACAAACATGCACTTCTAAAAGAACAAAAGAACAAATAGGCACTTATAAAAAAAATGAGATCTAAGGAAGACAAACAGTGCCTCTTCAAAAGAACAAACACATTCACCTTTAAAGAACATAGAAGAATATACGGATACCGTTAAAAGAACAAAAACGAGAGATACCTTTGATGTTTGATTTTTTCTGGCTTCTTTCCAATTCTTTTACTCCTCATAGATGCTTTTAGTTCATCTTTAGCAACTGGTGTGATTTTCTTTCCGTTTTCTTATTTTCCTTGTTCAGGAGATTCTCTCTTTTTTCTCGCCCCTATTATCGACATTCTGCAGGGATTAAATACGTTTATGGTGTAGAAGAACGACCAACAATGGAAGATGCAACAGGTTAGATGGATAGGTGTGGAAAATGATAAGTACTTACAGTTGCTCATTAAGCGTTTTTGAAGATTTCAGGATCTTATAATAACATACTTTTATGTTATCTACTCATGTATATGCCACATGCATATTTGTTCATTTGAGTTCAACATGGATATAGGCATGCATAACATGTTATATAACATATCAAGATCACATACAAGTTGTGTTAAATAAATCATAGCATGCTACTAAGAGCATACGAAAATGAAACCTAACATGCTACTAAACCAAGAAAAGATGTGCACATTTCTTCTTGGTTATCTTTAGCAAAAAACTTGAGGGAAAACTTGATCTTAGAGGAACGCCTTGAAGCTTGAAATAAAGATGATCAATCTCTATGTAAATCCACCCACAATGCTCTCAAGAAGTGTTTAATATTTCGTCCTTTAAAGGAAATAGGAGGAGAACAATTTACTCTTAAAAAAATGGAGCAAATGGAGTGCAAATTCGTGCTTCAAATGGCCAGCCACTAAAGGCTATTTATAGATGACCAAAGGGCACACCTTTACACCAAGAAAGGTGTCTTTTAAGCCAAAGAACACTTCCTTTGGCTAAGGGTCATGTATGGTGGCGAAAATACATGTCTTTTAGCCAAGGAACACTTCCTTTGGCCTATAACCACCCCATAACTACCTTATGGGCGAATATACATGTCTCTTGATGTCAAAAGACATCATTCTTGGTGCAATAACCACCCCAACCACCTCATGGGCGAATATACATGTCTATTCACTCAAGGAACACTTACTTTGGATGAAAGGACATGTTCTTTTAGCCAATAGTCATCTCTTTTGATGAAGAGACATACCTTTACACAAAAGATGTGTCTCTTGGTGGTTTTGAGTTAAAAGCAAGGTGAGCTGACACAAAGCTAGCTCACTATACCACTTATGCACCATTGAGCTCCTTTGAGCTCCAACCAAGCACCATGAATTGAGGTCCAACTCCTAGAGCTGACCTAGAGCTGGAGTTAGCTGCTCTCAGCTGAAGTGAACTGAAGTCCAGCTACACTCAGCTACCAAAAGCTGAAGTGAGCTGACTTGAGCTGACTTGAGCTAACTTGAGTTGAAGTCCTGCTACTTTGAGCTACTTATAGCTGAAGTAAGCTGATTTGATCTGAAGTCTAGCTACATTCAGCTACCAGAAGCTGAAGTGAGCTGACTTGAGCTAACTTGAGCTGAAGTCCAGCTACTTTGAGCTACCTATAGCTGAAGTGAGCTGACTTGAGCTACAGGGAGCTACTTCTAGCTGCCTTAGATAGCTATTCAAGCTAGAGTTAGCTCAATGAGCTCAAATCCTATCTTAAAAGGATCTTTGGTGCGCCAAGAATTCCAACAGTTTCTGCATCCCGTGATCTCTTCATCATTGTGATTCTCCGATTTACATCGGAAATCAGTTTATCATCGACTAGGTTTTTCACGATGGAAGTTTAGCGGCTAGAACAGAGATTCTGTCCGGCGTTTCAACGCAAACGGAGTTGAGCGGTTGAATGCAAATATGCAACAATGCGTCGACGACAGAACAGAAGCTTCTCGGAGAAGTTGAATAGTTTCGGGTTTCATGCTATAGATATTTATTGGATGGCATAAACTGTAATTTCACGAGTTTTGGATGTAGTGGCACGCTCATAATTTCATAGAAATCGTAACGCGTCTGCTGGATGATAGTTTTTAATAGGTAAGGGTTGAAGTGACAGTAGTTATATAGTAGAAGGAAGGCTTATGGCATAAGCCAGGTTTATGCAATTAGTACTTTATAGTATATATACACTTGTGAAGAATTAATATAAAAGGAATGAAATGCATTGAAGGTGCGAGTATCTTTTTTTATCGTATTTGGGCCAACAAAGAGAAGAAATTTTCAACAAAGTAAGTTCGAAGCGACAATACTCGAGCAAAAACATCACGAAGCAACAGAGAAAGTACTTGGAGAACAGCGTCGACTTGGGTCTCAAAAATGCCATAAAGGCGAGCAAAACTGTCGTCGCTGGCAACGTTGGCTTCTTTTTGCTTATCGACGTCATGCTTCTCGTACGTCTTGCAAATCGCATCGACTCTGGTGATCAAGTCAACAACCCTCATCGTTGTAAATTTTGTGCCAATGTGATCATTTTGAAGCACTGCTTTTACTTTCCGTGTTCGATTGAATTGAATATGGAGACGGAGTTCAACGGACGGCCAGGGGTAGAAGGAGACGGTGAGACGAAAGAATTGAAAATTGACAAAATTTCTGATGTCGATCGATCGTTGCACACAGATCGATGAACTATCTGATGACTAAGAGAAGTTGACATGTTGCACTTTCAAGAGTTCTGATGGGTGATGTTGTGCGGTGCTAGAGCTCAAGTGTGTCTAAGTTCGCATGTAATTGTGAATAAGAAGCTTTGGGCAAGGCTAGAGTGTAATGTCTTGCAAGTGATCCAACAAGTTCCAGCCCAAATCCATTTTCTTTAACTCCAGAATGTTAACCGAGCGGCCAATAAGTTGGGTTGGACAAGATCAGCCGACTCAAGCTCATGTATCACATCATTGAGCCCAATCTCGGCAAGTTGAGTAACAAGATGAGTAAAATCCACCGATCATTTCATTTTCCTTTATTCGATTAAGCTACGCTTTTTTTTTGGTAGACAGGGGGAATTAGGGTATATTATAAAAGCGTGAAAAGAGCATACGAAAAAAGAGTCAGTCGGCAGGAGCCTACATTAGTTACAAATTTTCGAGCTGCACTGTTGCTGCTAAAGGGAGCAAAAGAAGTTCTAGGGACCGCATAACCAGTCTTGTCCAGCTCAATAGTACCACTGATATTGACAGGAGGTCTATAAAAAATTACAAAAGTGTACTCTTCCAGCAAGTTAAGTTTACTGAGCCGATCCGTAAGTCGATTCGCTTCTTGGTAGACTCTTTTGGTTAGGTTACTCTACACTTAATTATCTTATTCAAATCTCTCTTTCTCTTCATAATCTTGCGCTTTTATATTTGGGTATAGTTTGTTGATCCTTTTACTTAAATGTTTGTTTTATTATAGTCACTTACCTTTATTTTATTCTCATAAAAATCTCTTACCTCTTGTATGGTATTTTTTTGTGTGATATCTTAATTGTTTTTCTCGTATCACTTTTAGCATTGAATGTTTAATTGGCATCCAAATTCTATGGAAGTGTATTCAGCCCCTACTTATTTTTATTTTCTAAATAAGTCTATGAATAGTAACTTTCATTTCCTAATTTCTTCTTAAAAGATTATGTATAAAAGAATACTTTCAGCATATCTATTTCCAACACCACCTTAGCAATACTCCCCCACACCCCTCTAGTCTGTCTCACGTATGGATGAAGCATTTTTTTTTTGGATAAAAAGATTGAGATATGTGTAATCTGTATTATTATTTCATTTTTACCTTTGAAAAATAAAATAATTTTTTTTTTGGTTTTGTACAATGGCAATTTAAATGTGGATTGAAAAAGAAAAAAATATCATTTTTCAAATTTTGTATGGTGAGAGTTCAAATAATGATAGTAAGGTAAATTTAAGGTTAAAGATTTTCTTGAAAAAAATAACTCAACCTTTTTGGGTACCCTTAAAAAATATGTTTCATTATTTTTAAGATGGATCAATGAGCTTGTATATATAAACAAGCTATATATATGTATATTAGGGCAACTTACAACTTACAAAAACCCCTGCGGTTTGGCTTAACCTACACTTGGCCCCTAAATCTAAAAAAACCTACACTTTGCCCTCTAATAGTAACCTCTATATGTTATGTTAGTAGAGTCAAATGCTCTTATCACCTAAAAGGTTTCTAAATCATGAAAATCACCCACAAGGTTAATCTCATGCCACCTCCAATCCAAATTTCCCTAAATATATAATATATTTCTAATAAATTTCCTGCTTTTGAATAATATACTCCATTCATCCCACTTTCTTTGCTTCATTTGACTTTTTAAACTAGTTTAACTTGAATTTATTCATATTATTGTTTGTTAGAAAAAAAATTAAAAAATATATTTAGAAACTATATGTCTTAATTTATCATTCATATATAAAAGTTTTTCATTTATATACTAAAATATTGGAAATAAAAAATCATAGATTAATTGCTGAAAAGTGAATGGTATAAAAAATTTGGAATAGATGGATTATATATTTATAAATTTACTAATAATTTTAAATCTATAATATATTTCCATTTTTATAAATCAAATTTATGTTTTTTTATTAATATCAATATTTACTTTATATTCGCTCATTTTGGTTAATGAATAAAAATTCATGTTCATTTTAGCCAGATTAATTAAACTCAAATAACATATTATTTGATTAGTTCATAAATATCTTATTTGATGTTCGGTTAAGATTGATTTATATTTTTGATGTTTGCATTAGTTTTGTATTTGTGATTAGTTCTTTTAATAATTAGTTACAAGCAAAAATTTATTTACACTTACTCTTACACTATCTTATAGTATGTTTTAAGAGAAAATTACTAAAACCCCCCTAAGATTTGGTCAAATCTAGACTTTTATCCCCGCTGTTTCAAATACTTACATTTAACCCCTTGCAAAATTAACACCATCATTGACCGTTACCAAAGAAAATAAAAAATACTTATTTTACCCTCTCAACATTATTCCTTAGAGACTTTACGGCCCCAACTTATGCATCTAACGAGTTACCCCTCAAATTCCTGAACCCAAATCATTTATCTTCCCCAAGCAAATCTACTGCTCCTTTTTGTTGCCAACCCAAATTTGTCACTGATTCATCCTCTTCCAATTGTTGCTTCAAGGCTAAGTTTTTATCAAACTGCATTTGATTTATTGGAGTGGAAGACAAAATTAGAACAAAAACAAAAATAAAAGAAAACAAAAAACAAAAAAAAATGAAATCTAGGTTCTCACATTGTTTCAAGAACTACTAATGGAGATTAGTCTTCAATTTAAGCCTTCTGGTAATGTGGTCTCAAAACCCAATCCACATTGTCGTTCCGTATCTTTTTAAAGCAAGTCTTGCTCCAACAATTGAAGAAATCGAAAACCAAAGCTCTATCCATTGAAAACCTTCTCAACTTCTTCTTTGACTTCATTGGACCATCCTTCCTCCCCTATCTGGGTTCTTTACAGTAGAGAGCCTCGACTAAGAACAAAGTGCTCTGTTCCTGCTGATGAATCACCATCTCCAGTACCCAGAAAACTAAGGCTTTCTCTTGAACTCAGTTTGGTTAAAGGAGAGATGTGCCTTCTCAATTGCTTTGTAACGCCTCTTTATGAACAACTTTAGGGCTTCCTACTTCTTTATGGAGGAAGAGGACAATGGCACCTAGCCCGATTGAGGCAACCCTAGGAACGAAAGCATCTAGTGTAGCCATCCTCCAAAATTAGAAACACATTTGGCCAACCTCTCAAATAAAGCTAGAAAAATTATGGAGGATGAGGGGGATAAGAGATGTGAGAAAGGGAATAAGAGGAAATGCAATTTTTTAGGATCATAATGAGTGATGGTGTGATTTTTTAATGAGATTGATCTTTTCAAAGAAGCTTCTAAAATTTCTAGTTTGTTCACCAAATTGGTTTGTTTTGATACAAAAGTTAGGGGTAAAGTTTCCATGGAAGAATGCTACAATGGCAAAATTAGGTTTTACCCTTTTTTTGTATAACGGAGAATCATGAAGTTAATTTTTTAGGTGATAAGTTAAGGTATTTCAAACAGTAATGAAAAAAGTGTACGTTTAACTAAATCTCATGGGATTTTAGTATTTTTTTCTAATTTTTAAAGTAACTTATATATAATCAGTTCAACTACTAGATTAAATATGTAATCACGCATGTAGACCATAAAGATTTTTACTTTGATCTACTTCATGGTTTTAATTTGTACTATATTCTCAATTTTGATGACCTATTTTTTTCATACAATCTTAGACAACTTTTTACTTTTTAATACCTTTTCAAACTTTACACTCACAAAAGCATTTATTATATATCAAACATCAACCTTTTTATAACAATATTACAAATAAAATGACTATTTATTGTTTTCTTAAAAGAAAATGGTCTATTATTTTGAGACATCCTGAAATAAAAAATAGCTTATATAGTTTAAAATAAAGAGAGTAAGTTCTTGCTTCTTTATCACTAGTCAAACTTAAGAAGAAATGTGCACTTTTTAGATAAAAATGTTATACATTTCCAATTATTCTAAAAGTTAGTAAACATGATCTATATAAATAGATTTTAAAATCTAATGGTTGGTTTAATATGATTTTTTATATTACTTCATTCAATGCGAAAATAATGAAGAGTGCAACAGTTGCTAATGGGTTTAAGAAGAATCTCGTATGATCTATAAATTCAGTATTAATATATATTAATTATTTCTTAGGCTAAAAGTAAGTAGAATTTATTAACATTTTTCATTAGGTATGCTAAATATTTATAGAACATTAATTACCATTTGGATAAAAATGTACTTAATTAATGGTATAATAATAATAATAATAATAATAATAATAATAATAATAATATAGTTTATATTATGTTTTGCTAAAAAATTATAGAATGAGTATATTTCTTTTATATGGTGAGAATTAATTTTTAAAATAAAATGAGATTAGCTAAATTATATTTGTCCTTGGAAGATAATACTTCTCTATTTGAATTAATTGAAAAGTGAATAAGATGTTAAAAAATAAATATTAAGATTAATCACGAACATAAACTTGATTTATAAAAATAAAAAGATATTATAGATTTAGAAACTATTAGTAAATCTATAAATATAGATATTATTTAGAAGCGAAAAAATTTTAGAAATCTATTATATATTTAGGAAAAATTGGATTAAGGTGACATGAGATGAACTTTATGGTTGATTTACATGATTTGCAAATTTCATTGACAATCAAAATATTTGAGCCCACTAACATAACATATTAAGTTACTATGAACGGCAAACCTTGAAGGAGGATAAATATAGGTTAATTCAAACCTTAGAGGGGTTTTTTTAAGTTTCCCTGTATATTAATGAATTACTGGCAGTAGCCTTGGCATTGTGGCTCTTGGTCTCAAGCGTCGCTGAGGTCAAGGGTTCACGGGTCTGTGAGGGTGATCAAAAGTGAAGGAGCGAGCGACGATATGACGTTGAAAATGAATATGGAAAGGATAACCATGCACATTGTTTTGTATTTTTCACCATATCATATATATGATACACACACACACACACATACCTGTAATGCACGCAACCGTTTGTGTGTTTGATCGTTTCATTCGTTAATTTTCTTAATGGTAATGCCGTTGTTAATTAAGTGCACGAAATGCTTTTCTTGGAAAATTCAAAAAAATATGAAATCAACAATGGATTATAATGAGGTTAACGTACTAAGGCTTATGTTTTCTGATTCCTCCGGAAACGGCTAATTCATATTGTTATCAATTTCTTTCCGCATTCCCAGCTTAGTTTAACATTTGGTTTACCCGTTCCGCCTCGTCTCATTATTAGTCATTACCATACACAAATATAATATATATATATTAGTATAAAGAATTTGTTCTTTTCAAACCCAAACATATATGTATGCATGAGTACTTCGGCCATAAGTGACGTGAAACACTCAAATTATTTGTTCTTTTGGGTATATCCATATTAGCAAGGTAATAAGTTGATAATAATTTTCTTAACTAAGTGAAGGAATTCATCGTGGCTCAGACAAATTGCTCGCCTAGCTATATAAGACCAGAGACCTAAGGAGAACACCCAAAAAATTGAATCCTAAAAGATTTTTGTTGGGCAATTGCGAGCCCTATAAAATTGAAATGAATAAAAGAAAAACTAATAATACAACACGTTATATAGTTTGGACTTTGAAGATACCACTTCAGAATTGCCTGACTTCAACGGGAGGTGATATATATTCAAAGTAATTCTAGGCTGATTACCAAAAGAAAAAAAAGTAATTCTAGACTAGACGGACGGGTCCTAGAAAAAACAAAGAAAGAAACCAAGTTTCGGGGGAAAAAGTTTTATATATAATAATCTAGTCTACCAAATTAAACTCATGGCTGCTTTAATTTAATTTAGTGGCAGAATCGTTTTATTATTTTATTATCGGCTTACATGTATACGATAGATATCAGTATATCTGCCCTTTCATGTTAATTTTCAGCATATATATGGGTTCTGGTTTATTTTGTGGTTTTCAAGAAATTAAATTAGGAGAGCCAAAGTCATCAAATTATTAGATAACAACCAGGTCTGAATTATTCTTAATTATTTCTTTCCTCAACGTCGATCTAGAAAATTTTGACAATTTCAAGGTCAAATTTTAAGCATGCAAGAGAACCTGCAACAATATTGACGAAAGTCAGACGTATGTTTCTTGTCCAAACTGCTATAAATACCATTGATCCCAACCACCTAGCTATACCATCAACAGACAAGGATCTATCAGCAGAAAGATGAAAATGCTAAGTCTTTCGTTTCCAAAACTTCACTTTCTTTTTCTTGTTCTCATCTTCGCATTGTCATGGACGCCAACTTCAGCCATGAGACCCCATGACAACTTCCTCCGTTGCTTATATCTTCATTCCCCATCCATCTCTTCTGTCATTTACACACCCTACAACTCTTCATTTTCGTCCATTTTGAATTTCACTGCCCACAATCTGAGGTTCATCGAGCCAATATATAGGCGCCCTTTGTTCATCATCACCCCAACCCAAATTTCTCATGTCCAAGCATCAATCATGTGCTCAAAAGAACATGACCTCCAAATTAGAACTCGTAGTGGAGGCCATGATTATGAGGGCATTTCTTATGAATCATATGTACCTTTTGTCCTTGTTGATATGATAAATCTCAATTCAATTGATATTGATGTAGAAAATAGGGTTGCATGGGTTCAAGTAGGTGCTACTCTTGGTCAATTTTACTATGCAATTTCTCAAAAGAGTGGAACTCTTGGCTTCCCAGCAGGCATCTCCAATAATGTTGGTGCGGGCGGCCACATTAGTGGAGGAGGTTATGGAATATTGGAGCGAAAATATGGTCTTGCAGCTGATAACACAATTGATGCACAACTAGTTAATGTCAATGGGAGAGTTCTTGATAGGAAATCCATGGGAGAAGATCTATTCTGGGCTATTCGAGGAGGCGGTGGAGCCAGCTTTGGAATCATTATCGCATTCAAAGTACGGTTAGTTCCCGTTCCAGCAACTATGACCTCATGTTCACCCATCAGAACACTAGACCAAAATGCTACCAAACTTATGTATGATTGGCAATTTATCACACCTAATATGCCAAATGAGCTATCCAGCTATCTCGTATTAAATCGCGCAAATCTAAGTTCAGAAACAAACAAAACTGTACAAGCTGCTTTCACATTCAATTTTCTTGGGGGAGTTGATGAGCTAATAACATTAATACATAACCGCTTCCCTGAGCTTGGATTGGCAAGAGCAGAATGTGAAGAAGTGAGTTGGATTCAAGCTGTTGTGATCATGGCAGGACTCCCAAGTGGAACACCCACAACTGAATTGCTCAATAGAACTCTTTCTGCTGGCCCTTTGCGAGCCTACCAGTATTATGCCAAGATGAAATCTGACTATGTGCAAAAACCTATGCCTGAAACTACGATGGAAGGAATATGGAATAGGCTTTCTGAAGTGGAGGCAAGACTTGCTAGTGTGTATTTTGTTGCACATGGAGGCAAAATGGGTGAGATTCCAGAAACTGAAATTCCTTACCCGCATAGAGCTGGAATTTTATATTTTGCAGCTTATATAGTGTTTTGGGAAAAAGGAGGTGTGGAAGTGGACCAAAGGTACATAAACTGGAATAGGGGACTTTATAGGTTCATGACACCTTATGTCTCCAAATCTCCAAGACAGGCATATATGGGCTATAGGGACCTCGACATTGGAACCAACAACAAATCAGGACACACAAGCTTTGCACAAGCTAGTATTTGGGGTTTCAAATATTTCAAAGACAATTTTTACAGGTTAGCACGTGTGAAAGCTGAGGTTGATCCTACAAATTTCTTCCAGAATGAGCAAAGCATCCCACTTCCATTCTAGTGAAAATTCTATAGTCATTCAATTTATGTGCTTAATTTATTATTGTAACATTATTGAAATATCAGCCAATTTAGTCACAATAAGTGCGAGTGCATGGAACTCCTGTAATACCAACTAGGCAGCAGCCCTTGAATTTTTTTTTTAATGTTTTCATCCAACCTTTATATGCCTAAATCCCTTTTACTTAATCAAAGAGAATATAATAAATTATATTGAAGAAAGATGTTCTCTCTCTCTCTCTCTTATATATATATATATATATTATTGCTGAAATTAGTATAGTTTTATATATGATACATTTGGTATTATACCTACACTTGTGAATAATATAAAATGAATGAAATATATGGAAGTAGTGTGGGTATGAGTATCTTTGTCTAATTGTAATTAAGGATGTTAAGTGCACAAAATCAATTTCATTAGAAAATAAAAGTAAAATAATTACCCTTTAAAAAACATTGTTAATTGGCCTACGTGTTTTTTCTGTTTCTTGCAAAAACTGGCTAATTAGGGGTAGTTCAGCAGCAAATAATCGAATTAATAAGTCCACGGGTTTGGCTTGACAGGGGGTCAATGGGCCAGGGAGGAAAAAGACTTTGGACATTCCACTTAATTATAACAGGCTTCCGCTTATTACTGTTGTCAATCTTTTCTTCATTCTCTCTTCTCGCAGCCGTACATAATAGACGAGCTCATTGTCCTCTTCGTGCACCATCAATGATGTACCTCTCTACGGTTTCAGCGCATCGTCCGATTGGCCTGAGCCCTTGATCCTGTTCCTCTTAACCCCCTACAGCTTTTCCCTAGCTCCATTAGACGTCTGCCGCTTCCGATTTCTAGTTGCAGCCAACTGCTCAAAGCTCCGTCCGCCGTCGTCAACTTCATTGAGGTACTAGCCTTTCACAAATATTAGGATGATTTTTTAATTTTTGTGATATTTTTTATAATGGGGTAGAGAGAAATAATTCTATAGATGTTCATTATTTAATTTTTCCTATCGTACCCCAAATTCTAAAACCGGTGGATAAGCCTTACGGAGAGGGAGTTGTGAGTTGTGAGTGGCCCATACAAAAAAAATAAGCTAGCTAAGCAAGTTTATGTAAATTTCGAGTTGACTTCAAAATGTTCAAAAGTGGAAGGTGGTGGAGCTTTAGGTCGAGACAAAAATTGTATCAAGGGTTCGGCTTCTTGTGATATTCCTTCCGAGGTGTCCTTAGAATGCTGTGAGGAATTATTATTGGATATCTTAGAGAATCTTGATATGGCTAATGCTCAAATGAAGGAGAGAAAGAAGATTAAATTGCAGCCCAGAGAATTTGTGTTGTTAAATGAATTGAAAAGACTGTAATGAGGATTAAAGATTATGTTCTTACGGTACTTTTACTTTTGGGTCTTGGATGTTGAGTTTTGGGGGCTTTGGTAAATTTTAATTGATGTTGGTAGGCTTTGATCTTTAAGGCCAATTGTGTTTTTAAGGTCTTTGGGGTCGATGAGCAGGTTATGGTTTTATATCCTGGAGGAGGTTGTTAGGTTGTTTATGTAATGTGGGGATTTGTACGGTAAATTTTATCAGTATCTTTTTTAACTATGATATTTGTATTCTCTTTATTTTTAATAAAATTTTTGTTTTGCCGTTTAGGAAAAAACAAAAAAATGATCAGTAGGAGACTTATTGTACTATATTTGGTTAATACGCCTTAACGATTCCAAAACCATTTATTTACGTGTGGAGTTAATAATCCTTGCATTTGTAAATCTTCACGAAAATTTAATTTACTGGAAGAGAAAAAAGTATTAAAATACAAATTATTAGTATTTTCTAGCATATATCCATACTTTATTAATATTATGCTTTAATACCATAAACTGGCATTGAGATCCTCTCCATGTTTCCTTTTTGGCCAATAAATCCTCTCCATGTTTTAGGGTTTAGTAATGATTTTTCCGTATCAATAATAATCTTGATGTGCTTAACTAAATAAGTAAATTTATCATGGCTAAACACAATTCGCTTATAAGAACTCAGCCTCGCGTGAACTATAAAACTTGAATCATGTGGGGTTTTTCATAACAATTTGATTCGCGTTTCCTTAATGCTATTCAATTTAAAAGCCAAAAAGGCAAATGTAGTACTTATTTTAGGTGAATGGCTGTATCTTCTATTAATTTATTTTTTTAGATAAATATGCAACAAATGTTTTATTCCCAGCTAATTATTATTCTTGACTGAATTAATTTATTGTTCTTGCTTTTGTTGTTGAGATGAAAAACATCTAACTAAGACATGTATCATTTTAAGTTATTAGAATTTTAGTTAGATTTAATCTTAGATTTGTTAAATTCAAATAAAAAAAAGTAAAGTTATATAGCCAAATTAGAAATATCTAAATGTCAATCTATACTAATGGCTAAAATCTTAGATAACACAAAGCATAAGAAAGTGGGAGTGAGAAAGTGTTACATTTTAAAATTTAATTAAAATTGTTATAAAAATAAGAGCAGCGCAGGAGCACGAGAGCAAGAAGTGACATCCAAAGTAAAAAAGATTATGTCACATAGTTAAAATCTACATATTGTTGTCATCACTGACACCATAATATTTTATCAATTAACCCTCTCAATGAGTTGCTTACCTTTTATCTAATATATTGATGAGTTATTTACCTGTTCTGAAAGGCCTAGGCCTATTTTGCACATTAAACTTTGCAAACTCAAACATTTTACCCCATTAAATTATAATTTAGGTTGGTTATCCCTTCAAACTTTAAAACTGAGATATTTTAACTCCTCATTCCATTTAAATAAAGCATATGCTACATGACATGCGTTTATCGTAAAAATGAAAAATTTTCACGAATGACTTAAACAAAAGGATTAGGAGTAAGAAGAACGTAATGTGGGTTTTCTTCGCTAAATCATCTACCTTAACGTGGATGAAGGAACAAGTATGACACAGAGTATATGAAGATAAGAGTTAGGGGTAAATTCCACCGGGGATCCTTTAATTTATTTTTTTGTCCTAAATGAGTACCCTATCTTAATGTTATCCTATCAAAATTCCTTATCTCATGTTGTGTGTCTCAATTGGATACTTCCGTCTATTTCACAATTACAATAGACAATTTTTGCTGATGTGATATTAATTAATATTAAAATAAATATAAAACAACAATTTTGGTCATTGGGCTTTTTCAATCAATAATTTTAACCTTTCAAAATTTTTGAATATCAAGAATGACCCCAAACTTTTGATTTTATCCTCCCAGATACAAACAACATCAACAAACCAAATATATTCATCAAAAACCTCAAATATGGAACAAGAACAAACCAAATCCCTCCTCCCCTCACCAATGCCTTCGCCGTCTCGCTGTCATCGCCCTCGCCGATGCGAACTCTTGCCCTCTCATTGTCAGATTTGAATCATTATTAACAGGCCCCCTTAGATTAACAAGCCCCTTCACTGCTCTCACCGTCTTTGATATTGAGTTTGCTTGGTGGAAATGAATTGTCAAAAATGCCACCCCCTTTTTCACGGTCTCATTCCAAACCCCAGTCCTATTTTACTTGTAGTGGTCATTGCCACAAGATCTCCACTCTACTCGTCGTCCAATTGGGTTGGTGGTTGTGAGTCGCCGATGATGAGGCAATGATTTGGGCTGGTAGGATCTTCGATTTCATCGTGAAATCTCCAATCAACGTGGGCATTAACCATTGAAACAATTGGCGGAGACTTCAGGTCTTAGCAAGACTCCTAGTTCTCTTTCAATCACAGTTTCCGATTTGTCGCCAATATCACTGCCTTTCGACGCGTCCAACACGGTGCCATGAGATCTCCGGTTTACTCGCCGTTAGATCATAAGGATGTCGTAAGTCAACAAATGGTGGGCAAGTTCAAAGATGATGGAGTCTGGCAATGAGGATGCCCCAGATCTAGTTACTTATCTGCTTAATCGGAGCTCCAGCAACAATGGAGTCCGATGATAATGAAGTTCAAAGACGGTGGAGTTCACCCAGATCCGATTGCTTGTTTGCCTATTTAAAGTTAATTGTTTTGTAATTTGTTAGTTTTTGATATTTTTGTGGTTAGAATGAAAAATTTTAAAAGTTTAGATTTGATATTGATGTTTAGAAAGTTTGGAAGGTTTAAAATCATTAATTGGAAATGTTTGGGGACCAAAATTATTATTTTATATTTATTTTAATATTAATTAATGCCACAACAGCAATTCCGTCTCATTTAAAGCTAAAATAGACAGAAATGATCTAATTGGGACGTAATAACTGAGGTAAAGTACTTTGATATGACAACCTTAAGATATAATACATATTTAAGACAAAAAAAAATAAGCCTGTAAATTTTACCCTAAGAGGTAGAAGTTTCTCTCCAGACCCTTCAAGACTTAGGCCATAGTAGGGGTATTCGCGGTGTGGTTTCGACCGGCTTAACCCTAAACCTAAACTGCACCATATATGTGACCGGCTTACATATTATAAAACCAAACCGCACCATTAACCACAAACTCTAATTGAAAACCAAACCGTATAAAATGCAGTTTGGTTTGACCAATTATCTTTTCTATCCTGTAAAATAATTTAAGTTACTTCACAACACTTGTTTTAATGTTAATACGTTGTTCTGAAAACTAAATAGTTTTATGAAACATCAACAATTCCGTACTTTAGAACATTACAAATACAAAATAGCCTAATTTGTTTACTTTTACCCAAATCTATTCAATTTGTTTCATTTAATCAATTGGCTCTTCTTTTCTCCACTTATTTGTTTTCGTCTTATAGTTGAAAAAGGGTATGAGCATGAAAATGGGAAAAGCATAAACAAGTGGCATGGCTTATTGCCAAATCCATGTACTACTCAAATTTAATCAGCTCAAAAATATTCAAGCAGCACTAGTAAAAAACATAAATCAAACAAACAGTGATCAAACAACATCAATCAAAATAAATTAAGCAACCTCAAGTTGTTTTCAGAAGAGTTAATTCCAATACCCCAAAACATTAAAACAAAATCGATTATTTTTATGAAATGGGTACTTAATAGGACAAACCTTGAAAAAAGCTTCCACTTTGCAGCCGTTACAAAAGAAAAATAAGAAAGGCCGAAACCTGAAAGATATGAGGCTACCACTTACGACTGCGAGTGCCAACGCCTCCACGCGAGATTGAGAGAGGAAAAGTCAAGCTGAGAGAGGTTATGACTTAAGAGTGAAAGAGTGAGAGGCTGAAAGAGTAGATGCGAGACTGAGACAAAGTAAACGAATGGCAAGGGTGTGCAATGCGGACATGGGGCGTGCAGCAAAGGTGTGGAGGGCCTAGAGGCTGAGATTTTGAGAATGCGAGAATGAAACTATGGAAAGGCTGCTAGGCAGATCGTGTGGCGACAGCTAACACTTAACAGGGGAGGCCCAGACCTAATATAGTTAGGCTGAACTTAGGCTTAGACTAGAAAAAGGGATGAACTAATAGACTTAAAGTTTCTATCAAGTTATTAAGGGTGCGGATTCGGTCCGGTTTTACCAGGTTTCAAAATTAAAACCCAAACCACACCGTATATACATCAGTTTTCAATTTTTAGAACCCAAACCACACCATAACCTGCATAAACCTACATAATCAATGAGTTGATTCAGTTCGATCTGTGCAGTTTTGCAGGTTGAGTGGGTTAGATAAACACCCCTAGGCTATAGTCTTGTAAATTTCTTATAAGTTTTCTTAATGTAAATTTTCAAAATGAAATGCCATAAACAAACATCTTAAAATTCTCCTCAATGTAAATTCACCATATTCGAAATGGACATGACTATCAAATTTGACTACACTGCTTACACTTAATTGCTAATACCAATAATCATGTTTAGTGAGGACCTATAATCATCATATAACACTGGAATTCCAATGAAATTACAAACATGATATATTGATAGCACATGAAATCTAAAATTGTTGGCATCATGGTTGCTAATTTCTCATCTTCTACAATTGTCCCTATACTCCCTGTTGCTTTCTTTGTCCTTGAATAAGTCCAAGGAGGCGAGAATCCACCACTTGCTCGCCACTGCCATCATTAACATGGAGTGGGAACACCGTCCCATCATCATCAAGTTTTGGTGGTTTCTCCTCAGTTTGCAGCCTATAATTTAACCAACAAATTCAACATGACAAAATAAATAAATAAATAAGGGAAAGTTACAAAAAAAAAAACCCCCCTGAGGTTTGCTCAAAGCTCGCGTTTTGTCCTTGACTCATATCTACATTTACCCCCTCTAACCTTGACTCCGTTAGTGACCTGTTAAAACAAAAAAAGGAAAACCTCATGTTCTACCCCTAGCCTTCTTATTTCGATAATTTGACACCCCAAACTTATGCATCTAACTCTGCAACGCCTCCTCTTCCCTCCTCTCCTTCATGGCAGCAGTGCTTATCCAACCACTCGGTCTTCGCCGCGACCTCTGCCACGATCTCCTCCAACCATCTCACTTCTCCTTTCCTCTCCCGATTCTCATGGCGAGCCAACAATCCTCCTCGATTTCAGAATGGATGAACAAGACCTGAAGATTGAAATAGCAATACACCACAGAAATAGAGTACCAGAACCTAACAACAATACCAGAACAATACCAGCGAGCCATGGACTACACCACAAGAAACAGATTCAACTACAGCTGATTCTCCAATCTTCAGCAGAACCCGTGACAAAACAGCAAATACTAGCCAAATAACAAAAAAAACCTGACAAATGACAATTACTAGAGAAACAACCAAATAACCTGTCCAAAACCTTCCAATGTCACAAGAAACTTCTACATGAAACAAGGCAAAAAACTTGTCCGATAGTATCCCTAATTGAATCACAGTCCGTTCGACACCACCAGGCGGCTATAGGCTCTAGGGTTTTAAAATCGGGCCAAGAAGAACAAGAGCAAGGAGCTCGGCTTCAAATCGGCTGAAATCGCGAATGATGGCCAACAAATCGAGGACGACAGACGAGAACAACTGGAATGGCTGGAGGCTGGGATCGCGAACGGCGGACGGAGAAGGCAATGGTGATCGAGGAGGACGACGAGGCGGCGACTAAGAATCGGCGGCGGAGAATGTGATGACAGAGATTCGATCTCGCGATGACGGAGATTCGGAATCACAGCGGTGGAGGTGGCGGTGGAGGCGCTTCATCTCGGACACCGCTTCATCTCGTTCTTGTTTTCATTTTGTTTTTGTTTCAATTTTGTTTTCACCCTTCTTTTGAATTTGCTTCTAATTTTGTTTGGACGGAAAAGTTAGATGCATAAGTTCAGGGGGTCAAATTATCAAAATAAAAAGGCTAGGGGGAGAAAGCCTTTTTTTCTATTTTTGTTTTTTATTTTAACAGGTCATTAGCGGAGTTAAGGTTGGAGGGGACAATAGTTGGTATTTAAAACAGCGAGGACAAAACTCAAGGTTTTGCCAAACCTTGGGGGCTTTTTGTAAGTTTCCCAAAAATAATAGTCTGATACATCTTAAGAGTAATCAATTGCAAAAGGAAACTTTCAATTCTTAAAACATGAACATAAAGAAAACTAAACCAAACATGCAAACAAGGGAATTCAATTATAAAGCCTATGTCTTAGCAGCAATGTTACTAAACAATGCATCTAGAGTAAACAACATATGTTGCAATGGAAGACAAACTAGCTACGGAGATCCAAGTAAAACAGTCATTTTCAAACATTTGGCAGAATAATATAAGTGCAAGATCGAATTTTCCTAATTTATTGAATTTACCTACTCGCACATGCCTTGTAACAATTGGGAAACATGAACAAGCCATTGAAAGAAAATCAACTCAAAACATTAAAGCATCACTCACGATGTTCTGACCTCTTCCCATTGTTTAGCTTTGTATCCTCATATTGCACCTGCACAATGGGGCATTTCACTGGGGTACCTCCTCCTTACAAGGGACATCTAAGAAGTGCTTAATTGCTCCCCATAATTATGAGGAAATTTGCAATAAAATGCCTAGAGGTTTACGGAGAAACTCCTAACACCTCTCGTCGATTGCTCTGTTTCGTACTTGTTCCCTCGTCCATGTTTAAGTAGATGATTTAGAGGAGAAAACCGGTATCATGTCCTTCTTCCTTATCGTTTTCATTTAAGTCATCCATAAAATAAAAATTTTCATTTTTATGATGAACGTGATAGCATGTGTTTTATTTAAATAGGTTGAAGGTGTAAAATGTCCCACTTTGCAAAGTGTGGAGTGAGTCAACTTGAGTTATAGTTCCAAGGGTAAAGTATCTGAGTTGGCAAAGTTTGATGGGCAAATGGGGTTTTAGGCAATTCTTAAAAAGTATTTACCAACTAATCACAGTTTTGAAAATATTTCGCAATTGCTTGTATTTTACTTTACCAATTCATATGTATTTTAGTTTTCTTTTAAGGCTCGAAACTTTTCAGACAATATTTAGAATGTAAAATTATGAGTTCATCTAAAAATAATTAATAATGAATTAATAATAAATTCAAAATAACAATTAACAATAAATTAACTAAATAATACTATTTCTATCTCAAGTTATTTGCATCATTTTAGTTTTTCACTTAAATTTGACTTGAATTTATTCATATTAATATTTAAAAAAAAAATTAAAAAACCTATAATTAGAAACTATCAGGCTTATAGTCTTTAAAGATATTTTATTAAATTTTTTCTATTAGATATTAATATAAAAAAATTTAAGTCGAACTTAAATAAAAAATTGAAATGGTGCAAAAACTTGGGACGAATGCAGCATGGAAGCACATGAGATGAACTGAAATTCGAACATTTATTAGTTCTGGGTATAACTCAAGAAATTGCAAGTGTGAATTTTCAAAATACATAATGTATATTTTTTATTAATTTGCATTTCATACTTTTTTAAAGCTGTTCTTAAAATAAATTAAGTATGATGGCTTGTGTCATTTTTCCCTTTATAAAGCATGTGTCTTTAGTTTATACAAGAAGTGTTAAAGATTTTGTTTCTGTTAATTTAAAAATTATTGGTGTAATGTAAAATTGATTGTTCATAAAGTTATAATAATATATAGCAATTTCTAATTCTTACACATGTATAAATGGATTCCTCTTCATAAAATAAGTGAGGAACCTCATACACATATATCATATATTTCGTTTTTGATGTCCTATTTATTTTTTTACATAATTTTAGAAAATCATATTTTTCTTATCATTGCTTTGTGCATAACAAGTGTACAGTTCCGTTTATTTATTTTTACATTTTTTTCAAATGGTGTTACTTTATTTAGAGCATAACTTTTTATTATTTGTCTCACAAGTTTAATCAATTCCATCATTATATTCAATATGCTAAAAAATGTATGTACTATTCTAGCTAAACTGGTTTCATTTTTTCTAATTTTTTGAGTTAAATTATTTTAAGTTCAAAATGATCCATAAAAATGAACCCAAGTTTATAAAATGTTAAGAGTTTTTTTTTGTTAAAATTATTCTCAATTTATTGAATTATATAGATAGAATTAATGCATGTGTGAATTTTTAGTTTACCAATATGCTTCCATTTTATTACTTAATTAATTTCTTGTTAATTTTTAATTATTGGTGCCTCAGCATATTCTTACTACTTAATTAATTTATTTAATTTTTAATTACCAAAACCTTAGCTTATTTGGTTTTAGGTCTATATTTGTGGTTTAAAGTGTGCTTCTGGATTAACCATGGAGCTATCTGTAAAGTCTGATCAGTTAAGAATATATCATTATAAAATATTTTAAAAACTACAAAAAAAAATGCAAAGAGCAGCAACAGATGACGAATGTCATCAAACTCGCGGACCGAACCTATTGACTTGCACACCTACATCGGTATTTTACTTTCTTCAGGAAAGAAGTAGTGGTCGTACAGTCATATTAATCACCAACGAAGTAAAAGTTCAGGCCTTTTAAAAATCGAAAAAGTTCAGGCCTTTTAAAAATCAAAGCTTTTATTTATAAGCAAGTCAGCAATAATCTCTTCTTAGAGTAACTTTCGAAAAGAATTCTTGTTAGAGTATCTTGCCTCTCTCAGCAGAATCAATCACCTGAAGGAAATATGGCACAGAATTCGATTCCCGGCAGCTTGTTTTCTTATTCAATCCTCTGCCGTTTCGCTCTATTTTCAAGTCTGGTTGGCCACTGTAACTCGCTTGACCAACTGGGTGCTTCTAGTTCCTACACAATCTCCAGCTTCAGATACCCAACAACTCAGATCAAGCCTTTCGATTTGCGCTATATCAGAGGTGTGTCAGCTTAACTTTTTGAGCTTCCCTTTTACGTGTTAATTGGCCTTTTTTACTCTTGTTTATAATTTTTTAGTTTTTTTATTAGTACGTTGGTTACCGGATGTTAATCAAGATTAAGTTCGGCGAAGAATTCTTGTTAATTTTTTCGAACGTAATCCAATTGGATGAAGTTCTTCTTCTTCTTCTCCTTCTTACATGTAATCGTGGAGGGTTTTGTAATGAATGTTTATAGCCAAAATTCGATTTGGTTAGTAATATTCTTTCCAGTTTCTACCACTTCTTGATGACTAAAGTTTTCACCGATGAGTTGAAAGTTGAAACAATGATTCCTTCTTGTGCGCTGCCTTATTGGCTTCGGTATTCCTTTTCCCTTGTTTCCAGTTGATTTACCGCCATGGTTCGCGTCAATGTCAGTAGCTCTTGAATCAGATGTTCACCTTGTAAGTAAGCTATTTTTTATAGTGGTGCAATATGCAATTTTCGAACTGTTAATCCAGGAAGCTGACCCTGTTCCTTCCCCCTCCCTCCTTCCATAAAATTCTCTACAGTTTAGGTTTCTTTTCATGAGATAATATTACTGGCCAGAAAAAAGAGTGGGCTGACTATTTGCTTATGAGCACTAAAGCTAGGCCAAGATTTTGTCTCTACAGGATCTTGAAAGCATACATAAATCTCCAGATAGTGATCAGCCTATGATATGCCTCAGAGAAGGAAGCCCTCCTCTGCCAGATATTTCAAATACTTCTTTAAAAGGTTTAGGTGAGCTTGTCTACACTTTCAGTTCCTATGCTTGTTGAGTTTTATGTATGCAATTGCATGACACATACGTATACACTGTTGGACCTTTGGTTTCGGCTTTTTTTGTTCAATTCACAAGTGACAAAAGCAATTCCTGAATGATTCTCTTCTGTTGCAGTATTTAAACCGCTTTCAAATGTTTCTGAAGGAATCCAAAATCCTCAAAGTACAGAGATTTGTTATCCAATGGTGAAGAATATAACAGTGAAGTTGACCATTGATCAGGTACAAATTACCATTTTATTTCTGTGCAGATTGTTTTCCTGCTTTTTTAAATACAACAGTATTGTAGAACTTTTTAATAATTTCCTAGAACATCTTTCAGATATCAACGTTATGACTACAGTCTTCTTTTAACTTATATTATGTCTTGCAACATGGTGTGGTGGTTGAAAAAAGTACTGAGAGTAATGAATTTAGTGTCTTGGCCCTAAACACCTGGCTGTTTTCTTTTGGAACTAACCAGAATTGCCTTGTAAATTTTCAGATAGCACCAGGGGTGTGGTACTTTGGTCTTTTTAATGGTAATGGGCCCACCAGGACTCAGTCTAAAATGGTGAGGTTTCTTATAATTGTACTACTCTTCAATCTTGCTATTATCACTGCTTCTGTGCTTCCGCACTGTTTATGAAATGGATTATGGATATCATATAGAAAGTTGTGACCAGTTCAGATCATTAGATGTTTTGCTCTTATTGCACTTTCTAGTTCATCATTCCTCATTAAGGAGGTTCTACATTATATTGAGTCAGCAATTTGGAATACTGTAAACTGAAAAAATATTGTTCTGCAGATTGTTCGTGGCCCTTCTTACTCCTTTGCAGCCAACATTAGCGTGGTAGGGTGTACAATCTCAACAATGCAGGGGCAGTTTTGCAACCAAAGTGTTGAGCAGCTTTCATGTAGTCAATCTGGCGACTTTAGTTCTTTGAAAAATATCTCTGAGGCTAAGTTGTACAATCAAACAATCGAAAGTGTGGCTTCTTGCGGAAACGGATTTGTGAATTCATGCCATGGAGAGGGAGAGATGAAAGTGTACTCATTGGAGATACTTGACATTGCAGAAAAACTAACCATCATGGCTGATGATGTGAACATTAACCTAAGCTCTGCGAATAACACTGGTAATGCTACAGAGATGGTGCTAATGTGTTTTGCTCGTCTTGGTGCAATACCCTCAGCTGCAGTACATGATTATTCTGCTAGCTTAAACACAGCTCCCCTGGTCATTCCCTTGCCTAAGACAGGTCGCTGGTTTTTATCCATTGTAACATTTAATCTGCCAAAGGTAGTAGGCGGAACACAAAGCAACAGCACAAAAGTTTGCTATTACTTGGATGTGCAGAAGTTTGAATGTCCTTTGGGCAAGGCTGGATTGAATTGTACATCAGAAAGATATGTACTTCAGGTGGGTGCTTCTGGTGATAGATTTTATTGTTTAATTTTGTGTCATCAGACATTTCTTTTTTTCTTCCTCTTGATGTCTGAAGAAAATACCTCGCAGGAATGATTTATTGACAAGCTGAGAATGGTTGTCTGCAGACGATTTTGAGAAAAGATTCTGCTCCATTTGAATCCTATTATTTGCCTGAGAGTGAGAACGTGACCTCGGATGGAGCTAATTTTCTTCTTGAACCCCTTCTAAGCAACTTCTCGATTAACGGAGAGCCAAGTGATACTTGGACTTATTTTGTGGTGGACGTTCCTTATGGTGCAGCTGGAGGACATGTCCATATTCGACTTACATCTGATACCAAAATATATTCTGAAGTTTATGTCAGATTTGGTGGTCTGCCATCCCTTGATAGTTGGGATTTCTACTATGCAAACAAGACAAGCAACAGTGAGGGCTCATTGTTTTTCATACTGTACAACTCAAGTGAAGAAAAGATAGATTTTTACATTTTAAATGTAAGGGAGGGAATTTGGAATTTCGGAATAAGGCATCCAAGTCCCTCTAATAGCTTTTTAAATGCACAGACTACCATGTCTGTTTCAATTGAAAGATGCCCAAAAAGGTGCTCTTTTCATGGTGAATGCAAATTTGGTCTTGATGCAAGTGGGTTAACATCATATAGGTAATCGTATCATGCCTCTCCCTCGTATGTTTTGACTTCGGTTAGCAATTTTTTTTTTTATATCCAGTCTGATTAATGCAATTATTGTGTAGTTGTGAAACTTTACTTACTATTTCTGTTTCCTCAGCTTCTGTTCTTGTGACCGGAACCATGGAGGTTTTGACTGCGGCATTGAAATAGTATCACATCAAGGTAAATGCTTTCCAGAAACGTGCAACAAGTAGTGTGGTTATGAATTATCCAGGCCTTCAACCTGGATGCTCTTGACTGGCTTAACTATATGGCCTCCTCCCAAAACTTTCTAGTTTTTACATTATTTCTGCATAGGCTGAATAGTACTTTATGCTTAAGATGCGGACTTGAAAACAAAGCATGAAGAAAAACAAGTATAGGATGAGAAACCATTTTATTTGGAACTAATGACTAGGCTCTGTCTTCGGTAGAGCTGTCTAATCCTTTATTTTTGTCTTTTTGGGTACATATGAGCAAGGGCAAGGGGGGAGTGGGGAATTGAACCTTGGACCTTGTGGTAACAGCAAAAGCTTGCTTTAACAATTAGGCGAAGTCTTGGGTCTTATATCTAATCCTCTCTAATCATTTACTTGAAAACTGATGGTAGGGCATTTGTGGCAGTCAGTTGCTCTCATCGCATCCAATGCTGCAGCTGTGCTACCTGCTTATTGGGCACTTAGGCAAAAGGTAATTTTGTCTTTTACATCTTTGATATGCGGTATTGTCAGTCACCACTACCCAGAAAACTGGTTTATACCGCTAATGAAACCAAAGCTTTTGGCTTGAGCTGGTCCAATTCTCAAGCATCTGTTTTTCTTTTTTGGTTAAATGAATTCAATGATTTCAATGTTGTAAGGTGATATTTGTTCCCTTATGCAGGCTTTTGCAGAATGGGTACTCTTCACATCTAGTGGAATTTCAAGTGGATTATATCATGCCTGTGATGTCGGGACCTGGTGTGTACTGTCCTTTGGTGTCCTACAGGTATGTATGGTGTTTTGCCCTCTGCTTTTCCACTGCATTTCGTTATGAAATTTGATAATGTGAAGTGTCGGATTCTCCTAGGGAAAGTGATTCTCTTGTTCACCTGGGAAACATGTAACCATATAATATATGTACACTATTCCAACAGTGTTTCTACTTGTATTTCATCCTGCTGTCACATGCACATGCAAAGACACAAAACCCTACCTGCCAACCCATATACTTTTTGTTGCCGTCTCATTTAAGTGGGATTCTGCAGTTCATGGACTTTTGGCTCTCCTTCATGGCTGTTGTGAGTACTTTTGTGTACCTGACAACTATTGATGAAGCCTTGAAAAGGACAATACACACTGTTGTTGCTATCCTCACTGCCCTGATGGCAATAACCAAGGCAACCAGGTACATTGATCTATGGCAATTCAGTGCTGTCCAAATTCAAACTTTTGCACCATGATATTTTCCGGTGTTTAATGTTGTTGAGCTCTGCAGGTCGTCCAATATTATTCTTGTGATGGCAATTGGGGCACTAGGTCTGCTCCTAGGATTATTAATTGAATTCTCAATGAAATGTAGATCATTTTCCTTTTCAAGAGGATTATGTTTGAGCATGCTCGACAGGTGAGTTTGTACCAAGTACTTGCTAGGAAATGCCTTCAACTAAGCTGCTGATGTGAAAACGTGGGGTTTCTTCTAAGCATCTGGATGTTGTGTCTTACCTGCAGACAGCAAATCTGGCAGTGGCTTCAAAACTTAATAAAGACTGTTCTGAAGCGTTTTCGTTGGGTTTTTGTTCTAGCGGGTTTTGTTGCACTCACTATGGCAGCAGTAAGCTGGACCATGGAAAGAAGTGAAAACTACTGGATTTGGCACAGGTTCTATTTTCCTACTCTCTGTTCACACATGTACGATCCATCTCCTTTTGCCTTACAGATTTGATGTTTGTTTGCAGCCTCTGGCACGTCACTATATACACTTCATCTTTCTTCTTCCTCTGCTCTAAAGTAGTTACCATTGACGATGGAGATGAAAGACGTTCTGGCCAAAACTATGAATTAACAAGGCAGGACTCGTTCTCAAGAGGGGTGGAAGGGGGACGTTCATGAATAAATCAGAAGTATTCATTTCCAATAATAGCTGTACCAAGTTGAGCTTCAGGTAATTAGTATTCATCAGTCATTACCGAATGGTGATGGGAAGTTTCAGGTCAGTGGGATTTATGTCAACTGAAGCAGTCAAGGAAAAGAAGCCACCTCGGCTGCTGCAGAAAGTTTCGAGTCCTCTCAGGCGTGTTCCGCGACTTGGTGATACCGATATAATCTTTTCCTTTTTTAAGTTAAAAAAAATAATAAGAAAGAAGAAAACTAAAAGAAGGTTTGCTTAGATTTCACCTATTCCTATACTTGCTTTTGTTTATAGGTAGGGAAAATTTGTGGCAAGATAGGTATGTTAGCGGCACTAGGATGTGCAGATTAAACATGTATACACTCAAGTGATTCAAATGTAAAGAGCTCGATGGTTTCGGGACAGCGAATTGTAAATTCTTGTACTAGCTTCGGCTCGTCTCTTGAGCTGTGTGATTTTGTGATCAAATATCAAATGCCAGGAACTCATGTAGGAGCCTAAAATTATAATTGCAAGCGGACAGAGGGAAAATACCCATATGAAATGCCATGTATTTCTCTGATGATGAAAAACGAGTTCAACAAAATCTTTGATCAACACTAGTCCCTAGGAATGAACGAGCATGTGCAAACAGAAGTTCTATATACAGGCCAAATGCGATGTCGTCCTTGTTGATCTGTGGCATAAATCTTGAACAATTGATCCTGTCCTGAAGACGGTGTTTCTAGCTTCTGAAACATGCTAACTTCACAAATGGATTTTCATTTTCTGTTTTCGCAGATCTCATTCTGTCATTCGCTTACTATTCTGTTACTGATGCACTCATCTGGGAATTACAAGAAAGGGAACGGAAGTCTGAAGCTGATTGCTCTCTATAATCCTTCCGGATGCTCCATAGGATTTCGCCGCACCTTCTCATGCTAGGTCGGTTTTGTCTTCGTGGAGCCATGCACTGCAGCGCCAGCTCCAGAATTTTTTCTACAGCTAACATAACCCAGGCATTCCTTTCAAGATTTGGGTCCAAGGCTGAAATGGCATCTCCCTCTGTGAACTTCTTCATTGCCTGCAGTCATACACATAGACATAGATGCAATGACCTAACTAGAAGTATGAAAAGCATCTGAGTCCCATAAAGAGATTAGGAATGGGAGGCCCAATCATCACCGAAATGTTACTGACCACACACAAAGGCAGTGCAGTTGAGTGGAAAATGAAAAGTGATGAGGAGAATGGTTAGAGAGACGCACCCACTTTGTTGTTATCCTCTCCTTCAACTCCCGTTTTGGTTCAATTGGACGCCTGCCAGTTACTAACTCAACCAGCAGCACGCCAAATGAATAAACATCACTTTTCTCAGTGAGCTGGTAAGTTTTCAGGTACTCAGGGTCCAGATAACCAGCGGTGCCTTTAACCTGAGTAGATACATGAGTGGCACCAGATTCTGTGTCAGCTGCCAGTCTAGCAAAACCAAAGTCAGCAACCTTGGCCCGGAGCTTGTCTGTGAGTAGAATGTTGGAAGATTTTATATCTCTGTGGATGATCGGATGATCTACATAAATTTTTTTTAAAAAAAAAAGATTGCGTCACATCCTTGCCACTCTTAATGAACTAGGAAAACAATGTTGCCAACAAACCTGTGTACATATGGAGATAGGTGATTGCATGAGCCACATCAATGGCGATATCTAGCCTTCCAGCCAGGTCAAGAACTTTTCCATGCACACCTAAGCAAATGCTTTTCATGTCAAACTTCAGCACATTTTGCAGTGAATACATGTGTTCAAGGACATAACAAATTAAAAGACAACATAGCGAAATAGTTAAAGAAGCAAAATTAATAAGAACTCACAATCCAAGTGTTCCCTTAGAGTTCCATTAGGCACATACTCCACAACAACAATTCTCTCGTCCCCATGCTCTAAATAGCCATAGAACCTAACCAAATTCAAATGCTCAACTCGAGCCAGCGTTCGAACTTCGCTCTCAAATTCCACACCCAAGTGCTTATCATATACACTCTGCAAGTGCAACCAAGCCAAGTCACCTAACACTTCAGTTCATATGTTAAATCCAACTTTCAGGAGGCAGTAATTAGTAACTTGAAAACACTCGGTGGTGTCTCAATGTGGGAAATCTTTCCAATTTTATTTTTCATATTTTCTTTGATAAAAGTTTGAGTGCATAGCTTGTTTCTAGGATGTGCAAAGCCTTGTTTTTTTAACCTTGGAAAACTAACTTGTTAGAAATGAAAACATCTAAAATAAACTTTTCCATTTTAACACATGAGTTTTCCAAAGTTTAAAAAACAAAGTTTTCACATTCTTAGAACAAACTATACACCTAAACTTTTGTTAAAGAAAATTTGGGAAATAAAAAGTGAAAGTTTTCCACAAGTGGACGCTACCTGAATGAATTCATGTAAGCAGTTTCTAAAATCATCAGACCTTCTTTGCACGCTTGATAGCAACAAGAGTCCCATCCTCAAGCCGTCCCTTATAGACCGTCCCAAACCCTCCCTGCCCAATCTTGAACACGGGTGAGAAGTTTCTTGTGGCCTTGAAGATCTCCTCCATTGTGAATCTTGAAGTGCCAGCGTCTCTCACATGCGTCGCATTGTCGGAACTAACAGATCTTCCTCGGCTCGAACTTCTCCTTCTCTGGCTATCGGGTCCTGGGGGCACTGATGTAACTAAAAGTTGAAAGAGGGATAAAATGAGGAAAATATTTCGAACAGTTCGAGAATATTTCACAATGCAAACAAGTAGGGGGATCAGCGCTGTCTGTTTTCTTGCTGATAATATTTTGTCTTCAGACATAAGAATAAGATGTAGGGAAAGTCCCATAAACTGAAACTCAAAATCAAAGTCGACATCAGACAAGTAAAATCTACATCGCAAAATTCTGATTTTCCCGGATCAAAAGTGTCATCAACCCAGAAGAAAAATAAAAGGAAAGAACAGAAAGAAACAAAATATCTAGACTTTGATCTGCAGTGCGGGGACCAGAAGAAAGAAAAGCAATAGAGAAGGGAGTTTTACCAGAAGGAGCTCTTAACTCGTCAGAATCACCATCGTGGCTAGCTGTGTTGCTTTCTGGTGGAGTGAAACAATTGACAAAAACGCAGGCGATGGAGCGGGCAGTGGCGGCGACCGGATTCCTCCGGGAGCTGGACTTGTCGGCGGAATAGGAGACGCTGGGAGAATATTTGAGCCGTTCCGGCGTGGGCCTTAGGTCGGAGCCAGGGCTCCGGCGTTTGAATGATGGAGATCTGCTCGGAGTTGTCATGGGCCGCGGCGGTTGAATTTGTCTCTGGGAAGGTATGACGTAGAAATGGCGGGTAGATAAGAGAGACCGAGAAAGAGCGAAGAGACTTTTCTTGCGAGTTTGATTTGATTTTTACATGGCGGGTGAGGTAAACGAGCGCCGTAAAACTTGTCTGTGCTAATTGGAACCTTGACGGCCCATGAATTATGTGACCTTGTTGGTGTAGGTGGCTTTTATGCCATGCTCCGTGGCAAAGGCTTTAACTGTTTACTATTTGGATAAATTGAAAAAATTAATTGAATTAATTAGATCGGATTATTTGGTTCGGGTATTCAATTTTTGGGATTGGTTTAAGGGAGAATCGAATTACTTATTTGGTTTAATGGATTGGTTTTGGTTACTAATTCTAAAACCGAATAATCCAAAATAACCAAATAGTAAAAATAATATTTTGCATTTGCTTCTTTTAACCCTAGGTATATAAAGGGTTTTGTTTTTAACTCAACCAATAAACCAAACTCATAAGTCATAAGCAACTGCCTCGCCTGCTACAGTACTGCCTAGTGGAATCCCCAACCCCGTTCTCCATCAATTGTTCGTCCGTCGACAACACCACCAGCTGGCCATCCGTCTGTTTGTCAATCAACTTTTCCATTAGTTGTGCTTTTGTTACCTTTAATCTTTGCTTGCGGCAGGCAGCAATCCATCGTTTCCCCCAATTGCTAGGGCACCATTATTCTCCACCAGCTTTCTGTTTGTCGATGACCCACAGCTGCCCATTAGTGATCCGTTCGTGCATCGACTTAGTTGTCCATAGCATATGAGACGTTCCATTGCTCATGATTTGTTAATTTCTTTTGATTGCAGTACCTCGAGAATAGCTAGTGGAGCTCACAACAGGATTGTTCTCTTGAAACCAATCAAAAGACAATTGTTGGATGAAGGCAAAGGAATAAGTTTTTGGTAATCCTTATTTAAGTTTACACAAGCACATCTACATAACAATTTGTATTTTGGTCTCAGAGGTGCAACTGATGCCAATTTGCCACCAATTGATAGACAAAAACCTGGTTTGCAATATTTCACCCATGTTTGTTATGCTTATTTGTGGATACCAGAAAGAAATCTGTCACTCTTTTTGGACATCTTTTTCCTTTCCCCCCAAGCACTCTTTTTATACTACAAACAGATTGTTAGCAAACGATTCAATCTCATTTTTAAACCTTTTAAAAAATGGCCTGTCTCTAACACTTAACATGTTCATGTTTTGTTGCAGTTATGTGTTATATATGTTTTCGTGGGTGTATTATGTATAAGCAGCATATAGCTTGAATTTCATGGTGAAATAAAGTTCAAATCCCTGTTTGCCTTCTAATTGTGCTCCTTATAGACAAGAATAAAGACTGCAACATTGTTTTTCCTTGATTATATAACCTTGATGTGACTTTTTATACTTAATTGGCATCATAAATTTCATCCACCTATGCGGGCAATGCATAAAAGCGTATTCTAATGATAATGTTCCTATTTAGTTGATGAACTGGCTTCTGAGTTTACATAAAATAATATTTAATAAGTAAATTAGTAAATGCAAAGTTGCTTCTCTCGATTATGCTGCAAATTTGCTAAACCGATCTCTTGAATGAGTTACAAAAAGTATTAGAAATAGAATTTTGATTTCTAAAATTGTTGTGGCATTTGCGTAAGAGTTAGCTGCTCAGTTTTTGTGGCTTTGAAGGAAAGGTAAGCACCACTTGCTATCTAGAGTTACTTGCAGGAGTCTCCACACATAAAGTGTACCTTAACCTGTTGCTGAGGCAAAAACTAGTTAACACATAACTCTGGTTAAGAACCAATATAATGAGTGAGCTAAACATACTCAAATAGCCCACTATTCTCAAAACTTATGCCTAAGAATTGGCATTAGTAATACAAGAGTGTTCTCATGTAAAACATGCCTTAGTAGATATGTGTGTGTGTGTGTGTGTGTGTGAAGAAAAAAAAATCTCTGTTCAGTGATGCACTGATGTTTTCAATCATGAGATTATATTGATAGGCACACAGACTATACAAGAAATGATGAAATCTTTTTGCTATAGGCACATTGTGTTAGGCCTTAAACACTCTAAGAGTTACAAGGAATGTGTAGGGACCTTTAATCTTATAGCTGAATGTACTACACCTCTAGTTCACTCAAGCTAAGATTCTTTGTACCACTAAATAGTCTAATAATTCCCTCATTGATAGTTAAAATTCAATTCATTCACACTGAGAAGTAATCAATTGCTAAACAAGATGATATTAATTATTCAAAATTTACTTTTTAAGCCTTCCACAAGTTTTCTTGTGAGCTTCTGAGTTGACCATGGAAACTAGAGACTGCTTATGAGTACACTTTTTTCTTTCATTAACAAAGCTTTGCTTCTGCCCTCCTCAATTCTTAGGTGGCATTGGTTATCTAACAGTCATTAAGTAGCTCACAAAGAGCTTATGAGGATGAGGATTATAAGTGAGAAATGAGGTGTCATGGGGTCAATAGGTCAAAGCACAGTATTGGATTTACAAAAAGTTCATTAAGGTTATTAAAATTAATGTCAATACCCAATAACCTCCATCCACCTATGGTCCTAAATATGGTTTATATTTAGTCTTGGTTTTTCCAAACTAGGATGAAAAAAAAATAGTCTATCCTGCCAAGCACTATTGTTTAGTTTGCAGTAACATGTATTTGTATGCACCCTTTGCTATTTTCTTGTTAGAGGTACCTAAATAAAGACTACAAATTTTTTCTTAGCTGAGACACACCTGGACAAAATCAAATCTAGGCTTTGAGGTAATGAACATACATGTAATGTTTGACTTTTGACTGATCCATTAGAGTTCTTTGTTCCACTTGCTACACTTTGTTTTGAGCTTCAACAAACTAAAGGCTTGATTTAAAACTCCAACACAAAATTGTTAGCCTTGTTAGTTTTCTCTTATGACAAGATTCCTTGTATTGAGTCCTGTTTATAGTTTGATTTTTTTATTACACAATTTGTTTATTCTAAGAGTCATTTGAACAATTGCATTGGTTTTTATCTTCTTCCATGCCTTGGCTAAGCATTTACTATTTTTTAGTTTGTAGATGTCTTCTACTACAGCAAAAGAAGCACCAGAAGCGAAAAAAGTTTGAAATAAAGCTATTGCAGCTCAAGATGTGTCATAACTGACTCAAAATCCACCAGCAACAGTCACTCAAAATGCAACAACAGTAGCTGCTAAACCTAAAATAAAAAAAAATGAGAACAAGATCAGTTGGTTGGGATCATTTTATCAAATATGCTGACAAATATGGCCTCATGAGAGCAAAATGTAAGTATTGCCATAAGGATTTTGCTTCTGATAGTAGACATAATGGGACTAGCAATCTTATTAAGCATGCTGCTGTCTGTTCAAATAATCCCTCAAATGTAGCTGCAAGACAAACAGAATTAGCTATTTAATCTAAGGCAACTAATGCACTTGGGCAGGGGCATAAGGATTTTGCTTGTGATAGTAGACATAATGGGACTAGCAATCTTATTAAGCATGCTGCTGTCTGTTCAAATAATCCCTCAAATGTAGCTGCAAGACAAACAGAATTAGCTATTTAATCTAAGGTAACTAATGCACTTGGGCAGGGGCATAGGGAAACAATATTTGGATGTTGGAAATTTGATCAGGATGCTATTAGAAAGGGGTTAGCACAAATGATAATTGATGATGAACTTTCATTCAAGTTTGTTGAAAATGAAGGGTTTAGACATTTCATGTCCCTTGCATGTCCTAAATTTGTAATTCCTTCTCAAATTACTATTGCAAGAGATTGTTTTCAACTGAACTCAGATGAGAGAAAGAAATTTAGCAGTGGTTTAGAAAAAGTAGTCAACATGTTTGTCTTACTACTGATACTTGGACTTCATTACAAAGAGTTAGTTATATGTCTTTAACTGCACACTTCATTGATAATGATTGGAACTTACATAAAAAAATTCTAAATTTCTATCAAATATCAAGTCATAGAGGCATTAAAATTGATGAACTAGTTGAGAAATGTTTATTAGATTGGGGAATTGATAAAGTAATGACTGTAACTATAGATAATGCAAGCTCAAATGATACTGCAATAACTTACATCAAGAAAAAAATTGAGAATTGGGGTATTGATATCTTGAAAATGAAGTATCTTCATACGCGATGTATTGCACATGTAATCAACTTGGGTTGTGAACGATGGTTTGAAAGAAGTAATTGGTTCAATTGTTAGAGTAAATTCAGTTGTGAGATATGTGAGAAACTCTCCATTTAGGTTAGCAGAGTTTAAGTCTTGTATGGAATTTGAAAAAATTTAGAGTAAGAATATGTTGTGTTTAGATGTTTGCACAAGATGAAACTCTACATACTTGATGTTGAGCATTGCTTTAAAATTTAAGAGAGCATTTAAGAGATTTGAAACCCAAGATCTTCACTTTCTAATTGAATTAAAATAAGATTTAGGAGTTGCAGCTGAGAATGATTGGGATAATGTTGAAATCTTAATCATTTTCCTCAAAAGTTTTTATGAACTCACCCTAAGAATTTTTTAATCTTTGTATGTGACTTTTAATAGCTTTTTCCATGGGAATTGTGTTGTTTATTGTCTGCTGAAGGAATGGGTTAATAGTTCTAACTATGATTTATCTTCAATAGCAGAGAAGATAAGGGAAAAGTATGATAAGGATTGGGAAAATATTGATAAACTGAACATGTTGATTTATATAGCTGTTGTTCTTGATCCTTGCCATAAACTGGGGTATGTAGAATTTGTTTTTTCTGAACTACATGGTGATGATAAAGAAACTTATGCACGTATGGTCAAGAATGTGAAGGAAGCCACTTATGAGTTGTTTGATGCGCATCGAAAAAAAAAAACCAACCTCAAACATGTGAGTCTAAAGAAAAGAGTCAAGGGATTACTCAGAATGATGATAAAGAAATTCTAATAAGTCAAATGAAAGAGAAATAAAAGAGATTTAATAGTTCAAGTGGAAGTAGGGAAGGAAAATCTGAGTTGGAGAAATGCTTGGGTGAAGAATGTGATGATGATAATGATAATTTTGATATTTTAACTTTGTGGAGGTTTAATTGTACACGTTTCCTTGTTCTTTCTCAAATGGCTCAGGATGTATTGGTTGTCCCTATTTTAATAGTGGCATTAGAATCAACGTTTAGCACCGACGATCATGTTCTTGATGCATTTGGAAGCTCTATGAGCCCTAAAATGGTCCAAGCACTTTTATGTGCTCAAGATTGGATCCGAAAACCTCCTCATTTTTTAAACATTAAAGAAGAATTGCAAGAGATTAACAAACTTGATAAAGGTAATAATTTTAGATTAATGCTTTTATCATGACTTTTTTATGAACTCTTTATTCTATTCTTTCACAACTAAGTATAATATTTTTTGCTGCTTCTTACAGAGTTGGCACAATTAGCTAGAGATCAAAGCATACTTGATTTATAAGGTTGCCTTTTTTACAAAGTAAGCAATTTTTTTTATTTTACTTCTATTTGCTATTATAAGTATGTGATAAATAACAATTTCTACTGTCTTTATTTAGTTTCCTGTAAAGTTGATGGTTGTTGCTGATTTTTTGTGCTATGTATAGCATGTATAGTTGATCATCTTCAATAGAAGCTTTTCTATCAGCTATTTTGTTGCTGCATATACTGTACTACAGTGTTTTTTCTTGCAACGTGGGATGGAAGAATGCATCCATTTGAGTTGGGAGATCACGAAAAGAAATATTTTGAAAGATTTACCAACTAGAAAGAATTTTGATAGCAATGCTTCTATTTTTTGTCCTAGTTAGATTATTTATAGTTGAAAATTTGTGACATAAATATTGGCTGAATTGTTAGTTGTTGCTATTATGGATTAAAGTAGTCCTTGTTGACTATTATGGATGGAATGCAAAATTACTATGGTTTTTGGAGGAAGTTTTGGTGTTTTTCTAGCATTTTGTTTAGGTGAAATTTGTAGAACCGAAGTTAGGAACCGATCCAACCAAATTGCTATTCGGTTGGATCGGTTTGGCTTTTGTACCTTATTTGGATGGTTTGAATTTCCATTTTAAAAACCAAGAACCGATCGGTTTTATTTGTTTGGATCGGTTTAGAACCGATCCATCCAATTAAACACCCTTACTCCGTGGCATTTGAGATGGGAAGTATAAGCAGTTATGTCCAGATGGTCTGTCAGGAAGTTGAAATTTGTTCGTTATTGTAACAGGTTGTCTGATAATTGTCATGGCCAAATGAATGTTATCCTACTAGTAAATATTAGGGTTCATTACAATTTGTCTCTGAGGTTTAAGTGTAATTACATTTTATCCCATGAGGTTTTAAAAATACACTTTACCCCCTAAATTTTTAATACAATCCAACAGCAATTTTTGAAATCTTAATTCAGATTGTATGATCACCGTCTTCAAGTAATTTCAATTTGTACAATACTTTTTTTTTTACAATTAATTGACATTTAAAAAAATACTATTTTAAAAACTGAAAAAATACAGAAAGAAAAAATTGATAATTTAAAATATTCATTAACTGTAAAAAAAAATATCATATAGATTAAAATTATTAAAAGATGGCTATCGTAATATCTAAATTAATATTTCAGAAGTTGCTGTCGGACTGTATTGAAAAGGTAGGGGCAAATTTTGTTTTCATCTAAATCTTAGGAGGTAAATTGTAATTATCCCTAAATAGTATATTTATAGGACTACTTTGTAAGAAAACGTCTCAAATAAATATTCATTAACTATAAAAAAAAATGTTATACAGATTGAAATTACTGAAAAATGACTACTGTAATGTCTAAATTAATATTTCATAATTTGCTGTCGGATTGTATTAAAAATGTAGGGAGGTAAAGTGTAATTTCATCTAAATTTTATGAGATAAATTATAATTATCCCTAAATAGTATATTTATAGGACTACTTTGTAAGAAAACGTCTCAAGTATCTTCCAGGAGAAAAAAATGAAGAGCTCATGTAAGTTCAAATACTTCATCTATCTCGAATTATTTGCTTCATCTTACAAATGGCACGTAAGTTAAATTTTTATCTTTTACTACATATAAAAAATAGGATAAAGATTTTGAAGAACTCAGAATAATAAATAGTGCAAAGAATTTCAAATGAATGAAGTATTATTTATTTAATTGTATTACATTATATTGCAATTAGTTTAACATTGTATTTCATTTTTTTATTGGCAACAATATATTTCATTAAAAGTTAAAAAAAAATACAAAAATCATCTTAGAGCGAATAATGGTGAATGAAGAAGCTCAAACCCAAGAAACAAACAAGGTAACTTACGTCCGAAAGAACCAAACAAACAAACCCAATCCTCACGAGCCCCCTCAAAACAAGGCACAAAGAGAGAAAGCAAGCCAAAGACCAAAGGAGAACATCCTCCACCTAAAGAGCTCTAGCCCAAAAACAAGACAGCAAACTTACCTTGGAGATAAGTAAAATGCTGGTCGGCTCTATTGACTCCTTTTCATTAACGAATACTCCTGTCACAAAGGTACATGTGGAAGCAATATTCTCCTTACCAAGACTTCCTTTTCTAGATTCATTATTTATGCTGCTCTTCAACAATTTTAGCTTCTAATTAACAGAATCTACTTTTCAATGCACAACTTGTTTACTTTGTGATGCACCCTTGAACGTTTTCTATTCATACTAGCAATTACGAAATTTGGCAGATATTTGATCCAACCCAATTAAGTAATTCAGATAGGTCATTAAGTTCTGTGTCATCGTTTATGAATTGATTAATTGTTGGACAAAATTACTCCCAAAATTTTTACTCCATTTTATTTTAAGTAATTAATCTAAAATTTTTTAATTTTAACATTTTAATATATAAATGAAAAAATTTTATATATAAATTATAAATTAAAAAAATATAGTTTTTAAATATATATATTTTTAATTTTTTTAAGAGATAATAATATAAATAAATTTAAATTAAAATACAATACAATAAAAAATTAAATAGAGTAAAAGTTTTGGGACGAAAAGAATAGTATTTCACAAAAGAAAATGAACTTACTTCACAGACGAAATCTATTACTACTATTTAAACTTTCAAGCCTCCTCCACTGCTCCACTCGACTCCGACGGTGATGGAGAAAAATCGGAAATTTAAAATCGGGGCTCGCGGTTTAGAGAGAGTCAAAGTCAAGCTTTACGTTAGAGTCAGACTTGAAAAGTCTGTCAATTTTTGTTTTTTTCAAAGAAAAAAAAAAGGAGATGCGAGGGAGAGAGACAACAAAGACGAAGTCCGTAGAGCCGCCACCCAGGGACCGGTGGTTGGCTGGTCCGTACGTCACAGTCCTGGTCTGCGCGCACCACGTGGCAGTTTTTCATTGGCGAATGACCATTTGTCCATGTCCCCAATTGAAGAAGGTGCAGATAAGCAGACAAAGGTGATCCACACACGCCAACCCAGCTATTAAAAGATGAGAATACGACTCCACTCCCACACCACTTGGCACTTGCTGTGGGTACCAATACCAATATCAAACAGGCAGGCAATACCTCATATCAAACAAGGATGGATGTTCATCAGTTACAACGAGGCATAGGCAAGCTTGGATTACAAGTCAATCAACTCTGTTCGGCGGTTAGGATGGAGATTTTCAGGGATTCGACACTCACTCCATCATTTGTCGCAACTTACCCAACTTTTTAAGGAAACCAATGCTCACCAGGTACCCTACACAAATATTCATCAAGTGAGATGAGACAACTACAATATATTGCTATTAATGCCGCTTACTGATTAAGAAACCATAATCCAAATCATAAGCAGTGGAAAACTTGTTTTAATGGCAGATCACATGTCCTTATAAACTAAACCATGCAAATGATTAGTCTTCCTGCCACGCCATATTTTTTATGGTTATGTTTCAAGTTTGAACAAAATTAAGAGCTCCAACGGGATTGTCCGTGCCGGTAAGACACAAAGCTATCCTGCGCAGCCAGAAAGGACCAGTTTGACGCAGAGGTTTTCGCCATTTTCATTATAACAATCAATTAGCTTCTAGGTTATCCAAATTTAGGAACCGGCCAATAACAATTTTTATGTTCACAATTCTTGCGCCAGATTTGTGTAGAGATGATGACACACATATATATATAATCTGGAGGAACGTCAAGGATGACCTTCAAGTTTGGCATCTTAGGTAGAAGTTTGAGAAACTGCTTCATTCGTACCTGTGGCCGCTGCGTAAATACAGCCCTTGCATAGAACCTAAAACTAATCCAAACGGATTGTTGGTAATGCATGCAAACTATATATGGACATATTTCTGCTAGCTATACGGGTAAAGAGTAACTACCGGATGATTGGTGCCAATATATAAGCATCATTATCACGGCCAATCTCTGTCCAACTACAAGCTGGCATCTTGTGATCACACCTGTTTCTCATCATTTGGCGTACATTTGCCACATCAAACCAAAGCCCTTTAGAAGCATGGATGTTGGATGCAATGGTGTAGTTCACGGCTTTGTTGGGCTGCAACAGGGCAATCTTTTCTGCAGCCCATTTTGCCAGTTCTGAACCACCCTGAACGCTACATGCCCCAATAAATGCGGCCAAGCAGTCTGATGCAGGAACTATGGGCATGAAATTCAAAAGATCAAATGCTTCATCCAGAAGACCAGCTCGGCCAAGCAGGTCAACAAGGCAAGTATAATGCTCTGATTCTGGCATAAGTTTGTACTTGTCTGTCATGAGGTTGAAGTAGTGAAGGCCTTCACCAACTAGGCCTCCATGGCTACAAGCAGAAAGAACTCCAATAAAGGCAACTTTATCTGGCCCTACTCCAGCTGACAGCATTCTCTCGAAAACACTGATGCTATCTCTTGGAAGACCGTGAAATGCATAAGCACTGATCATTGAGCTCCATGTTACAAGATCTGGGTTTGCAACTGACAAAAAACTTTGATATGCACCAGCAATGTTACCTGACTTTGCATATGCATTTATTAATGCATTTGAGATAGACAAAACAGAATCAAACCCTGTTTTCACCGCATAAGCATGAGCTTGCATGATATAACTGGTTACAGACAAACTGCCACATGAGCCCAGTATGCTTGCCACTGTCACATCGTCTGGAAAGAAATCTTGCACCAGCATCTCTCTGAAAAGTCTCATAGCCTCCTTCCCTTCACACTGCTGCCCATAACCCACTATCATCGAGTTCCATGATATCGTATTCTTTGCGTCCATCTGATCAAAAGCCCTTTGAGCAGCAGTAATATCTCCTGTCTTGGCATACATATCAATAACTGCACTTGCCACTACAACATCTAAGTCAATAGCTGATTTGAGAATGAGACAATGAATTTGCCTCCCTGAGTCGTTGGATCCTGAAGTGGCACAAGCATTGAGCATAGTACAGTAAGAAAATTCATCACCATCGACAGCCGCCAACTTCATCGAGTTGTGAACCTCAAAAGCCTCCCGTACCATGCTACTAAAAGCATAGGTAGAAAGCATCACATTCCACAACACTAAATCTTTACATGGAACTTCATCAAAAACCCGCCTCGCTTGCTCAACTAGCCCGCATTTCCCATACAAATCAACGAGACCAGTGCTGCAAAAACAATCCAAATTCAAACCCAATTTGATCACAAAACAGTGCAACTGTTTGCCCATCAAAACGTCAGCTACCTCGATACACCCTCGAAACAGACCATTAAAAGTTATATGATCCAACCTCCACCTCTCTAACAACATTCTCTTGAAAAAAGAAAAACACATGTAAATACTAGACCAGCAGCAATTGCTGCTGCAGTTGGCAGCCCCACAGATAAGCGTATTCCATGTTACTACATTTCTCTCAGCCATTTCTTCGAACAACATGGATGCATCATGAAATTGTTTGCATTTAGTGTAACAGTTGAGCAATTGGTTTCCTAGCGCCAGTAAGCTGTGCAATCCAAGTTTTATCATTTGAGCATGAACTTGTATTCCTCCGCCAAGGTAGCCCAACCTGGAAGAGACCTTGAGGGTGGAGTAGAGTGAAGAAATTAATAAATTTCGCATTGTTCAATAAATGTGTTGGCTGAAAAGGGTGGGATGGATGATGCGGGTCGGATTCTGGGAGTCCTTTCCCGTCGGTTGAATCGAGGATTAATGGCGGAGAAAATAACTGTCAGTGTCGTTTGAACTGGAATAATAATTTGAATAAATATCAGACTAAAAAAAAGCCACCCAATTTATATTTACTTAAGTTAATTTAATTTTAAATAATTTATTTTCATTTTTATATTTTTTTTATGTAGAACCAAATTTTTTTAAAAGAAAATATTATATAGATATAATAATTTATTATAAAGTAAATTTTTATAATATTATTATATTTTTGTAAATTTTTTTTAGGGATTAAGAAAAATGATCATCTATATTATATCGCAATATGAACAAACAAGTATACTGTATGTACAATTTTACTCTTAACAAATGACGTGTCAACTGATTAATGGATATTTGAACTTTTGCGCTATTGAAACACTTTTGCGTTCGATTAAAACCCACCACTTAATTAATTACGCTGAATCGAAAGTTGTACTAACCTCGCTATTGCAGCAGAGGCTGTGCTCACCACTGGGAGAGCTTACTCAAGTCTGAAACTTGTCTTCAAATTCATCAATCTCTACTGAAATCGTGCTTTCTCTACTCATTCTAATTCGGTCATCGGTTCAGGTTTTCTTAATTTGTTGTCTTTCTTGCCTTTCCCCAGAAGCAAACCCTAACTGTTCATTACCTGGTCTTCTACTCTGTTTACTCTGCTGATTCCCAATCTTTCCTCTATTTTCTGCTCAATCCTTCCTTCTTGTTTCTGTCTTTGTCATCATTTGTTCCCGAACCCAAGCACTTCGTGTTCTCCCCCAATTAACTTTCGTTTTTCTTGCTTTGTTCCACAATATCCTGAATCTCTCAGCAAACCTCTCACATTGGTCACAAAACAGCGGATAGTGCTGTTAATCACCATCGTTTCCCTTCACGGTGACGGGAGATCGAAGCCAGTCGAGCTGTTTCTTGTTTCGTCGGGTTCCTAGTTGAACCTCGTGGCTTTGAGTAAAGATCCTCGTCTCTCAGCCACATTCGAGCCGACTCTGCTTCTCTGTTAATCGGCGTTTTGTCAGCAGGTTAGAGTTGCTGCATTGGCGGACTGTTCCAGTTCTAGACTTTAGGAGGTTTGTCTTCCATCATCGCATCCCTGGCTCTGCGACTCGGTACTTTGAAGAATGCAACTTGTGTTACGGTTCAGATTCTTAGATTTGAAATGGGTAAAATACCAAAAAATTGATTGTACTTTTGATCATTGACACATTTGGTCACTATTCTTTTAAGTGGTGCCAAATGCATCACTGAAGAGTGAAGACAATGTTTGGTATCAAATCAAGTATCAATATTTTAAAATGGGGCCAAATAAGTTATCGATGTAATTGACGGTGGAAAGATTTCATCAAATTTTATAATATTTCATCAAGAGAAGATTATGTGTCAATTAGTGGACAATTGCGTGACAATCAACAATGAAATAGCATGACATGGAGTCAAAAGGGAAAAGGACATTTTTATCCACTAATTTTATCAACTTTTCCACTTCAGTCCCATTTCTCGCTAACGATGCCAACCTGGAGTAAGTGATGAGCCAAGTCTAATACTCTGGCGAGAATTTTTCAGTTGTCTCGCCTATCACTCATCAACTCGCTTTCGATTAATGGTGAACGACCGATTGGAGGTGATGCAGGTTTAATTAAGGGTGCGACAATATCCTGAGCAATTGAGGGTGATAACAGTGTCGAGTTGGGTGATTGAGGGTGACAGCAACATCGGGTGGGGCGATTAAAGGGTGGTGGCGATAGAGATTAAGGGTGGCGATGAATCTGGGGTAACCATTTTGAGATGGTTATGTACCAAAATGAGACAAATGAAAGATTAGAGGTCAATATGAAGCATTTAGGTCAAATTGAAAACCATTAGAATAGTTTAAACGTCTAAGTTAACATATCATCAATCGCCAACTTGCCATTCCTTTAACATTTCATTAAAACTAATGGCCCAATCATGAAGTTAAACCTAACTTTAAACTTTAATAATGCATTTGGCACGATTTAAAAACTAATGACTAAATGTATCCATAGTAAAAAATATAGTCACTTTTTTTGTACTTTCCCCATTTGAAATTGTTACTTTGGGTTTCTTTTGTATCATTATTCATGTATCTTAAAATTAAAGACCTGAAGACAACATTTTCAAATTCTCACCTATTGAAGTAAAGTATTATGTCGATGCGTGATTGGCACCATGATTGACAAAACCGTCAAGGAGTTCTGGTTCAAATTTGGTGCATTGTTTTGTTACTATTTTCTTTTTCCTTGCCGACTCTGTGGGAAATATGCATTTGCATCAAAATGGATGCACTACTAATTGGTTTTCTCTTTCTGCAGGTATTTGCCAAGGTGATCCACTATATTTCTATATTTTTATATTCCATGCTGAAGTACTTTCTTGTAGACTTTAAAAGTTACAAAATCAAGGTGTTCTAAAGGGCTCAGGGCAAGCCTATACGAGCTGAAAATTAGCCATTTGTTTTTCGTTGATGACTACCTGGTATGCATCCAAACCACTTTGTTGGCAGTTCAGGCACTACATTAGATGCTAGAATACTTTGCTTCAGCTACAGGCCAATATGTTAACCCCCATAAATCTGAATGATATTTTAGTTGCAATGTTATGGGCCATTTCAGAGATAATATTCTCCAGATCTTTCTTTTCCCGATTAGTCAGGGTATTCTTATATATCTAGGAATGCCTTTTTGCCAGGATTTATCCTACTAGTTGTCTTTTCAATTTCTTGTAGATATAGTTCGTATGCACTTGTTTAATTGCAAAAGCAATGTCTTTACTCCTGCAGGTCAACTTACTCTGATCCAATCAACTTTTTCATCCATTTTTCTATATGTTATGTTTATCTTAAAAGTCCTAATGACTTTTATCAGACAATATTTGTTAGCAATTTATTTAATTCTAATGGTCTGGTAATCTATCTAAAAGGGCAATGCATATAAAATTAGCAAGGTGTTCTTGTTAAATCCATGCTATGTCTATCATTTTACCCTCATTTTGTATACTTCATGCTAATAATTGCATGAATTTAGTGTCCTTTTAGTGTTATTATTATGTTTTTGTAGGCAAAGGTGATTGGAGCGAAAAATGTATAAATTTCAAGCCATTTTTTGACATTTTTTTGGCAGATTCAAGCTTGGATAAAAGAATAAAAGTTACAATTCTTCTTTTTAGCTTCACATGGGTTCTTAAATCACCTCAATTAGAAATATGTGCACAAAGTTATGCTTAAAATACTGAAGGCTATCGATGCTAGCGAGTGCTAGTGCTATAACACCGTTAGCCACACCACAGCTCTAAGACATGCTCTATTTATAAAAATCTTGGCTAGCAATCATGTAAAAGGATCATTTTTGACCCCAAACCTTCCAAACTCATTTTCTGGCTAGTTTTCTTAGGATTTTCATAGATTAAAGAGCTAGGTGGTTGATTTGATGGAGATTCTTGCTTGGATTGAAGTGGGAACTCTTCTACAACAAAGATTTTTTTCTTGAATTTGGTTATCTAACTCATCTTTTTCTTTTTCTTTTTGAGATTTTTATAAATATCTATTGATTTATTGTTTCTATGGATGTTATGAATCATTTGGGATGATTTAATGCTTGTTAATATAAAACCTATTGAATGTTTTCATAATTTGTTTGCTCTCTTGGCTTGTGCTTGAATGTGTTCTTTATTTGATGGCAACTTATGTTGAACAACTTGTTAGACTTAGGAAATCAATTAGGAGAGTTTTCCTAGGTTGGAAGAGGGCTAATGGAGCATACGTAATGGTAGATTTGGGAAAGTCATCATTCTTACGAGACCTTAGAGGAGAACTTGTGCTTAAGGGTTCTTAAGAAAACCAGATATTATAAGGATATCTAATTGGGGTTCTAAGGAGCTTATCGGCCCTACTTTATGATAAAAGAGTTGATACTTTAGAGTTTTTAGGCTTATAACTTTCATGAAGTACAATTTGGGTTAGGTAGAAACTTGTGTCAAAGCCATGTCTATGTGGCAACCCATTTGGATAGCACTCTCCAGAATCATTGTAAATATGTGTTTATGATAGTTCTTTTATTTTTTTGGTTTGGTGGCTAGGTGATCCATAATTTTGGTAATCTAGCTTCTTATTTCTTATTTTTCATTATTTGTTTATTCTAGCTTAAGTTAAGGTCACTGCACTTTAGTATTCGATAGAATTCTTTGTCATATAATTCCTTGTAAGATTAACACCTAATTCATCACAGTTACAAATTGACACCGTACATTTTATAGGTGAGATTGAAGTTAAGGGTAAGAAGGTTTTTTTATAAACTTCTGTCTTACGACAAAGTTTTTGGCGTCATTGTTGAGAAATTGTTAAAGAATTTCATCAATATCATTGTGGTGGTCTTACTTTAGACTAGAGTTATGTTTGCTACTTGTATATATTCTTTATCTTTTCGTTTGTTTTAGTAATTTTAGTTAGATTTCTTGATTAATGTTCTTAAATTGCAATACAAGTGGTGGAATAAGTCCTTAATTATTTTAAGCAAAATTTTGAGCAAAGTTATTTTAAGTTTCAAGTTGCACACACAACTTGCTTTCCTTTAAATTAGCCAAAGCTTCATTCTTTGCACTATATGCAACAAGTTTTTGCTTTTCTCTTTGAAAATCATCTTTATAAGTATTTCAACTCATGCTTTATAGAAATATTTTCAAATTCATACTTTGAAATGTCTTAGCTTGAATTGTGATTTTTTTATTTTTATAGAGTGTAGAGACGAATTATTGCTTAATGGATGGATATACCTTATATGTTAAAAGAGTTGTCTTGGCTTTGACTTCTTAATTTATATGGATATACATTGTTTGATATTATGGATTGTAGGAAAAGTAAAAGATGTTGTGTGATTGCCTTTAGGTTGAACTAGCCTTTAGATATAAAGAATATCATCGTTTATCTTTATTGGTATCCTTTTGCTTGGGTTGTTTGAAATTGAAGGTTGGAAATATGTTATTGCCTTAATGTTTCATGAATTTTTGGTGGTTTAGTATGAATTATGTTTTAGGGAATTTGCCCATATCTTGCATATTTTTTTCTCTTGGTTTTCTTCATAAATTAAAATCTACATAAAAGTCATTTAGGAGCCATTTCACCCACCATCATTTTTTTTTCCGCCAGAGTCCATGGAGCTACTTACCACCTTCATCACCATTCCACCACCACTACCATAAGTTTAGAGGAATGGCCAGATATAACTTAGACCTTCAAAGAAAGTCAGCCACACTATTAAATTAGCATTGAACTATTTAACTAGATCACCACAATTGGAATTTAATTCTATTATAAAGATGATATAGGCTTCACCAATTCTACATAAGCTTAAAATATTCCTATGGAATTGTTTGTCGCAATCTCTTCCAACCAAATATAATATCGCAATCCATGGTGGTTTTGTAGACTCTACATGCCAGCGATGTTGTTCAAATCTAGAAACAATGTTGCATCATTTTTAGGAATGTTCAAGTTTATAGAATACATGAGGCAATTTTTGTTCTTGTCATTCACCCACTATTTATAACTTCTTTGAAGAATGGTTAGTTTCCATCATCTCTCATAAAAAACATTGGCCTAATTAGTGGTTTCATGTCTTTATAGCCACATTGTGAATTATTTGGGTTGGTCGGAATGAGTGCACCTTCATGAATGCTTATTTTATGCTTCCTTGTTAATCTCGAGATAAGATGATATATTCTTGCAATTATTGATGGCTATTGATTTTTTATGACAGTACTCATCTTTTCCACATGATCCCCTACTTACTTCATGTCAACCTTAGGGGAAGCATCAAAAGCAATGTGTGTATTGGCATTTAGAAATTTTTTTCACTAATGGAGCTTAAAGTTACTCAAAATAGAAAGGTAAAGTTGCTTAAGTGTGGTTAGGAATCAAAGTCCCTATTAGACACCAACAAAGCATGTTGATTCCCCAATGTCAATTTGCATTAAAAGCTGAGCTCTCTGCCATCTTCGGAGCAATTTCTTTTGCAATAACTCAGGACCTAATGATGGCAATAATTCTTACTGATTGTTCACAAATTTTGCAGGCACTATCAGACATAATCTCAGCTTGTCTGAGACTTCTTCACCTTATTCACCAGGTCAATAATACCCTTGAATCCTTGCAGCATTGTACGATTCTAATTGTTCCGAAGCAGAAAGTCCTACTTGCCCACTAACTTGCATCATCTGTTCTTTCTAAATCTTTTGTTGTATTTCTTACTATTAAAAAAAACCCGGCATTTGTTCTAATAATAGAAAATTTCACATATGAACAATTATAATTTTCAAGCAAAAGGTTCAGCATTAATTACATGTTACCTTTTAAGATTGAAAACCTACTTTTAAGTTTTATACCTACTTTTAAGTTTTATCTTCCTGCCTTTCTCAATTTAATTTAGTTAAAAAATTATCTTGCTTTTATAAATAGAAAAAGCTTATTTTTTAAATTTATTAAAACATTGTTATGAAACAATTGTGAGCTAAGCTTTGTATAGCATGTTTGGATTGAGGGAAAGGGAGGAAAATTAGTACGATTCCCTTGTTTATATAGGAGGAAATAAATGAGGGGAGAAAGTTATTATCCTCAAAATTCCCTCATTTATACGTATTTTTCATCTCTCCAAATCAGGGGAAATAACTCATTTATTCCCTCCATTTCCTTTCATTCCTTTCTCATTCCCTTATTAATTGTATCCAAAGAATCTGTCGGCTAGTATGAAAAAAAAATGTAGGCCAAGGCTAGAAATACTGGGACTTGGTTATTTGAACTCAAACTAACCTCCACTTGCAAAGACTTTCAGAGAATATGTGTTTGACTAATCTTACCTAATATTACATGTATCTTTCCTTAATTATTGAGTATAATTGTATCAAAAATATATGATTTTATTTCAAGATGTAATGATTTTCAGTTTTCAAGTATCTATGACATACATATTACTTTAGGAACATGCATAAAAAAATACAAAAACTAAATCTAAAACAACAATATATGTCTCAATAGATTAACAAGTTAAACTCACTTACCTATAAAGTAATAATACAAGAACTCATTTACTTATGAGAGTTACAAGTTAAGCTAAATCCACTCATAACCATCTTTCTTGACATAGATCTTTAGATTTACTCCCCTTTGTCTCACATTATAACCCATAATATGTTACATTTATTTATTTTTCTTTTTTTTCCTCAAAAGCATGTATAAGGTATTAGATAGTAATATTTTAGTAAAGGTTGAAGGAATCATCATGTTTCTTGAAATCTGGATGATGTCAAGCATAAATGACATGAATTGTGTTTTATTGTGCTTGGTGAGAGTCAAACACAACTCTTGGGGTTGGGAATGTCTATGATCCAGCTAACTACACTAGCGTCTTATGAGTAAAAGAAGAAGAAAAAGGAAAAAGAAAAGGTGAATAGACAATCTTGACACTAAGTTGGGTTGTACTCGACATTTTGCCCTATGAATAAAAAGAAAGTACATTTTTCCCCTCAACTTAGCAAATACTTTCTCTATCTCATATCTATTGGACCATTTAGTTTGATATATAGATTAAGAAAGTACATAAAATTCATGTGTTATTTTCACTTTTACCCCTAACTTTTTACATGTAGATCAATAAAGTTGAAAAAAGTGAATATTGAAATTATAGTTTGAATAGTAGTATGGTAAAACAATTTACTAAATATTGAAATGTTATAATGAAATAGAATATGTTGCAATAATTCTTGAGATGGAAGGAATATTACATTTTGCTCCATTAATTTAATTACAGTCCATAGGTAATGACAATTTTAGTCATATTTTTTATTTTAAGAAAATGATTCTATTTATTGAGTTGTACTCTGATGTCGTTATTCACTGCTGTTAAATTTTTCTCGGAGTCAATAAATGAGCAAAATTATCATTGTGAGTCCTGCTGCGTTAATTGGTAAAGTGTCATTTGCTGAGTTCAAATGATAGGTTTTACCGTAGGGGCAAACTATCCGGTAGAAGCTAGTTCATGGGCAAAGTTATATTTTGTGCCAAAAAATAAAACCACGTCGGCAAATATTGCCTTCTGCAGTGTCAACGTGTCGTTCGCTCGTGTCTGGCCGGCGGCGTGTCAACCTTTTCCTCAACTTCTTTTCCCAGAGACACTTCGATAAGATTCTTTACCCATGGTTCGAACCCGCCCTGCTTTTTCCATTAATTTACCACAAAGGACATAAGGAAAATGCTTTGCTTTGCTCTGCTGCAAGAAAAATCATGGCACTTGGAATAAACTAATGATTGCAGGCGATGAGGGGCAGGGCTTAGTGGAGCGCGTACGGTTGAAGCAAACAGGGAAAAAAAACAGAGCAAAATATCGCACCAAGACTTTGAGGAAGCCTCTTCACACACTGTTCACTGCGTCCATTTCGCTCGTCCTCTGAGGAGCTTTTTGATTGACTTCTTGCTTTCTCCCCTTCTCTTCATCTCCTGTCCCTCTCTGCAGGTAGAGTCTTGTTATACTTTGGTTTATTCTTTCTGAAATTCTTTGCTCACTGTAGTGTTTCGGATCGTGGGTTGTATTGGTTTGTTGGCTTGTGGGGTTGTTTTGGTTTTCAAGTTTTGAAGCTCAATCTGCTTCCTCTGTTATCGGATTTCAATTGGGTGTTCGAAATTTTGATTGCCTGTAGATTTTTTTGCTTGTTTGCTTTAGCTATGCTCTGGTTCTTCTCTTCAATCTTGGAGCATGGGCGGTCTTAATTTTGATGGCTGATAAATGAGAGCTGTGCTTCTGTTTTGTATCTAATTTGGCCTATATTTTCACTGAAGCTTGGGGGAAAAGGATTTGGTTATATAACGTTTCTAAGAGTAGCTTTAGTCGTAATGGGTTCAGAAGAAAAAAAAATGAGACGTGGGCCTGAATCCATTGTTCTGTTGCGAAATTCTTTTACCTCAACTAGAGATTGAAGCAGTGAATTAGGTCTTAAGCCTTGGGTTTTCTAGTTTGGAGTTTTCTTGTTGTCTGTTTGACATAGATGCTAGATTAACTAGTCAACATTAGCTTTGGGATCTCCTTCAGAAGTAGTTTAATATCCTGCAATGCAAAAGCTGACGAATTGGTGTTGTATAGGATTATCTTCTTCTCTTAAATGTGTTTGAGATATATCTGATAATTCTGTTCAGTGTTGAAATCACTGGATTGCACTTTGATCTTGGTCATCTGGAAAATGCACTGCACGCCATTTGTTTCGGATAGATAACAGAAAGAAGTGTTGGGATGGGGGGCTGCTGCTGTTCTTCCAGAAAGCCTCATCTACATGGAACCCCCGTTTATTACTATGTAAGCAACCATATCTGAAATTTTATTTTATTTGTATATTACTACATTTTTTTTTATCATTCATAGCTTGATTATCCTTATTCCAAGAGTTGACCTAGTGTTCTCTATTGTCATCCTCAAGGACCTGTGAGTTTGTAAAGAAGTATAAGATTTGGATTTTCCTTCTCAAAATTTTGGTTGATTCTAGTTCCATATTTCTTCTTGTTAAACCCTTCCCCCCTCTTTCTCTTTAAGCAGTTGAAGACTCATTGTCATAATTTTTTGGAGAAGCAACAAGCACCATTGTACAAAACATTATAGTCCAAAGGCCCTTCAATGTAAAGGGCTGTGAATTTTCCTGCCATCACTTAGTCTTCCTCATGCTTTTCTGCAGTGCCCACCCACTTTAGAAGAGCAGGAGTCTCTGACATCTCATGATGGTCCAGGTCCTGCACTTGCAGCTGGATTTATGGTTAATTTGGACCTGGACATACCTGATACTTTTAGGCCTCCTCCAGCACCTTTACCATATAATACGGTTTTAGGGTGTCCGCAATCAACAGATTCTGAATCTTTTCGAGAAACGGTGAGTGGTGGTAGTTTTGAGACACTACCCACATGTGATGATTTTGAAGAACCAGAAAGCAAAACACAAGCTAGCTCTTTGCTTCATTCACCTAGAAAATCAGAAGTATCAAAAGTAAATGAATCTAATGTGGCACCAGCAGATGAAGAGGATTCTTGCCCCATTTGTCTTGAAGGTGCATTACTCTCAAGGCCTAAACCAGTGCCCCATTTTTTGGTTTATAAAAAATCTCAGATTCATATAACTTATAGTGCTTTGGGGTATATGTGGATTCAGACTATGATGCAGAGAATCCTAAACTTATGACACAATGCGAGCATCACTTTCACCTTTCGTGCATTTTGGAGTGGATGGAGAGAAGTGATACATGCCCTATATGTGATAAGGTTTGCGCTTTGCAGCTTCTACCTGTTTTATTAGTTACATAATGAATGATAGGATCCTGCAATATAATGCAGCAATGATATGCTCGAGTACTAGTTAAGATGATTTTGCTTATTTGCATAAACTTTCAGATTGCTATGCTGGTCTACAACAACAACAAATGATTCTTTTGCTTCTTTTGTTCTCTGGATGGACACAGGAAATGATATTTGATAATAGCTTAAATTAGTTGGCCTTGATTGAAGACAGGGAGTGGATTTGCTACTTGGAAGACAAACTTGTCAACTTACTAGTCACAGATGCATGTTAATTCACTGTTATGTTGCTGGTCGAATGTTGCCGAGCAATTTCACTTAGTTTTAGTTTAGTTGCTTAGATAGAAGCTCCATTCTGTGCAGGCTGCAATTGATTTGGTCAGTTATCCGAGCACCACAAGGGTAAAGATAAAATCGAGTGGACATGCTCTGGATGCCTTCCCTGCTTTTATGCTGTTCAGCATTTTATTCTTAGTTCAAAGGAGGGTTTGTGAATGATGACATGAACTCAGTCCATGGTTGTTGGAGCCAAGCTGCATCGGAGATTCAGTTCCTGTGGAACTGTAAGTTAATGCTGGTCTGGCGCTCCCTCCATGCTGAGTTGCCTTCATCTAGCTATATTTTACTTGTATAGAGTTCATATTGTCATACTTGCTTCCGATACCACTTCATGTGTATACCTTTTATTCGGAGCTCTTACTCTCCTGAATTCCTGTAAATTGTTCCCACCTTTCCTTTTGGATTAACTTCAGAGTCTTCTATGTATCGGTCTAATCTTATCAGATGTCCCTGGAGAGATCTCAGTGGTATGTATATGGGGTTCCTTATATTCCCTGATGATTGAATTATAGTGTGTGTGGGGGGGCTTTCCGTTCATGATTGGAGGTTGATTTAGATAGTTATTGTTTGCCTTTCTTGTGGAACTATTCTGGTTTCATGTATTGAAGAGGTTGAAAGGAGAATTTATGAATGCAACTATATTGTGGTATCCCCCCCCCCCCCCCCCCCCCCCCCCCCCCCCCCCCCGGCCCCCACCCCCCCCCCCCCCCCCCAAAAAAAAAAAAAAAAAAGGAAAAAAAATGACTACAAAATATGGCAGTTCTTTTGAATTTAAGATTTGTTGAACTTTGTCGTGTCTGCTTTTTTGTTAGTATTTAAGTTTTGCAGTGTAGGAGTAATTTAATGGGGGTAGTGGAGTTGATTGGTGGGATGATTAGAAAGTATGCGTGTTGAGAGTGATGAATAATATTTACCAAGTGATGTGGACGTAAAGTCTCCCAACCTTTTGGTGCTAGGTTTCCTTGTCAGTTAGGCCAATGTTGTGGTCAAACTCACTCTTGAGCAAGAGGTTTGTGAGGGTTAATTCAGCCATAGCGAAGCTAGCTAACAAAAAAGGCCTTTAAATTTCCTCTAGGCTTGGTTGTCGGGGCTTAAGTTAGATGAACCGTCTTGCTTTGAGGTGCCCTCCTTGCAAAGCCAGGCCGTTCTTGGATTTCGATCTGTTGTATCTTGTGACCATTGTGCGAAGTGACTTGAGCAAGACGTTAGGCCTGACAACTCTGAGTACTCGGCCTCTGAAACCATTATTGGAAGAAGTCAAAAGTTTTTATGCTATTATCTAAGGATGTCAATGGATTGGATTTAAGTTGGATAATATTTTCATATTCAACCTGTTATGTTAGATGCCCTATTTACATATATCAATCATAGTTTTAAGTCTTATATTGTACCAGCCGTACTAGTTGGAAAAAGGTTCGAGACAAGTGTGTCTTATTCTGTCCTTTGTAGTGGTTGGTGACAACTTGCCGTTTCATTTCATACCATACTGTGTTGAAATTGAGGGAAATACTCATTTTTTAAATTGTTATGTTTAATTGAATGATTGTATGACAAAAATTTTTGACATTTGAAAGAATTTTGTATTTTTATTTCTTTTATACTCCTTAAAGTCATTTTTTTATAAATATATATATATTTATGTTTGAAAAAAATTATAGATACATGTTATATGCATTTTAAACCAACACACTTTCAATAGCTGTCATATTCTATATGTTCACTTGTATATATAATATAGATATAACCAATATATCTGAGATATGAAGATATGAAACTGATATTGCATCATACTGTTGAAAAAAAAAATAGTACTGCATCCAGTATGAGATTTAAAACCTTAGTATCCATTAGGGATCTTGTGGACTATTATCACATTCATGTTCTACCACTTTTAGGTGGGTTGGGTCAAATAAAACTTATTCATTTATAACATTTCATAGCCACAAATATTTGAACTTATTTCAATAAAAGATATCACATTAACAGTAATTACAAATAGTCTAATAATATGGAATAACCAAATCATGAAAGCCGTACTTGCAATAATGTACTCATACAAGCAACACTAGAAGCCGAGATTAAATAGTCAACATGAGTTCAACAAAACATAAATACTTAAGGTAGACTATCCATAATATATGACATAAATGTTTAGGCCTAATACATAAGTTTAACAGCTAGTTATTTAAATACTTCAATTTGTAAGATAAAAACATCAACTACAATTTCCAAACTAATGTGAAAGAAGCTAATAAAAGCAAAGCACTCATTGAATTGCAAGTATTCGGCTTCAAATTGATTTTCCTTTTTCTTGCTAAAGAAGCACATGAAACATGCACAATAAACTCATATGTACTTATGTGTGTGTGTCGGGGGTAGGTAAATGTGAGATAGGTTAACCTAAATCTGCATCATGTGCAAAAACAAAAAAGAACCTATATTTGACCTAGATCCGTTCAATTGCCAAAAAAAAAAAACATCCCATTAGGTTGGATGCAATTGGATTCTCGACAAGCTGAATGTCCATTGACATCCATACTCTTATCCTTTCTATTGATTCATCACCCATAAATCTAAAATTATGAGCGACCACTTTATGATTGAAACTAAATACTACTCAATTTTGTTTTGGTCAAACTTAGAATTATAAATTTGGTTTTAGTTCAGTATTGCTGCCTCTATCTCATTTCAAATGATGCATTTTCTTGGGAACAAAGATTTAGATGCGTGTAATTTATGTTTCTGAAGCGAAAATTAAAAAAAAATATATCTTTTTGGGTTTTGTATAGTGGGAATTTAAATAAGAATTAGAAAAAGAAAAAAATATCTTTTTTTGAATATTAAGCAATTTTTTAATTTTGTACAGAGAGAGTTTAAAAGAGGTTAGTAAGCTAAATTAACTTTTAAAACTTTTTTAAAAATGAAAACAATTCATCTTTTTTAGGACAACCCAAAAAATAATTTAGGTGTACTTTCAAATACTAGTTGATTTGACCGATTACTCAACTTTGGGCCTCTCCTACCCAAGAAGCCCTTCCCAATCGTAGGGTTACTGATGAAGGCCCATAAAGCCTGCACAGGCCCAAGTTTTGAATAACTCGGCCGTTGTTGTCATTCGGTCTGCTTCTCTGCACCAAAAACCTTCCCACTGTGGAGGCTTCGTGGGAGCCTGCCTTGGTCTCCCATGGTGGCACCTTTATCCAGAAGGATTGTCCACTCGTTCGGGTCCTTATCTGCACTGGCTCACTGCAATCGCCGACGGACCAAAATATGGTAAGAGTAAGTTGTCTCAGTTAATTGTTGTTATGTTCTGTTGTCGGGGGTGGGAACAGGTTTGAGGGATCGTGCTTTTGGCGATACTCAAACTTGTCCAAGGTATAAACTAACCTCAAATTATTCTAGCTAGCTGCCACATGCTTTCTGGTACAACTGGCCATACAAAACAATATTCCGGCTATTCATCTGGACAATATCCTCCAACACTAGCTAGCTTCAGTTGGATGATTGAATAGATGGTCCGTCTGGTCTGGATCTTAATGCTTTGGCATCAGCATGACCGATCTGAAATTTCACTCCTGGTAGCATAAAAACTTATATTATACTATTGTATGTCGCCATCTTAATTTCCTTCTTCTAATTCTGTCCCGGTTCTTTCATTCTTTCCCTTAAGCAAGAATTTGTCCAAGGGAATGAACATTGGGTCTTGCTGATAATTCTTTTTCTTTTCCTTCTTCATGCCGTCCCCTTCCTTGTCCTCCTGATAAATTAATGAACGTTATCTCTCTTGGTATTTTTGTTTTCAAGAAAAATCTGTGTTTCAATATCAACAAACATATAGAGATACAGTTGCTAATTAAGTGTTTATCATTTTGATTTGGGAGCATCTTGTGTTGCACGTTGCAAGATTTTCGAGTAGCATTTTAGCTCCTTGATCATTAAGCCTGTGCATGATAGCTCCAGAGCAAACTATTGGGCATTCAGCACACACACACACACACACATACATACATACATATATATACATACATATATATATATACTAGTAATTGTATACGTGCGTTGCACGTAAATCAAAATACTTAGTTTTAACTTAAATAACTCTATTTCAATTATATTGTTCAAAATAAATAGCAATAGTTATTAGTTTCATTTTTCTATTTTTTTACATAGTTTTTATTATCATATTTAATCATAACTATCTCACTTGCGTCATCCATTATAATAAATTGTTCATTGTTTGATTTTTTTATTTAAATAATATAAATAATAATAATAATAATACAATGTAGAATATGCTACAGGTAATACTGATTGAAAAAAATTGATAATTTTTTTTTATTTATGATGGTAGAGTACTTGTAAAAATTTATTTCTTGTGCATTTAATATCTTATCAAAGATGTTAAAATTTATTTTAATCCTTATGAAAATATTTTAATTTAATAGACTTAATGATATTATGTATTTACAAAAAAATATAGGTTAGTTAATTTTATTTAATTTTTTATACTTTAGATTAAAAAAGCTAATTTTTAAAGTAAAAGTCTTATATTAGTTGGCTTAAACAATTAAATAAATTTATCATTAATGTATTAGCATAACATTGACTTTTTTAAGAGATATAAGCCAGATTTTTAATAAATTTTTTGTGGTTTTGTTTAAAAAATAAAAAAGAACATGTGCTAAGTCACAGGTGAGATATTCAATAAGAACCTCAAAGCAAAAGTGAATTTATTTGATAAGTATGACACAAATATGGGTTATGATATCAAAGTTTAAACTTGGTAAGTAAACTTAAGTTTTTCCAAAGACATGTAATTGTAAGTAACTACTAAAAAAACTTAACTACCTAACTATTGACTTTTAATAAAAAAAATACACTCACCCCAAGTTTTCAAATCTATGCACATTCTCTATTTTATGGTTGAGTCAATATAATTGTTCCAAAGATCGATGTCAAGTCTTGTATAGCTTTTTTATCTTTTTGGGTGATTCATGATTACCAATTAATTTAGAAATTATATTCACATAACTGGGGTTTGGAAGTCTAGTCTTACCCATTATTCATATAATATAATTAGTCAATCATAGCAAAAAAGAATCATTAAAATAGAATAAATTCATATTACCTAAAAGGAAAACTAACAACTTATTATTTAAGGTTTAGTCACTTTATATCTTTGAACTTTTTATTATATAAAGATATAAATATAGATATATACAAATATTAAGTTACACTTTTAGTTTTTGATAAAAATATATAAAGTTTAAAACGTAAATAAGTTGATAAATATCATGTTATTAGGCATGTTTAATAACCGTATAAATTAAGGACATGTTTGGCATAAAATTTTAAATTTAGTGGCATTTTTCAGTTTTTTTTGCCATAAAAAACTTATAGAAAACATAGAAAATAATTACTGATCTTTTTCTATTTTTCCTTTTCAAATACTAATCTTATTTTCCTAATATAAAGAGTTTATAAATGGTACAAATGTGTTTACATTTTAAATATTATAAATACATTAAAATTTTGATTAATCAAATAAATAAAAATATTAACTTATTAAACTAAATATAACAATACAATTTTTCAAAAAATTAGAAATTTTCAAAATATGTTTCATATTTGAAGAATTTTGTGTATCAATGTCAAATATGATTGTATAGGAATTCAGCATTATGACAATAAAAAAATAATAAAATTTCAATAAAAATATATTTTGGATCAAAATGAATAAAATTTTGATCAAATACGTAGAGTACATGTTGAGAATTTTTCTTGTTCTACCAAAATTTATTATATGTCCTCCTAAAAATCCTCCAATTTCTTCCTCTATCATATAATCCCCCATGTGGTTAAAACCAACAGTGAGGATCTAAAATTATGTAATTTAATTATGACTTTTGAACATATAGCCGCCAAACTTCTTTCTTTATTGTGCTTAATCTCAGGTAAAATAAAAACTTACAATTAGAACATAAACTCATTAACTTCATCTCTTAACTCCAAAACTATGTTCAGGCTATGAGCTTCTACCATGAAATATAACAGTCAAACAAAAATTTCTTCTAATTTGATACAACTTGTACAATTTGATTGGCTTTAAAAAAAATAAAAATGAAAAAAAGTATTCTAATAATTTTTAGCATAGAAAAAGAGTTAGTTGGTAAGAATTAAAAATTGTGCTATAGTATTGAAAAGGATAGCCATGTGAAAAAAATAATTCTTATAATTTTTTAAAAAATTCTAAAATAATGAAAAATGTAAAAAAAAAATTACTGCTAAAAGCCCCCTTATTATAGTACAAGCAACTTATTCTAATAGCCAATAATTTTTGTCCTAAAATATTTCACAATGACCTTTGCAACAATTATATTCTTTTTATTTTTTTTTCATAAAAGATACTTGAGTCATATTTGAATTATATTATTGCTCTAAAACGGGCCAAGTATGTAAGCTTTCATAGAGTACATATTTATCCAAGTTGGAAAAAACACTTAATTGATAAAAATTTTATATTCAAAGACCATACTTATTAAGTTGGAAAAAATTTATAGTACAACAAACTTAGGCCATACTTATTAAGTTTAAATTTTTAAGTTTCAAAAAATATTTATTGTACTTGATATATTATTCAATAGTAATATAGAACCAAGGGCAACATGTTTAGCAAAAAAATACAAGAAAAGAAAAAATGTTAGTTAGCAAGTTTGTAGCAAAAAATATAATTTAGCAACAATTTAAGGGTCTGTTTTAGTGTTCTAGTGCTAATACATAACTCCAATTAAATAGATAATGACAAAAAATTGGGTTTCATTAAAATAATAAAATAAATTATAATATAAGGGTAAAAAGGCCATTTAATATTTGTATACCTTAATTGTTTTTATATATAAAGTGCATTTTGAATACCTTTGTAGTTTTATATATAAATTGCATGTAATTGCCATAGATTTATTTGGACATTTGAAATATTATAAATATATTAAAATTTTAATTAATTAAATAAAATATTAAATACTATATTTATGAGGAAAAAAACTTTCAATAAATTTGTTTAAGAAAAAAACACCAAAGGCATAAAAAAATGAAAAAGAAGCACATAATGGATATAAAAAAATATAAACTATTGTTAAGTATGTCATTAGTTTTTAGTTGGAGTAATATATACTTATTTTTTCTACCAATATTGCTTTATTTGGTTTGGCACAAAGCTCAAAAAAGTGAAAAAGAAGTTTGTGCATTGTTTTCACTTTTACCCTTAACTTTTCATGCATAAATCAAGAAAGTTTAAAAAAGTGAATATTAAGATGATAATTTGAAAGATAAAGCGTGGTAAAATAAGTTACTAAATATTGAAATGTTGTAGAGATTTGAAATGACTAAAAAAAAATGGTGCAAATTGGTGGGACAGAAGGAATATATTTTATTCAAGTTAAAAAAGAAAATTAGAACTTTGTTAATAGTTGATATACTCAAAATTTGTGAATAGTACCCAACCTTTAACTCATGCTTTCTTATCATCCTTAACCCATTAAATATTTTCTTTTGGTCCTAAATTTTTTAAATATTTTACATTAGTCCTCATTTATTAGCTCTGAGTCACTATGTAATATCAGGTTTTCTTGAAATTATTTTAATTTTTCTTCTATTTCATTTCCAGCAAATTTTTAACTGGGGTAATACTCTTCTGTATTTAATAAAACTTTACATTATCATTTTTTTCTTGATTTAATTGGCCACCATGTAAACAAATGTATAAAAATGTTGAGGGATTACTTTTGAGAATTATCAACATATTTTTAATAATTTTAGAACAAATAGCTAATCAAATTTTATTAAAAACAAAATAATAAATTTTGTTATCAATCGATTACATAATTTAGCCCTCATAAGTTTGAATATTGAAGAAGATTAATTTTGTAAAATAAACTTAACTACAACTTTTAATCCTATAGAATCTGAAACTTTTTCCTTTACTATACTTAAGCCTCCACACAATCAAAATCTTTACCACAGTAAAATTATTAATTTATTTAAAAATTCTAAAAATTTTGAATGCTGTATGTGAAAAATTTAATATTATAGGTGGTTCTATTTAGCAATTTCAAACCTTATATTCTATTTAACAATTTTTATATTTTAGATTAAAAAAGTTAATGACTAAACAAAGATTTATATTAGCTGGCTAAAAAATTAAATGTATTTACCATTAATGTATTGGCATAATTTTAACTTTTTAAAGATACGTGCAAAAAAAATAAATGTCTTGAGGTTCTAAAAAAATAGAAAATAAAAATATGCTAAGTCCACAGGTAGGCATATTCAATAGAGAAACTTAAGCAAAAATAAATTTCTTTTAATAAGTATGATGAAAAATATGAGTAATGATGTCAAAGTATAGACTTGGCAAGTAAACATTAAGTTTTTTCAAAGACATATAACTATAAGTAACTATGCATTACTAAAATGCTTAATTACCTTACTCTTGATTTTTAATAAAAAATGCATTTGCCCCAAGGTTTCAAACTTACACTTCCCTTTCATTTTATTTTATCTTTTTTTATGTTGATTTATAAATTATACTCACATCACTCAAGTTTGAAAACCCAGTCTTATCCATTGTTCCTATAATATAATTTGTAAACCATTGAAAATTAGAACCCTTAAAATGGAAAAAAAAATCCTAGTCCCTAATAGGAAAACTAATAAATTATAATTTAAGGTTTAGTCACTTTATATTTTTGCACTTTTTATTGTATATAGATATATATAGATATGTAGTTGTGCTTTTAATTTCTGGTCAAAATATTTAAAGTTCAAAAAGTAAATAAATTGATAACCATATTTTTAGGCATGTTTAACAGTCATATAAATGAGTATATTTTTTATTAAAAGTCAAGAATGGGGTTAAGCCTTTTAGCAATGTGTTAGTTAGTTATAGTTATATGTCTTTGGGAAAACTCAATGTCTATAGTTTGACATCATGACCCATATTTGTGTCATACTTATTATAAAAAATTTATTTTTGCTTGAGTTTCATAGTGAATGTCTCACCTATAGACTTAGCTTATGTCTTTTTTTATTTTTTTTTATTTTGAACAAAACCTCACATCACTAAGGTTTGAAAACCTAGTCTTATCTATTATTCTTATAATATAATTAGTCAACTATAGAAAAATAAAATCCTTAAAATAGAAAAAATTCCTAATACCTAAAAGGAAAACTAATAAATTATAATTTAAGATTTAGTCACTTTATATCTTTGCACTTTTTGTTATATATAGATATAAATATAGATATACATAGATATGAAGTTGTGCTTTTAAGTTCTAATCAAAATATTTAAAGTTCAAAAAGTAAATAAATTGAAAAACATATTTTTAGGCATGTTTAACCATCATATAAATTAGTGTATTTTTATTAGAAGTCAAAAGTAGGGTTAAAATTTTTAGCAATGTACATTTAGTTATAGTTATATGTCTTTGGAAAACTCAGTGTTGACTTACCAAAACTATATTTTGACATCAAGGCCTATATTTGTGTCATACTTATTATAAGAAATTTATTTTTGCTTGAGTTTCATAGTAAATGTCTCACCTATGGACTTAGCTCATGTCTTTTTTTTTTCTTTTTCTATTTTGAATAGAACCTTAAAACATTTATTAAAAGCTTAGGCCCAATTCATTTTAACTTAAATCAACTTAATCTAAAATAATGTATTTTTATTTTTCCATTCGTTTGATCAAAACCAATTTTATTTAAAATTCATATTATTTAGGTGTAATAATCCAATGACTGTAAAAACTTTATTATTTAGTATAGAAAAAGATTTAGTTGTTAAGAATAAAATTTTGCATTAAAATATTAAAAAAGGATGGTCATGTGAAAAAAATGATTCTTCTAATTTTTTAATATTTTAAAAAATTGAAAAATGTAAAAAAAATTGCAGCGTAATTTATGTTTCCATCTTAATATTTTTAATATTAAATTAACTCAATATTTAATACTTATAACTTAAGAGTAAAATGATCAAGTCAATTTATGTATCTTTACTTTTTTTATTTGTGGTATTAAGTTGCACTTTTAAGTTCTAATAAAAACATTTGTTTTAATAAGTTAAAAACAAATAAATTGATAAAATCTTATGTTTAATCACATTTTACACATTAGTATAAACATAGAGGCATGTTTGTTGCAAAATTTTAACATTAGTGGCAACTCATAAATTTTTTCCATAACAGATAAAAAAATTTATGGGTTTTTTTTTTTTCATTTAAAGTGCAAATCATATTGTTCCAAAATTAAGCTAATATGCTGCCATGCGAGGATTTTCCAATGTGGAATGTGTTGGCTTGTTAGATAGTAGGATAAACTTTTCAACACTCTCACATTAGAAAATGTACAAGATTAAAATAAGAGGCTTCAAATGATAAAGGGATTAAAAAGTGGAAGTGTTTTGCATACTTTAGCCATTAGTGGCTAAATCAAAGCCAATCTGGCGAGTAAAATCAGGAGAGGTGAGAGAGCCACGCAATTTTTTTTTTTCTCAGGATGTTATAATAGTATTAAAACTCTAATTAAATATATAATGACATATTTAGGTCTCCTTAAAATAGTAAACTATCTTATAACTAAAGGAGAAAAATGTCGTTCAACATTTAAGCACCTTCATACTTTTTATAATATAAGATATATATATATATATATAAAGTTAGTTTATATCTGTTTCCGTTACTGTGAAATGAACATCATACATCAATTGACAGCTGCTCGTCTTAGAGGGTTTCGAAATCCTTAATTAGACACAAAACCAGGAACATGATTGTAGATTATGGGTAAGTGGAGAATACTAATAAGTTCTGATGGTAAGTGGTGGTCCGATAAACGGAAAGCTGAAACCAACAACGTACCTCAAAATGTGTATTATGTGAATTAATGTACCACTGTACTGCCCTCAATTGTATCCTGCACTTGTTGCTTTCCCTTGTTATCTATCTATCTACACACACACACGCACATAGATATATGTGTGTGTGTGCGTGCACGCGCATGTATGTATATTGTAGCAACGTGTTTTTAGGAGTAGCTACCAATTTATTTCGCTTAATTTATGAGAGATTCTAAGATCGTAAGTCGATTACATTAAAATAACTTTATAAAATCAAACACACAAAGCGTGAGCTTCTCCTCGACTGATGGCAGCGTCTACGAGGATTGAAGTAGACAGAAAATGGGGATGGCGTGTCAAGTGTGGTGCGAACCAAGGGCGGCGAGCTAGGGGCCGCCAGCGGTGACTGGACTGACCTCTGGAGGCGTCAAGCAATAGAAAAGATGTTTCAGGGGTGGTGGTGTAGTGGGGGAGAAGTTAGTCAGGCAGGTGGCAAAAATTCCAATTTTCCCTTTTCTTGAAAAGTTTAGGTTTCTCTGCCATTTTCTCTTTTTCCTCCTAAATGGTGACCCATACTTATAGTAGAAGGGTTATAAACTGGTTAACAAGGTTTTTAAGAGTTTAAAACTCATCCAAATTCAATTTGAAGAGGTTATGATATAATTTAGCTAGAATACTTGCCCAAGTCCAGAAAAACTCTTGAGTTGCTGATTTGACCCCAGATTTAATGCGAATTTCCAATTTCACCTAGCACTTTCATACATTTGAGAGTCCAAAACTTTGCAAAACTTTCCAAATTTTTCTACAACTTCATAAACTTGCCGGATTTGCCTGAAACTTTTTTAGCTTAATAGATTTGACCCAAAATTTACATTTTTTCCTAGGACCTTCTAAAACACCTCCACACTCCCCATTTTTCCTAAACTAACCCCCCAAAACCTCTAGGACCCTTAATTAATACCTAAACTAAATTAATTTCTATTTTAACCCTAAATAACCATATTAAATTCCTAATGTTTTATAACACGAACAACAATGTAACCTCAATGTGTTTCGACCAACTAACCCTACAATGACAAAAATTACCCAAATTTCCTAACAATTGACCAAATTATCCCTAAAAATGAAAATCCCCCTAAACTAATTTTCCTAACCTAGAACTAAACAAAAATTAGTGCCCGGATAAAATTTGGTGTCAACAGTTGCCCATTTTGCATGTTTCATGAAACATTATACTTGCAAAGTCGTTACCAAAATTTGTCCAGCCTTTCTTTGGGACAATGAGAACTTTCCCATGATCAAAAATCTTGAGGAGAAAAACTTTTTCCTCTTCTATTTCGATGTTAAAAAACCCCTTTTATTACCTCTATGATAGAAATCCTCCTATAATTTAAGAATCTAAGAAGAAAAACTCTTTCCTCTTTTCTCACAAGGCTAAGGAACTCTCTTTTTCTTTTTGGAATAAAAACCCTCCTATTGTCAAAAAAATCCTAAGCAGAAAATCATTTTTCTTCTTTGTGAGGTTAAGGAACCTTTCTTATTACTTCTACGATAAGAACATTCATATCATTTAAGAATCTACGTAGAAAAACTCTTTTCTCCTTATTTACCAAGCCTAGGAACTTTCCTAGTTTTTTTATAATAAAAACCTTCTTATTGCTCCAAACCTAAGAGGAAAACTCATTCTTTTTTTCTTGAGGGGTTGAAGAACTTTCCATAGAAAGGTTTTTCTCCATAAAAACCTTTATATGGAAAAGAACAACTCTTCTCTCATTTGTTTTACCTTTGGTAGAGAACATTCTCTCACCATTATTTAAGAGGTAGAGAACCCTCTTTCTACCACCTCTTATTTTCTTTGAGGTAGGGAACTCTGTCTCTTTATCATCTGCAAATTCCTTTAAGGTAGAGAACATCGTCTCTTTAGCACCTCTGATGACCTTTGAGGTAGAATACCTTGACTCCTTGCCACTTCTAATTTAACCTATATTATGAGAAAGAGAATTACTTTGCCTTTGAAAACTTGTTTTAACCTTGTAATAGGTGTGACGAAGCAGAGAAATCTTTCTCATTTAAAACCTCAATTTGACCCAAGTTATGAGAAATAGAATTACATTCTCTTTGGAACCCTAGTTTAGACTTTCTTTAAATGTGACAAGGTAGAGAAACCTTTCTCATTTAAAACCTCAATTTAACCAAGGTTATGAGGAAGAGAATTACCTTATCTTTGAAACCTCAATTTAGCTTTTCTTTAAATATAACGAGGTAGAGAAATATTTCTCATTTAAAACCTAGGTTTAACCCAAGTTACAAGGAAGATAAGGTTTAACCCAAGTTGCAAGGAAGAGAATTACCATCTCTTTAGAATCTCAGTTTAGCTTTATATTGAGATGATGGAACCTTTCTTGTTATCTCAAGTGAAAATTTCGAATAAATCATCCGAACTTAGAATAATTTTATCAAAAGTGTGAATTTTCAAAATGGGTGAATTCAAAACTTGAAATTTCACAAAATGAGTGAATTTTAAGAAAGCTAAAGATCACACAAAAATGAGTGAATCTTAAAAGTGAGAAATTCAAAAAAATGAGTGAATTTTGAGAAAGCCAAAAATTCCACAAAATGAGTCAATCTTAAAAGTGAAAAATTTCACAAAACTGAGTAAATTTTAAAAATTTAAAAATTTCATAAAATAAGTGAATTTTAAATATGAGAAATTTTACAAAATAATTAAATTTTAAAAAACTAAAGATTTTATAAAATGAGTAAATCTTGAAGGTGAGAAATTTCACAAAATGAGTGAATTTTTTTTTAAGAAAATGAAAATTTCACAAAATAAGTGAATATTGAAGGTAAGAAATTTTACAAAATTAGTGAATTTTAAAAAATTGAATATTCCACAAAATGAGTGGATCTTAAAAATAAAAATTTTCATAAAACGAGTGAATTTCAAAAAGTTGAAGATTTAAAAAATGAGTGAATCTTAAATGTAAGAAAATTCACAAAATAAGTAAATTTCAAAAAAGTTGAAGATTCCACAAAATGAGTGAATCTTGAAGGTGAGAAAGTGCACAACATAAGTGAATTCAGGAATTTTTTTTTGAGATTACACAAAATGAATGAATCTCTAATGTGAGAAATTGCACAAAATAAGAGAATTTCAAGAAAGCTGAAGATTTCACAAAATGAGTGAATCTTAAATGTGAAAAATTTCACAAAATGAGTGAATTTCAAAAAAATGAAAGATTCCTAACAATGAGTGAATCTTGAAAATGAGAAATTTCAAAAAATGAGTAAATTAAAATAAAAGCCGAAGACTCCATAAAATGAGTGAATCTTCTCAAATGAAGCTTGCCTTACAAAAAACCTTGAGAGTTAAAAATACCTTGAGATACCTTAAAAAAGTGCATTTACAATGTCTCGAAATGAGCTGTGAGAAAAACAATACCTTAAATGAATAACTTCTCAAACATGTTTTTATGATGAGAATCGTTTTGGAAAATGGTATAAGAACCCATGGATGTTATCCCTCAAGTGTGCCCCCCCTTAGCATGAAAATAAGCCATAATTTCTTTAGGAGTGAAAAGCTTACCTTAACTTTGATCTTGAAAGGTTCTAGCTAAATGTTTATGTTGGTGTTCTTTGGTCTTACTTTAATAAAACTCTCCTTGAATTATTGCTCCCCTTGAGAATCAAACCATTTCATGGTGACCAAGCTTTGTTGTGCACCGTAATATTTAACCGGTGCCTCGAAAGAGTTTCCCTCCTGGAGATCATTGTGGATATTCCTTAAACATGCATTCTTGAGACCTATCTTTAAAATTGTTTTAAAGGAATATGCATTATACATGATAGTCATGTTCCTCATGATAAATGATTCATAACTTTAAAAAAACAATAACCTCAATAAGTGAAGTGTATACATCTTGTGAAAGCCATGATGTAGGAGGAATAAATAACTCTTATTCATGTTTACCTCCCTTTACCTCTATTTTAAGGTGCTTGTGATTCCTTACCCCGCCTTGGAGATCATGATCCATAAATGTGAATACTTTGCTTGTTTGTGACCGTATTAGTGTTTAATGCTTAATGCATCCAGTATGTCCAAAAAATGCATTTTTTTTATAAAAGTCTTAGGTCAGTTCCTCATTTTTGACCTATACACATTAATGAATAATGGTTTAGCCTTAAAGAAAATCTTTCATTAATTTGCAGAATTTGACAAAATAACTTACGGTCTTTACATTTGATCAAGATGTTCTATTATTCTTTCCTTTTCCAACTCAAAAATGCAAAATGCACCAGGTAAAATATAGAAACATGATGGTGGTCTTTTTATTAATAAGTGGTATTGCTGAGGTAAAAGATGTTGGCCTAAGTACAACCAAGATGGGGTGAATTGGTTGAATTAAAAAATTACCGAAAATGAGTTTTTAATCTCTTAAACCAAAATGCAATTCAATGAGCTCAAATAAACTTATTCTAACCAGAAAATACTACCACAATGATCATAAATTTTTCTTTAAAAACTTGCTTTGAAGTGTTTTTGAAAACAAATAATTTCAACCAATGAATGAAGACAAATCACCAAGCAAAGTCAAGCAAGTAGAAGGAAAGAAGCTTGCACACAAGGATTTATAGAAGTTTGGTCTCTCATCTTGAGAGCCTACTCCTCTCTTCAAGCTCATCACTTGAGATCTTTATTCTCCATTATAAATCACAAGAGTACACACTACTTTGATAGTTTTCTCTACCACAATCACTTACTAGTTTTCTTAAAGGTTAACTAGAAATCTCACCAACACCATTTCCCTCACTAGTTTTCCTAAAGGCTAACTAGAAACCTCACCAACTTAATCTCACCAAATGGTGTTTACAAGGTTACAAAGTGGTAAGAACAATAGAAGCTCTCAAAGTTAAATAAACAAGTAATAGCCCAATCTCTTGACATTTCTCAAACTCAAGCTCTTTGAAGATGAAATATCTTTTCTAGCTGCTAAGAGTTGTTTCCAAAGAGTTTCTCCATGTTTTTATACTTATTTAGGAACCAAAGAGATATTGAAAACCTGCTGGAGTCATCTGAAAAAGCTCCTAAAAAACTGGTGACTGTTGCTCTATTTTTTGTGCAAAAAAAGTTCCAGAAACACGTTAAACTAGATTTTGTCTTCCAACAGTCAAAAACGGCTAGAGACAGGTTATTAAAAGCTCTGCTAAGGTGTCCAAGTGATGTCCTCTGATTCGCCCGAATGATATTTCAAAACTTGGCTAAAATTGCGCCAACTGAAGGATTTTTTGATAAGCTTTCAAACTTGCGAATAACAGGTTAAACTCGGAGTTTAACATGTTAACTGATGTTTCAAAAAGTTCTAGGAATCTCAGACTACGGATTAAGCTAGTTTAACGCATTAAAGTATAAACTTAGGAGCTAGGAAGACTTGAGTGATAAAAAGACATGTTAAACTATTTCTTTAATGGATTAAACATGAAATAACTTAAAAAAATTTGTCATTTTGAAATCAAACTTGATTCAAACACTAACATGTTTTGATGACCTACCAAATTTTCTTTAAAAACAAATTTCATCATCAAACTTAAAACATATTTTTTGAAATAACACTTGAAATACTTGAAATTTAAGCACAACTTTAATAAAACTATTTTGATCCAATAAAATGAGATTAAGCACACTAAAACAATTCACTTGTCATCATCAAAATTAAATATTTGCTTGGAACAAATCCAACAATCTCCCATTTTTTATGATGACAAAACGACATTTTAAAAAACATATATAACATCCAAACAACAATGATTCACCTTTCAAAAAATACATATAACATCCAAATAATAGACATAAATAATAATTCTCCCCCTTCATTAAATATTCTTCAGTTTTATCTCTCCCCCTTTTTATCATAATAAAAAAGACATATATATCATCAAAGTAAATCATGAAAAATTCTTAACATCACAATCATGCAACAAGCTCCCCTTTAATTAAAGTATATAAAAAATTTCTCCTCCTTTCTAAATCAACAAAATGCTAAATATCAACTAATAGGCTAGCAACATTATTAACAAAATATCATATCATCAAACTATTGGAACAAATCCACAATGATCATGGTAACATAAAACACATCACAAATTTTTCAAGAATTATGAATAACTCATATATACTTATTAAGCAACATAGCATAACCAAATAGCTCAATGCATCAATAATTGCCATTAACCAAAGAAAATCAACAATGTTACCACAATTTGAGCATTAATCTTAAGCACTTCTCATTGTGCTCCAAATCTCAATTCTCTTGTGCTTGGAGCTTCATGTATAAGCTTCCAATTATTGCTCCATGCTCTAGGACGTTATAATAAATCTCAAACTTTGGTCTTTGGTACTCAAATCTCTTTGAGTTCATGAGGGTTAGCTCCAATAATTTTAGTTCCCTTAGGAACCCATACCAATTTATAGCCAATGGAAACTTTTCTTCTCCTAAACATGCATTCATAATAATAATGTCCTTTTTTTTACCACAAACATAACATGTCAACATCCCCCTTTATGGCTTCGGGGCGCGGATCTAACAGGGGGAAAATATGAATTCATCCACATCAAGGTACATCATCCAAATTCCAAGCACAGTAATCCTTGGCTAGAAGGGCACAGTAGGAGAAGACGGCCTCTTGCATCTTGGGCCAAACCCAGGAGATGGTCTCGATGTCATAACCTTATCGGTTGAGCCCAGTGATCACTTGCTCCGCATGGTTGTTGCTGTCATTGTAAAAGTGGAAGATACTCACATGGAGCCAGTGATGGCGGTTTCGATGAGGTTATTGCTGAAAATACAACGCAACTCTTGGGGAAGTAGTTTTTTTTTTTGTGTTCTTTAAGAGGAAAACCAAAGTTAAGTCCCTTAAGTTTTTGCTAATTTTTGTTTCGGTCATCATACAACTAATTCTATCAATTCTGTAACAGAAGTTAATCACGGCCTCATTTTCGTCATTCAAGGGGGTTAAGTGTCCCACTTACCAAAGTTGAAGGGGTTAGTTGGCCTGAGTTAAAGTCCAAGGGGTTATGTGTATGAGTTATCAAAGTTTATGGCCTATTTATGGTTTTAAGCCTTTTTACTATTAAGTTACTTTGGCAAGCTCTCAAAGATACAAGTCTACTCGAAGAATTCTTTGTCATTCATGAAAGTGTGTAGGCTTTTAGGTTGGATCTAGCTTAAAAATTCTTCTCAAAGAGATGTCTTTCACATCCACAGAAAAGGGCATAGAAACTTTCCCTATCCAAGAATTGTGTGAAGTCTCCTTGAAGGTTGTGTTTGCCTTACTCAATGTCATTTGTGAATGCACTAACTTGGGATGAAAATCTTGCACCTTAAATGAAGTGATCATTTTTTTAGTATGATTGCATGACAATGAAGGTTGATGTATGCATGCAATTAATGAGCTTTATTATCTACAACCATGAAACTTTAAAACTTGTTGTTGACAAGGAAATTAATAGTGGGTATAATTTGATATATGATTTTGGTGCATGGAAAAAGTTTCCTTAAGAAAACAAAAGAAAAAAAAAAGAGAAAAGTTAGTCGTATGTTAGAACACAATTAGTATAGGCAAACAACATGTAAGCTAAAATAAGAATAAAAATTAAAACAATGAAAAAATAACAACATAAAGAGTACAAATAATTTAAGTAAAAACGCACAAATCAAAGCAACAAAAATGGTCTAATGAAAAAAGAGTTAGCAACATTGGTATAATAAAATAAAATAATAAGATTGGTATTATAGAATAAAACACAAGTTACGAGAACAATGAAGCAAATTAACTAAACAATGCGTGTCTTATTATAGAAATCCTAGTAGATAGGGTATAGGTCACTATATGCATAGGTGAATTTTTTGGAGAAAAAGTCATGAGTTGGTTCTTAAATCCCTCTTACTAAGTTCTATTGGATTAGAACAGGCCCAATTTCTCACTTACAAAGGTTACATGAGGAATGATTAATTTGAGTCATAGCTTTTATGGTCCCATGGGGAGACTATCATCACACTCGAGCAACACTACTTACTATTACAAATTAAAGAAAGTGCGGAGAGTATTATTTCACATGACTAGCCTAAACTAGTATTGTCTTACATGACTCACCTAACTTGGGTGTTTTGCAAGACTTTGTTAGAATGAGCTTAGGTATTGAGCTTATTATGCATGCCAAAGTGTGTGCATGTTGGAACCTATAAAAAAACACAACACATCAAATCAATATATTAAGAAACAAATAAAGAAAGAAAAAAGGAAAACCAAACCCTTCTTATGGCTAGACTCGTCCCCAGTGAAGTCACCAAGCTGTAGCAATGTGTTTTTAGGAGTTGTTATAAATCTATTTCACCTAGGTCAATTGGATACTTGTTATAGTCTACAAGAAATTCTAAGATCGTGATTCAATTACATTAAAATAACTTTATAATAGCGCCTAGAAATTGGTACTATGGGGTTCGATTCATCTTTTCCTAAATTTCTATTTCTTTACTTCATCATTGATAAAATAGTTTTTATAAATTTTATTTAATTTTATTTAATTTTTTTTAATTCTAAACCGTGAATCTTATTAGATCAACCAAATATGGAATCCAAGATGTCCTTAAAATCTTAAAATTTTATCAAATTTGTTAAGAATTTAAAATGAGTGTTTTGTTCAAACCGTGAATCTTATCAAACTAATTGGAATCGAACGAATAATCCACATTGGGATTTTAAAAAATCTACGAAGAACGAATTCTTAAAAATTTGTTGAGTAAATTTACAACTTCCTTCATTTAATTTCTTTCCAATTTCTAAAGAGATGATAAAATTTTAAGTTATGTAAGCAATCCAAGAATTAGCCTAATCAATAATTTAGTGCATTTTTATTTTAATACACATCATGAATTTTAAATAAAAATAAAATCAAACAATTTCTAAAAAAAATGAAAGAGATAAGCAAACAAATATCCTAAATTATATTCCTATGTGAATTTAATAGTCAAATTTAATGCATGGCCCAATCAAACAAATAAATAAATTAAGAAAAGAAAAAAGAAAGCAATAAAAGGCTTGCTGTCAGTGACCAATATGTTAAAAAAAATATGTTAGCAACCTGGGTGAATGAAATAAAAAGGTTAGGGACCAAACAGTAGTTATACCAAATATAGATGGTTGACTGGGGCCAACCGGATTAAATCTAGGTTAGAAAACAGCTCGCGGGTGGAGATAGCTTCATCTTCCTTCGATTTGGCGACTGGGTAGCGAGACAAGGGCAGCAAGGCTTGGGTCAGCCGCGGCGTCCCAGGCAAATTTGGAGCGGTGGCGAAGCTACCAACTGGAGGGGCAGACGGAGGCTAGGGATGAAGGGTCGCCGACGGGGATCGTCAGATGCGGCGGGGACGAATCGCGAGCTTCTCCTCGACCGACGGCAGCGTCTATGGGGACCGGAGCAGACTGAAAACGGGGACGGCGTGTCAAGCGTGGCGCGAATCAAGGGCGGCGAGCTAGGGGGCCACTGGCGGTGGCTGGGCTGACCTCTGGAGGCGTCGAGCAACAGAGAAGATGTTTCAGGGGTGGCGGCGCAGTGGGGGAGAAGTTTAGGTTTTCTGGGGAGATGGTTAGTGAGGCAGGTGGCTAAAATTGCAATTTCCCCTTTTCTCAAAAAGTTAGGTTTCTCCGCCATTTTCTCTTTTTAAGAGTCTAAAACTCATTTAAATTCTAAATTCAATTTGAAGAGGTTATGATGATATAATTTGGTCAGAATATTTGTCCAAGTGCAGAAAAAACTCTTGAGTTGCTGATTTGACCCCATATTTAATGTAAATTTTCAATTTCACCCAATACTTTTGTAATTTGTCATTTGAGTTTAAAACTTTGCGACACTTTCCAAATTTTCCTAAAACTTCATAAACTTGCCGAATTTACCTGAAACTTTTTGAGCTTGAATTTACATTTTTGCCCAAAATCTTCTAAAAAATTCCAAACTCCCATTTTTCCGAAACTAACCCCCAAAACCTCTAGTACCCCTAATTAATACCTAAACTAAATTAATTTCTATTTTAACCCTAAATAACCATACTAAATTCCCAAAGTTTTATAACATGAACAACAATGTAACCTAAATGTGACTAGATCAACTAACCTTAAAATGATAAAAATGACCAAAATATCCTAACAATTAACTAAATTGCCCCTAAAAATGAAAACCCCCTAAACTAATTTTCCTAATCTAAAACTAAATAAAAATTAATGCCCAGATAAAATTGGTTTTAAACATATATATATATTTTGAGAATGAGATGTTGCACCTTAGTATTTGAGAATCTTGTTTTACAGGTATTAATGAGTAAAGAACAACACAGCAGCAAACTGTGTTTTCCGTGTGTAACTTATAACGAAAACGTTAGCTCAAGCAGTGAAAAACATCATCCAAATGTATATCTTAATTTAAACTTACTAAGAATATAAACCGTTGATTGAGTATGTACATTTTATTATTGTAGTCAATGACAGAATTAAAGGAGAGCTAGTAGAGTCCTAGCCCCTAGAATTGTAAAATACATATATTCTTTAGAATTTAAAGGTTAATGTTTTAACCTCCCTTTAAAATTGATCAAATTTTCTTATAAAAATTATAATTTAAAATAAAATTTATTTTAGTCTACTTTTTATTAAAAACCTGGGTCCACCCTGACTGCTACAGTATTTATATGGTATACTTATATTTACACAACATAACATACACGTAAAAGAAAGAAGGGAACCGTGTGAGGAATTACGAGTGAGAAATTAAGACCGCGCGGTCGTATAGGATTGCAATTTTCAACAAATAAATCCTTTAGGGAGCAAGAGCATCCCAAGGAAAGGTAAAGGACACCGGCTGGGCTGGGTTGGGCTAGCGCCGGCGGTCTATTTCAACTTCAAATTGGGTACCAAAAATTCAAGCTTGGGTTGGTTTAACGTCAAAATCTATTCTATGTAATTAAATGCATGCCAAACGAGTTGGTGACACATTGACAACTACTACCTTTCTCAAATTGATTCTAATCTAAGCGCCGGACTGATAAATTAGTAGTTGTATCATATTTCTTCTCCTACTACCATATACTAATACTAGTAGCACCACAAATTCTTTTCAATTCCTAACCTCTCATCTAATCCCCTACCTGAAAGCGACACTACTCACTGCCCTCTTAATTCGTCTCTTGTAGCCCTTGAGTCTTCAACCTTTCCAATCAGTTCACAACCTTCTCTTTCTATCACCGATTCTACTTAAAACTTAGGATAAATACAGTATACCCCTTAGCTTTGAAAATCTACATTTTACTCCTGTCTTTTTTTATACTATTTAATGACAATTTTTAAAATTTCAATTTAAATTGTTTGATAGCTATCTACCATAGTAGTTTCATTTTGTCTAGTATTTCTTTTATAGTTCATAGATATATTAAATTTTAATTTTCAATTATTTTTAAAAATCTACATTTTTTCTCTTATCTTTTTAAAATTTGCAATGACAACTTCTAAAATCTCAATTTAAATTGTTCGATAACTGTCTATAGTAGTGTCATTTTTTCTAATATTTATTTTACAGTTAATTCAAATTTCCTCTATAAATGAAAAACCATATATTTTAAATGTTAATTAGATGAAAAAAATCAAACAACTTGAAATTATTTGAAAGTAGTTAATAGACAACTTAAATTATGATTTCACAATTTAGTCTTAGATAATGTAAAAAAAAAAACAGGAGAAAAAAAATATAGATTTTCAAACTTTATAAACGTACCTCTAATAACAACCTAAGTTCAAGGGATAATTGTAAAATAATCTAAAAGTTGTTCGATCACATACACGCACCTTCCCTTTCAAGTTTGGTATTAACTACATTTATGTCACTCAGTTTTTAAACTTACTTTTATCTATTTGTTTTTTGTTTTTCATACTACCTAAAAACCACTTTTAAAATTATATTGTAATTAACTTCTTGTGAATTTAAACTATTTTATATTTTTTACACTTATTAAGTAAATTAAATTATCAATTTTTCTGTCAGTAAATGTAAATAAATTTTTTCAACTGATAATGAAGAAAAGTAGGTTTATGAGGGTGAGATTGTAATTAGGACAAAACCTCATGATGATAGTATAATTGACTCAAAACTTTTACCCGGGCATTACATTATTACCATCATTTCGTGCTACCTTTTAACAAAATATTAAATAAATTGTTTCAAATTTGTGAAGATCACTCCAACAAAAAGGAAAACTTCCAAATTATTGGACCAGACCCATTTTTTTAATATTTTTTTGTCAAGAAAGAAAATTTTCTTCGAAGTCTGGATAAAATAAAAAAATATGGCCCATAATTTTTAAAAAAATATCATCCAACAAAGCTAGATAAAATCAGGTTAACTAAGAGCATTTCCAATATAGATTCATTATGTAGATTTTCTCCATTTTTGGGCACTGATTTTTTTTTTTACTTCAACACAGCTTTTTAATTTTATTCTCTAAAATAGAAAATGAAATTAAAGAAAATAGTCAGTTCTCTATACCTAGAAAATCTCTAAATATTAATGTGAAACTCTAAAAATTAATTTGTGTGCAAGGAACAAAAGAAATGTAAGTAGAAAATGTAAGATTTATTTATATTCTCTATTCTATTGGATTATAATTTGAATTTGTTTTAAATGCATAATATTTAATTTTTATAATTCATTTTTGTATAAAGCTATTGGAATTGAAGCAAAAAAAAAATATAAATATTTTAGTTTTTACCTCTCTATTTTATAAAAATTATAGAAAAGATCAAAATAATACATTGATGTTTGTAATTACTTGCACTGTCATTGTTTCTTCTCCCTGAGCCCCCGCCTCCGTAGTAAACTGGTGATAGTCTATTTTCTTCCAGAAACGGATCTGAGACAACATTGTAGCGTACTGTATGAAATAAGACTATGGCGTTATCCACGCTTTGATTGAGGAGCATGATGGTCATTTTTGTGGGGCTTGGTTAAGAATTAAAAAAAAATATTTATCAGTTAAGTCGTTTTCATATACAACACTCTAAATAAAAAAATTATGATTTATTAGTTAGTTAAGGATTAGTTAAGGAATATTTAATCCTTCCACGGCACCACCTCGCTCACGGCTGGCAAGGGACACTACACTTGAGATTAGAAATATAAAAAACTATCCTACTTGTTCCTACTCTCACCGAACCTTGCCAGCTGAACCTAAACTCACCTATGTCCGAAAAAGTTTTTGGAAGAGTGATAAGTTTAACTAATTTTACCTGAATCATATATGGGCTTAAGCATTTACCTTCCCCCAACTCTTATCATACTTTTTCCTCATGTAATACTCCTTCTGTTTCAAATATTTTATATCATTCACTTTTCAGCAATTAATTTATAATTTTATTATTTTAAATATTTTAGTATATAAATAAAAAAACTTTTATATATTAATGATAAATCAATACCTATAGTTTTTAAATATTTTTTAAATTTTTTTCAATAAACAATAATATGAATAAATTCAAGTCAAACTAGTCCAAAAAGTCAAATGGAGCAAAAAAAGTGGGACAGAAAAAGTATTATATAGTGTTTAAGTATTTAGAATAACAAATACATCATACATACACAACCATATTCAATGCAATCTACTTCTAAAGTCCTAAAATTCATGAGTCCTATACAGTATACAATATAATTTAAGTGGGGATGGTTAGTTTCTTTTTCTTGCTTTTTCGTGCTTCAAAATTAAAGCAAAGTTGTTTGGCACCTAGTTCAAATTTTATTTTTCATTCATGTGTTGATGTTTTCACTTTTATTTGAAAATTTTCATAAATGTGTTGGATATTATATTTGTTTATGATGTTTATTTTAACTTTTAATGTAGTTAATGTTGTTTGCGGTAAATTGTAGCAGTTTAATAGTTCTAATTTAATTCATTTGTGCCAGCATTGTGAATAAAGTACCTGATCCTACCTACCTTGAAGCTTTGATTGAGCGAGAAGACTCTACTTGTTACGAACTTGCAGGGAGGGCTTGGATAGCTTTTTTATACTGTGGAGAAGACTCAGAAACAACTCTACATTCCCAAAACCAGACTCACTAACATCCTTACTTGTATTGCTATACTTGTTCCACCATACACTCGCCTTTTTTTCTTGTTTGCCTATGCCAATCCCAATTTCCACTTATCTGCCTAAGTGGAAACATTACCCTTTATTGAAAAAAAAATTATTGCCATTTTTTATGGTGCCGTCTATGAGAACTTGCTTTTTGTCCCTAAGAAAAAAAGATTGCCATGTACAAAAAAAAAAATTAGATTCTCAATGTCATATGCAAAAGGGAAATCCGTCTATGACAAACGATAGATGTCACGGACAGCCCCATCCTTGACTTCCATTATCTATCACATAATCCAAACCATATACAAAAACCTAATACCCAATTAAAATTTGTTTCCCTTTAATGGGAAGGTCAAGTCAGTCTATGAATCGTAAATGACTTGATTCAGTCACTATGTAAAATGCCCTGATTTTCAATGTTTTTACATCCGAGTTACAAGCATATCAACAACGTGGCATGGGTGTAGAAATTTCAAGAACCGGAGACATTTTGTATAATGTTCAAGCTGAATCACTGTAAACCTGTAAATTGATGTGATACAAACACTTTAATCAAGCCACTTAAGTCCCTTTAAAGGCAAACAAATTGGGTGTTACAACGTGCAAAACGCTTGAGAGCATTTGTAGATCTTTTTTTTCCAAGGGCATATTACTTTCACCCTGATCTGTTTTGTTTCTTTTTTCTTTTGGTAAAATTTTCCATTATATGAAATTTAATAATCCATCTTCTCAATATCACATTACTATTTCTTTTTGCATAAAATTTTCACGCTTTAAAAAATATATAAGAAAAAATTTTAAAACAAATATATTTCTCTTATAAAAAATAATATCAAAATTAATTTTCAGATATTTTATAGTGTTTAATGCACAAATTTAAAATAATACTAGCCATTTATCAAAATACACACATTTTATTCCTGGTTAATTGCTTTTGTAGCCCCTAATATTTTATTATAGTACCATTTTAGACCCTAACATCAATTTCATACATATAAAATTCTTAACCTAGTTTAAACATTCTGTTTTAGACCTTTCATTGATGGTAGACATTAAGTTGGATGGAAAAAAAGTGAAAAACTGGTTTTAATCCACGAATTTTTTTTCATTTCCTTAGAAACCATGTAACTTTTCGATTTAACAATCCACACACTGCCTTCACGTTAGCCATGCTCTCGCCCCTCTGCAACCAACACCCTTTACTGACCGCAGTCTCCTCTTCCTCTTCTTTATTGCTTTCTACATCATCACATTCACTCTAGCCTTCTTAACCTCCACCTCAACTGACACAGGCCCTCAAGGTACTACCCAAAAAACCTATGAGAACAAGTCACATACTGGTTGTGATTGGCTAATTAATTATGTGCACCTTTGTTAAAACTTCATCCCACTAGTTATTTAACCTAGGAATACAATCATGCATGCAAGTGTTGTTTTGACTTGGACAAGTAGAAAAACATAAAATATTTATATAGCCTAGGCATTTTTCATGAAATTGATATTCAAAGAGTCAAAACATACAAAACTATCATAGTGTCATAATAATAAACCTACACATCATTAACCACGTGTGGGCATCCAAACCAAAAAAGACTATACCCTACACTCAAATGTAACCATAGAGTCCATAACTCTATTCATACACATTGAAGGCCACCAAGATACAACATACATATACAAGACTAGTATTATTGAGATCCAATCAACTAGTTTCCACCTTAGATAAGAGATCCCGATAGCAAGCCTCAATGATTCTCTATGTGCTCATTAGCCTCTGTGTCAAAAAAGAAAATCTGTAGTTAGTACAATAACGACTTAACTAATAAATAGCCAAGTAACTAGAAACTCAAGGATTCTCAAAGTAATGTACCTATAATAAAAACTACAACGATAATTCTTAATGATTGTCGGGTCCACTAACCTCAGTATCTGCACAATATGAAACTAAAGGAGTGAGAATTTTATGATTCTCAGTAAGGATCTTCAACTTGCAAGGAAAGCACTAACGACAGCACATATATGTGTATATGTAATATATTGCAAGCTCATACAGTGTGAGGCTAAACTTATGCGTATACATTTTAGTCCCTTGAGACTTGTCACTTAGTTAGTCCTTAAACTACAAGGTAAAACCTTATCTACTAGCAAGTATTGCTTACTAGCCTAACTAGTGAAATTTATCACCAGTTTTGACCTCCCTTATGTTGTACAGATGAACATGGTGAATGTTCCTCGCTTGAGCTCTAAAGAATCACTAGGTATACTAAGCCTCCATATAATGCCTCAAATACTTCAACTTGTGTACGAAGGTTGTGTAGTAAGCTTCCACCTTAAACCTATACCAAGAGTGCACCAGGTTCTCACTTGCACTTCAAGTAATCTTCCCTAAGCTACAAGTGCACTAAATCTTCACTTAAGTTATATACCTATCCACCATTACTTGGTTTATACTAGTGAAGTAGCAATGACCATGGTTGGACTCATAATTCCTAAGTACTAAAGAACCCACTAGGTGTACTAAGGTTTCCTCATTAAGGCCTTGAACCTGAAGGTATAACTAAGGTCTCGACGATACTAAACCTTCCACCTCATCTAATGGTGGTATTTGTTATGGACCATCAACTAGTTTTCTCAAGAGGTGCATTTATCATTCACCAAACTATGAGAAAATCCTTAGATCATAAAAGAGTTATTGGACGTTTTGAAGTACCATTGTATCATTACAACCCTTAGGCACCCTTAGGACCATCCTTGCCTTCCATCGAATCCTCTTTCAAAAAGATGAAATTTGTTGCTGAAATAGGCTTCTGGGGCTTAGGCGCTAGGAGCACTCTGGGGCCTAAGCGCTATGAGCACTTTGCACCACAGTGCTAAAAATGCACCTTAGGTGTTGTAGTCCCATACGACCCCTTAGCGCTAGGGCCTTGTGCCCTGAACCTATAGAAACCCTCCTAAGCCTTTTTGGAGGCTTTATATGGCTTCAAGGCAAGCTAGAGATGCCTCAACCACCATATACTTATAAAACAACTTGCATAGGCCACAAATACACTATTACAACCTTCCTATGATGTATTAAAACATTACACAAGCCACAAATTCAAGACTACTCTATCGTGAACAAACATGCCCATAACCAATGGCATTGCCAATACTACTTGTTTACAACAAGTAATCATAATCTAACAGCATCAATTAAGCTTGAAACCATAAATCTCTTACCTCAATTTCAAGTCACAAGCAAGAATCAAGCAATTCCTCACCAAGAATAAACTTCCACAAAGTTCTACCTAAGTTCTAAGCAAACGAAAGCAAATGACACCAAATTACTAACTACTAACCAAAACCTAAGCTTCAAATCATCAAATAAACAAGAGGCAAACAAGAAATAAATGTTACCTCTCGCCAAAAAAAGGAACCCAACTGGGAAATGTGGAAAACAATCTAAAAAACACAAACCAAGCTTGAAACAAGTTGCCCAGAGCTTATATACCCTTTGAGCCTTCAAATTCCTTTAAGAATATTTGATTTTGAGCAAGATTTGAAGGTGAAATCAATGGGAGAAGAGAGAGCTTGGATTTGGGCTGGAAAAGATAAAAAATGGCAGCCTCACCACCTTTACCAAGTTTAAAACAAGCCTTCTTCTGTTACCCACTCCAGGGTAATCCAGTTATGGTACCAAAACTGTGCATTTAGACTCTTAGGATTGGTATATCCCGTAGGTCATCAGAACAACACCCCTAGTGTACATACTCAAGTGACCTTCTTGAGCACTATGTAAATAAATACATATTGGTCTAACCATAACACACATATTTACATTTATGCACATTATGGTAGCAAAGAAGGAAAATACTATCACAAGTCTTAGTTTTGGCTTCCACACATTAGGCAATCTTATTAAGTTCTACTGACCATCCACTGTACCTATAACTTCCACTAATAAACTGTATCATTATAGCCATATAACCCCCTGTTTTCTTTGCTCCATTATCAAGTAGAGGCTTAGAGAAAATTAAAGAATTTTGTTTTCCATCAATAGCCACCTATTGACCAAGTTATGGATTTTTATAGTTGGTTACAAAAATTTGACCAAATAAACAGTAACTTAGTCAACTTTGTAATGTCATATATTTGGCTACAAGGCTCTAAATTTGAAAATTCTAAATCCCATTTTAACATCTAGATGTGCTCTAGATGTGGTCAAAATTTCATACCAAAATTCATTCTACACAGGAAGATACTAAACTTTACGTGCAGAGTCAAAATTCTGGTCATTTTATGACCATTTTGCCCATACAAAATTTTATAAGGGTGCAAACACTTCATTCACAAGGGAAAAACCCTCCAAGGTTATACCATACATGTCCAAGACACATAGTAATTACATGCTCTTGAATCTAGTAACTTTATGTGGCCAAAACAGAATTTACAAGTAAGCAGCCTATCATTCACAATTAGACAGCTTTGTACTACATCACTTACATAGTAAAAACATTACTTAAATGTTCATATTCTTGTCTCATTTTGCACACACTACATGCACATGCATACATGCACTATAAAATGGTCTTAACTCAGCTAAATATGCACCCTAAGTTCCAGGAGTGCTTGAGACACAATGGACTCCAGAAACAGGATGCTAGATATCTACTGCATAACACAATAAGTACCACAATTAAAAATACCAAATGTGCTCCTAAAACCACCAAACTTTTCAGATCACAACTAGACATATGGAAGTTTAAGTACCTGAAAATTTGTGGTTTGAGTTTTCAGGTAGACCTGAAATGACTAAATTGAGGGGAATAAGTTTTATTGAAAAACTTAGTAACGGTAACACTTGGATTCAATAGGTAATGTAACCATCATTGAAACTTGAATCCAAAGACACTAAAACACAAAACCACAATGCATATATACAAGATATAGCAACCAAATACAACAGCCATTCATAATCAACAAACAAATGAAATGCAGTAGCAACAATAACCATAGGTTAGTCCATAAAACATGTAATTAACTTAAGTAAATCACTATAGCAGCCCTCATCAAGTTAATGCTTGGTCTTAGAAGGATTTTAACACTAGTTAGTACTAACTTTGGGCTATAAAAACCCTCATTTTACTGCTATATTTGTGTACTTCATACTATGTTACAAAACCTTTAATAAGTGCACTCCCTTTATTAAGCTTGGTTCATTAAGCCCATGACTCTCTTACAAGTTTAGCCCTGGCTCCATGGTTACTTGAAAATATAGAAAATAACCCATGAGAGCAAAAGAATCCTTACCTTGATCTGTATGCTGAAATTGGAGTTTGATCCTAGATGCACTCAAGCAATAGTACCAAATAGCTTCCAATTATGCTTCATTGACTTTAATTGTAAGTAGTTTTGAGTTTGAAGGTATGGTGATTATGGAGGAAGTGTGGAGGAGAAGGCTGACTTCCTTTTTGCTGGTGGAGGCCGAAATTTAGGAGATAAAGACAATAATGAACACTTATTTGGTCTTAAACGCACTAAACACATGTCATTTTTCTTGCTATAAGACCATGGTTTTTTTACCTTAATTTCTTGGCCCACATTTGACTTCTTTATCCCATGCTACAGCAGCCCCTCCTTATGTGGATAACCCCACAAAACTTCCATTTGACTTAAGTCATAAGTATGGACAACTAAAGGCACACAATAAGACACTTAAGTCGTTAAAACCTTTTTATGTTTTCCTTTGTCTATACTTATCTTCTATAAGCAATTTGGTCCTTCAATAGCACTTTCATACCATTCATATCCTTCCCAATAACTCTTCAAATCTCTTTTATTACCCGAATTTTCAAAATCTTACAAAAAAGTCTATAGGTTGCTTGACAAGTAACAATTCTTAAGGCTTATCTTGGGGGCCAAGTTACTAACTTGGAACACTTTTAAGGAGGTGTTAATCATACCTTTTACCGCTACACTTCAATCACTATGGTGAGAATTACATAATATAATGGTTTTTAGCCATTATGACACATTTGTAATTCTCCCATTTTTGTAAAGTGGTAACATATTCCCTTTAACCCTCAAACTTTTCTTAAATTTTCAAAAAGACACATTCCCCAAATAGTAACTCAAGTCAAAGCTTGGTCAAATCTTGCTTACTTAAGCTAAATTTTGGGTTTAAAGCTAGAGTTAGGTTTCAAAACTCATTTTTGACTCCTGGGACTCAGCCTAACATTTTAGAATGTAAATTTACCGTTTTATCCCCGATCATCTTTTTGGTGCCATAATCTCCTCAAAATTTAGTGAACATTGTCTAAGATTCTTAATCTTGCCTAACTAACGTGAAATAAGGTATTTAACTAGGAATTTAATTTAGTTTACCTCCCTTAGTCAAGCCTCCTGTTAAGAGGGCCGTAACATCAACCTGCCCCTTCTTCTTAACCTTTTGACCCTGTTTCCTTTTCCTCCTCTGTCACTAGCCCTCCTCCACTACTCCACCCTTCACCCCATGTTTGCCTCTAAGCTCTTTCTTCTTTTTTTTTTTTTTTAGACAACCCATTAAACACATTGTTGGCATAATCAAAAGCATCACAGTTTACATGCATGTGGACCAAGGGTGCCATAGTAGTTAAATCAAGATAAACCCATGTCTAAGTAACGCAACCACCCCAAACATTATTCCCAATGAGGCATATAGAACTGCTTGTTTTTTATTTCTACTTTTAAAATCGAGTAAACTGAAATTGCTACAAGAATCAAAATTGAAAGTGATTAATAATATTTTGGTTAATTTATCATCTTTAAATATAAATAAAATGGAAAAAATGATAAATGATATGCAAAAAAGATGATTGAATTCTATAATAATTGTGATCTAACATAACAGAAGGGCTCGGGAGAGAATCTTTTTTACTTTATAATAAACAAGAAGGCTGAAATTATAACCAACCAAAAATCAGATCCATAAATGAATCTGAAAAAAAAAAAAAAATAAAAGGATAAACAAGAACAATCTTAATAATATTTTGAACAATGTCGACCATGGCTGTTCAAATCAAGAAGTCTGGGTGCTTATTCAGTTTTAACTGAAACTAAATAATCAAATTTATTTGATTTTCAGTCTTATGTACTAATAACTGAATAGATTGGATTATAGGAGAAAATCGATATAACATAATCCTATGCATATACATTCCACACCTTAAACATCCATCGCACATTTCAATCTAAGCACACATTTCAATCATATAGCAAACATCTATAAACAATTTCAAATCCAAACATCATATACGTACACATAACAAATATTCATCATATACATAATCTTTTCCAAATTTTAAACATAAATAATAGTAAAATAAATTTTTGTTTATTTCAGTTAACTAAATTTTAATTTAAGCAAACCAAAAATCAAACCAAATTTCTATATCAGTTTTTGGTTAACCGAAAACCAAAATTATATCTAAAAGTGATAACTAAAAATAATTTTTTTTCTAGTTATTCAGCTATTTCAGATATAACCAAAATTTTACTCAATCCTATCAAGAAGGATTGATACTATAAGACAAAGTATGGGACGAGAATTAGATGGATTTTTGGGGCTACAGCTAAGAAATTGTCTAAAGTGAAAATGTTGCCGTGGTAATGATCAGCAAATTAGCAAAAAAATTGAGAGGATGTGAAAGTGGTAAGCATATCAAAGTTGTTTATGGAAACCGAAAGGGCTTCGTAAAATGTAACAAGCTTGAAAGATACAAGAAATTGATTGAAAGGCTTTTGAAATGAAGAATGAGATCAAGTTTTAGTACTTCAAACCCAACAAGTTCCAAGTGTTCTTGACAAGGAAGTGTCCAAATAAAAACAAGAAAATGCTAAGCCTAGTAGATAGGCGCACGTGTGAAGTTTTTAGAATGAAATTCATCGTTTCATCTATGACTTCAAACTTTTTGTAGCCGTTAAGACTTAAGGATGAAAGCAATGACAAAGAAGGAAGGGATAAGGGGTTGGAAGGTTGGGAGGAGGGACGGGTTGATGTTGGGGTTAAGAAGCTGAAAGAATTGAAGGTGGGGATTAAGAATGCAAGGAAGAAGAAGAAGAAGAAGTGGTGGGTGGTGAAGGATGGTAACTGAAGAGAGACAAGAGTACGACGGACGTGTATACGGTAGTTGAATTGTTAGATGGAAAAGTTTAAAAGTTTATGAGGAAAATGGAAAGTTTTCAAAGGTTAAAATTAGTTTTTCACTTTTTGTTTCATCTAACTTAATCTTTGCTACTGGAGGAAGGTGAAAAACAAAACACTTAAACGAGATTAGAGATTTTCTATGTAAAAAATTGAAGTTAGGATTCAAAATAATACAATAATAAAAGGTTTGAGCCATATATATAATTAATCTATTTTATCCATTAAAATTGATCTCAATGAAACCCAGACCTAGTTAAACTTCATGAAAAGAGAAGAAAAGGGTGACATGGCGCACCATGCTCCCTAATCCCAATTAAAATGAATAAAATAGAAATGATAAAAATTAAATTAGAGAATGATATCTATTGGGGCTTATGTTTGGTGGCCCTCCACGAGGACCACAACTCCTGTCTGCCATCACTACCAATCTTTCTCCTTCCCTCCCTCCCCTCCCCTCCCCTCACCTCCTCCCATCACCTTTAATCCACCACTTACCCTAACTAGCACTAATTTCTTTATTTTTTTTATGGAAGTTTTGTTTTTCATTAACTGTAAGTCATATGATATCTATCAATAAAATACAAAAGTTAAACTCCATAGAGGCAATAAGCTCAACTCATTTTGTTGTCTTTAAGCACCAGGTCAAATGGTGTAAGAGGACATTATTTGCCGGGGTTTGATACCCCACTTCCCCTTCCCCTGTCCCTAATCCTACAAATGTCATTTGGTTTAGTTCGGTTGCCTTTTGGGTTTCAAACCCTATACTTGTATACCTGATTTTGAGTACAAAAAAAAAAAAAAACTCATTCCATTTATAGCACCCATGCAATATCGTATTATACCAAAAAAAATTGTATAGAATAAATGAGTATACTTGATATTTGAACCCATAAACTAATGGGAAAAAAACCCTAAAAAAATAAGAAACATAAACCTAGAATAATGTTTGGACTAATATACGCTAACTCCTGATGCATTCTGAGAGTGTAGATTGACGGACCTCATCGAGTAGAACTCTCTGCTGCCTTATTATCAATCTACAACTTCTTTGTTTTGTCTATTAAGGAGAAGAAAACTAAATATGACAGAAACAAAGACAAAACTCCACTGATGAAGTCAAACATTTGAAGAAATAACATAAAAATTAAAAAGAGATAACTAAATCTGATTGAAAAACTAGGTAGCTTCAGCCAATTAAACTATGGCTGGGGGAATTTTTTGAGAGAGAGAGAGAATGGTGGTGGCTAAACTATGGCTACGGTTGGTTTTTTCCCCTAAAAATGAACTAGCACTAATTTCTAATTCCTTAAAAGAAACAAAAATAAAATAATAAGGATGTAATTATATTAATTTTGACTAAACTAATTGGACATGAGTTTGTGATTGGGAATGATTAATGCACAATTATGTGCATGATCTACTTCAATTTAATTTGTCCATTAATTATTGCACACACGCACACACACATATATATAATCTTAAAAAAAGCACGAAGTCACTGACTAACCAAATCAATACATTAAAAAATGATTACAGAACAAATAGATCTATTTTCGATACTAGGGCCAAATATGACCATAATGAAAGGTTGTAAATATGGATGCAGAAGCATATCCAGAATTCTTAACTGGGGGTCGAGTTGTTCTTCCTGGTGGTGTAATATATCTATCAGTTATGAATTTTAGTTGACGAGTGAACTTCAGTTTAATGAATCTTTGAATACTGGTCTTCCTCATGTCCAGAGCTTTAATCCCTCATATAGAAACCAATTTGAACCTCCTATAATCTGACTAAACTTATATCCTCACCAAAGCCAAAAACTCCAATTCAGCGAACCAAACTATATTTCCTTTCTCCAAGTTTTGGTGAAAATCTGAAATTACACTTAGGAGTTTTGTTTAGATTTTGAATAGAACATAAGAAGAATAAAAAGGATAAGTTGTTGTTTTTTTTTTTTTTGAAATTCTTCACATAATCATAGAAGCAAGAGATGGAGACAAAGACAATTCAACGAGCTATATTCTGATTGTTGATTGGAACGAAATCATTCTTCTATCAACAATCCTTCTAATTTCTAAACCAGGAGAAAACTGTACATGGCCACTCATTCATTATTCTCTTTACAAATTAATGACCTATTTTTTTTTTATTTGTACAATATCATCTTATGTTCATTGAATTAAATACCGCAGTATATCATGGTTTATAGCTTACCGCGTACTTGTGGTATGCGGTACAAATATTTTCACGTTTTGTCATTTTACTGTGTGGTATATTGCGGGATTTCATTACATACCACATACTGTGCACTTTTTGTATGTATTTTATCAAGAAATTGCGGTATACTGTAAATACCGTGTGGTACGTACCATGATATTTAATTTTTCGCATCTATTTTTTTGGTTTTTTTTATTTTACATCAAAATATCATAAATATATAAAAATTAAAATAAAAATAATACATATATCATAAAATAAACATTTACTTTTAATTTTTTTTGTTACTTTTCTTAATTAATATAAAAAATTAATGGATGGTATTATTTATATTTATAGTATATGCAAAGTATATGGATGGTATTATTTATATTTATAGTATATCAATAAATTAGTTTTTTTTAGTATTATTTATTTTGCTCTATATATATAACATTTTTTTTTATGTTTTTTTTCTATTAAAAAAATATCTTCTATCATATATATTTTATTTATATTTGACAAATTATGATGAGAAAAATTAGAATACATATAAAATATGTAAAAATAAATTATTAAACAAATTATGTCATGTTAAAATAATATGCTAACATTTATTTTTTACTAAAACAGTAACAGTATGTGACGCGGTTTACTATACGATGTACTTTAAAAATTCAGGGTGCGGTATATCTTGTGGTGAAAGTATTTAACACTTTGCTCATATTTATATACCACCAACAAGATCGAAGCCCTTTATTAATTCCAAATTTTGCAGCTAAGAACCAAACTTTTTTTTATTTTTACACTATTATCTCATATTTAACTATCATCAATGAAAAATTTTAAATTTCTGGAGCGCGACTGTCACTCCTTATCCCTCCAAGGCTATGCCTCTATATGGATACTTGGGCTGAGGCTTACTCAATACGTGCTTATTAATGCTTATATTTAAAATTGTCTCTTCTTCTGTATAGGGTTTAACATCTTTTAAAAACTAATATTCTATTTAACTAGTAATCACAATTATAGCTTTGCTTTAAAAAAAAATCTATGAATCTTTTTCATATACAGCTTAAAATAGAAAATCAATAAAAATATCTTTTTTGTAAAAAAAATATTTTAAAAGTAATTTTTGAGCTTCTTAACATGTATGATTTTATTTAATATATGAGTAAACATATAATCTTTATATATTAAAATATTCGTTAATAATTATCTAGCAGATCCCCCAAGATAGAGTCTGTAACGTTTGTTCCAAAAGATGTTGATGCTCTGTAGGCCCACCTACTTTCTTCATTTCTTTTGTCGTTTTTAAGTGTCCTTTTATTGTCGATTGTCTTTTTGTTTAAATTTGTCAACTTTCAAAAATTAATAGTATGTCCTAAACAATCAGCCCGATCACTTTTCTTCGAGTAACTTTATTTTTGAATTTCTCATTTTTTTCCCATTAGAAATGTAAAAATATTTACCTTTTAGAAAATTTAGTATGTTTTTTTCGCAATAAAGTTTAAAAAATGACAGAAAAATTTCAATAATTTTTGTAATAGTAATTTTACAAAGATAATGTGGTAGCTATTGGTCGAAATTGAGAAGACCTATTAAATTTTCCCTTTAAATATATAGAATAATATTAGTCCTCCAAAGAATTAAATATATAGAATAATATTAGTTAGAATAATATTAGTCCTCCAAAGAAATGCAAATAATGTTGAACAGTAAAAATTTAATAGGTCTTCTCAATTTTGACCAATAGCTACCACATTATCTTTGTAAAATTACTTTATAAAAATATTGTAATTTTTCTGACATTTTTTCACACTTTATTACAAAAACATCAGCCCTTGGAAAGCTCAATAGCACTTCAAAACATACTAACACATTTTAACTTAAGTTAATTAACTTTAAAATGACTTATTTTTATGCTACATCTTTTTTATTAAAAACTAATTTTAATTCAAAGTCAGTATTATGTAGTTACAATAAGCCATTAAAAATATCATTTTTGTAATCTTACTAAATTTTTATTATTTTTTCTTGTTTAAGGCATTAAAAAAGAAAAATTTATAAAAATTTAACAGCATTATAAAAATTTACTTTTAAATATATTATTATATCTTCATAATATTGACTTTCAAATGAAATTGATTTTAGGTAAAAAAAAATATAAAATTAAAAATAAATCAGCTAATTTAAGTTAAAATGAATTTATTATAAATTTTCTAAAAGATAAATTTTTTGACATTTCTAATTCAAAAAATGAAAAAGAAATTCAAAAATAAAGTTACTCTATGAAAGCTCAAAAGAAGTCTTTCAGGAACGGGAAAAACCAGGAGAAGTGACACTTTTTCCTCGTTGCCTCTGTGAGCGGTGGCTTTTTCAGATATCTATAAGAATTCTACCTCCACCAGCTCAAAGTCCAAAGGCGCACAGCGCGGCCGAAACTCAATTCCCCATACTCACTAGCTTTGCTTCCATGTCATTTTTCAAGGTAGCTCCTTTTTCCTGGCAGTCTCAAGCCAAAGCCAAACTCGTATTAGCCCACAATATCACCACAAAACCCTGCTCATCTGTGTGAAAAGTTTCGAAATGGTTGCCCGTCTCTTGATTCTTCTTTTCCTTCAAGTGGCTTCTTCAAATGCAGCTCGTTTTCCCGAGGAAGTGAGAGAAAATGGCGTTTCGCGGGGAACCCTGATCAGCAGAGGAGGGAGCTTGGAGTCCAGGAATGAGATAATCAGAGGAGAGAAGACGATTCAGAGCGTCAATGGGACTTTCGAGATGGGCTTCTTCAGAACTAACAGCGAATTGAAATGGTACTTCGGAATCCGGTACGCTTCGATTCCGACCCCGACTTACATCTGGGTCGCGAATCGCAAAAACCCGGTGGAAAATCTCACCGGATCGTCGCTTGAACTAACCGAAATCGGTCAATTAGCGGTGAAGGACTCACAAGGTTCACTTCTCTGGAACAGTTCGAATGCGGGGAAAGCAGCGGAGTTCGATCTTCTCGAGAGTGGCAATCTGGTGTTGCTATCGCCGGAGGGTTCGGTGTTGTGGCAGAGCTTCGACCACCCGACGGACACGTGGCTGCCGGGTATGAACATCACCAGTCAACTAGCGTTGACCGCCTGGATGAGCATCTTTGACCCCTCGCCGGGACGCTTCTCGCTGAGGATGAACCCGCAAGGGTACAACGAGTTCCAGCTCGTGTACAACACCTCCACAGCGTATTGGTCCACCGGGAACTGGACCGGTTCGTCGTTTGAAAATGTGCCGGAGATGACTATTCCGTACATTTACCGCTTCCATTTCTTGCACCCGTTTCTTCCTACGGCGTCATTTTGGTATACCGAGAGTGCGTCCGGCAATGGCTTGAAGCCGCCGTTGACGAGGTTTCAGGTATGGTATTAGTTGCCCAATATAATCCATTTTACCATTATATTCCGTTTGCATGGATTTGATATGCATATAACTTTAACCCTTAATTTTGGCATCATCAATTTCATGCTACTGACCTAAAAGGTGTTGGGATTAAGTTTTTTATGATGGTGATGATTCGTGTTAATAACCTTGGCTCCAGGTTGACGTTAATGGGCAGTTGAAACAGTTCACCTGGTCTCCACAGACAGAAAGTTGGAACATGTTTTGGTCACAACCGGAAGATAAGTGCAAGGTTTATGGTTTGTGCGGTGACTTGGGCTTTTGTAGCGGCAACTCCTTAAAGCCATGTTCTTGTATGGATGGGTTTAGCCCTAGTGATGGTGTGGCTTGGAATTCTGGAGATTACATCAGTGGTTGCCAGAGAGAAAGTGGTGGTCCGTGTGAGGGGAAAGATGGATTTAAGGCAGTTGGTGTTGTGGAGTTTGATGGAGGATCTGTGGTTACCTTTCAAGGTGGCAGGGGAGTTTGCGAGAGAACTTGTTTGAGTAATTGTTCTTGTATTGGGTTGTATCATGATAGGAAGACTGATCTATGTAAGAATTTATATGGGTCTGCCTTGAATTTGGGAAACCTAACCTCCTCTAGCACTGCTGAGGATGTGCTCTTCATTAGGGTTCCTAGAGAAGGAGTAGGGAAGAGGAGTGTGTCTAAAACCATGATTCTGACTGCAAGTTTTATTGGTTTGATTGCCATTTTGGGGTTCATCTTGGTGATACTAATGGTTTTGAGAAAGAGAAAGGAGGTGGGGAAAGGCAAGGAAGAACATGGTGCATTTCCAGTGCTGAATTTGAGGGTGTTCACTCACAAAGAGCTTAATTCTGTGACTCGGGGCTTTTCTGACAAACTAGGCCATGGTGGGTTTGGTGCTGTTTTCCGCGGAGAGTTACCAGATTCTACTCCAGTTGCTGTGAAGCGCCTTGAAAGGCAAGGTGGCGGAGAGAGAGAGTTCAGGGCAGAGGTCTGCACAATTGGTAACATCCAGCATGTCAATCTTGTGAGACTCAGAGGGTTTTGCTGTGAGAATTCTCACAGGTTATTGGTATACGACTACATGCCAAATGGTCCTTTGAGTGCTTACCTGTGCCGAGAGGGGCCAAATTTGTGCTGGGACGTTCGATACCGGATTGCAGTGAGTACTGCTAGAGGAATTGCGTATTTGCATGAGGAGTGTAGGGATTGCATTATCCATTGTGATATCAAACCTGAAAACATTCTTCTGGATACTGATTATGTGGCTAAAGTATCAGATTTTGGATTGGCAAAGCTAGTTGGTAGGGATTTTAGTCGGGTATTAGCCACGATGAGAGGAACTCTGGGCTATGTTGCTCCAGAATGGATCTCTGGCTTGGCAATCACAGCAAAAGCTGACGTGTACAGCTACGGCATGACACTTCTGGAGTTAATTGGGGGTCGCAGAAATGTAGAGGCACCACCTTCTGGTGGCAATGCTAATGCTCGTGGAGAGGGAGGAAATAGTGAGAAGTGGTTCTTCCCTCCATGGGCAGCACGCCAAGTGATCGAGGGTAATGTGGCAGCTATTGTAGACAGTAGGCTTGGAGTTGCTTATAATGTTGAGGAGGCTGAGCGTTTGGCAATGGTAGCCATTTGGTGCATTCAAGATGATGAGGAAATGAGGCCATCCATGGGGTCAGTTGTGAAGATGCTAGAGGGGGTAGTAGAAGTGACTGTCCCTCCACCACCGAAACTCATTCAAGCACTTGTTTCTGATGAGTCTTATCGGGGGCTGAATATGGACTCAGCTGCGGCTGGGGAACATGGCTGTTCTGATTACATTGTCGGCTTGTCCAGTGCAGGTTCAAGGTCATCTCCTGGAGAAAATGCTTCTTCACCCCTGAATGAAAATGAGGGTGTTTGAATCGTTTTGTATTGTTAGTATTATAACTTTGAGACAACTGACAAACTAATTAGCAGATTGGTAGCAGCAGCAGCAGCATTATCAAGGTATGCAGTCTTCCTAGATTGTTGGATTATCATTTTTGAGCCCCCATTTATGTGAGCTAGGGCTAGAAGTGTAGCAGAGGAGATCTGTAGAGGCATCATATGATGGTCATTAGGCCAGGCCTATGTAAATTTGAGGTGCGTTTGTTAATGAAGTTTTGTAATGAGATTTCATCTTACAAGTGATTTGGAAGTTCTGCTGCATTACTCAGAAAGTTTGTGGCAGATGCTCCTTTATCTTACACCAAGTGCTCCAATTTCGAAAGGCTTCCCATTCCCAGACAGAAATGGTATATCGGGTCAGCTTTCTTACACCAATGTTTGAGTGTCTTTTATTGTTTGTTTTAGTTCCGACCGGTTGACTAAAAACAATCTAATAATGTTAATTGTTACAGTAGGCACCCTATACACTTAGGCTTAGCCATTACTCCACAAAAACAAAACAGAAAAAAAAAAACCAAGGTAGGGGTTTTTTTAGGGAGGGGGCGAGGCCTGATGGTGCTGGTAGGCTCTATCCCAAAAGACGGACCGCATGGGGTTGTGACTGTGATATCTGAAGCTTGGGGGACACTTAAGAATTATAGCAGGAAAAAGATGCATCGCACAATTCCTTTTGCCGAGAGAGAGCTGTGTCTGCTGAATCTTTGCATGCCACCAAATCTTCGAGACATTGTCCTCCAGCTTATGATTCCGACACAAACCCGATCTTTCTTCTTGTGGCCCACACTGTTTCATGCCCAGTTGTTTCTGGGCGACCGAATGCCTCAGCTTGGCCCATGCGATAAATGGAAAAATAATTTCGGTTATTCTTTTTCTCATTTGAATTTTAGCAGACTTTCTTTCAACGGTTTGTATCTTGCATTGGAAACAAGGCGAACCCTAGTCAGTCTAGTCCTACATTTACAAATGTGTTCGGTTCAACGCTAAATGAAATACTAAAAGTAACTTTTATGTAACAACTCTACTCTCTCAAAGGGATTAATCTGATATGCACCTTACCCTATATGTGCCTTACCCATACATTTACTCTTTTGCTCTCGAGGTAATTTGGTAATTCCCTTCGTATCCCTTCTCTCCCAGCTGAGCATGATTGATGCGATTGTAATATTCTATGTTGTGGTCACCTTTTAGTTGCCCTTGTTCCACCTCGCCACTTTAGACCACAATGTTGCTTTTGGGCATAGCTAGCCACTGGTACTGGTGATTGTTGGTTGACTCGAGGTTGCAAAGGTGGAATTGATGCCGGAAACCACCAACACCTCATCTTCCTCTAGACCAGTGAAATTGGGAGAAGAGGTCAGGGCAACGATGTTTGGACGATGAGGTACGACAACGACAACATCTAGAGATTTTGATACGTTGGGTTTGCAGTGTTGGATGAAGAATTGAAGCGGCGGCAGTTGGCTTTGTTCGCAAAATCGCAAGTGGCTTCTTCTTCTTTTATTTTTCGCCAAAGTATGTAAATCACATCAATTTTGTCTAAAATTGCTACATTTTTCCCCCCCTCTACACTAGGCATTCAAATTGTATTTATATACGGCTTCTTATCATTGTACTAATATATGAACAAATACAACATGTTTGTAATATATTTGCAATATATCTCTAATCTCATTTATATATATGCCACATGTTTTGCACATATTTATCGCTTATTTTATACATTGAGTTTTACACATATCTGTTATTCGATTTGTATATATTTTCAATTTTGGCAAGAAATAGTATTTAACACATTCACACATATTTTCTATGGGAAGTTGAACCTGTACATACTAATAAATATATAGAGAACATACACGTGATCTCGTTTATATATATGTTATACATTATTTGTACATATCTCTCACTTTTTTTATATATTGAGCTTATACATATCTAGTTTCTGATTTCTACGTATCTCCAATTTTATGAGAAATACATGATTTAATGTGTTCACAGTTACTTTATATTATGAAAGACAGTGTTAGAATATAAATATATATAGACATAAATGGTAGGATGTATATTAGACTTGCCATCTAAAGACAGCCATGAAAATTTCAAAATCAACAAGAAATCAGCTATTTTTCATGAGAGTGCGACCATACTTTAAAAATAATTAAAATGATGTTTTTCTTTTAAGGAAAGAAAAAAAAGGTGTACATCTATAAAAGATGCCTGCCCTTCCCTCACACGTGCAAGTAATTCAGAAATTATGTGTGGAGTTTATTCACATAATTTAATAGTTTGAGGTGACACATTTAACGGGTGAAATCTAAATTTGGTCCCCTAACTTTTAGGTTTGTGCTAAATTGGTCCCTTAACTCTAAAAGTGCATGTTAAAGTCTCTTAACTCATCTAGTGTGTCTTAGTTTGGTCCCTACATCTAGTCCCTTAACTCATCCATTTTCTTTCCGATCTGGATGCCTATTTTGAGATTTCAATTTGTGAATTATCATGTGAGATTAATTTGATTTTTCAATTGGATGATTTGGTTGCTTAATTTTTTTTTTGGTCATCATTCTTTAGACGAAATTGAGTCTGAAGAATCTCTGGAAGATGGCCATGATCAAGAACATAGAGATGAGAACTGAAGGGCATTTTCTGTTGGAATGAAGAGCCAAAGAAGAAGATGATTTTGGGGAAATTTACAATTGAAGTCCTTATAATTATATATTTGTGTCAATTTTAACTTAAAGTTTCTTGTTTTTCTACTATAGTCATCCACGTGGCAATTTGGACACACCATGGGGGTAGTGACTTACCAAGTAAGCAAATTCTGTCCAAAATAACATCTAAATTGATGGTAGAGACTAAAATACGTGCTAAATGAGTTTAGAGATTTCAATAGGCACTTTTAGAATTAAGAGAGAATGGGGGGTAGGGAGTTGAAAGCATCAATCTCGATATCTAAAATATTTGCATTGTATCTACCACCTTATAATTCCGAGTTTTCTGATTATTCTTCAGCCTAGGTCCACTTTATATAACTTTAAACACGATATCTTTGTCCAATTTCTGAACCTGTAACGGAAACCACTTTTCTGTTTCATAAAAGACCCAAAAATAAAAGGCTTAGTTGTCATGGTCGATTTCTTTCATTGGTCATCCAATTTCTTAGGCAACAAGTCAACAAAGATCATCCATTTGGCATTTTGCCAAAATCCGAGAGTCGCTTGAAGTTTGGAATTGAACAAAAGTGAACAATTTCGCCCCCATAGTTCAATTTTCCAACCCCACAACCCGATAAAGTAAAAGAAACTGTTAATCATATTCTTACAAAAATTGGGAACGTTACACAAAATTCGCTGCAAAATGCAGCTGGTACAGAGAAAACCGCCGGTCCATCCCCCGGAAACAGGCCCATGGACGACGACTCCGTATCATCACATGCCTCGTCGCCGTTCATGGCCGGAATCTCCCCGGAGCCGGCCGAGCTCCACCCGTCGCCGTCGATGTTGATAGCCACCGAAGGCGGCGATTACCCTCCTGTGGTAGGATTCCAAAGCGCCAAGCGCATATGCCTCGTCGAGTCCGGCAAGCTCTGGGCCATCGCCGGCCCCATCGCCTTCAACATTCTCTGCAGCTACGGGACCAACTCCTTCACCAACATTTTCGCCGGCCATCTCGGCGATCTCCAGCTCTCCGCCGTCGCCATTTCCCTTTCAGTCATCGCCAATTTTTCCTTTGGCTTCTTGGTAAATAACAGTAACTCTCTCCCTCCTCTGGTTCTAGTTGGGTAACTCGTTGACAATGGCGTTTGCAACTTTTGTTTGATTGCGGATAACTTATTTACTCAAATAGTTTGATATTACATTTTCAATAATTTGATATGCACGTTTTAAATCCAAAAACATGATCAAATAAAAGGAATAACTTTAACCTTACGATGTTACTGGATGAGATGACCAGTGGACAACCATTTATATTAATGTGTTCAACCATTATTGCAGCTTGGGATGGCCAGCGCGCTGGAGACGTTATGTGGGCAAGCATTTGGGGCAGGGCAAATAGAGATGTTGGGCGTGTACATGCAGCGATCTTGGCTCATCTTGTTAGGCGCATGCGTGGCCCTATTACCTCTCTACATTTATGCTACCCCAATTCTAGTCCTCCTTGGCCAGGAGGAGGACATCGCAGACTTGGCCGGGAGTTTCACCGTCCAGGTTATCCCCCAAATGTTCTCTCTAGCCCTCAACTTCCCCACCCAGAAATTCTTGCAGGCGCAGAGCAAGGTCGGAATGCTAGCCTTGATAGGCTTTGTCGCGCTAGTTATCCACATTCTCTTGCTTTATCTATTCATGGTCACGTTCAAATGGGGATTGGCAGGCGCAGCCGCAGCCTATGATGTCTCGGGCTGGGGGATTGCTCTGGCTCAAGTTGCATACATTGTTGGTTGGTGTAGAGATGGTTGGACGGGTCTGTCTTGGTTGGCTTTCAAAGAGATTTGGGGCTTTGTTAGGCTTTCTATTGCTTCTGCTGTGATGATTTGCTTGGAGATTTGGTATTTCATGACCATCATTGTCCTCACCGGCCACCTTGAGGATCCTATAATTGCTGTTGGCTCTCTTTCCATTTGGTAACTTGTTCCTAACTTACCATTTACTTTCAACCCGTTTTCTTGGTTACCATAATTAATCAGATGATTCTTGATGAGGTGTTATTTGATTTGATTGGTTTAGTATGAACATCAATGGATGGGAAGGGATGCTATTTATCGGAATCAATGCAGCCATAAGGTAAGCGGTTGTCTACTTGTGGGGGTTCCCTTCCCTTGTTTGTGTTTGTTGTTTTTGTCTTCCGTCTTCTTGGGTAATAGAATTACAAAAGCGGGTCTCTTTCAGTGTGAGGATCTCCAATGAGTTAGGGTCTGGACACCCAAGAGCTGCAAAATACTCCGTTGTACTGACGGTGCTCCAGTCCTTCATCATAGGACTTTTGTTTGCAGTACTAATTCTAGAAACCAGGACCAAATTTGCAGTGATTTTCACAGATAGTAAAGAGATGCAAAAGGCAGTGGCTGATTTGGCTTGGCTTCTTGGCATAACAATGATACTTAACAGTGTCCAACCAGTAATCTCAGGTAATGGGTCCGTTCAGCAGCAACTTCTACAATGAGCATCACAGTTCTAGATGATCTACTGATAGCTAAGCTAAGACAAGTTACTCTCTCTGATCACCAATCTTAAAACCCACCTTCAGATATCCTTTCCCCACACTAATTATGTCCCAACAGCATAAGAACCATAAGCAAAAATATTGATAGTGTGCCATGACTTGGTAGGTGTTGCCGTGGGTGGAGGATGGCAAGCCTTGGTGGCTTACATAAATCTCTTCTGTTACTACATCATTGGCCTCCCGGTTGGGTTTTTACTTGGCTACAAGACTAACTTGGGGGTCAAGGTAATTGCCCATCTCTTCCATCCTGCTCCACTTGGATTCAAATATTGACATGATCTACATCTGATCTTATACTAAAAGCTTATCGGATACGAGTACAACTAGAATTTTGTGACATCTACTTATGTTTTTGCAGGGGATTTGGCTTGGCATGATATTTGGTACCACCTTGCAGACAGTAATCCTTGTAGTCATCATATACAAAACCAATTGGAACAAAGAGGTGAGCTCATTGTCCCTACCGTACGGTACTCCTCATAGATGATCATCAAATATCATTATCCTTATGTCTTAGGGTAAATTTCGCTGGTGGCTCTTAACCTTTAGTTCACCTTTAATTTTTTTTTTCGTTCCCAACTTATTAACTGTTTTATTTAGGTCATAAGCCTTCTAAAATTTCCATATTAGTCCCCCTTAGATGGAATATGTAAATCGTGTTGAAGTTGCCACATAATTGCATATATGGCACACGCAAGCCTTTTTATAAAAAATAAAACTTGATAATTTAAAATATCAAAAAAATTATTACACAATTTAAATTTACTGAAAAATAGCTATATGACAGTTTAAACTAAAATTTCAAAAATCAATGTCACATAGTAATCTAAGTTGACAGATTTTACATCATTTTGGACTAATATAAAACGTGTTTAAAAGTTTTAAGACAAAAAAAATTAATAGATTAAGGATAAAAAGGAAATATAAAATTCTGTTTTTTTTTTTGTTACAAATTAAATCAGTTTTAGTTAAGTTATTAATTGAGAGTCCTATTGAATTGCAGGTTCAGCAAGCATCAGAAAGAATGAGACAATGGGGAGCAGGAGATAGTGTACCAGAAAGACAACTTGAAATACTGTGAAGTTGGCCTTTTTTTTATATTTTGGAAAAAATGTTTTCCCCTATCCAAAGGGGGAAGACAATTGTACCCACATTGAGGTTTTAAAAGAAGAAGACAGTTGTAACCTCACGCAGGTCATTAGACTAGGGAATCTAGATGATAAGTAGGCATGTAATTAAGATAATGCAAAGCTTGCTTTAGAACAACTTAAAGTTTTGCTACATAAATCAAAATGTTTTTTTTTTAAAAATTCCCTAGTAAACGATCGAGGGAGAAGTAGAGAATTATTTTCAGGTCACTATGTTTTGTCACATTTTTAACGAATGCTCCTGGATCTGTACCAATATTATTCTGCCATTTTTTAAACTTTCCCAAATTATTTGATTGATTTCCTCAAATAGAATGTCCCTAGATACTATGTATTTTTGTTTAATGGGAAAAAAAAATCCTCCTCCCTCTCTCTCTCTCTCCCAAAAAAGTGCCTCAAGTCTTAGTCTATTTGGTTGAATAAAAAACCAACTGGATACGGTGATTCCTCATTAATTTATATGTCATTTTTTTCAAATAATTAACTTCATTAATGAAGTTTTCTCCTTACTTTTACTAGATCTAGTTTTTTTCTCTCTGTCCGACAAGGTAGAGTAGTTGCAGATTAAAGAGGGGGCAGTAAGATGTTCTAATTAATGTGGTCGACTGATCTGCTCTCTCATAGTGGATTAGGTGTTAGCGTTTGTTTCTTTATTTGTTTGTTTATCAAATTTAATATTAATGTTGTTTGTCCAATTTAACGTTGATGTCATTTGTCCAATTTTATATTGGTTTATTTGTTAGTTTTGTGTTTTTAAGAGTTTTTCACTCTAGCTGTAAAAATGACTATGTTATTCATGAATGTTTTGTTTTTTTTTGTTTACGGTATTGTAGAGATGTTTATAGGCAAAAACATACAGTTAATGGCCTCTATACCAGGTCTCTATAGAGCTTAAAGTCATCATATCAGTTATAGATATTGTATGACTTTTAATTAAAGCAATGAACAACCATTATAAAAAAAAAAAAAGAATATCCCTTGTTATTTATTTTCCTTTATAACCCTCTTGTGATGCTCTTAATTAATTTGAACATTACCATAAAATCACAAATGGCAGAATCAAATCGAACTGTAAAATTATAAATGAAGAAAAACTGATTATATGAGGTTTAAGTGTGAGAAGAGAATAAGTTTGATGGTCATTAGGAGGAAAATTTGTAATTATAGAAGACATTTTTATGTTTTGGATGCATATTTTGATTGTGTGTGAGCTTAGATGTAGACAAAAAAAAGTTTTGGGGTTGTCAGGAGAAAAAAGTTGTATTTAATTTTTTTTTTTTTTTACAAAGGATAATCAATTCAGAAAATGACGCTCAATAGTTACTCGTCCATCAGAGCAAAGGCCATGATGAGCAAGGGCGTGAATAACTAAGGCTATAAGTTTCGGGTTAAGGTTGGGTTTGGATCGGAACCTGAAATTTTCAAGCAACTTCACCATCCGAAAAATGTAACCCAATCCAACCCTATTTATAAGCTCAACCCAACTAACCCTAAATTAGAAAAATAGGGTTAGGGTCTGGTTTACCCGACATAACCAGACACCCTTACCACCAATAGCCATGTCTTTCAATGCAAAAGGCAAAGACAAGAGATGGAGCCTAGAGGACAACCTGATGGTGGCGCTACGCATGAAGATAAGGCAACGAGGAGGAGATGGAGAACGCAAGATGATGAAAACGATGGACTGAGGCCAAAATGACAGCGTGACGGGAGGAGGAAGAGAGGTGAATTATGGCGATTTGCGAGGGAAGGAGGCTAGAGGCAAAATCGAAGGATTATAAGGAGGGAAGGAACGAATAAATGGAAGAACGGAAAGGAGACGACAAACGAAGCACGAGAGAAAGGAGATGATGAATGGCGCCGGTGATGGCAACAAAGAGGGAGAATGACAACGGTAGGCGGAAAGCAGCAGGCAGCGATGAGGGACACAAAGGGTGGCAATTGTGTGTGTGTGTGTGTGTGTGTGTGTGTGTGTGTGTGTGTGTGTGTGTGTGTGTGTGTGATATGATGATGGATTAAGGTTTAGGTTGTTAGTAGGTATTTATAGTAAGGGTGCGGGTTGGGCTAGGAATAGCAATGGGCTGTGGGCTTATAGTATGTATTGTAATTTCGAGTTAAATCGAGTTAATCAGGTTTTACTTGAACTAACCCAATTTTTTGTCTCAGAATTGGGTCGGGTTCGGGTCAACCTGAATACCCATTTTTCTTTCCCCTGATCTGACCCTAGCTTAAAAAATTGGATCAGATTTCGGGTTAGGTTTTGGGTTAAGGTTAGAATATTTCACCCCTATGAATAACCCCATTCACCAAACATCTAATAAAAAAGAACACACAAGAATGAAATAAACTACCTAAAAAATGAGCTTCATTTAAAATAGCCCCAAATTAAAAATAAAGAGGGAAGATGTCCCTGTTATAACTTAGAAACAAGAAAAGCTAAATCTGACTTTATCTCAACAAATAGCAGACCTTTCCGTCTACCTTCCTTCAATCCCCAAAGTATTGCCAATGCTTCAAGGTGAAAAGAGTTACTCTTAAGGTAGTTAAACTCTACATGATAGCAAACTGCACTTCTCCATGCTTATCCTAGGAAACCACACCAACACTTTCTTTCTTTGTTTTCCTATCCAACACAACATCCATGATAATTTTGTATCATCCACCTATAGGAGGGCACTACTTAACAACTAAGTCTGGGCTTGATCAAGACGGAGCATGTTTTTCACAATGTGGCATCCAGTTTGTAATCCATTGCTCAATCAAGATTATCCCGCCAACTTTAAGCCATCAAATGAAGGTGTAGCCTCATTAATTGCATTATGCGCACTAAGAATGGACACTAGAGAAAAAGGTGCACCCATAACAACTACTCAGCCTCACACACTGGATATGCGAGTGGAACAACCAAACCTCACCAAGCTAAATTGTCTCTCTTCAGTAATGCATTTGAACACATTCTCCATAGAAAAAGATGAACTCTTGGAGGCAATGACAATCACCAAAACCACACCCAAAATCCTGTCCAAATAATAGGGTTTTGACCATAGAGGTAAGCATAGGCTAAATGGTAAGCTGATTTAACTATAAACTTTCCTGAGCCAGTCATGCCCCACGTTAAAATATCTTATCTATAGCAAAGGGAAAACGGAAGCTGTTTAACCAAACCCATATCTTTTAGGTGCAAAAGAGCATCAAGAGTTGGATGGTCCCATTGGTGAGAGCGATGGTCAATTAAATTGGCAACCCTCCAATGTTTGATGCCAGGGATTGGGAATGTGCATAGCTTCAGGCTTTCTCCCGGGACCCAATTGTCTGTCTATAATCTAATAAAAGCTCTATTACCTACTCGCCAAAATCCTCTTGCAGCAATGATTTTTCGTCCTGCCAATATGCCTTTAAATATAACTGAAAAGGATTTAGGATAAGGAATATGTAAAAATGGCCTAAGAAATAAATATCATCCTTTAAATATCTTTGAGATTAGTCCATCAGGATTTTGTGCTATCCTCCAGGCTTGTTTCACAATCATATCATAATTGAAACTACTATATCTCTAAAACCTAGGCCCCTTGCATTTTTCAATGTACAAAGACAGTCCTAACTGCACCAAGCCATGTTTTTCTCCTCAATGTCTTGTAACCAAAAGAATTGCAATGCCAATGAACAGAGGTCATTACAAACATTAGTGAGCAGCAATATACAACTCATTAAGTGAGTCGGCATGCCTAAACAATAGCTTTAATCGATAGACTTTTACCTATTTACGAGATTAAGGATGCTTTCTACTTGGCCATTTTCTGTTTTACCCTTTCAAGGAGGAAGCCAAATTGGGTTGTCTTTTTTCAACCTAGCACCCATGGAAATCCAAAATATTTATCTACCTTCAAGCACGCTTAAGTCCCTAATAACAAAAATATTTAATGCCTGATATGTAGTCGACAATTTAGGCTGAAGAAGAGAGATGATTTACTAGAGCCAACAAATGCCTTACATCTTCCATCTTAGCCATTAGAAAAGTAATACTATCATCAGTAAACAATAAGTGTGAAACAGGCGGACTATGATGGCCAATATAAAGCCTCTTGATCAACTCTTGGGATTTTGTGTGTTGAAGCAGAGCTAATAAGCCTTTTGTGCAAAATAGGAATAAAAAATAAAAAGAGAGGATCCCTTTGTCTCAATCCTCTAAAAGGATGAAACTCCACTGTAGAACGTCCATTTAGTAGTACCGAAAAGGAAGTGCTCTCTATACATTACGTCACCAAGAGTATCAATTCAAATTGAAAGCCATCCTTTCCATAACCGCTCGTAAAGAATCATCACTCCACTCTATCATATGCTTTGAACATGTCCAATTTCAAAGCTAAAATGCCTCACCTAACTCATAAATACCATTAATGCAATGACATATCTTTAGAACAATCAGCACATTGTCCATGAAAAGTTTACCTGGGACAAAAACACTCTAAGTATCAGACATCAAATGAGGCAAGATAATTTTCAATAGATTCACAAGCACCTTGGAATAATTTTATATAATATATTACAAAGGCTTATCAGTCTAAACTCCTTGACAATTTTCAGATTATTTGCCTTGGGGATTAGCGCCATATATGTATGGTTTAGTCCCTTTGAGATGATACCTGTTTGAAGCATGGATAATACAAGTTTAGTGACTTCGTCATGGAGTAGGTGCTAGAACTTCTGAAAGAAAAATGGAGGAAGCCCATTTGATCCCAGCAATTTAGTTAGGTGCTTTTGAAATAATGCTAGATGAACAACCTCAATGGCAAACGATTTCAAAAGTTCTTTATTCATGTCCTCAGTCACCTTCATTTCCAATAATGGGATCACTGACTCTGAGTTGGATAAATAGGAGGTATTGAACAAAATAGAAAGATAATCCACCATTTCTCTTTCTATAGCATCAAGGCTCTAAAAAATCTCACCAACATCGGTTTTCAAATCATTAACATAATTATGGTGCTTCCTTCCTGAGGCCATTTGATGAAAAAGTTAAGTGTTGTGATCCTCATCCTTTAACAAGACAACTTTCGCTCTTTGACTTCATTATTGTTTTTCTTTATCATTCTTCTTTGTCATATAGGGAATTTAGCTCTGATATCATCTCTCGACAATCAGCTTCAAAATTTATGCAAACACTTTACATGGCAATGGTTTCAAGACTTCTCTCTGCCCTTTTAACTTGCTTCCATATAAACCCTGCTACTTAGGACCAATCCTCCAATTTTATCTTACAATGTTCCAATTTATGAATAAACAAAGCATGGCCTGGCATCTTGGTAAAATTTTGAATACCCACATTGCCTCAAACTACCAAGTTTTCTTATAAGAAAATTAGGATAGCCCATCAAGAAAAGTTAAAGTCCACTATGATTAGAGCATGCAAATAGGAAGTGTTCAACATAGGCTTAAGGGAGCAAATTTTTCCAAGTTATAGATCTCAAGGCATGATCTAGTCTTTCATGAACCATGACACCTTCAGAGCACATATGACACCACATGTAATCCAAGCCATGAAATCCCAAGTCAATAAGATTGGTATCCATAACCGCATCCCAAAATGCTTCCATTTGACCTTGAGCACATGGTTGTTCGGCTTTCTTTTCCAAAGACCATAGAAGTTCATTAAAATCACCAATTACTAGCCATGGATGGGATGATTAAATTGGGAGTGTTTGCAATAGCATCCAAGATTCTGACCTTAAATCTTTCTCAGGGTCACCATAGAATACCGTTAGCCTCTATACTACATCCAAAGCTAACACATGCACATCAATATAATATTGCAAGAAAGAGCATAACTCCATAGTTCATTTTGAATGCCAACAAATAGCAAGGCTCTTTTTTCTTCTAACACAAGAAACAACAAAGCATGTTTGAAACCTAAGCTGATGATGAACCCACTCAAACTCAGATGAAGTCCTCCAGGTTTTGAGAAAGAAGACTACATCCGAGGTCTTCTTTGACACAGCTCATCGAAGTGCATGAACTGGTCCGGGCTGACCCTAACCCTTAACAGACCAAACTCAAAGTGCTCATTATAGTTGGTAGGGTGATTCTATGCTCAACCCTGCATGAATAAGTGTATTATCTCCCTTTTTTACTTTTATCACTCTCATAGCCTCTAGGTTCTAACCTTCCATTTTTCTAATTGAGGGGTAAGATTTTGCACAGGAAGATCATTTACTGTAATGGTTTCTGATGTACTTTAGTAAGTATGGCAGCTTGAAGATATCGTAGTGCCTTTTACCATGTAGTCTATTTAAGATTTCTCACTTAAAAAGAAGTCCCAACTAGCGTCAGACTTACTGACTATACCTTTTCTTAGGAGAAAACAAAGCCTCTGTTGCCGTCATTCTGGCTTACGCTCATAGGACTAGCATCAGACAAGTTAGTCATGATAGTCTTCACCACTAGAGTGTTTTTTTGTGCCCCCAGTGAGAATTCTCCCAACATATGTTCATTGATAGTCAGTAACTTGGGGGGACACCACAACAGGTACCAAATCTTGATAGTTTCAACCTTGTACCAACTCTCATTGCTTCTTCACTGCCATATTAACTAGGGTTTGGCCAATAGAAACTTGAGATTGTCTTAGCAATGTCCCTGCCTGGTTCATTTCCTGATGTTTGCCCATACTCCTGTACAATCGGGCTTTGATGGAGCCATTCTCCGTATTGCTTCACAACACCATCCATTCCTATAGGCTTTCTAAGCACTCATGCTCTCATATGGTCTAGTTTTCCACATAGATAGTAGCCAAAACCCGAATTAAACCCAATTATTACAAAGTTATTTGGTCCTAGGCCTAGTTAATGAATAGAAGCCCAAAAAAGTCTATCAAACTTAGAAACTAGGGCATAAACTTAGTAAGCCCACCTACTAGCTATATATATAGTGTGTACCTCTCTCACTTTTCCCTAAGTTCTACATTACAACTCGACTGACTTGAGTGCCAGAGACCCTCCTAAGACACACTTTGGGGCTCTTTTAATGCCCTTTTTCATGTTCTTGTATGCAAGTGATCAAAATCGGCCAATGATCGGGGGTCTCCACCATCCGACTTGGAATCCCGGGTAATTTGACTATCACATTCATATCGTAAATAATATGATTGCTTTCCATCATCATCTTCTGCCATCAAGCCTCTCTAAATCGGTTTTGATATATCTATTGACACATGAATTCTAAGAGAACTACCAAAATAGTTAAACGTTGCAAGGATGAAGGCTAGGTCACCCTTCTTTGATTTTGCATAACAATAAGCTTTACAACAACCATGGTCCACTACGAAACACTGCCATTCGGTCCTCATGTCTCTCAAAGGTAACAATGAAAATATTGAAACCCGGGTTAGGAGTTGCAACACGCAAGGTAAAATGGATTTAAAAGCGCCACACTTTCCTCAATGAATCCCTAAGGTTCTTCACTCGAACAGGCTTATTTAATAGCACTATAGCACTTTCAAAGCTATCATCAGGTCAAAAAAACCGCCGGTATGGCTTGTCCATCGTCGACAATCTGCATGCCGTCCATCATCAGGTTGGACTGAACCTCCTTACGGGGAGCGAACCTTAGCAGAGCAAGCTGTTTTTATTTGTTTGTTTTTTTTTTTAATTGTGGTTGCAATTTTCTATTGTATGGGAACTTAATTATAACAATGAAAAACTTAATTAAAAGAGTAAATTGTAAGCTTAATATTAAACTTCCAATGATTTCACGATTTTACGATTCCACTTATACAATTCCACGATTATACCCCTTCATGCGATTCAGATCAATATTTAACGATTTTGAAAATCACGCCGCTAGACTCTCACCCAAAATTTTTTGTTTGACTCTTGTAGTTCTGTTTTCAACAAACCTTGAGATGTCGTTTGCTCCTGGCACTAAATTCACCACCATTTGTTCAAGAAAAAAAATAGAGAAGATTGCTTATTACATAAAGAAGGGTAAATTTGAAAGTAATCTTACAAAGAAACTATACCTTAAATTTTCTGCATAACCAAATGATAAAATAAAATCTGATCGAATGGAGCACATTATTTTCATTATTTTTATTTTTATTTATTTAGAACCAGTTTTTTTTTCTTTCAAAAGCTAGCGGCCCTATTTATCATAATCACTTGAATAATAAAATCTATGATTTCAACTTGTATATAATAATAATCATTATATTTAAGAAAATAACTATTTACAATCATTGGTCTATATCAACCACTTATAATCACTTTTAAGAATCTCTGCAAAACACATTAGCACAATAAGCCTAGTAATCGTTATTGTTAAAAAATAATAATAGTACCATAATTAATAACTTTATTTTGAAAAACTATATATTTGGAAATGTCTCCGCAGTAGCTCCACTTCTGCTTCCACGGGATATTACTATATGATTAAATGCGAACACCGAAAAACTAAAATTCGAACACCTCGTAAGATGATAAGAACATTGCAAATTCGTATGTGTGTCACCTAAATAGTTTGTTATTTCCCATTTATTATTATTATTTGTTTTTCTCTTAAAACGTTCATTTTATTTCTCTCCTTATAATAAGTTTGGTGGCAATTATATAGGTGAATGTTAATCGGGCTGGATTTTTTAGCTTTTGTCCGTGGTCATATTTTTTTTCTGTTCGGAAAAAATTTCTTAATCACCAATCACCTGCAGTGGAACAATAAACATAATAAAACAAGTACACACAAATTTAATATGATTCGGTTTATAATTAACTTACATCCATAAATAAAAGAAATTCACTATAATAAAATATAAAGATTATAGTAAGGGTATGTCCTTAGTACTCATATTGACCTATAAATCCCATATACATTACTAACAATGTCAATATATTACCCACACACTTAGGGGTAAAAGAAGTTGGCCCTAACCGAAACCCGACCCTATTTCACGGGTTAGGGTCGGTTTGAACATATAAATTATGGGGATTCGGGTCAACCCGAACTGTTTTGAAAGCCTGAAATCGGGTTGGTTTGGTTATTACCCGAATCCAACCTGAAAAAGGCCCAATTCCCACCAGCCCACCAATATTAACGTTCGGCCAGCCCAGCCCATTAAGTCCTAACTCCTAAGGCCCTAACTAAGTCCCAAATCGGCAAATCCCTAATTGCAATTATCCCATCCCATCCTAGGCTCCTAACAGGCAGTCAAATGAAATTGTGCGAGGCTGCGAGCAGACAAGCGAGTCAGTGACAGCCATCAGTGAGGCAGCGAATCCAGCGATTGTCAAATGAAATTGCGCAATGGCGCGAGCGGACCAGCGACAGCGAGGCGACGAACATCGAGTCTCGACGTCATCGGCAAAGGGCTAAAGCCAGACCAGCAAGCTCCGCCTCTGCGACCGCTGCCGCTGCTGCAGCGCTGCTCGTCTTCTGTTGACGTTGGCCTCACTTCTCAGCCCGTCACACACGACTGCCATACTCAGTTACAACGGACTCGCGATGTGTTACTCTTGGCTTAGCCCTCTCTATTACCAACATCCGACGTGTTTGTGTGTTCTGCAGAAGCAGTCCCGGCAAGAACCCCAGCTACCAGTGTGCTGATCTTCAGCTTGCCCACCAACTGGTACTCTCTCTTGTCCCTTTCCCTGTTGGACTATGGTTTAATTTTCTGAAAAAGTTGGTGGGCTTTTTTTTTTTTTTGGGTATGGGTGACCCATTGATAGGCCTCGTGAGCTTTCTAGCCACCGCAAAATAGGATTGTTCAGGTAAACCTGACCCAATCCGTTTTTTTTTTCTTGGTTAGGGTCAGTTCGGGTTGGGGAGGTAAGTAGGGTCGGTTCAGGTTTTGAATTTCGGATGGCTATCTTGGTTGTTTTTTTCGAGACTACCGACAATCTTAATATCTTACCCTCTTACAATTACAAAATATGATAATCACAAAAAGTTTCTCGTTCTAACCCTCTATAGTCTTTGGATCTCACCTCTCTTTTGAAACTCTCACATTTTACCTCTTCACAACAATTGTTTGGTTTTTTTCTCATGTTCAAAACTCCACCACAATAAGCTTTTTATAGGTTATACACAAACCCAAACCATATCAAAATAAAAAAAACCAAATCTTAAACAAATAGAAAAACTAACATCAAATCCTAAACAAACTAAATTTCTAAAGTTTTTTGAATTTGAGCTAATAAACCCAACATTTTCAATCATGAATGCCTCATGGTCATTTCAAATTGCCATAAGACCGATTTTCAACTATAAAAGCAACACAAAGTTAACATTCATTCTGATCTTCCGTATATCATAACTTAAATAATAACTAAATCCTTTATATTCTAAATATATACTCTCTTCATCTCACTTTAGTTGGTCATTTACCCCTTTTTTTTAATTAAAGTTTAGCTTGCAAATATATTCATATTAACGTGTATTTAAAAAATTTATATTTATAATCTATAATCTTTAAAGTTCCATTTTTATATAAAAAGTTTCATTTTTATTTTTGAAATAAAATTATAAATTAATTAGTGTGAATAGTAAAGGAAAAGTAAGACAGAAAATATAAAACAATTGTCCACCGTAAACAAGCATAGAAATAAGTCATTTATATAATAATTTAGAACAAACATGCAATTGGAATAACATTAGCTTTAATTAATATTTTATGTTTAATGGCAAAAATATTATCATGATAAAGAAATAATCATATTTTTCCTTTCAAATAAAGATTGTATAAATAATATATTAAACGATATACAGTTCAATTAGTTTTCAGTTTGGTTTGACTTGGTTATGGCCCAAACCAAAACTAAACTAAACATCGATTGTGTATGAAAACAGGATAACTAAGGGTAAGCTCATTTTGATTCAATGCCCCCAAATTAACACATTTTTGCTGACTAGATTCAGGCTAGTGTTAAAGCAAATAACCTTTACCCCAATCTGCCCTACTTCTTCCTCAATTTGCCTTTACCCGTCGCTGCCCTACTCTGCCCCTACCACGTTCTGCTTCAGCCCTACTCTGCCTCCACCTTGTTTTGCCTCAGCCTCGCTTAGCCTTTGCCCACCTTCGCTCCGCCCAAGCTTTGCCTCTAGCCCCAATATGCCCAATTTGCCTTCACCCGCTGCTACCTCACTGGCCTTTACCATGCTTCACCTTAGCCCTATTTTGCTCTGCCTTACCCCTGCTCTACCTCAACCCGCCTTCACTCTGCCCTTGCTTCACTTCTGCCCTGCTCTATTTCCACGCGCCTTTGCTCCGCCCTTGCCCCACTTTGCCTCTACCCTACTCTGGCTCTGCCCCTTGCTGCCTCTACTGCGCTTCGCCTCTGCATCACTTAACTCGCGTTCTCTAAGTAGTGTTGCGTAAGATGTTTTCGGCATCAATGGTGGCTCGACTTAATTGAGATCCCAGTCACGCTATAGATTGGCTAGGATAAGAAATTTCGGTTGGTAAAGCTGTAATTAACCTCAACTTCAAGGTCTAATAAGAGTCAAATGCTAGAGACCCCACTAACTAAAGTAGGCTCAGTCCAATTAACATATTAACTTAATCAAATTAAAGCAAAACGAATAGGCAATACTAGTAAATAAAGTCCAGCTTTACCCCAATCAAATAGCCCAAATATTTTAGGGGAAAAATACCAAAACCCTTCTGAGATTTGGAGTAACCTATAGTTGTATCCCCCCATTTTCAAATACCTATACTTATCCCCTCTTTAAAACTAACTTTGTCAGTCACTATTAACACAAAAAATGGAAAATAAATGATGGGACCCTCCTAACCTTCATCCATAAAAACTTTACCCCAAATTCTACATTTAAACAAAAAAACCCATGAATAAAACCAAATCTAAAAGTTAGAATCAACCAAGCAAAATCTCAAATCCAATCCTAAAAAAATCAAACCAGAACCTCATAAAACGAAGAACATCTATCTCTTGGATCTAAAGATGAACACACGGCAAGTTCCCAATTTTGAAAATTGGTGCAGATGATTCATTTTCCTGCAGAATTGCCAACGTGGGTTGTCATCATTCTCTCAACTATTTCATAAAATTTGAGCCTTCATTCTATCGAATCATCCAATTCAGGCAATGATGTTTTCATGCAAAATCAAGGAGGCTAGGAGATGGAGAAAACTAATGAGACGAGTGAATCAGTGAGTGAATTGGCCATGAGAAGAAGCAAGGCAGAGAACAAACGGGTAATGGAGAAGGTCATGAGAGGAGGGGATGAAGGAAGAGACGGAGAAGGGAGGAGGCAAAGAGAAGGGAGATGAGGGAGGTAGGGAGGAGGGAGATGAGGTTTGCAGGGAAGAGGGCAAAGGGTTGCAGAATCATGCGGAGGAAGGCGAAGGGCTACATTGACTATAAAGAGTAGGTGTAATTGTAGATGGTAGGTTAGATGTATAGGTTAGGGGTTAAAATTTCTAAGGAACAAAGTTAGGATGATGAAATTAACCATTTCTCTTTTATTTTGTAACAATGAAGAACGGTGTTAATGTTGGTGGGTGTAAACATAGGTTTTTGCAAAATGGGAGACATAACTATAGGTTACCCTAAACCTCATGGGAGTTTTGGTATTTTTGCCAATATTTTATCTGCTAGTGCACATTATTGGGTGGGAATATTCCACACGTTTACTTGCATTTTTTTTTTTATAAATGATGTTTAAACTTTAAAGATTGCTTGCATTGTTCAAAATTGATGTTCAAATTCATTATTATGTTTGCGTTTGTTTTAAAGTGTTTAACACCAAGTTAATAGTGTCTATTTTTGGTGTTTGAGCGTTTACCTTTAGTATCCGAGTGTTTGCATATTTTTTTCAAATTTTGTGGATAAAATAGTTTGATTATTAAAATTTTACATTCAATTAGAGATAATCATGTTATTTTTTAAGGATATTTAAATGAAAAAAATAATGTAATATTCTTAAGATTTCCTACTTTTTTTAGAATCCAAATTAGTTAACATTTCTTGTGTAATGTTTATGGTAAAATAATTTATAGTCTATGGTGATTAAACATATAGTATGACAGGTTGAGTGTTTGCATTTAGTAAAATAGTGTTTTGTTTACATATTTGAGTATATGTTACATGTTTGTATGCTATACGAGTATGTGATTATGGTATTACATGTCAGATTATGATGATTAAATATCTAGTATGATATGTTAAATGCCTAAATATGGTAAGAGAGTATTTTGTCTACATGTTTGTATCTTGTCTACTTGTAGATGAACTTGCATGCATTTTATATAAAGTTATATACCATGTAGATATAATGGGACATTTTATACATAGAATGACATCTTATACATAGAAGTGGATATTGAATCATAGATTTTTATACTAGGTACAACAGTGTCTATAAGGGAATAAATGGACTTAGTCGTGATTGGGTCCATAAGGCTCAAGCTTGGCCCTATTATCTAAACGATACTACCTGGGCTCAAGCTCGAATTACACGAGCCTAATTTTTCATGCTTGAGCTCGACTCAATGTAGACTCGAGCTCAGCCCGAAGGCTCACCAGGCTCGAGTAACACATATAAAACTTTTGGTATCAAAATTATGATTTAGATGAAAGATAAGGAATAAATGTGTAATTTTCTACAAAGATAACCATAGAAGGGAAAAATTATAAAAGCCTATCCCAAACTTTATAATTATTTGCTACTCTACCTTGATTTTGTAAACTTTACAAAAGAGCCACCATCTTTCTTTGTCAACTATTATGTCGATCTTGGACACAAAGTCTGCAACAATTATGATCAAAGGATCAAACTCACAGGGGCTATTTCATTTAGATCATGGTTGAGGTGACTTTTGGCTAAGGTTCAAGTAAGGTTCAGTGAGGTTTAGCCATGGTTCGATCAAGGTTTAGGCGAGGTTCAGCCAAGGTTTAAACAAGGTTTGGACATGGTTGAGGTGAGGTTAGCTAAGGTTCAAGCAAGGCTTAGGGCTGAGATGGCACGAAGGGGAGGGGGGAAGAAAAAACCAAAAGAGTTAGGGGTTTTTTTGGGCTAGGCTGGGCTCACTTTAATGTTTATGGACTCATGAAAATTAGGCGTAGAAAAAAAACATGTAAAGGCTCCATTAGGCTTGAAAAAAATTAAGGTCCAGTATAACCAAGCCTGGGCTTGGCTCGTTTAAGCATCGAGCTTGAAAATAGGCTCAAGCTCAAGCTTGATAAGGCTCAAGCCAAGCTCAAGCTTGATAAGGCTTAAGCCAAGCTCAAGCTTGGATAGCCTCATAAAAATCCTACCCGTTTGCACCCATAAGTGTTTATGTCTAATTTTTTTCTATTTTTAAGTTGTCCAAATATTTAATTATGATGGTTGGATATCTAATATAGTAGGTTGAGTGTCTAAATTTTCTAATCCTATCCCCTACCCTTGGATATGTGTGTGTGTGTGTGTGTCTATGATAAAATGTTTCTAATATCTATATAAATGTTTTGTGTGTGTGTGTGTGTGTGTGTGTGTGTGTGTGTGTGTGTGTGTCTGTATGTGTATGATGTGTTTCCAAATAAATCATTTATATTTAAAAAATCCTGCAAAAAAAGCATGAACTTGCCCATTGAAGGGTGATTATTATTCATAGATTAAGTGAGCATCTACATAGAAAGAACAACTTAGAGGCAACAACCTTTATAGACTGAGTGATTGATTGCTCCAGTCGCTGAGCCCATGAAGGTTAGTTGGGCTCAGTGACTGAATCGATCAGTTGGTCCCCTATGTGAAGTTACAAAAAGGTCCAAATGAATGGCTAAAATTTCAATTGTTAAATGGAGGCTTTGTTGAATTTTAAAAACTCAGCAATTACGGTTTCAGTTACCCCTCAGTGGCTGAATTCTTTAAAATCATCAAAACACTAGTTCTCTCGATTCAACTTACCACTTCTTATTCAAACATTTTCAACCATTCATTTTACCCTTCAGAAGCTTGGCAATGTGTGTTTCTACTAGTAGGACTATGTTGTTACCTCAGTGTTTTTCTTTTTTAATCTGATGAGCTTCTAAACATCTTTTCTTTATGTTTTTTTTGTTGTAATCTTGTTAGCTTTCATTAAATTTCTATGATTTTGGTTCTTGCTTGAGTAATATTGTTAAAGAGTTTTGGGTTGAAATATTTCATTTTGGCTTTTATAATTAATTAGTGTTAATTAGTTAGTTTATTTTGTTGGAGATTTGTTTTGAATTTGGTGTTAATTAGTTAAAGTATGATGGGAATTTTGAATTGTTGGTTGAATTTTTCTTTGAATGTGTTGAATTTTTTAATTGATGTTAGTGTGAACTGATTCATCAAAAGTTTATGAATCTTAGGATATGGAATATAGAGATGATAAACGTTAGCTGTTAAGTGGTCATGGCAACCTAGGCCACTGAGCTTAGCAAGCCTTATCCTTTACCTCTCAACAAAGTTCACATAGAGGTGTAGGTACATAGTGGTAATATAATCTACTGAGTTGGCCCTCAATACTAAGATCCTCGGGTTTAGTGGCATTTTGTTGCTTCAACAGATTCTTGCCCAGGTTTGTGATTTAAGCCATTCAAAGACTACCCTAGCACCCTTCATCGTTCATTGTGGAGTGCCTTCGAGTATGGTTTTGAGAACCAACAGCGGGCTTACCATAATAGCATCCTTAAGCGACATTCTCTTACAAGCCAAGAAGACGTGCCATAGGAGTAACTAGCTCATGAGATAAACCATTGGGGGTTATACAGCCCTAATCATAAGTTTTGTTAATTTAAGTTTCTAATATATTTTTAAAATTTATTAACTATTTGTTACTAACTATTACATTGCAATTTCCATTGTAGCTTTGTTCATGATGAGCAACTGCAGAGGAAATATCTCAATTGAGCTTGTTAGGGGCAATGCTCCCAAATGGGGATCAGCTTAGAGAGCAGGGGGCATGGATATTTTGCCTAGTTTCAAGTACACAATTGTTCTTTTTATTGACTTAATTTTAACTTAGTTGCATTTTAGGGTTTAGATCAAAAAATTCAAAAAATTTGTACTAATTGAAACTCTAGAAAACTATATGTACTAAATTGTAAATATTGTTGATAAGACTAATCCTGCAAGTGTATAAGGTCAGTTGTAACAAGTTTTAATCCCTAGGATAAATCAAGCTATTAATCCAACAAGGAACAGATATTTAATTATTTATAAAAAATAACATAAATAAGTTCAGATTTTAAAGGAGTAAAATGAACTAAAATTAAACTAAGATTAAACTAAACCAATGATGAGAATAACGAACTGGGAAGAAAACAATTATGTGATAGCTAAGACTTGGGTTTCATTTAGATGAAGGTCTTCTAATAAATTATTTGGGCAGATTTTTAGTTGTTAACAATCACTCCTAGTATTATAACTCTCTCTTAAGCAATTGTAACATGTTCAATTAACCTACAATTATCTCTCGATCTCTCGCATAATTAATCAAACTCATTAAGTTCAAATTGCCAATTTAACATATCACAATAAATGGGTATATCTCTATCCTAATTATTAAAATTCTATTTCCCTAGTACACGGATTAAATTTCACCTCTCGGTCATTCATTCAATTCTCTAAGATAAATTATCTATGATGATCAAGCATATATAATACTCATTATTGCAATGGAAATAGACTAAAACACAACCTAAGTAAATTAATTAAAATAATTTAATTAGGCTACATCTGTAACCCTAACAAAAAAATTTAGTATCTCAAACTAAATTAAAAAATCATCAATAACCCCAAGAAATAACAACAAGCCATGACCAAACAATATCCAAGTCAATTAAAAAATAAAAATTAGGAGAAAAAGAAACAAAAGCATTAAGTATTTTCCCTCTCTTCTATCTTTTCCTTCTTTGTTGCAACTTTCATTTTTGTCTATTGTGCTTACAATTTGCAATTTCGTCCTATGCCTCCAATTTTCAATCACAACATTTTGTTCTAATTCGTCCTTCATCATTTCTTCACAATTCTCTTGTCCAATTTGTCTCCCACGTGGTTGCCCTATCTCTTTTCATATTTCTAGAGTTTTTAATCCTTAGCCTTTAGGATTTCGAATAACTAAAATACCATTAACTTAAAATATAACATAACATTATAAAAATGGTATTTTAGTCAACTAATGAGAGAATTTCCTCCAATTCTAGGTGCACGTCTTGCTTTATAAGTTTTTGTAATTTAGTCTTTTTACTTCATAAAAATTTGGTCAACTTCTTTGGCAAGCTCCCAAACCTAAATAAGATAAAAACTAAATAAATGAGAGTAATAAATCACTTAATTATAATAAAATTAACCTAAAATAGGTATAAAATTAACATATAAATTAAACTGATCAATTGTAATTTATAGCGAACACATTGTACATTTCATAGGGTGCTAATGTTTAGGGTACTTATTTGTAATCATAATGAATTTTAGGTACTTATAAATTATCAATTCAGTGAATTTTGTTGGTTTCAAGACAATTATCGTTAGGATCTTACAGATCATGACATTGTGAATGAACAATTCTTCCACGTGATGGCCAAAAGCTACAAGAACAAACTAAACAATTTCAGGGCCTAAGTGAATAAGGAGCACTTAGCTCAGGATTTCTACCTAAACAAGCACTACATTCGTCTTATTTCATATCATCCTCAAAATGTTTTGCTTGATTAATGGGAGAACTTGTGCAATAATGGAACATAGATGAATTGAAGCACAAAAGTAGCATAACAAAAAAGAATAAGGTACGTAACTTTTGTTTAACAGCAGTTCATTTCTTTATAAGTAGTCCTTATAACTTGTGAGCCTCAATCACAAATTAAAAAAAAAACCCATGTAATTCAACAAGGTCGCACTTGAGGGTGTGCCGGGGCCAGGCATTTTCTTGGCATCTAGATGAAGCTGATGGCTTGGGATAAGATGGTAATATCAACATTCTTTCAAATATTAGAATTTTTTAAGTGTTTAATTTTTAATAATTAATTTTGACAACATTGTTTTCATTTCATGCAACAGGCAAAAAAATTGCAAAAGAGCCCAACAGTTGCCTAATTTGTTCTGTGAATATCAATGAAAAAACAACCAAGCAACATAGCCAAGAAATTCTCTCATGCACAAATAAATGTGGTGGTAAATTGTAAAGAATTTAAACTCACTTGCTATTAATACTACATTTTTACACTGATTACCGTTAAAGTCATTTCATACTTGTTCATGTACTCTTAGGTGAGGTTTGATGCATAGCTTAGACTTAAGTATGGGGATGATGAGTCTAACCATCTCATATTTTATCATAAGTAATGGGAGAGGGTGGTTGGCGGCCCACACAAGGATTGTGGATGGGGGTCCCGTACGTTCTATTATTTCTAAGAGATATTGTTGTGCACGATCAAAGTACTTCAGGATAATGAAGCATTTCAATCCTAACTCACCTCTATTCACAAAGAGAATAGTTCTCATTTAGCACAGATGAAGGAGAGGGTCTAATTGATTGAGGCTTATATGCAAATACAGATATAGATCTAGACTTGAGCTAGCCCTAATCTCATGTTTACCTTTACTATGGTACTTAACATGATGTATGTTTAGGGCAACATGCCCCTAGGTGTAGATTCAAAGTACATAGCTAGATGGTCAGGAGGAGTGGGATCCTATCCAAGGATACTAGGATCATATCCACCTTAACCGACATTCTATCCACCTTCACCAAGATTGTGCTAACCGCCACCTAGATCACGTTTCATACAAGAGCATTACCGAATATAGCCTTATATTCCTAATACCACTTGGATGTCTTAGCAAACTCATCTTGGGAGTACCATAATCAAGACGCAAGCTACCTTAAGTGAGCATGAGGCTAAGGGCAAGTAGTAGACTTAGGATTGTGCCTTAGACCAACATAGGCTGAAGGCTGTCAGGACGACGATACTTTGGATGATCTCATCTTGTTCATTGAGGTGTTTAAGTACTTTGTTTTACTTAATTACTTTGAACTAAATTAACTTTTTATTCTTTTAATTAATTTTATTTCAATTTTTATTTAATTAAATTATCAATCCATTTAAAATAATTACAACCTATATCAACTTATGTAAAATAATTATACAATTTGTAATTATAATATTTATAATTAAAATAATTAAAACTAAAATCTAGGCCCGTAACCAGTGATTAAAGCTTTAATCACTGATAGAGGTGACTGAAGGACTCAGTTACTAGGTTTGCGCACTTTAAGGTATAAGGCGACTAACTTGTTTGGTCGCCCATTACTGTAGCTCATCAGTTGCTCATCCATAATCAGTAGGAAAGTAACAACTTAGTGGGCAGGACCTTTTTCCAGATGCTCTACGACTGGAGAAGCAATCATTTTTTTTATTCAGTCTTGTAGTGTGATTGATAAGTTGAAGCTAAGTATATGTCAAAGTCAATTACCAATACATTACACTTGAAGTGACAATTATATGGTTTGATGATGAAAGATGAAACTAGCGTAATCGTACACTTAAATGAGTTTAATAAGCTTATTACACAATTAGAAAGTAATGACAAAAGGATCAAAGAAAAAATGGAGCTATAACCTTGATTAATTATTTATCAAGATTTTATGAGGCAATTGTGACTTCATTAGTTGTTGGAAAAGATACTTATATCTTAAAGATTGAAGACATGACCACTATGCTATTAAGGCATAACCAAATAAGAAAATTTGGGAAAGTTGAAGAAAAAGACAAACATAATAATGTGTTCACGGTGGACAAAGGAAGAAGCCAGCCGAAAGGAAAAAGCGAATTAAGAGGAAGATCAAGTTTGAGATGAGGAAAATATTGGAACAATACAAAATACTGGTACTATAATGATTTAGGACATATCAAATCTTTTTGCATGAAATGGAAAGAGAACTTGGAATAATTTTTTGAAGGCAAATGAGAAAAAAAAAAGAGAAAAATAATGAAAAAAAAATAAAGGCGATGTGAACATGGCAGAGGATGACAAAAGTGATAACAAAATTGTAACTTTCATGATGCAAGAAACCGGTGAGAAGAAAGGTTTGAGAGATTTATGAGTATTTGATTTCAGCTTGTTTAGAACATGTTTACACATAGATAATGGTTCACAAAATTCAAAGTATATGACAGGCTGATTTATTTTGTGAATGACTAAGAAATAATAATTGAAGGAATTGATAATGTAAAGATCAAATTATATGATGGAAGTATCAAGATATCTGGTGATGTGTGGTATGTTCTACAATTTAAAAGGAACCTAATTTCACTTGGTAGATTGGATAGCTTGAGTTATAGATTTTTTGCTTAAATAAAGGCTAGCGGATTTCAAAAAATACGTTGATTGTGAAGAAATAAATGAAGAACTCTCTTAATTTGCATGAGCTGTGGTAGCACAATTGTAAAAATAGGAGGAAAAAAATCACCTTGTCATTGTGAAGGTCCATACAAAAAAGAATGTAAGCTTTGTGGATTTGGTAAAAGGGTGGAGGTAGATAGAATTTGAGCTAAGGTGAAGATGGTTGGGGTGATTGGTTCAAATTCAAAAAAGATGATGACTTTAAGTTGTTATTAATCCAATTTGTTTTAGGATTAGATTTAGGTTTTGGTTGGAGTTTAGTTTTCCTATTTTGATGTGGTTTGAGTTTTATAGTTATATAAATAGGATTTGTTTTCTCAAGTTTTAATGTGATGTATGGTAAGACTTGAAGAAGGATAAAGACTAAGAGAATTAAAGTTTGCAATTGTGTTTTGAGTTTTGATAGTGAAAATATCGTGGAATGAAAAAAAAATAGAGAAAACTAAAATATAATTAGAAATGAAATAATTTTTTTATTTTTTTTGACATTCAAAAAAAGGTAAATGATAATCATCATCATTATTTGAACCATTTTTAGGAAAAAGAGGTTTTATTCAAATTAATACATAATAATTATCTATGCTTAATTCACAATTTTATCAACATTGTCACCAATAAATGGATAAAAATGTAATTCTATTGAACAAATGATGAGCCTTACATATAACCCTAAATAAAAGTGATACATTTAACCGGTCAAAAAGATCAAAAAGCACATTATATTAAGAAAGCTGATGTATTCTCTTTGGCTATAAGATATATGTTTTTTTTTCTTTTTGGTACTCAAAATATTATAAAAGAAGGGATGCAAGAGAATTTAGTTTACCCTATACCTCGCCCCACCCAACCTAAACTCACCTACTGATTACAAAGAGAAGTAATCTATTACACAAACCAAGATTTGGACCCTGGCCGACCATGTGATATAGTGGTTTGCATGCTGACCGGGTCAATTGGCAAAATATATGCTTGAAGTTTACCAAGTGTTGTTTCATTATATTGAAAGTTTAGATTTTAGATATGTATCTACCATGTGTTTCATATTACAAAGAGACTGCTAGAATGAATTTTATGTTGTGATTATTATCATAGATTACTCAAATATGAAAAAAGTGAAATTTTCATATATTATGAGAAGAAGTACTATCTGTTAAATTTTAAGAGTGTTTATGATAAAGATAACAATTAATACATGACAAAGTTAAATGAATATCTAAAATGGGTAGGTATTTCTCCAAATTTGGTCAAAGAATGACCAAAAGTAGTGAGTGAATATCTAAATCTAGTATATTTAATGTCTAAAACTAGTACCTAGTAGTTAATTATTCAAAACCAGTTTTCTAATATTTGAAATTGGTTTCATTTTAATTGTATTTGATAGTGTATATACAATATTTGGTTTATGTATAGAATATGACATTATGCATACATTATTAATTCAAACTTGGAACTAGACAACATAAAGTCAAAACTTGATAACTTTGTATTGCATGTTCAATTGTTTACAGTTATTTTCCTTCCATATTGTATTTAACTAAAGAACATAAATAATATTTAATTACCAAACTGGACAAATGTACCCCAAAATTAGACAAATACATTTTTAAAAGTAAACATGTTTACATAAAAATGAGACAAATCTACACCATAACTAGCCAAATTCATCTCAGATTTTGATAATTATGCATTAAAACTGGGTAAATGCAAATTTGAACTATACATATTTGCATTAAAGTCATATAAATGTGTTAGGAAAAAAAAATCTCAAATCACACATCACATACAGTGGAACAACAAAGATAATCAACCAAGAATACACAAATTTAACATGATTCGACTGTTAACTAGCCTACATCCACAGATGAGAGAAATTCACTTAATAAAATATAGAGATTACAATAGATATATGCCCCTAGTACTCACGCTAGCCTATGGATCCTCTACATATCACTGATAATCTTAATATCTTACTTCATATAATTACAAAATATGAAATTCGTAAAAGGCTTCTTGTCTTAGCCCTCTTTGGGCTTTGGACTTCTCTTCCCTCCTGAAACCTTTATATATTGCCCCTTCACGATATTGTTTTTTTTTTCATACTCAAACTATAACACAACAAACCCTCTTATAGGTCACTCATAAATCCAAACCACAACAAAATAGAAAAACTAAATTCTTAACAAATAAGAAAACTAAAACCAAATCCTAAATAAAATTAAAGTCCTTAACCTTCTTGAATTTGAGCTAACAATCACAACAATCATCATTTTGACTTAAATTATTTATTATGAACATGAACATCATGAACATATGATCACGATCACGATCACAAACACGAACTCTACGAACATCGTCAAAACACAAACACAATAGCAAATGCAAAAGAGTACGAATAATACGAACATAACCCCAAACAATAACATCATGAATATCAATACAAATGAACACAAGCTTCATCATGCTAAGAATGTACCTTAAGCTTCACTATGCCATAACCAAATCGCAAGCTCTGATAACACGTGTTGAGAAAAAATCCTCTAATTGCTCATCATGCTCAGCAGAATGACAAAGATAATCAATCAAGAAGACACAAATTTAATGTGATTTGACTCTTAACTAGCCTACTTCTACAGATGAAAGAAATCTACTAAAAAAAAATATAGATATTACAGCAGAGGTATGTCCTTAATGCTCACGCTAGCCTATGGATCCTTTATATACCACTGATAATCTCAATATCTTGCTCTCACACAATTACAAAATATGAGAATCGTAAAAGGCATTTCATCCTAGTCTTCTCCGGCCTTCGGACTTCTCTTCCCTCTTGAAACCTTTACATCTTGCCTTTTCACCACATTGAATTTTCTTTTATACTCAAAACTCTAACACAACAAACCTTTTTATAAACCATGCACAAACTCAAACCACAAAAAAATAAGACAACTAAATCCTAAACAAATAGGAAAACTAAAATCAAATCATAAACAAAATCAAAATCCTAAATCTTCTTAAACTTGAGCCAACAAACCCAACAAAATACATCTTATAACTAGACAGATTTTCATTAAAGTAAGATAAATACAACCCAAAACTAGATGAATATAATGATCATTACTTTAGCTTCTAAAATTAGACAAATATATACCCAAAACTAGATAGATATATGTCAAAACTAGACAAATTCGTTTTGGATTTAGAGAAGTAAAAATCAGAACTAGAAAAATGCATCTGAAAGCTAGATATGTTTGCATTGAAGTCAAACAAATGCATTTTAGAACAAGACATATTTGCATTAAAGTTAGACAAATGCATATCAGAATTAGACAACAATAACAATTTCCACTTTAACTTCTAAATATTTTTAGTTTTTTTATGGAAAATTTGATTAAAAATGCATACATGGGAAGGTGATTTTATTTAATCCATTAATTCATGTGATTTTTTGTGAGATTTAAATTTCTTAAAAAATTACTCCATCCATTTCATAAAAATTGACTATTTTACTATTTACAGCAATTAATTTATGATTCTATTTCTTTCAAAATTTATTATAAAAATATGAATATTTTATATGAAAATAAAAAATTTAAAGATTATAGTTTCTAAATATCATTTTTAAGAATTTTATTTAATACATATTAATATGAATATGTTTAAATCAAAATTCAGTTAAAAAAGTAAAATGGTCAATTAATATAAAATGGAAGGAATACAATAAAAAAGCTAGGTGGTTAATTGAGTCTTACTAAGAATAATGCTTCCAAATAATGGTATTTAGCCTCATGTAAAGAGACTGCTAGAAAAAATATTTACTTATAATTGGAACTCATTTATGTAAAAGGAAAGAATCTTATTAATTTGAGTTTTCAATTCCTCAAAAGTCCTTCCCCTCAACCAAGATCATCACTATAACCTAAAACTCTAAAACCCAACCCTATTTAAAAACTAACCATGGTTGTTGAATCTTGACCACAACTATAAACAAGTGGATTGAGGGCTTTTGTTTGAAACCCTATGAAACAAAACTTCCTCAAAGCCCCAATTTCGAATTTTGGAGAGATGTCATACCAAAGGTGGTCGACAACAACATAGAGAGAGAGAGAGAGGTATAGAGAGAGTGATCAATTGGGAGCCCAACCCCAAAGTCCGTCACCCTCAAAACGCACCGGTGAGTCCTATTTTCACAGCATTTTTCCATGGGCAAGACAAAACAGATTCATTTTTAAGAATTTTGGAATTTGAATGCGAGCGAACGAGGGTCTTTATCTGTGCGAAATATTGAATTTTAGCCCCCAGCGAAGCGAGACACCCCCCCTCGCTCTCGTCGTCTCTCTCCCCTCTACTGTTCCTCTCCTGGCACAGCCCCACTTGCGATTCAAGGGAGAGAAAGCGCGGGACGGAGGAAGATTCTCATGGCTCACCCCAACTCACCTCCAAAACCCTAGGTCTGTAGTTTCCCACCAGACCCACAAATCTTTGTGTGGGAGACTACAACCGTTTCGTATCGGACCTTATTTCGTTGTTTTTCCATCCCAAGTTCCAAATCTACGCGTATGGTTTCAGCATTTCGTTTTCTTTCATCCTTTTTTTCTTGTTTGGTAATTTGGTTGTTAAGAGAGCGTTCTTTTGGTTTTGATGCGAAGTTGGTCATGGCAGGGTCTTCGATGGTAGCTGATGGGTCTTCTCCAGATAGTGGTAGACAAGCGAAGAAGTTGAAGCCTAATCTCCTGAGGGTCGATCCAAAACCGGAAAAAGCGGAATCTGAGAAGCGAAGATCCTTGTTCTATCAGTTTATTGAATCTTTTCACAAAGAGATTGGTGCTGAAGATTGCTTCTGCCCTATTCCGCCAATGCTTGGGGATGGGAAACAGGTGGATTTATTTAAGCTGTACTTGGTTGTGAGAGAGAAGGGTGGGTAT